>WOXC01004562.1:0-638366 GCA_011680675.1 Gymnobelideus leadbeateri | reverse complement strand
AAGTGGAGGAAAAATTGGAAAGAGAAATGAGAAGGATGCAGGAAAAGTATGAAATGAGGGTCAACAGCCTGACTGAGGAAAACAACACCTTAAAAATAAACTAACTCAAATGGAAAAGGAGGCCCAAAAGGGCAATGAGGAGAAGAATGCCTTAAAAAGTCGAATTTGTCAGATGGAAAAAGAATCTCAAAAGTTCACTGAGGAGATTCATTCCTTCAGAGTTAGACTGGAGCAAATGGAAGCTAATGACTTTATGAGAAATCAAGATGCTGTTAAGCAGATCCAGACAAATGAAAGATTAGAAGGCAATGTGAAATATCTCATGGGAGAAACCACTGACCTGAAAATAGATCCGGGAAGACAATTTAAAAATTGTGGACTGCCTGAAAGCATGATCAAAGAGAGAACTCAGAAATCACCCTGTCAGGAAATTCTCAGGAAGGTTTGCCTGATGTTTAGATCCGGAAAAGAGGTTGAAGAGATCCACGAGATCAGCTTCTGAAAAGATCCCAAAAAACTCCAGAATATTATAGCCGGGTTCAAATCCCCAGATCAAGGAGAAAATACTACAGCGGCCGGAGAAACATTTCAATATTGTGAAACACGTCAAAAGCATGCAGGACCTCAGCTCTACACTGGGGATTGAAGGGCATGGAATATGATATTATTTCAGAGCAAAAGAACTGGGAATGGGCCAAAGTCACCTACCCTTAGCTAAAAATGTGTATTTTTTCAGAAATATGGTCATTCAGTGGGATAGGGGGACTTTTAAGCATTCTTTGAGGAAAAAAACAGAATTGAATTGAAAATTTGACATCCAGACACAGGAAGGAAGAGATGCCTGAGAAGGTAATCGGGGAAGAGAGATCAAGGGGAACTTATCAAAGTTGAACTATTTTCATTCCTATATGGAAAAGCAATAATTGTGACTGATGATATCTTTCTCACTATGAAAATAATGGAAGAAGGGTGTGTGGTCATATGAATACATATGTGAATGTGTGTGTAGATGGTTACAGTTATATATGGATGGAGGGCATAGGTTGAATTTGTTGGGAAGGGAGAATACTCAAGGGATGAAATTATGAGGTGAGAGAGGAAAGTGGCAGGAGGAGATGGGGAGAGAGCAGGGTAGGGTAAACATCATGTGAAGAAGCAAGGAAGTGGGTGCAGAGGAAATAGGAAGGCAAAAAAGGCAAAACCACATTCTGATTGTTTGGTTCGGAACAATGACATACATACTAAATGGGATATCTCAACCTGCAGCAGAATAGGGGGAAGGGGGATGAGAGGAGGGATGATGGATGGGAGGGCATCCTTGGGGGGAGGGGAGGTTGGAAGTACCCACTATAGAAGAGGGACAGGATCATGTAGGGAATGGACCAGGTGGGGGGTGGGATGAGTGGGAGGGAATTATAAGCAGCCTTGTACAATATATCTATGATAATGTTTTGCATAGCTAGACATGTACAACATATACTGAATTACTTATCTCCCCAGAGGGAATGGGTGACAAGGGAGGAAGGAAATGGATCTGAAATTCGAAGTCTTAACATTAAATGTTTCAAATATATATAAATACTATTATTAATACTCTTTTGCATGATTAAGATAAGATGTGCAGGCATTGGGACACAAATTCACCTTCCTCTGGAAGAAGTCGAAGGGGGTATGGGAGAAGGTATGGGAGAGAGCAGATTGGAGGAAGCGATATCTTGTGGGACTGCTATTCTGGGAGGTTGGGTAGGGGAATAGCGGGGGGAAAATGATTGTAACTCAAAATCAGGTGGAAATGAATGATGTAAAACAGAAGTTAATAAAGCATTTGTTTAAAAAAATAAAATAAAATAAAATAAAATTCCAGACACCCTGTATAATGTGAATGTTGTCTCTCCCATATGCTCCCTGAGGGCAGGATGTGGTTCACCTCTGTATTCATAACCTTAGTACTGTGTCTCCTGGCATATTATGGGCACTTCATAAATGCTTATTTATTGTTTGTTAAGAGATTGGGATGCTGTCGAGCTGACAGGCAGGGAGGTACATGGGTGCTACAGATTTAAAGTGTGGCGGTTCCGTTTTTCATACAGATCATACTGTTGAAAGAACAGCTAACAATGAATTTGTTGGTTTCAGGGGAAGACTGCTGCTATGTAAGCGTTTGGTAGGGTTTGAAATTAGCCATTATTTAGGATGTTCAGTGAGAAGTGTGTTACTAGGCATGGGAGGAACATTTTGAGTGTGAGTTGGCGTAGAGATGAAAGCTGGAAATTATAGAACAGCTGTGATGTTACCCATAATGTTGGTTTCTGTTATCTCTTTTTATGTCATCATTATTAATTTGGAGGAAAGAGATGAACAGAGGGAGGAGTCTCAGGTGTTGGCAATAGTCTAGGTTGTATCTTGTAATGCTACTGAGCAATCTCTAGTAGCAGAGTACAAGAACTTGTAGAGTACAAGAACTCCTGAAGCTATGATTTCAGTAGTCTAAAATTGCCTGTCCAAATTTTATCAGTGAAGCCTACTGCCAAGAGCTCATTCATCTATGAATAAAGAGCTTCCTGGAAAAACAAAAAGGGGCCATTAAGTTTGTTCATGGTCTGAATTTCTGGCTTAACTTTTCTGAACCAGTCTTTATTCTTTAAAGCAGGGGCTCTTAACTTGGGTTCCATGGAATCAAGGGGTCTACATATTTAAAAGGAAAAATAATTACATCTTTATTTCAATATGATTGGTTTCCTTTGTGGTCCTATTAAGTGATAAAGGATTTTTTTATGACAGAGGAGAAAGCTAAGAACCAGTCTGGCAAAGAATTCAGAAGATAGGGTAGGAGGATCTCATGGCCTAAAATTCTACAGGGCTAAGCAAACCAAGGAAGGATGGAAGTTATCAAGTATGAAATTCTGAAGGCACAACTGTAGAGTCTAATCTAGTCCACAGTAGTTCCCTGCTGATTCATCATCCCATAGAAGTAAGACTTGTCAATGCGTAAAGTGCAGAACAAAAGTCCTTCATGGATGTTAAGTTCTTTATTACTGTACCTACGGACTGTTTTTTTAAAGCAGGTGTTCTGAACTTTTGGGGGGTTGTAGACCTACTTGACAGGTGAAGCTTATGGACTATTCAGAAAAAAATGTTTTTATACACATATAATCCACAAAACTACAAAGGAAACCAATTATATCAAAATAAAGATGCAATTATTTTCCCATCCAAATTCACAGAGATGAACTCACCATAGTTCAATTCTAGGATTTCATACTTGATAACTTCCATCCTTCCCTGGTTTGCTTAGCCCTGTAGAATTTTAGGCCATGAGACCCTCCTACCCTATCTTCTGAACTCTTTGCCAGACTGGTTCTTAGCTTTCTCCTTCTAGGAACACTGACTAGAGTTCATGTTAGATGAAAATCAGCTGAAGGAAAGATGTTTAGTCTGAAGAAGAAAAGTTCATAGGGAACATGATAGTGGTTCTTTAAGTCTGAAAGGCTACCATGAGAAAGAGAGATGAGATTTATTTGGTTTAATCCCAGAAGAAAAAACTAAGAACTATGAACAGAAGTTGCAAAGAGGCAAAATTAAGGTTGATGTAAAGAAAAATTTCCTAACATTAAGAGCTATACAAAAACGGAGTAGGCTGCTTCAGAGGGTTTTCTCCTTTCTAGAGATCTTCGAGGAGGGGCTGAATGACCATTTTGTAGAATAAAGCTGTCACTTAAGGAGAAATTCTTTCCCTTGTTAGCTAGGTGGCACAGAGGACAGAGTGCTGGACTAGAGAGTCCTGTTAGAAAGTCCTGAGTTCAAAACCTCTATCAAATAATACTAGCTGTGTAACCCTGAGCAAGGGACTTACTTATCCTCTCTCAGCCCCAATTTCTTAAACTGAAAAATAGGGATAATAACAGCAGTTATCTCACAGAGTTGTTGTGAGGACCAAATGAGATAATATATGTAAAGCTCTTTTCAAATCTTTTAAAGCACATTATAAATATCAGCTTCCTATTTTTATGTAAGAGTTGGACTATATGACCACTAATTATTCTCAAATTCTTTGTGACTTGAGCCATATAATGCTATTCAGTTATTAATGATATTTTATAAATACATTTTCCCAAGGAAATAATACATTACTCACATGTACATGTATTTGTCCAGCTTTGCTGCGAAATGACGTGGCATTTCTCCACATCCATAATAATTTCGGTCATTTTCTGGTAAATGATCCACATCATGAAAAATTATACAATCCCACATCGTATCTTTCATAGCTTCTTTAAATCCAACATTAAAGAGCATTGCGCGATTAAAAGGTTGGGTGCCAGTCTTTAAGGAAAAAAACAAAGAGAAGGCAAATTATAAGAATAAGAAAAATAGATGAGTCTTATACTATAGAGGAAACAAAATTATTACAAAACTTCAAGTAAAAAGTTTTTGTTATACTCATTTCTTTGTAAAACTCATCAGTGAAATGATACTAAAATGCAAAAAAATTAAAACAGATACCACTATGTGACTGAGTGGTGGATAAAAATAACAAACACTGGGGGCGGCTAGGTGGCGCAGTGAATAGAGCGCCGGCCCTGGAGTCAGAAGGACCTGAGTTCAGAGCCGGCCTCCGACACTTAACCCACACAAACAAAAACCTAGCCGTGTAACCTTGGGCAAGTTACTTAACCCCAATTGCCCTAAAGGGGCGGCTAGGTGGCGCAGTGAGTAAGAGCGCCGGCCTCGGAGTTGGGATGACCCGAGATCAGATCCGGCCTCAGAAAATGAGCACCCACGCATAAATAATGACTAACCGTGTAACCTTGAGCAAGTTACTTAACCCCAATTGCTTTAAAAAAAAAAATAACAAACACTTCAGAGTATGAACACTCAAATACTAGTCAAAATTAAGCTATACCATATTTGAGTACATTGATAACATCAAATGAAACTGAACAATTAGATGATACTAAGTATTTGCTAATTAAGTCACTACTGGGTTCTACTGAATCAAAATGGAGGACTTTATTTTCCTACCAAAGTTTCCAAACTATCTAGGCTATTCAACAACAGAAATTTTTATTTTTGACTAGAAAATGTGGCTAGGAATTAAAAGTAGAACCCTTTTATATTAGAGATACAGAGATTTTATATTTTATTATTCTATCAATAATAATAAATGCCAAGAGTACTACTTTCTATTATTAAAGATATTTTAAAGTCAGCTGATAAGCATTTATTAAATGCTTACAATATTCTGGGTGCTATATTAAGCACTAGGGATACAAGGAAAGGCAAAAAATAGGCACCACTCTTAAGAAGCAAACCTTCTAATTTACAACATATAAACATCCAGGTCCATATAAGGTATAAACAAAACATATGAAAGGAATTTGAAATAAGTCCCATGCAGAAGGTAAGATTTATGTTGATCTCGAAGGAACCCTCACAAATTAAGAGACAATGTTGAGAGGTCAAATAATTCCAGGGATGGGGGACAGACAAAAAAAGGCACAGAAAGAGGAGACAGGGGAACACAAGTAGGCCAATTAGTTAGAAAGTAGTGTCCATGAAGGAAGGAAGGCATAAGAAGGCCAGAATGTAGGAAGGAGCCAGGATATGAAGAGTGTTAAATGCCAAATGAAGGACTTCTTATTTGATCATGGAGGGAATCCAGAGCCACTGGAGTTCACTGAGCAAAGGCTGATAGTAAGGCCTGAGTTTTAGAAAAGGAAACTTGGCAGTGAGTGGGAGATGGGCTACAATAGAGACTTGAAGCAGGAAAACCAATTGGAAGAGTATTGCGGTAGTCCAGGCAAGAAATGGTGAGAGCCTGACCAAGGACTATGACTATGTGAGTGGAAAGAAGGGGAAATATACAAGAGAAGCTGTAAAGGAAGAAATTATAAGACTTGGCCATAAACTGGATATATGGAGTAAGAGTAAGGAGTGAAAGACTATAATTTGTGGGCCTGCACTACTGGGAAAATGGTGGTACCCTTGGCAATGTCAGAAAAGGTGTGTTCTTGTTTGTCTTTTTAATTACCACTGACAGTAAAACAGTAAAACATAAACAGGGTATCCCCAAAGTCATAGCACAGCTTTAAAGTGTACTAAGATTTTTGGGAAACCCTGTATATCGAGTGATAATTGACATTAATATAGTATTTTGAGGTTTGCTGTAAACTTGACAAGCATTTGGTAATTGCAAAGGACTGTGCTAATACATTTATGAAGAATTACCATGCAACATTTGCCCTCATGGTAATAACACTGTTCTAAAACATTTCCTTATGAAAAATGGAAGAAGTTACAAATGAATCAAATAGAAAATGTGGTCACACTGAAATCACTGGACCAAAACTAAGATGCTCACGTAAGTTCATCTTGGCTCCTTTCACAAACCTGGGTTAACTAGAAATCACACAACTTTTGTAGGCCTCTTTCTTGTTCAACAAAATGGTAAGACAAATGAGTCATATATGACTTTGTCCATTGTCTAATTATTATGACAACTCATACATGATGAGATCATGAATAGAATAAGGCTATACACTACCAGCTAGATGGTTCTGACAATTAATAGACTTAGACTCTATGACCAAACAGAAGACCACATCGCAACTTAATTATTTCTCAGATTATTTCCCAATGTGTCTGAATCAATCACAATGATCACTGAGTTTCAAGAGAACCTATCTGTATAAATGTAAAAGCTGTTGCCTTCCCTGGTTCTGAGGTGTCAACAGAATACAATACCCTGAAATTTCACCTCATATACAGCAAACTGCCAAAAATGACCAAAAATGGAAATAATCAATGTTAGAGGGGTTGTAGAATGATGGGAACACTCTTATATTGTTGGTGGAGCTATGAAACGATGCAACCATTTTGAAAAGCAATTTGCAATTATACAAATACAGTGACATAAATGTCTATACCTTTTGAACTAGTGACTCCATAGTGGGCTACCAAGGAAGCCAAGCCATAAGAAGAATGTCCTTAAATACATTAAAATATTTAAAGCAGCACTTTTTGCAACAGCAAAGAATTGGAAGCAAAGTAGATAGATGTCCATCAATTGGGGAATATCTAAACAAAATGTAGTATGTGAATGTAATGGGACATTAATACGTTATTAAGAAATGATGTGTGATATATAAAGCATGAAAAGATCATGTAGATGAAAAATTTGAATTTTTTTATTGAAATGGACGAAGTCTACTGATAAAGCCTAAAATTCCAGTAATCTTATGAACTTATAAAGAGTGAAGTAAGCAAAGCCAAGAAAATATACATAGTAACTACAGTAATGTAAACAGAAAGTACTATGCACCAAAAATTCAAATGTAAATGTGACAAAATCATAAAAATCAAGGGGGACTACAATGAAGAGATAAGAGAGAACACCCCCAACGTACCCTTTTGTGAAGATGGGAGGGCCACAAATGATAAACACAACACATGTTTTAGGTCTTTTTTCAATGTTTAGATTTTTTTTTCCTTTCTAAAAAAATGTTTCAATATATACAATGGCTCTTTTGTAGGGGCTGAGGGAGAGATACTTTGGATAACTATGATGATCAATAAAAACATTTTTAAAAGTACAATGGTATAGGGGGTTAGATTTTCATGAGAAGCAAATAACAGAGGCTGATGGATGTGACTGAGTATACTGACAACTGTGGCCACTTCAATAGTAGGTAAAGAAGGAACTGGCTTCCTTCCTGAGAAGGAAATAGACTAGAACTAGATGATAATGATGGTGGTGATAGTGAAAATCAATATTATAAGTCAGCTACGCTATAATTAGAAAGATGCACATTTCATGTGAATGGGGAATAAAATATAAGAAAGAAAAGGCAGAAACATTTGTACCAACAAGGACAGAAGTCCCTGAGTTTTTCTAGGATGAGAGGTAAAGTTGAGAGATATGCATAAGAAAAAAAGAAAAGAAAGAATAGAGAAGAAACTTCTCATGAAGTAATACATCCTAATGAACTTTGTAGATGAAAAATTTGAATTTTTTATTGAAATGGAGGAAGTCCACTGATAAAGCCTAAAACTCCAGTAATCTTCAAGCAAAGACTGGATGACCGCTGGTCATGGATGATGAAGAGAGATTCCGCACCTTGAAATGAAGGTTGGACTATATGACCTCTGTGAGGTCTCTTCTAGCTCTCAAGTTTTATGATTCTAACTTTGATAACCAGATTTCATATAAAAAATAAAAGGTAAGATAATAAAAGTAAGGAGCTGTCCAAAAATCAAAAGCAAAAATATTCAGAAGACAAAAAGCACTCATATTTGGAATAGAAATGCAACATTTTAGAAAGGCTCCGATAAATTTTAGCAATTGGTATAATGGTTGGAGGGAGAAAAAAGAAAAATAAAAGTGATATCTTAAGCCACATTATGGTAAAAATGACAGATGGAAAAAATAATGTGTACTACCTACTATATTCAAATTCAAAATGTTAAGCTTAAACCGTATCTAAAAGGATAATGAGCCATGATTCTGGAAAGAAATTAAGAGGTTTAAAAGCAACTGCCAACAAGTAAGGTAAACAATGGGAGAAAGATGTGCTTGCTCCAGGAGGTAAAAACGTAAGATATTGAAAAGAAAGGGATAAAAGATACAAGAGCTAAAGCACAGAAGTGGTGACAGCATCATTTTCATAATAGCAGAGGAAGATTATCTGAATAGAGACTGCTGGTGAGAGTTCAAGTTAAATGATGTGTCAAAGATAAAGCAGAACATTAGGGAAGATGTAATTCTGGAAGTGTGAGCAAATCGATTACATGAGGAATCAGAATGAAGAATTTCAAAGAAGAATGAATTAAAGAATTAGAAGAGAATTAAAACTATGAAGAGAGTAGAGAAATGATTAAATAAGAAACCAGAACTAAAGCCAGAGAAAAGATGACCAAAAAACAAAAGAGTAACAAATAAAAGTAGTCAAGTTATTGAGCCCTAGAGAAAAAGAACTTGTACTTTTATTTTTAAAAGGGTGGGTAGGTGGTGCAGTGAATAGAACACCAGCCCTGGAGTCAGGAGGACCTGCGTTTAAATCCAGACTCAGACACTTAATACTTACTAGCCACGTGACCTTGGGCAAGTCACTTAACCCCAATTGCCCTGCCTTCCCCTCTCCAAAAAAGAAAAAAAAAGACAAATTAAAAGGCTATAATTATGAAATGATACAGGATGTAACTACAGGATATCGAGAATAGTTTGTATAGGGTTTATATGGCAATCTGTCCCACGGCTTCATCGTGCATTGTATTACTTGGCTAAATTTCTGAAATACCAACACTTGCAAAAACGTTAGAGAGACTATGTGAAATTAATTATGATCTTTAAAAAAAACACCTGTTTCCTAAAAACAAACAAAAAATGTACATCATCATTAAAAACATCAAGGTCAATTCAACTACTACCCATTTTTTTTAGTTCAAGTCACACTTGCAACAGCTTTGTAAACAGTGTTCAAAAATAATTAGCCCTTCCAATTGTGTATGAACTACACCTATATTTATCTGTTCAACTGTCTTCTAATCCTAAATACTGCTCCTCATAATTAATAGGCTAGGAAAATACAAACATCTGCCTACACTGTATAAAACCAGAATTCTGCTGTACAGCCACAGGATTCCCAGTAAAATAAAACAAAATGAAAACCAAAACAATAGAAAAAGTACATTAATTTACATTTAAGTTGTGTATTGTATGATTTTCATTTGACCAATTTTGAACTAGAAAATCTAATATAATATTTATTTTTATGGATGGTCTATGCACTCTAAAAAGATACTGCATTTTTATAAATTATCACTGTCAAAAATATCTTTAGATAATTCATTCTTTCTTCATACACAGATGTATATGTGGGGAGAAATATACATAGCATAGAAATATAGCACATACAGAAATATATAGCATAGAAATATACATAGTATAAAAGTATATAGAGAATCATAATATTCTCCCAGTGATGCTATATGGCTGTGAATCATGCAACACCACAATCTTTGAATAATCAAAACTGTTTAACCTAAAGGACAATGTAAAGACCTATGGTGGAAGGCTGTAGTACCTGCCAAAAATGGGTTGCTTTAAAGTAGCATTAAAAACCCCATTAAGGTCATGTAATACCCCCAAAAGAAAGTGTAACAAGAATCTGGGTAACAGACAGCCCAAATATGGAACCCGCTATACATGAAATAGTAAGAGAAAGTAGGGTTCCAATGTGCAAGGCACATCCACTATGGAGGAGTTCTGGGAAGAGATGGATAAGTATTACATAGGATAAGAAGACAACATATAGGGGTGGCTAGGTGGCGCAGTGAGTAAGAGTGCCAGCCCCAGAGTTGGGATGACCCGGGATCGGATTCAGCCTCAGAAAATGAGCACCCACGCATAAATAATGGCTAACCGTGTAACCTTGAGCAAGTTACTTAACCCCAAATGCTTTTAAAAAAAGAAGAAGACAATGTATGGATTGCAATTTGAACACAAAAAGGTCATACTGGCTCCAATAAGATCATGGGCTCATTAAAGTATGTCTATATTATACTTATTTAAAATATTTATGAAAGGTAACATGGTCTAGAGAATAGAGAATTAGAGTCAAAAAAGATCTGAGTTTATATTCTGATGCTTAATCCTTACAAGCTGTAGATACACTGCAACTTCTTTATGCCTCATCTATAAAACGGGGATACTAAGAGCTGTGGCATTTATTTTCAGGGTTGTTAAAGAAGCAAATGAGATAATGTATGTAAAATGCTTTATAAACCTTAAGGTACTATATAAATATCAGTCATGAGTTTAAAGGAACTCTGTATTGTGTTATTTAAATTCACATACCATAAACTAAAATACTCAACCTTTTTTTGGTCACTTTCCATTTTATTGATGTGTTCTGTTTTACATTGCATACATTTATAATTTGCTCCCATTTTGTTGCTGTTTTAACAAAATAAAACAAGTAAAACTAATAATAGAGTGATCTCATCTGAAACTGCAGTTTACATTTATAGTACTGCCCTCACATCTCTAGTTTTTAAAATTAATTAAAATCTATTTTCTCTCCCTCCCAATTCCTACCCCATTAAAAAAAAGAAAAAAACAAATTTCTTACAGCAAATATGCATAGTCAAGCACAACAAATTCCTCCAGTAGATGTATCCATGTCATTCCTATGTCTCACTCTGTACCCAAAATCCATCACCTCTCTTTAAAGCAGGTTTTCATCATTGGTATTCTGGAATCATGAATACTCTTGTTTTGATGATAGCTATTACAGCTATGAAGGTTTTGGGGTTTTTTTTATAATACTGTTATTACTGTATAAAATTGTCCTCCTGGTTCTGCTCATTTCATTTTCATCAATTTATAAAGTCCTCAAAAATGTTCATTTTCATAATACTAATGTTATAGCATAAACTGTTCTAGCTCTGCTCATTTCATTCTGCATTAGTTCACATAAGTCTTTCCATATCTTTACGAAACCATCTATTTCTTATAACCTAATAGTATGCCATCACATTCATATACCACAACTTATTAAAGCATTCCTCAACTGTTGGAAATCCTCTTAGTTTCCAGGTCTTTATCACCACAAAAGGAGCTTTTACAATTTTTTTTGATACATAAGGAGCTTTTTTCCTCTTTCTTTGATCTCTTTTGGATATAAGCTTGGCAGGGTTTTAGCTGAACCGAAGGGTACTGTTTAGTAAGTTTTGTGTATAATTCTAAGGGCATAGTTTTTGTGTATAATTCCAAACTGCTTTCCAGAATGGTTGTACCCATTTACTGGCTTATCAACAGTGCATCAATATACTTGTCTTCCCATAACCCACTGAATATTTATCATTATCTTTTTTTGTTATCTTTGCCATTCTGAAGGGTGTGAAGTAAAGTATTAAAATTACTTTAACTTGCATTTCTCTAATTAGTAATGATTTGGGGTATTTTTTCATATGGCTGTAGATAGCCAAGGTTTATTCCCTTGAGTACTCCTTCTCTTATCCTTAGACCACGTGTCAATTGGAGAATGGCTCTTTTTCTTATAAATTTGAGTGAGTTCCTTACTTACTATCTTGAAAATGAGACCTTTATTGAAGAAAATTGCTACAAATATTTTTTTCTTGGTTAACTGTTTCCCTTTTAGCTTATTAGATTTCTTCATGTAAAAAACTTTTTAATTTTATGTAATCAAAATTACTCATATTATCTTTACAATCCTCTCCATTTCTTGTTTGGTCACGAACTTTTCAAACATCACAGATCTGATTTTTTCCATTGCTTCTCTAATGAGTCTAATTATGTGATCTTTTATGTGTACATCATGTACCCATTTGGAACTTATTTTTGTATAAGGTATAGTGTGCTGATCTAAACCTAATTTCTTCTACATTGCTGCTATCCGATTTTCCCAGAAGTTTTTGTCAAATAGTTCTTATCCCAGCAGCCAGTACTTGATACCTTTGCTTGTTATAAACCTGTTTGATCTTTTTAGTTCTTAACCAGTTTCAATTGCTTTTAATAATAACCATTTTTAGTATACTTTGAGACAAGGCATTGCTAGGTTTCCTTCATTCCCATGTCATTATCTCTTTTAGGATTGTGGAACTTTTTTCTATATTAGTTTCATTATCTTTCTCTAATTCTATAAAATAATAGGTAGTTTGATTGGCATGTCATTGTAAATTAATTTAGGTCATATTGTCACTTACTGGTCATATTGTCACATACTGGCTTGTCCTACCAATTGCTCATTTTTTCCTATTGCTTAAGTCTGTATTTCTGAAAACAATTGTTTGTAGTTGTCTTCAGATAGTTCTTGTGTATATTCTAAAAGGTAGGCTATCAGGTTATCTTATGAATTCTGTTCACAATGAGAGTAATTAAGAGAAGGAATCTTGGGAAGGTCCAGAACCCAGGTATTCATTTTATATAAAGTGAGCAAAAATACTTTGAACGTTTTAATTCTGCTCAGACGTGGTTTGTCAATAGAGGTGACAACACAAGACAAGTATTTAAGGGATATGGTTGATAAAATAGCATCTAATTAAAGAGCTACTGACCAAATAAGGGAATTTGGCAAGTTGAAATTTAAACTAGATCTGAAATACTATTGTATATCAAACACATGACCATTAGTTGGCCCTGATAAATAACGTAAATCTTAATGTATTTAATGAACAAGATCTCAGAACTCAACACATTTATTTATCACCTTAAAAAATAGTCTCACCTGTTCAATGACATAAAAAGCAAATTCCAATCGCTGTTTCTGTAGCATTGGTATCAGGTGCAAGAAAAAAATTGGAAGATGCTCATGACGATTACGAAAAGGAATGAGAACTGCCACCTTCAAAAATAAAAAATAGTGAAAATTTCATGTCAATATAGAAAATGGGTATAAATTCCCAAAGGATTTAATATTTAAATTTTTTATACAAATGCTGCCATTAATGATCATTCTGAGGCCTTTAGTAAAAAAAAAAAAGAATTTAGCTTAAAAGAGTGTCCACTTGAATCTATACCTCCATGGGATTTTTTTGGTTTATGAAGTAGCCAAAACCTGAGCACCCTAACACTTAATCACCACATGCCACCCTTATGAATTATCTTAAAACATGTTAAATTAATTTGACATGTATGCTATTATTTTACTATCTTTAGTAAAAAAAAATTCAAATTTTTTTGCTATTACTACAATATTTCAAGGACCTATATGACTACTGACAGAGATCATAATCTCTCTGACTTAGTAACAGTCTTCAAAAATTGCTGTGGCTAAAAAAATTCTTCATCCTACATCAGAGTAATCAACTTCTTGGAATTTAGCTGAATTAGAAATCAAACAACAGACATTGGTCAATACCAAAATCCTTTCTAGGTAGAGCAGTAGATAGAGCACTGAGCCTAGAGTCAGGAAGACTTGAGTTCAAACCGGCTTCTGACACTTTCTAGTTGTGTGATCCTGGGCAAGTCACTTAACCTGTTTACCTCAGTTTCCTCAACTATAAAATAGCATTAACCTCCTAGACTTGTTGTGAGTCTCAATTGAGATAATACCTGTAAAGTACTTAGCACAGTGCCTGCCACATAGTAAAAGCACTATATAAATATTGGAAGATGATGATAGTAGTACTGTCACTTAACCTCTCTGAGCTTTAGCTTACTCATCTGTAAAATGGGAATAACCATAGTACCTACTTGGATTGTTGTGATACGCAAATGCGGGGATATATGTAAAGTGCTTTTTAATGAACCTTAAAGTATATTTTATTAAATGCCACAGATAGTCTGTTGTTCAATAGTTTTTCAGTCATATCTAACTCTTTGTTACCCCTTTTGGGGTTTTCACAGCAAAAATACTGAAATGGTTTGCCATTTCCTTCTCCAATTCAGTTTACAGATGAGGAAACTGAGGCATGCAGGGTTCAATGACTTGCCCAGGGTCACACAGCTAGAATGTCTGAGGCCAGATTTGAACTCAGGAAGAAGAGTCTTCCTGACTCCATGCCCAGCAATCTATCTACTGCACCAGCTACCTGCCTCACAGATAGTCTACTATCTAACAGTTGCTCATCCAAAATAAATCTTGGCAAGGTTTGGGGATACAGTAGTGACAGAGTAATAACAGGTAAACAGCAAATGTTTCTGTTCAGGCCAGAATCTCTGAGGATCTTCTCCTCCCAGACTGACTCTTTTGTGAAGGCAAACCAGGCCATCTTTTGCCTCAATTCTTTCCTGAGCTTTTAATCACTGGGTGGGTGTTGCCTCAGACAAACTGGGAACTGGGAAAGACCTTAAGTTTAAAAATTCAAGGTCTCTCACTGCATCCTGGGCCACTGCCAGTCTTCCTGACCTATGTCTTTGCCACTGGACTCTGATGGCTCTGGAGGAGTGAGTGAGGTTGATGACTTTGCTCTGCCCCACTTAAATCCAGTTCACTTGCCAGTCAAGACATCACCCCCTCAGGTCACTGGTCCTCTTTGAGAATGAAGGCTGAACAACAGAGAGGTAACAACCACAATAATAAATGTTGCCTGAGATCCACCAGAGCTTTCATTGTGCTGTTAAAGCCTTTAAAAACCCTTGGTCACTTCCATATCATGAAGCAAAATCAAAGTAGGACTTTAGTGTTGGATATTTTTAAATAATACATAAATAAAATTTATATTTCTCTTTAGGATAAACTGGTGTATACTTGTACTTATATATGAAGAGGAGATACAGGTAGACAAAAATGCATAAAAAGAAACCATCAAACTTTTAATCCTTCTATTATAGTTTGTGTGTAGCATTGTTGAAGTTTCAGTAAGTACTACAAGGTTATTAGAACGGCAAATTGTGCTGGAAATAATATTCTAATGCTTTCCTGCCCCCTCCCCATGAAAATTAAGTTAGGTTGATTTGTTTGGAGGGTGGGTGTCTCATTTTGTCCTAATATCAAACATGAACAACTAGGGTCAGGTCTAGCCCAGAAAACAAATCAGTTACCACAAATAACCACCTGCTGATGTAATTCCATACAAGTGGAAGTCCTATCAGAGACTTGCTCCTACATAATCTGAAATATGGAAAATATAATGCAAAGCCACTAAAGTGCTAACGTAATAAAATTTACCAAAACAAGATAAAATATTCTATTTTTCAGAACATGTTAATCTTCCTTATTTTTTAAAGACTTAAAAAAAACCCCAACGTTTTACTCAGCTTTCTAATTGTGCCATGAAAGTGACCCTTGGTTTTCAAAGACTACAGCAGCTAGCAAAAGCTCTGGCAGGTTCTCCTGAGCTATAAAAGCTTCCAGTACAGGCCAGGTGACAGGCAATCTGCTTACCTTGCTAGCTGAGTATGAAGTAGTTTAACACCTGCAGGTGGCCTCTAGGTGATGAATTCTTTCACCAAGAAATACTTTAAAAAACAAACAACAGAACTTCTTTTCCTGCCTTAAGTAATTCCCCAAACCAATGTAGTTTTATAGTTTAGAAGTGAGTATACCATACCCAGGGGGGGAGGGAGGACTTGCCAAGGAATAAAATTTTCCTATACTTAAGCCCATAGATAGCTGAGGTTTTGGTTTGGTTTTTTTTGTTGTTGTTGCTGGTTTTTTTTTTGTTTTTGCAGTCTTTGTGAGTAATCAGCTTGTTTTATTTTCCATGGGGAAAAAAGAATTAACATCAATAGTAAAAAATGAGGGTCAGTTCCTGGGACACAGCAGTCTCTTGGCCAGGAGCATAGCACCATCTGCTCTTGCCTACTGTGAGTGGCTGTGACTGAAATCAAGAAAGATTATGAAAGACAGTCCAAGATGCTACTAGAATTTATGGAAAACTAGGGCTCCCAGATGCCTCCTAGGACACAGTAACATAGCAGGTAAGAGCTGTGCCAAAACCTGGGGAGTCAATCTTCATCCTTGTAATCATCAAACTAAACCAGCAGAACTCATGGATACTCTGAATGATTCATTCCTCAGTTGTTAGCAAACTCTCACTCCCTCTTACACTTAACATTCTGGTAATACTGACCAGCCAAAGAATAACTCTCCACCCAACTCCAGTTGTTCTGCCTCCTCATTCCCATTCACCTCAATCCTGTCCCCAAAATGTTTCACTCTAAAAAAGCCCATCTGGGGCGGCTAGGTGGCGCAGTGAGTAGAGTGTCGGCCCTGGAGTCAGAAGGACCTGAGTTCGAGTCCGACCTCAGACACTTAACACACAAACAAAAAAACCTAGCCGTGTGACCTTGGGCAAGTTACTTAACCCCAATTGCCCTCCAAAAATCACAAAAAAAAAAAAAAGCCCATCCCTTCCACTGTGCCCTCTGGAACTCACAATCCAAAATAAGCACACTTCCTCTCATCTTAGACCACTTCCTCTCTTGTTCCATCTTCTGGCAGTTACTGAGACCTACTTGGCTCTCTCTTGATGAAACTGCATCCCTAGCCACCCTTTATTCATCAGCATTCAATACTGTTGACTACTTTCTCTTCCAGAATACGCTCTGTATCTTGTCAATACAAATGATTACCAGATCTATCAGATCATAATCTACCAGATCAACCCCAGTATCTCTCCCACAATTCAATCCTACATCAGCAACTTCTTAAACTCAACATATCCAAAAGAGACTCATTATATTTTCCCTAAAATCTACTGTAATGGCAAGCACAGAAGTAGTTCACATCTTGTTTCAGCTACTGAATTGACATCTTGTTTCAATTCAAGTTTCTTCTGAGACTTGTATAGTCTGTTAAAAAACAGAACATGTGAACCCCATAACTTGTGAACCCTAGAACTCATGAACTCCTGCAACAGGAAGGGGAGGACCTAATGACTATATATAAGAAGAATTTCCAGGCTAGAGACAGCAGAACTGAGAAGAGGACTCTTGTGGCAGAGTCAAGGAGAAAACTTGTGATATCTCGGCACTCTGTTTGTCTACTCTGTGCTGATGTTTGTTTGTGATACTTTGTACAGAAGCCCTGGGACCTTACTGGAAGCCCTGAAAGAGGATTTTCTGAGGTCCTGGAGGAGGGTTTTAGAGGTCCTGGGACTTGATTTGTGCTGACCTCTTGGATCTTGTTTGTGGGTCTGTCTTGATTTCTATGTTGATGATTTGTGTTGAGTTCTCAGACCTTGGTCGGTCTGAGTTGATTTCACAAGCAGATAGTGAATTGATGATGGTGCTGGCAATATGTATGAATATTATTGTGACTCTGTCAAGCTTTGTCTTCCCAGAAACAGGAACTGTGAAGGACTTGAGATGGATCTGACACTGTGAACTTCAATATGGAACGAGAACTGGAGGAAGAACTGCACAAGGAGTTGGACAAGGAACTGGGAGCTGCCTGCCTTTGAACCCAGGTGACAGTTAGAGTTGGGACAATGGAAAAGGAACCATGGAAGCTGAGAGCCAGCCTAGAGTCAAGCTGAAAGAAGACTTTATTTGGATACTGTGTACTGATGGAGAAAATCATGATTTACTGTGACCTAGGGGTGGAGACTTCTACTTTTGTACTTTGTGATTGAATTAAGGATTTTGTGATTGACTAAATGAATGTACTTTATTTAAAACTATGTGATCACTTGGGTGAAAACTATGTGCCCATTTTAGTGATGAGTTGTTGAGTTGTGACATGGTGAATCCTGTATTTCAATTTTCTATGATAAGTTGTAACATTGTGAATGCTGCACCTTGATTTTCTGTGAATGTTTTCCTCTGATTTGTCACTGAATAAATAGAGAGTTCACTGTACTATGTAATCAGAACCTGGAAAGCTGTTCACGGCAGCAGTCCTCTGGAAAGCTGCCTGTGCATGGCTTTACATCTACCTATCTGCCCAACTTCCTTTATGTATCTATGTTAGTTATGTAGCTATGTTATGTATCTCACTACCCTCCTAGACACCTACATTCACAACCTCAGTGTTACCCTTGACTCCTCACTTTTGTTCACTCCATACATCTACTAAGCTTTCAAATCCTACAATTTCTTCCATATTCCTCTCAAATGTTCCCTTCTCTCCACTCACACAGCCACCACCCTACTCCAAAGCTTCATCACCTCTCACTTGTACTACTGCAATAGTCTCCTAATTGGTCTCACTGCCTCAGGTCTCTCTCTCCTCTCTAATCCATCCTCCCCAAAGCTACCAAAGTAATTTTCCTAAAATGTTAGTCTGAAAAAGTGGAATATGAAGAGGAATTAAGAAGCCCCTTGATGAGGATGAAAGAGGAGGGTGTAACAGCTGGCTTGAAGGTTAACATCAAAAAACTAAGATCTTGGCAACTGGTCCTGTCACCTCCTGGCAAATAGAGGGAGAAAAAATGGAAGCAGTGTCAGATTTTATATTCTTGGGCTCAAAGATCACTGCAGACAACGACCTTAACCATGAAATGAAAAGATGCTTGTTCCTTGGAAGGAAAGTTATGACAAATCTGAATAGCATAATAAAAAGCAGACATCACCTTGTTGACAAAGGTCTGAATAGTCAAAGCTATGGTCTTTCAAGTAGTAATGTATGGCTGTGAGAGTTGAACTATAAGGAGGGCTGAGCACCACAGAATCAATGCTTTCAAACTGTGGTGCTGGAGAAGACTTTTGAGAGTCCCTTGGACAGTAAGAAGATCAAATCAGTCAATACTTAAAGAACTTAATTCAGACTACTTATTGGAAGGACAAATATTGAAGCAGAAACTTAAATGCTTTGTCTACATAATGAGAAGGCAGGCTCAATGGAAGAGATATTGATGTTGGGAAAGACTGAAGGCACAAGAGGACAGCAGAGGATGAGATGGGTTAGTGTCATAGAAACAATGAACATACGCTTGGATAGACTTTGGGAGACAGTGGAGGATAGAAGGGCCCAGTGTGCAGCCAGAATTAGTCAGGAGGAGTATAGACAACTTGAGGAAACTATAAAACTCCTTTAATATCTCCAAACTTCTCCCAGAAACAAATGTTCATCTTTTTAATAACAATACCGTATTGGTGGTGGCTTATGGCTACAGATCATGAACTACTACAGTAGCCAAAGAACTGAAAATGAGTATGACACAAGAGGCCAACAGTGGTGTGCATGGTGGTTATTTGCAAGCTTCAATAGATAGCAAATAATTAACTTTGAAGAACCGGGGTTAAAGATGTCACCAAGGAAATATATGAAGGGGAAGAAAGATGTTTTGGTCACATGACAAAAGCAAAGGGTCACAGGCAGAAAGCACAAAGGGTCCACAAATGTTTGTCTCTGTATCAGGAGATAGTAAGGCCCCCAGTGATACACAGATCCAATAACAGACTTTGTGGTGAAACCAAGAAGATTCACACAGAAAGATCAGGCATGAAAGGGTTTTGAATTGCATCACTGGAGAAAACATTCAAAACAACAAGATTGTAGAATTACTTGATAATTTAAGTATTTTGAATGTGTGGGTAGAAAGTCTTGTGGAGATACAACCTATGAGCAGCTACAGTTACTGAAAATGCAGAGCAGAACCAAGGTCCCTGACACTTTGGATTCAAATGGTCTAGCATCAGAAATGGAGATGGTTTTATCAATGAAAATGACATTTTAAGAGATCCATTACCATATATGTTTGTACCCTAAAATCCACTAAGCCTTTCCCACTCAATTACAACTGAACTGTTCTATGTGCTGTCTCCCTCTATAAAAATGTGAGTCCCTTGAAGGCAGGGACTGTGTGGCTTTTCCATTTGAATCACTAGCACTTAGCAGTGCTAGTATTTAATGCTTCTTCTTTCATGCATAGATCCATATGTCTAGGGATAGGGAGAGAATTTATGATTTCATTGGTAGAAGAACTCTCCAGTGAGGAGAATTCTCTCTACCAAGAGAAGTTATTATTTTTTTCTACAAGTTTCAGTCTTAGAGAGTTTCCTGGGGCACTAAGAGGTCAAAATGCTTGCCCAAGGTCCCAGAGCCAGGATGTGTCAGAAGCTGGACTTGAATATAAGTCTTTATGTATCCAAGATCATAAAGCTAATAAGTGAAAATAACAGTACTGATAATAACTAGCACTTATGTAAATGCTTTAAGTGCTTTGCAAAGCACTTGACAAATATTATTTCATTTTGTCCCTGTCTAGGAAACAAGTGCTGTTATTACCCCCTTTTTACTCATGCACAAAGTCGGGCATCTGGAGGTTGGGGCTCTTGTCCCAGGATCAAACAACCTAGTATCTGGAGCCAAATTTAAATTCACATCTCCCTGACTTCAGGTGCAATGCTCTGTCCTCTGACAGCCATCTGCCTCTTAAGTGACAGTAAAGATCTAAAACCAGGCTATCTAACTTTAAATCCAAATTTCTTTTACTATATCAGACTGTGATATGATCATCACTTCTTCATACTAAAGCTTTGTACTGGGAACTTAAAAAAAAAACATGTATAAAATGTATAATTATGATGCTGTCACATCACAGCTACGAATACCCTTATATTATCACTTAAAGATAAAGGCTTCTATTCATCAAAGGAATGAATATAAGTGTGATCAATTCCATACTCTTAACATACTTTCATGCTCAAAACATAATAATATTGATACAAAAGAGTGTCTCTCACCTTCCATCGGGGTTTGCAGTCTTTGGGCCTCCAATGACCCCCTGGACCAATATCTAAATCCTTAGAGAATACCTGTTGAATTTCTTCTAAACTGATTTCACTCATATTGACATTGATAAGGCCTCCTATATAGAAAGAAACACAAGGAAAACATTTTAATATCTTTTACAACAAAGATTCAGAAGTATACTAAATATCAAATGACTAAGTGAAAATAAATTTCTTTACCTAAACATTCTTATTTGGCACACTAGATTAATAAATTACTCATGTTTGCAGCAAATCTTCTAATGATATTCAACAAATGTTAATTAAGTACCAAATATGTACAAAGCAGGAAGCATGGTCTCAAAGTAAAGGAGACCTGGTTCCAGTTCCACTTCTGACACATCCTGACTATGTACATCATTCGTCTTTCTTTGATCCAGGCAACTCTCTAAGACTATAAGCTGCATAGTAGCCATGTTCCCTCATTGACTGAAGTAGTTTCCTCACCAGGAGATACTTAACCAATGTAATTAAAAGTCTGGACCACCCCCTCCTCTGCTGGCAACAAAATAAACAAAAAAAACTTACATAAGGGGAAATATAGGGAAGATATAATAATCCATAGGACAAGGTCCCAGCTCACATGGAGCTTACTACAATCCAGGAGAGGGATACAACATATGTACAAATGAGTACAAGCAAAAAGAACAATAACTAATATTACCAATAACTAATGTTTGGATAGTGAAAGAAGAATCAGAACAGAAGGGAAAAACCATGAGAAAGAAAAACTAAAAAGAGAGAGAGAAAATAGCATGCTTGGATCTGCATTCAGACTCCATAGTTCTTTCTCTGCATGTAGATAGCATTTTCCATCATGAATCTTTTGGAATTGTCTTATATCACTGCATTGCTGAGAAGAGCTAAGTCAACCATAGTTGGTCATCACACAATGTTGCAGTTACTGTGTAACTGTTAACTGCTCTCCTGGTTCTGCTCACTTCACTCAGCATCAGTTCATGCAAGTCATTCCAAGTTTTTCTGAAGTCCACCTGCTCATCATTTCTTACAGCACAATAGTATTTCATTACATCCATATACCACAACTTGTTCAGCCTTTCCCTAACTCATGGGCAACCCCTCAATTTCCAATTCTTTGCCACTACAAAAAGAGCCACTATAAATGTTTTTGTACATGTGTGTCTTTTCCCTTTTTCATGATCTCTTTGGGACACCAACCTAGGCACTGTGCTAAAAATTTTACAAATAATATCTCATTTGTTCCTTACAACAACCTTGGGAGGTAGGTGCTTTTATTCCCATTTTTCAGATGTGGAAATTAAAGTTAACTGACTTTCCAGGGTCACATAGCCAGAAAGTATCTGAGGCTGGACTTAAACTCAGGTCTTCCCTATTCCAGAGCCAGTGCTCTATGTATTGTGACAATTAGCTGACTAGAGAAGTCTAAAGTGTTATGCTTTTCTGAAAAAGGAAAGAATTTCTGACTAGATATCAGGAAAAAACTTGGCATTTGAGTTGAATCTGGACGGACCTTGGTAGACTGAGGGCATCCCATATACAGGAAAGTGTGAACAAATTTTGCAAAAGAACAAAAGGGCATGATGTGGGTAGTCTGGATTGGCAGACGGTGGAGTACATGGAGTGTAGCAATATGAGATAAGGCTAAAATGTCAGTGTGGTGCCAGACTGTGGAGGACCATTTGAAGAAAGCTGAGGAGTTAGGATTTTATTCAGAAGGCATTAAAGTCACTGAAAAGTTTTGACTGGAGAAGTGATGTGATTGGATCAATTTTTCATAAGTATTTATCTGCCAGGGAATATGAAATACGAACTGGAGGGAGTAAAGACTAAAGGTAAAGATCAATTAGGAAAGTAGTGCTATAGCCCATATCAGTGGTAATGAGGTATCCATAAAGCTTGCAGTGGTGGGAAGGGAAATGAAGAATAAGATGCAAAAGATATTGAAGAGACAGAATCAACCAAATTTAGCAACTGATTGGGAGTGGGAAGCAACAGAGAGGGATGAGTAAAAGATAACACCAAGCTTATCAACATGAAGCGCCTGTGAGTAATAGGGCAAGTGACAGAAATAGGGAGTTGAGAAGAAAGAACAAGTTTGGAGGGAAAAATACAGTTTTAGACATGGTGTATTTGAGATGCCAGCAGGGCATATATATTTAGATATAAAGCAGATAGCTGAAAATGCCAATCAAGAATTTACAGTTATAGAATTAGGAATTATCTGCATAGAGGTGCTAGTTGAAGCTGTGAGAGATAACAAGATTGCTAAAAGAGTAATTTAGCCCTTAGTATTTATAGATTTCTGGGTCACATGAGCAACAAGACAGAGGACTAGACTTTTTCTCTGATCCCCATGACCTCTCAAACTTCTCCAAAATGGGAATTATGTGCAAGAGATAAAGCAATTTCAGCTATTTCCATCATCTAAGACACCATGAACCCTAACAAGGTAAAACCCAATGAATCAACAGCAAAATAAACTAATCTCTAATTCCTAATACACACAGCACAGCTTCTCCCATTATCTACCATACTTTGGCAAGACCATAAGAGAATTCAATTCTACCCCATCCACCCCCCACCAATGACTTGGAAAACCAAAAAGAACATTGTTCTGGCTGAGATTGCAGTGCTTTGTCCTACAATAGAACTGAGGAAGAGAAAGAACTGAACAGGATGCCAAAATGTTATGGATCCACCAGGCCTGTCCAAAAGGCCCAGAACCCAGACAGGGCCATGTTTTTCCCTCCAGAACTATCTTGAAGCAGATTCTGAGGTTGGTGAAATGTGAATTATCTGATGTAGGAGGGGGCTTAGAAGGCTTTGAGATCTAGCCTTCAGGGAAACTGTCTTCAAAGGGGAAAGAGTCAGAAAATGAGCAATAGGAGAATATAAGGGAAAAAAAGACTTAAATTAACAAAAACCTCAGAAGGAAGAAAATTCAGTTAAAGAGCTTGAGTATAAATAGAAAAACCAATGGGAAGATATTAATAATAGAAATAAATATGGTCTCCAGATCAAAAAGAGCCCTGGCATCTATGAATAATAAATATTATAGAATAAAGGAAAATTAATCAGCAAATGATGAGGCTGGCTTAAGACCCTGTGTATTTCCAAGAGAACATGGAACCACAGGCAGATATTCCTATATGGCTTAAAAGACAAATAAGAATTGTGAAAGCAGAATTTATTACTTGTGCTGTAGAAGTAATTGGCAGAATAGAAAAACTGGATCCATGATACCAAGAATCACCAAAGAAATAAAAGAATAGTTGATTGAAAATGTAAATACAAGGGGCGGCTAGGTGGAGCAGTGAGTAGAGCGCCGGCCCTGGAGTCAGAAGGACCTGAGTTTGGATCCGGCCTCAGACATTTAACGCACACACAAACAAAAACCTAGCCGTGTGACCTTGGGCAAGTTACTTAACCCCAATTGCCCTCCAAAAGGCAAAAAAAAATGTAAATACAAAGAAGTGAAGAACAATCTAGAAGAGAAACAAAAAAGAAAAATGTTAAAAAGAAAATAGGGTGCTCATATAAGTAAAACATTGATCTCAAAGATAGGATAGAGGCAAATTAAATATTATAAGCCTCCAAAAAGAAAACCTAGGCTCAAAACCTAGGTGTCATCCTCTCTATATCTCATCCTCACTCTCACCCCTGCCCTCATATCCAATCTGTTTGCATATGCTTCCTTCTCTCCTCTGACACAGGGACAACTCTGTTACAGGCTCTCATCACCTCATGCTGGACTACTGCAGTTCCTTCTAGTTGGTCTCACTGCCACAAGTCTCTCCCTACTCCATGTCATCTTCCACTCAGCTGTCAAAGTCATCTTTCAAAATTACAAGTATGACCATGTAATCCCCCTACTCAATAAACTCCAGTGGCTCCCTATCACCTCCAAAATCAAATATACAATTCTCTATTTGGTATTCCAAGCCTTTCATAACCTGCCCCCCCTACTTTTCCTGTCTTCTAACACCTTATATCCCTGCCTCCCCCTCCCCCAACATACTCTTTGATCTAGTCTGGCCACTTCTCTGCTCCTTGATCAAGAAACTTTAGATTCCAAATCTTAGCATTTTCATTGGCTGTTTCCCATGTTCTCTCTTCTCATCTCTGCCTCTTGCCTTTAGCCCCAGCTAAAAATCCTATCCACTACAGAAAGCTTTTCCCAAAATCTTAATTGTAGTGCCTTCTCTGTGCAGATTATCACTACTTTATTCCATATATTTTGTTTGTATATAGTTGCTTACAATGTGTCTCCCCTATCAGACTGTGAGCTCCTTGAGAGCTTTGTGACCCCAGAGCTTAGCACAGTGCCTAGAACATACTACATGCCCAATTAATGCTTTCTGACTGATGAACACAAGTCAAAAAGCTGGGACATCATAATGCAAAAAATAATTAAATTTCATAGTGATACTGGGAAATTTCTTTGAAACAAGAAGCAAACAAATATAAAAACTCGGTTCCCCGTTTCTCTCTAATCTAAACTAGTTTTAGTCATTGCATTACTTTTACTACTTTTAATATAATATAGGCATCTAGAGTAAGATTCTAGACATTTTGTCTTCAAAAGGCAGTAATCTCCTCTTGCTAGTAGGTATTTTTTTCTTCTGATATAAGGTTAAGTTGCCAATATAGTGTACCTGTTAGCTTTCTGGAAATATCCCTTCATCTATAATCTTTCCTTTCCTGGGTCAGAAACAGAAATGACAGGGAAAAATCAAACTGTGTCTCTACACACCTCCACTTAAGTCTATCTATAGGAACCATTGTTTCCTCCAATCAGCATATGGTTGTTACCTGAGTAAGTATGCTATTAATCATACATATATCACCCTTTCAAGTTCTGTGCTGATATGCAATCTATTTTGCATTAATACTAAACACTACATTTTAGCTAATGTCTTCGATTTGAAGACAGGCACTTATTACTTTTGTGGTTGACAAAAAAGGTAGGAAAAAAAAGCTATTTTCTTAGCTGAAAGAATCAAATTCAAAATTATTTTGACAGGATGGAATGAGGCAAAGCTAACAAGATGAAGCTTACTAGGGATAAAAATAAAATCTTGAGTTTAAGTTCCAAAAATCAATTACATAAGAACAGCTTGGGGGAAACTCAACTTTTGTCTTTGAAGCAATTCATGTGAAAGAGATTTGCCTAGAGATTTCAGTTGATTGAAAGCTCCATGAGAATCAATATTGTGCATTAATTTTGGGACCTCTATGACAATCCTGAGTTGTGTTAATAAAAGTAGAGTGTCCATATCAAGGGAAATTATATTTCACTGTATTCTTCACTGGTCAAACCACAACTGGGACACTATCCATTTCTGAGTACCACAGTTTAATAAGGACATTGAGAAATTGAACCATATCCAGAAAAGGGTAATCAGAATGGCAAAAATAAAGATAATAGCTAATATTCATATAGCAGTTTAAGGTTTACAAAGTGCTTTACATACATAATTTCACTGATCTTCACAATAACCCTAGTGTTAAAGTATTGAGAAACTATTTTACCTATAATAATAGAAAGGTTTAGGTTGAAAAAGATAAGGCTCAGTGAGGTACAACAGAGGTCTTCAAGCATATGTAGGATTATCACATGAAATAAGGATGATGTTTATTCTACATGGCTTCAAAAGATAGAACTAGGACTGATGGGTAGAAGTTACAGGGAAGAAAATTTGGTTTTAATGTATATGTAAGAACTTCAAGGTCTGAACTGCCTGATAAGATACTGAGCTCCCCACCATGAGAAGTAAGAGGTTAGATGATCATGTCTACCTATTAGGGATTCGTGCCTTTGAAGAAGGAGGAAAAGAGATGAAATTGGATGAAGTGATCTCTAAAGTTCCTTCCAATTCTAAGGTTCCATGATTCTCTATTGAGAGAAATTGTTTTAAAAACTGACTTTTTTAACATAATGGCACAATTTGCCTCATGTGAAAGAACCAATTGGCTTTCCCACTCACGTCTAGATTAATGAAGTTATGAGGCTACAAGGTCAAGCACACTCATTCAGCTTTATTATTTTGCTTTGATTCTTCTACTTTTCATGTGCATACACACACACGCGCGCGCACAAACACACATGATGTCTGCAATTGTCTGAAATACATACACTGCTCCCATGCTACTCCCTTCTCTTTTAGAGTGAACGTGTGCTTAATGATCCTTACCTTCATTGTTTTCGCCTTTCTACAGCAAATTTATTATTGATAGATTATTTCTTTTTTCCCCTCTTTCCTACTTTCCTATTTAAACCCAGATTGGAAACATAATGTAACACCACTCCCCACCTTCCCCCCAAGAAAGAACTCTGTTCCTCATAGCTTTACTGTATTACTGTTAGAAGATTGTAGCCATCATCAAGAGTGCACACTAGAAAGGGCACTATCCCATATGTAACCCAAAAAAAGCATTAAAAATTATAAATCAAAATTAAATTCACAGAAGGAAAAAATGTGGCCTTTCTTCCCCCAAATGGCCTTTATTTGGGTAATTTAAGGGTTAAAATATTAAAAGATAAATTAATCATTTTAATTTTAATAAAAAAACAAAACTGCTCCAGATGATTCTATACATTTTTTACAACCACCAAAAAAATTTAGTTGTAAGTACTGTTTAATTCTTATACCTACAGAAATGTAATGAAATCCAGTTCAGATTTTCCCCTGGAGTATCTATAAATATTAAAACTAACACTGAGTTATTCATTCAAAGCCTTGATATTGTTACTGAAAAAGATTTAACCAAATATTTCATCTTAACTTGACCTTGAAGATGAAATTATATTTTGATGGAACTCTAGTAACTGTAATCTCTGCTACTTTAAGAAAAATTTTAAACACAATTACATACTCCAGTTTTTCTCTATTGTTGATAATGCTGAACTGAAAACTAACCTGAGTAATCCTATTCTCAACAAATTTTTATCATATATATACATCATATATATATGTATATTTGACAAACACACACACATAGTATAATAATCTTCAGAGATTTAATAGTCAATTGTTTTTGTCTGGTTGTTAATAAGACTTCATGTGTAGTTACTTTATTATACTGTTCTCAGTCAACACTAATAAACCTACTAAACTTTACATTTTAAGAAGTTTTAGCCAACTGTAAAACCTTTTTATGGTAACTTC
This sequence comes from Gymnobelideus leadbeateri, assembly GCA_011680675.1. NCBI lineage: Eukaryota > Metazoa > Chordata > Mammalia > Diprotodontia > Petauridae > Gymnobelideus > Gymnobelideus leadbeateri. Next base: position 610,073 of record WOXC01004562.1, on the reverse strand, counting down.
AACTCTACACCTTTATTCTATTTCTCATTCATTAGAACATTATCAGGGGCAGGTAGGTGTGCCTGGAATTAAGAAGACCCTAGTTCATATCTGGTCTCACATACCTGCTAGCTGCATAACCCTAGCCAAGTGATTTAATCCTATTGGACATGACTGGAAAAAAAAAAACCACAACTTAACAGCAAAAACAACAGAACATTATCTAGACTAATTTCAGTCTTGAAAACAGATACGCAACTTGGGTGGAGTAACCAGGCCTTTGTCTCAGAGAACCAAAACTTAAAGAATGCTAAAAACTCTTGCACTGTTGTGGTATCAGCAAAGCTCAGCACAGAGTTTGTAAGATTAATTAAAATATGAAACACTCCCATATTATACTGGGGTCTCTCTCTTCCCCAGTAGGAGGTTTCTCCCCTTCAAAGGCCAAGTGTCTCAAGGTCTCTTCCTTACAAGACATTTCCTACATACTATCCCAGTTGCCAACACTACTGAGTGTGATCCAAATCAGATAAAAACGTAACTGGGAAATATTTTATAATATTGAATATTCAATTCAATTCAATAAAATTGAATATAATGTTCAAAAAGAAATAAAAATATAATAAAACATAGATCAGGTTAATTTGTGGTCTTTGATATCAATATGCAGCCCACAGGGATTCTTATGTTCAGTTGAGTGGCTCCCATTCTATTTAAATTTGATAAAATTGCTCTACAACCTTTCTGAGAATGTAGCATTCTATTCTCCCCTGAAGAATTCTAGTACAGCCAAGTAGGTGGCATAGTAGATAGAGGACCAACCCTAGAGTTGAAAGGACTAGAGTTTAAATCCAGCCTCAGACACTTGACACTTACTGTGTGATTCTGACAAAGTCGTTTAATCCCAATTGCCTTGCAAAAAAAAATCCAGTAATGGAATCCCATGGTAGCCCATTCTACTTATAGACAGATCTCTTAGAAAAGTTTTATTTACAGCTTGTATATACAACTCTTGCCAAGTTCTGATTCTGGTACCATTTAGATTAAGCCTAATCCCTCATCCATTGGAGTGCCCTTCTAATACTCAAAGACAGTTATGCATTCTAAGTCTTCCCTTTTCTATACTGAATATTCCCAAATCCTTTAACTGATATAGGATTGGAACACACTGCATGGAGCATGTGTGGAAATGGGCTTCCCAGAGCCATCTTACAAAATACAAATGGAGCTGGGCTGAGTCCCCTCAACTGCTTCAAGAGACATATCTGCTTAGTACTGACGGATTCTAAGCTGGCACCGCAATCCCTTTGTCCTTGTGATGGCAGCAGGGGGGATGGGCTATATCAAAAAGGACTGACCAGAAAGCCAAGAACAGGAGCCCACTGAGATAACCCTAAAAGGAACTACTCTAGGCTCTCTCCTGCCATCTGTAGAGTGTGTGGGGATTCTCTAAGACTGGGGATTCCCACAAGGACAGAGAGGAGAACTCTTCTCCCTCCCACCTCTTGCAGCTATGGTAGCTGCTCATATGTTGAAGTGAGCACAGGTGATTCCCAGGGTAATCCAAAACAGGCCCTTGGTTCTCCAGCTGCCTCCTCTGCTTATGCTTCTTTCCCAAACACAGGTGATCAAGCCGTAATCCAGGAAAAACGTCTTTTTTCAGGAATAGCTATGAGAAGAGCTCAGGTAAGTTTCATGAGATGTACTGTAACCTCATTATACAATCTGAGTTAATCTCCAATCTCCTTGTGATGCCGATTACACTTATGGAAACATTACGGTTTGCCAAAGTCCTTTCTAAAATATGATGCTCAGAATTGAACACATTACCCCACATGCCTTGCTGTGGGGTAAAATAAGATGCATAGAAATGAATACAATAACACATGTGCCTTGCTCTGTACTATATGGAAAGCTCTACTGGATTAGAACAACAGAACTACAGGTTCCCCTTAGGATTCCTGCCCTAGCTATTCTGCTGTAAGGTAGGATAGATGCTGGAACTAAGACTTCGCCTGAGGTCTGAACCATACAGGTGCTGCTTGCTTCTCCCTCCTTTCTTAGTCCATGGCCCAGGACCACCCCTGGGCATGTGTCCCCTCAGCACATCCTGGATTTGTGGCCTAGAACTGGGTAGTGAGTAACAAAACTGCCACTTGGTACCTGCCCCCAAAGAGGTGCCCTACTATGACTCTGGTGAGGTCCTGGTGGGATCACTTTTTGCCTAGGTTCACATCACCTCCCCAGGAGCTAGAGCAGACTGGCTTGACTCCATCTCCAGTGTCAGCAGACCTCTCTGCCTCCCGTGCCTAGATGAATGACTCATTGTGACTTTTTCTGAATTTTGCCATCAGGATTTTTTAGATCTATTTGGAGGAGTTTGGCTCTAGTTTTGTTGGTTTTTTTTTGGGGGGGGGGGGAGGATGGGGACTCACTGTACTGCTTCCTGCTACTGCACCATCTTGATTCTCCCTGCCCTCTATAGCATTTGACACTGTGAATCACCCTCTCCTCCTGGATATTGTCTCCTCCAAGTCTTTTTGTGACACTGCTCTCTCTTGGTCCTCTTCCTAAAAGTGTGAACTCCTTTCTGCCTTCTTTGCTGGATCATCATCTATATCATGCTTCCGATATGGGTCTTTCCCAAATCTCTATTCTAGGCCTATATCTCTTCTCTTTGCAGACTACCTTGCCAACTCCTAGGGGTTTAATTATGCAAATTAACTCCCAGATAGATGTATCTGATGAATAAATAAATGAATGAAAAAGCACTTATTAAGCACTTAGTATGTGCAAAGCCCACACGAAACATAAATAAAAAAATAAAAGTCGTTGCTCTCAACTCACACTCTAATTAGGGCCTATGATACATATAGAAGGTTTTGGGTACAAGTCAAATAAATGGAAAGGCCCAGGGGTCCTGAGGGCACCACAACAAAGCAAACAGTAATATATCTTCTTTAAGATCATTTCCATGAACTATACCCAAAAGACTATAAAGCCATGCAAACCCTCTGACCTAGCAATACCTTTACTAGGTCTATATTCCAGAAGAGATAAAAACACAAAAAGGAAAAGTATCTACATGTACAAAATTATTTATAGCAGCTTTTTCTGGGGGCAAAGAAGTTGAGGGGAATGACTGAACAAGTTGTGGTATGTGATTATGATGGAATACTCTCATACTATAAGAAATAATGAGCAGGAAGCTCTCAGAAAAACCCCAAAAGACTTGCATGAGCTGAGGCAAAGTGAAATGCACTGTGTACAAAGTAACAATATTGTAAAATGATCAGCTGTGAATGACTTCGATATTCTCAGCAATACAATGATCCAAGACAACTCTGAAGGACTTACGAAAAATGCTCTCCATCCCCAGAGAAAGAACTGATGGTGTTTGAATATGGATTGAAACGTACTTTTTTAACTTTTTAAATTTTTCTTGAGGGGTTTTTTTGTCTGTTTCCTTTCACAATATGACTATTATGGATTTGTTTTGCAAGACTACACTTATATAACCTATGTGGAATTGCTTGCCTTCTCAGTGAGCAGGTGAGGAGGAAGGGAAAGAATTTGAAACTCAAAATTTTTAAAATGAATGTTAAAAATTGTTTTTACATGTAACTGGGGAAAAATAAAATACTAAATAAAAGCTAAAAAAGTGAATAAAACCATACTGGTTTCTGATGCTGAGCCAACAAGGGAATGAATGATCTAGAGACTCTTGGACTCAGCGTTCCGGGCTATCTCTGCCAGTGTCTAAGGGGAGATGGTTGTCAAGATGGCTTGGCCCTCCTGGCACATGCCACTTCCTATCTCTCTCTTATAGTGCTAGGCTGTTTTAGCCATTATTAAGGAGAGTAACTCTTGGGGAGAAGGGATCCATGATCCCCACCATCAGCAACACTCCAACCACTATCAATAGGGAGGTAAGTTGCACTCCAACCACTATCAATAGGGAGGTAAGCTCAAAAGTGTTGGGAACACCAGCACTCTCCTTCCCACCACATACCCCTGTTCCTTCTTCCAGGCTGGTTCCCACAGCCATTATCTAGAAAAACAATCCTTGTGGAGATATTACCTGTCAGTCACTTCTCTGGGCACTGTAGCCACATCTACTGACCATCCAAAAAAGAAAATTCTCACCATCAAAATCCTTGGCACTGTGAAACGGCTCACCAGGGACTTCAGTGATTGTGTCAGGGGCTAGGGTGGAAGCAGGGTCAGTGATCTGAGTGTGCTACTGTTTCTAAGGCTCTCTCCTGAGTTCTAGTTCTGCAACATTAGCTGCTTCTTAGATTCCTCGTAAGCAACTAGAACTTAACATGTCAAAACCAGAATTCATTCTTTTCCCCCAAAACCCACCTCTCCCCCTTTCAAACTTCTTTATATCTGTCTATATCATGACCATCCTTCCAGGATCCGAGGTTTGAACCCTCCCATTATCTTTACACTTCCCAAATCTATCTCCTCAATACTTATACAATCACCACCTTAATTCAGGTCTTCATCTGATTGGTCAATTAATCATCAAGCATTTACTAGCACTAACTATGTGCCAAGAGCTATGCTCTCTTGATTCTTCCCCTACTTACATGACCATTCCTTCTCAGTACTCTACTGGATCATCATCTGTTTCCTCACTACCAATTCCTCCTGTTCCTAATCCATAGATCCCAAGGTTGTGTCCTGGGTCCTCTTCTCTCGCTACATTCTCTCTTGGTGACCTCATTAGCTACTATTGCTTTAATTATTATCTCAATGCAGATCATTTAAGAGACCTAAATATCCAGCCCTAGTTTCTCTCCTCAGGACTAGTCTCTTATTATGAACTGAATATTAAACATTTTAAATTGGTTATGTTCTATGAATATTTCAAATACAACACGTCCAAAACTCACTATTCCTTTTAATTTCCTTATTTCTGTCAAGGTCACCACCATCTTTCTAGTCTTCCAGGTTCAAAACTTCAGGCATTCTTCATTCCTCATTCTCTCTCAATTCATATATCTCATAAAACACCAAATCTTCACAATTCTATCTCTATAACATTTCTCACCTTTCTTCTTCTACCCATTCACATGGCCTCCATATGAGTATAAGCCCTCATAACGTGTAATCTAGACAACTACAACAGTCTCCTAATTGATCTCATCTCTCATTCTAATTCAACCACTGTATATATGTCAAAGTGAGTATCACAAAAAGTAGGTCTAGTCGGGGCGGAGCCAAGATGGCGGAGTAGAAACAGCTCATCCAAGCCTCTCTGCCCCCAGATTCCCCCCAAACTATGTAAAAAAGGACTCTGAACAACTTCTGGAGCCCCAGCACCCACAGAACGACACAGAGAAGCTAACCTCCCGCTGAGGACAGCCCAGCAGCCCTGCAGGAAGGACCAGCACAGCGGTCTGGGAGCCGGCAGCGCGCAGAGCGCAGGAGCCGAGTCGAGCCGAGCCCAGGTCCCCGTGAGCCGAGGTTTTAGCCCCAGGGCGGCAGGGCCAGCAGCCAGCTGGAGGAACCCCAGAACACCAGGAGCTGTGGCGACTCCAGAATTATCAACACAGACATGCCTAGGACAAAGTAAGAGGTTAGTGTCCTATGGACTTTGGGACCAGTATTTGGGGAATGCATCAGCTCCCTCCCCTGGGGGCTAGAAGCCGCTGAGGAGACACGCCATTTTGGAGTTTTCAGAGGCAGCTCTGGCTCCCAGCCTACAAATCGTGGGGAGATCCAGCGATCAGGCTTGGGGGGTAATCGCTCTTGCTTTAACCTCCCTGGATCTGGATTGTGATCTAGGATGGAAGTTGTGGGTGGGTTTACAGCTTGCCAGAAACGGAAGTTGCCCCCCACACGTTCGGGACGAAAATTCCTCTAGCTGGCCTTAAAGCCATAGTGTGGCAACAAGCCCAAAAGTCAAGCAATTAAGTGGCAACATGCCAAGGCAAAGGAAACAGAAAAATGCAACCATAGACTCCTATTTTGGGGGCATAGAGCAGGAAAAGGACTGTGAGGTCAGAAGTCCTGCTCCAAAAGCCCCAGGGGAAAACATGAGCGGGTTGCAGGCCATAGAGGACCTTAAGAAGGACTTTAAGGGGTGAAATTATGAGGTGAGAGAGGAAAGTGGCAAGAGGAGATGAGGAGAGACAGGGTAGGGCAAACTATCCCATGTAGAAGAAGCAAGGGGAAGTGGTTGCAAAGGAGCGGGAGAATAAGGAAGGCTAAAAAGGCAAAACCACATTCACATTCAATTTGGTTCAGGGAGAAAATGACATACATACTAAATGGGATATGTCAACCTGCAGCAGGATAGGGGGAAGGGGGATGAGAGGAGGGATGATGGATGGGAGGGCATCCTTGGGGTGAGGGGAGGTTGGAAGTACCCACTATAGAAGAGGGACAGGATCATGTAGGGAATGGACCAGGTGGGGGGTGGGATGAGTGGGAGGGAATTATAAGCAGCCTAGTACAATATATCTACTATGATAATGTTTTGCAGAGCTAGACATGTACAACATATACTGAATTACTTATCTCCCAAGAAGGAATGGGTGACAAAGGAGGAAGGAAATGGATCTGAAATTCGAGGTCTTAACATTAAATGTTTCAAATATATATAAATACTATTATTAATACTCTTTTGCTTGTAATAGGGAGATAAGACGTGCAGGCATTGGGACACAAAGATTCACCTTCCTCTAATGGAAAAGTCGATGGGGGTATGGGAGAGAGCAGATTGGAGGAAGCGATATCTTGTGGGACTACTACTCTGGGAGGTTGGGTAGGGGAATAATGGGGGGAAAATGATTGTAACTCAAAATCTGGCAGAAATGAATGATGTAAAACAGAAGTAAAAAAAAATATTAAAAAAAAAAAAGTAGGTCTAGTCATGCCACTCTTGAATTCGATAAGATTCCAGTGGCTCCCTAGTACCTCTAGAGTTAAATACAAACTCCACCATCTGACTCATTTAAAGCCTTTCATAACTTAGCTCCAACTTACCTTTCCAGGATTATTACCCATTATTTCCCTTTTTTACATTCTATGGTCCAGTCTGTCTGACTTTTTTATGTTCCTCAATATGACATTCCATCCCCTATCTCTGTGTATTTGTACATGCTATCCCCTATGCCTGTAATATAGTCCCCTCCTCACATATGCATGACAGAAATACCTAGTTTCTCACAAAGTTCAGCTCTACCTTCTATAAAAGGGTTTTCCTGATTCTTCCCAGATCTCCAGTGCTTTCCTGCACAAATTACCTTTTTTTTTCACATTATTATATGTGAATATGCTATAGCTTTTGTAGAATTTTTGTACAATCCTTGAAGACAGAGACCATTTCATTTCTGTCTTTGTCTCCCCAGAACCTAGCACACAGTAGTTGCTTAATAAACAATTGCTGATTGACACTGAGTTTACAATCCACTAAAACTCCCAAGATCATCTTCACATGAATTGTTCTGTAGCCATGCTTCCAGAACCTGTACAGGGGATGTTTGAACCCAAGTGTAGAACTTTATATATAAACTTTATTATAATAGTTTCCAGATTGCTAGCTTTTTAAACCTTTTGATATCCAGTGTGTTGGCTTACCTTTCCTAGTTTGGGCATACTTAATAATCATGCCACCCATACTTTTATCAAAATCATGGCTGAAAATTCAGATCAACACAAAGCTAAGAACAGTTCCCTGGAATATTCCTTTAGATACATGCCCCAAAGTTAACATTTATTCAATTATAACTACTCTTAGAGTATAATCATTCAACCAGTTTTCAATTATAATAATTCTCAAAATCAGTTCATCTCTATCCAGGTTAATGAAGTTATATAAACATAGAAGGCAGTTTCATTGGGTATTTCGTCTTTATCCCACTTTCTCAACCTGGAACATTCTTCCAACATGGTACCTCCATTTGGGGGATGGGTTAAAATCTGTCATGATTTATTCCTCTCTAGGCTGTGCTTTGAATTCTCAGAGCTTTGTCCTCAGATTTTTTTTAACTCTTAGTTTTGGTCGGCTTCCTCTATTATAATGTAAATACTTTAAGTGTTGGTACTATCTTTTTGTTTGCATTTGTATCCCTAGCACTTAGCACAGTATCTGGCACATAGTAAATGCTTAATACTTTTTTTTTCCTGCTTGTCTCTTTGAGCAAAGATATCTTTACTATAGCCATCTATCCCAAATCATGCACCACCCACCCTCTCCTCTCTTTCAGCAATACAGTAAGATGCAAACTGAACCTTCCACTATAATAAACCCATTTTGTTATGTCTTTTAGAAGAGAAGCCCCACTCTGTTAAGTCTATCTTCTAAATATGGCATCGTCATCATGATTCACATGTTATCTCAACATGAGGCTACTAGTCCAGATTCTGTAATTTAAAATAACATAGGGAAAAAGGAAAAGAACCGATAGGTTCTAAAATGTATACAGCAGCTTTCTTCTTAATGCAAAGAACTAGAAATTGGGGGGATGCCTATCAATTGGGGAATGACTAAACAACTCGTGTTATACATCTTGATGGAATACTAGTGTATTGTAAAAATTGATGTGCTCAGTGATCTTAGAAAAACATGGATAGACTTGCATGAAATAATGAAGAGTCAAATGTGCAGAACCAAGAGAACTACAACATTGTTTTAAGAACTTTGAGTACTTAAGTCATTTTTGACTATTATAAATGCCCAAATTAATAAAGAAGATGCTATCTACATCCAGAGAAAGAACTGATAAGCAGAAGTATGTCTAGAATGATTTTACATACATACATGCATATACACACATACATATCTCTAAGGTGGGGAGAAGGGAAGAAAAAAAAGAAATTTACACGATAAATTTATTATATGTTTAAAAGGAATAGCAAATTGTACATGACAGATTTTCAGTTTTGTGTGCAACCATCTTTTTTGTTATTCTACTATGCTATGGAAATGCTTGTTTTGTTTAATAAATTAAAAATGAAATAACTTTTTTAAAGATTTGAGAGCCTAATTCCTCATTTCCTGCAAACCTCTCAATATTTTGTTAACAAGATTTCTGGCTATGATGATCTAATAAAATAATCAATATAGCCAACAGCAGGATAAAAAAAGAGACATTCCATGGAAGCATGGATAAGACCCAATGCAGATTTTTATAACTGGCATGTCAGCAAAAACATTACTCAACAGTTTCATTACTGCACAGATGATACTTTCAGATTTTGGAAAAGAATACATAAACTCACATTCATACTGGCTTACAGTTTATTAAGATCTCAGTTCTATTAATTAGGACATGTGTGACTTTGAATAAATAATTTCACCTCTCTGGGCCTTGATTTCCTTATTTGTAAAATGCAAAGGGAAGAATAGAGCATAAATTGACCTTTTCTTGTGTCGTGACCCCTTTAGCAGCCTGGTGAAGCCTATGGACCTCTTCTTAAAATAATGGTCTTAAATGTATAAAATAAAGCAAGTAAGATAACTAAGGAAACTGATTATATTAAAATATAGTTATCAGTGTATATGTGTGTATTATAAATTTGTGTGTGTGTGTGTGTGTGTGTGTGTATTTTACAATAAACCCTAGGTTAAGAACTGTTTGGGGAGGCAATAGGGGGGCAGAGTCAAGATGGCAGAGTAGAAACAGCACTTCCATGGAGCTCCAGCCCACAGCACTTCAAAATTATGTAAAAGAGGGACTATGAATGACCTCTGGAGCTCCAGAACCCACAAAATGACACAGAGAAGCCAGTGCAGCACTCTGGGAGCCGAGCCCAGGCCCACATGAGTCGAGGTTTAACCAAAGGGTGGCCAGACCAGCAGCCAGCTGGAGGGACCCCAGAACACCAGCAGCTGTGGCATTTCCAATGTCTGGGACAAAGTGAGAGGTCAGTGCCCTATGGACTTTGGGACTGCTTGGGAGAACGCGTCAGCTTTTTCTCCTGGGGGCGAGAAGCCACTGAGGAGCTTGCACCACACTGCTGGGTTGTAGCTTCAGCTCTTGGCCTACAAACTGTAGTGGGATCCAGCAATCAGTCTGAGGGGTAAGCGCTCTTGCTTTACCCTTCTTGAATCTGGATTGCAGTCTGGGGAGGAGGTCTTGGGGTGTGTGACCAGCCTGCCAGAGTGTGTGGAGGCTTCACAGAGGCCACCCAACTAATACCTCCAGAAGTTAAGAAACCCCAACGTTTGGGACAGAAGTTCCCCTGGCTGGTGGCAAAGTCCTACTGTGGCAACAAGCCCAAAAGTCAAGTAATTGAGTGGCAACATGCCAAGGCAAAGGAAACAAAATAAACAGAAAAATGCAACATTAGACTCCTATTTTGGGGCCAAAGAGGATCAAAACATGGAACAGGAGGAGGACTGTGAGGTCAGAATTCCTGCACCAAAAGCTCCAAATGAAAATACAAGCTGGCTACAGGCCATAGAGGACTTTAAGAAGCAGATAAGACAAGTAGGGGAAAAATTGGGAAGAGAAATTAGAAAGATACAAGAAAAGTATGAAATGACAGTCAACAGCCTGACTGAGGAAAATAACACCTTAAAAAATAGACTAACTCAAATGGCAAAAGAGGCTCAAAAAGGCAATGAGGAGAAGAATGCCTTAAAAAGCTGAATTTGCCAGATGGAAAAAGAATCTCAAAAGCTCACTGAGGAGAATCATTCCTTCAGAATTAGACTGGAGCAAATGGAAGCTAGTGACTTTATGAGAAATCAAGATGCTGTTAAACAGATCCAAACAAATGAAAGAATAGAAGGCAATGTGAAATATCTCATGGGAAAAACCACTGACCTGGAAAATAGATCCAGGAGAGACAATCTAAAAATTATTGGACTACCTGAAAACTATGATCAAAGAAAGAATCTAGAAACCATCCTTCAAGAAATTCTCAAGGAAAATTGCCCTGATGTTTTAGAACCAGAGGGCAAAATAGATGTTGAAAGAATCCATAGATCACCTCCTGAAAAAGATCCCAAAAAGAAAACTCCTAGGAATATTGTAGCCAGATTCCAGAATTCCCAGATCAAGGAGAAAATATTACAAGCAGCCAGGAAGAAATAATTTCAATATTGTGGAAACACAATCAGGATAACACAGGATCTGGCAGCTTCTACACTACAGCGGGATCAAAGGGCATGGAATATGATATTCTGCAGGTCGAAGGACCTGGGATTGAAACCAAGAATCCTCTACCCAGCAAAACTGAGTATCATGTTTCAGGGGAAAATTTGGTCATTCAGTAGAATAGAGGACTTTCAAGCATTCTTGATGAAAAAACCAGAGTTGAATAGAAAATTTGACATTCAGATACAAGAAGCAAGAGATGCTTGAGAAGGTAAACAGGGAAAAGAAATCACTATGAACTTATCAAAGTTGATCTATTTACATTCTTACAGGGAAAAACAATAACTGTAACTGATGAAACTTTTCTCAGTGTGAAAATAGTTGAAGAAGGGTATATGGGCATATGAATACATATGTGAATGTGTGTATATATGTTTTCAGGTATACACAGATAGAGGGCACAGGTCGAATTTAATAGGAAGGGATGATACTTAAAAAGTAAGGTTAAGAGGTGAGAGAGTAATGTGGTGAGGGGGAATGGGAAGATACAATGGGGTTAGCTGTCTTGTGTATAGGAGGCAGGGGAAGGTGTTTGCAGGGGAGGAGAGGAACAGGAAGGCAAAAAGGCAAAACCTTATTCTCATTGAATTTGGACCTGGGAGAGAATGACATGCATACTAAATAGGGTGTCCCACCCTATAGGAGCGTAGGGGGGAGGGGGATTGCGGAAGATGGTGGAGGGGAGGGAAGTTGGAAGCACCCACTTTTGAAAAGGGACAGGATCAAGGTGGGGAGAGGACCAGGTGGAAGGTGGGATGGGAGGGTGGGAAATATAGTCAGTCTTTTATAATATATCTACTATGGTAATGTTTTGCATAGCTACACATGTACAGCATACACTGAGTTGCTTATCTTCCTTTTAAAATCAAATTTTTAAAAAAATATATAAATACTATGATTAATACTATTTTGCATATAACTGGGAGATAAGATGTACAGGCAATGGGGCTCGGGGATTCACCTTGCCCCATTGGAAAAGTCAAAGGGGGTATGGGAGACGTGATGGGAGTGAGCAGATTGGTTGAGGGGATATCCTGTATGACTGTTATTCTGGGGTGGTGCATAGGGGAAAAATGGGGAAAAAATTGTAACTCAAAATCTGACGGAAATGAATGATGTAAACTAGAAGTTAATAAAGCATTTGGAAAAAAAAAGAACCGTTTGGGGCTAGGGAATCTCTAAAGTCCCTTCCCACTTTTAAGGACTTATGAAACTATGCTTTTATTTCAATATCCCAGTGAATAAGTACAAGTATTATTCTGTCCATTTTGTAGGGAATAAACTCAGAGAGGTACCATTGCCACCCTGCTGGCAAGTGATGGAGCCAGGACCTCTTGGAGTCAGTTGTCTGCCTCCAAGCTTAAGTGTTCCTTCCATTGGACCATACCACCTCTTAGTGAATAAGAGAATCACAGATAAAAAAAATTAAAGTCTTCAAGCTACTTTCTCTCTCAAGAGCCTGTGAGGAGATCAATAATCTAACCTAGGTTAAGAGGCCAACCTGTATTTTCATGGCAAGTATTTAAGAAACAACATCTATATGCATTTTGATACAGCACTACAGATGGAAAATGAGCAGGACTAAAATACAAAGAAGGAAAAGAATGGGGTCAGTTGCACTTAGGAAAACAAATGGTGTTTTAACAATTTGAAATTGAGCTTTTGCATAAAAATTCATCTTTTAAACAATTCATATTCTCCTGATAATAATACATAGTTGAGAATCTTAGAACATCATAATCTGTAGTTCAGCTGGGTGATGAGGTAAATGGAGCACTGGACTTGGAGGTAAGGAAGACCTGAATTCAAAACCAACCTCAGATACTTACTTAGCTCTGTGACCCCTGGGCAAGTCCCTTAACATTCCTCTGCCTCAGTTTCCTCATCTGTAAAAATGTATGCAAAAATAGCACCTACCTCACAGAGTTGTACAGAAAGTGATTTGTGAATCTTAAAGCACCATAGTAAAGCTAGCTATCATCATCATCATCATTGTCATCATCATCTTAGTAATGAAAGTTGTAGGTTGATTGGCCCATAGAGCAATGAAAAGATGCATGGTGGGCACAAATAATTTGCAGCATATTTTCATTAATGACCTACGTTTAAGAAGTAGCAAAAGGGATGTGACTGAGGAAATATAGGACCAAAAAAGAAAAATAGCCTTAATACTATAATGGAACCCATGAAATATAAAAAAGAAGAAGAAAACACCTGGAAGGCCTCAATGCAGTACAACAGAAAGAGCACAGCAGCAGGATCTGGGTTCAAATTCCAGTTCTGCCACTTATTACCCATGAGACCTTGGTCAAGTCACTTAACCTAACTTCGTCTCAGTTTCCTACTCTATAAAATGAAAGGATCTCTACTGGTCCTTTCTAGAGCCTTTGTGAAGCATCTATGGAAGGACATGGACAAGAATTATAGAGAATGAAAAGGCATGAATGGATTGCAATTTTCCCTGACGGAGGAAATTCCCACATCAATGAGACAATGGATCCATTAGTATGAATTGTAGCACAAATAAACATTTCACTGAATTAATATTAGGTTTCACTTACTCATGTAAGGCAGCTTTTCTGGGCATGGATGGTAAGGAGAATATGTGAAGTTTTCTGGAAGATACATTGTTGTTTGAGCAAGATAATCACTTGAATTATTGCCTTCAGGGTAATCTTTGAGGGAAAAAAAAGAAAAATTAGAGTTTTCTATCTCCAGCAAATTACTTGATGCTTTTATTCTCAGTTTTTCAGTTATGTACATTATCATCAATGTGGGGAAAACTATAATACATAGAATTAGCAGTAGCAATCCCAGTAATCATATACAAAGCTAAAGATAAGAAGATGTAGCCATGGCTGATGTCCTTAGGATCACAGATTTACAGCTTGAAGGGAACTTGAAAACCAATCCAACCCCCTCCTTTTACTGAAAAAGAAATTGATGCTGAAGAAGTTTTGAGTGACTTGCCTCAAGTGTCTGAATCAGGATTTGAACTCAGGTCTTCTTGAATACAAGCCATATGTTTAATATTATCTGACTGACTTTACAAAGAGTACTGAAAAAGAACCCTAGATATAGGTTATAGATATAGATATAGAAAGGAACATATTCATTTTCATAAGAACATTTTTAATCTATCTTACAAACCTAAACTTTATTTTTAGGTATTCTCAACTATGGCCAACCTGTGACCTTTGGTTGCCATACTTACTTTGGGAGCATACAAGCAACTCTACAGAAGATTTGGAGATGTAGTGGGGCTCCACTTAGCTGTCAAATCATGTCAAGCTATCTATTGCCCCATACACGTACAAAGGAATATTCCCAAACTCACAACAAGTCTTCATCCATACAATCTACAGGGTCATCCTAGGCTCCTTAGTGTGAAAATGAGAACCACATTATCTAAGTAGCCTCATCTGGTACAGGGTCTTGAGGAATAAAATTAATATCACTATCACTACTAAGGAATACTAAGTTTTCCATTATTGTCACCATTTCAAGCTTTTTAATATGTCATTCTAATGCATCATATTAATTAGCAAAATCCTGAATCGTAAGAGCTTCATGATCAGTTGTCGCTCAAAAAGTTCTAATACAATTCACTCCACCCTGTACTCCCTTTTCTTTCCTCTTTTCTCTCCCCTTCATCATCCTCCTTCTTCCTGCTCAATAACCAAGGGAGTTATTTATTTGTTTAATCCCATTGTTTTCTGTGACTTTTCAGAAGAAATCTTGAAAATGTTTCATACATCTATCCTCACTTATTTACACCAATTTCTTCTCTATTTCCATTCATAATTCCAAATCTGGAGCACCTAACCCTCACACTTTGACAAGCTTGCCCTTCTATGCAAGAGTGACTAGTTTCCCTCAGTCTTGAACTGACATATCTGTAATCTGATTATTTCAATCAGAACAAAAGACAAAAATTACTTCTTAAGAAGATCAAATGAGGGGCCTCTACAGAGAACAGATATTGGAATAAAAGTCTGGGTTCAAGTCCTGCTCTAAAACACTTTGACTATGGGAAGAGGGCATTCCTGGGCAAGACACCTAACCTCTTGTTTAACCAGGCAATTCCAAGACTATAAATTTTAGACCAGGTGCCAGTTAGCATTGGTAGAGGATGTTTCCTTAACAGTAATTTTCTTGTACCAATTAACTCCAAATCCAGTAAACAAAACATATACATGTATGGATATGTGTAAAGATACATGCTCACATACATATATATTTTATATATAGACAAACAGACAGATCTGTGTGCATTACTATAAAATTAGATTTGAGAAGGAAATTATATCAGAGATGTAACTTATTCTCTTTCCACTACGTTACATTTCCCACTCTAATGTTTTTTAAATCTTTCAAATTGCCAACATACAAAGTAGTAAAATTAACTATTATATTCTTAGTACTGTTTATACTATCTATAGTAAAAGTTATATATCTGACACTTTTGTAGGTTATATACAAAGAATCTTTTCATAACCCCTTTTCTACTACTTAACAGTGTAACGAATGTGCTTACACAAAGAAACATTATTTTGAACCAGATTTATTTATTCCTTTTACTTTCTTAGCCATGTGTATCAACCTACTATTAATATGGACAGCAATCTCAAGGCCCTTTAACTACAGTAACACCATTATCACATGCCTATTTGATAAAATTGCAACTCAACCAACTTTCTAGTGCTGTAGAATCATAGTCTTAAGGGAATTTACTTGGGTCACTGAATAGGTTAAATTAAAAACCATCATGGGGAAAAAATCAGAATTTAGATGTGAGTGAGTGTTTAAAGTTCATCAACTCCAATCCCTAACTAGCGAATATAAGTATGAATCCTCTCCTTTCATCTTTACTCACAAGTTACAATCATTCAAAGTGGGCTGTAAGAGTATTTTCTTATACATTTCCCATGAAAATTTAGGTAGATATTTAAGAATGAAAGCCTTTATATTCACAGAAAAGTATGACTAAGGCAAATTTTATAAATTTATAAATGAAAATATAAATGCCAGTTAAGAGACTTTTAAATACTGTATAAGCAGTCTGAAATTGAAATCACAGAATCATGTAACTTCAAAGTTGACCACTTCATCCAAACCATATTTGAAAAAAGATCTACCATTATAACATACTTAACAAGTGGTCATCTAGCTCTTACCTAAAACCCTCCAAGTAAGAAGGACCCAGTACCTCACTGAGGAAGCCCATTGCTTTTGGGATAGCTCCAATTGTTAGGAAACTTATCTTTACTTTAAGCCGAATGGCGTCTTTGTCCAAACACGGTTCCTAATTCTGCCACCGTGATCCAGGTGGGCGTTAGCCTTATATTTAGCCTTATATGGAGTTTACTACCCCCTTTGGGCTGCACTCCCAAGCAATCCAACTCCAAGAAGTCCCGGTGTGCCAGGAGCTGCTACTGGCCTCACACCATTCATGGATGTGCTTTCTGAGAAGGTGCTGAGCAAAGCAGAATTGAAACAGTTCAAAGGAAATGCAGGATATGCAAATTTAGAGTATCCACCCCAAATGTTCACATGGACTATTTATGCCTGACCTGTGGTAGAGCATTCCAAGCTCATACTGGTCTAATCAGTCACAGTCAGACACACTGAAACTTGACTCTAGCACAATGATGTCATTTTGGTCCTCTTCGTGAATGAAGGACAGCAAGCAACTAATCATCCTTATATGAAAGCAGATATTTGATATTTTCTAACAATGCATGTTATAGAACATAGCTGTTTATAGAGTGTAAGAAAAGTAGGGAATTTATTCAGATTCAATAACAATTCAGGATTATCCAATGGAACATACTCATTAAAAACAAAATCCACATTAATATATAAGTGCTCAATAGGGAAGTGACACAGGGAATTATATTCAGTATCGTACTTAAAAGTAGTTCTGAATATATTTTTTCCAATTTTAGGAAGAGATGGAAGTTGCTAATTATTATAGTATCATTTCTCCTCCTGGAGGTAAATTGATAAGTTTCACTTATTTAGCTGGAAAATAGTTTGGTAACCAAGATTTTTGGAGCAATTGTTCCATCATTACTTTTTTTAGTTAATAAAATCATATCCTGTCCAAATTTCCATTCAATTCTATTCAATAAATTTTAAGCATCTTCTGAAAAAGAATAGGCATTAGACAAGGGGGCCATCTCTAATTGTTCTGATCTATAGCTTTCCACTGAGCCCAGATGGCTCCAGAGGAGAAAGTAAAACTGGTAACTTTGCACAGCGCTCCCTCACTTCAATCCAAGTCACTTGCAAGTCATGGCATCACCTTCCTGATGTCATGGTTCTCTTCAAAAACAAAATATAAACAACAACCTGTGAGTAGTATGAGCTGCCCCATTAGGGACCCAACTGGTCAGTTCTAATTGTGCAACATAGCTCTTCCTCTCTACTCTTCTCCTCCATTCCCTTAGGATAGAATACCCTTACCTGCAGGTGCTCTGCCCAAAGGAATGTAAATTTTTGATTGCTGAAACCTCACAAAATATCTTGGGCTTTATGGGCTAGGTTTCTTTCTCAAGGACTATGTTTTAAAAACAAATCACTCAGACTGTCATTGATAGGCCAATAATAGGTCCTGGCCCTGATGGTTCAGAATAAAATAGCAACTATTTCTGTTTTAACCAGAAGCCCTGAGGGGTCTTCCTCTCCCAGATTAATTTTTTTTACTAGGTAAAAGAGGTTATTCTTTGCCTCATTTCTTACCTAGCCTTAATTACTGAATGGGCACTGCCTCAGTAAAACAGACCTGGGAAAGACCTTAGCTTAAAAAGGCCAAGGTCTCTACTGCATCTAGGGCCATCTCCAGTTGTCCTGATCTATATCTTGCCACTAGGTCCATATGGCTCCAGAAGAGAAAGTGAGGTTGGTGACTTTGCACAGCCCTTCCTCAATTAAATCTAATTCACTTGCAAATCATGGCATTGCTTCCTTGATGTCATGGTCTTCTTCCAGAATGGACAAAAAAAAATGGGCATTGGACATAATAGACAAAATTCAGATAAAATATAATCTCTGCTTCAACAAGATTACCATCTAGAAGTGGAGGGTATGGCACATACAAATACAATAATACAACATATTATTTATGCCTAAAATGGTACAAAGTAAGGACTGAGGGGAGGGAATAGGGAATCATTAAGGACTGAGGGAATCAGGGAGGCTATATGGAAGAAGGGGCATTTAAACATTAAAGGACACATAGCAATTCAACCTGTAAGAAGATAAAAGATAGGCAAAGGACATTCCAGGCATATGGAACATGATAAAAAAAAATAGTAAGCAGAAAGAAACAGAACATGTAAGGTGGATAGTAAAGAGCCTAGTTTGGCTAGAGCAAACAGTACAAGGAGGACGTTATAAGATGCAAAGGTAGCATAATGTTAGATAATAGAGCATTCTGAAGTCCAGAAGCTATGTGAAAGATGAACTAGCAAAAGGAAGGCAGTGAAGGTGGACAGCCCAGGTTATACGATTTGGAGCTATAAGAGATCATCTGGTTCAACAGCCTCATTTTGCAGATGAGGTAACTGCAATCCATAAAGGTTCAGTGGCTGGATCAAGGTCATTCAGCTGGTTATATATCAGAGCTTCAATTTGAACTTCCATCCTCCAATGACAAATTCAGGGTGTTGTCTAGGAATGCTAGAAAGCCATTATGGTTATCTAGTCAGGGGACTGACCATAAGAGCCCAGTAGAATGATGGCAATGAAAAGAGAAAGATATAAATTTATTTGAAAGCTACCTTAGAAGCATAATTCACATGATATTTTAAGTGATTGACTATGAGAAGTGAGGGAAAAATAAGAAATCAAAGATAACATCAACATCTCAATTGTAAAAGTTGAGTTAAAGGTAGTAGACTGATAGAAATAGCAAGATTCAAAAGAAAAGCACGAGGGAAAGATGATTTGGTTGGGTTTTTTTTATCATGTTGAATTTGAGGTGTTGGCAGAACATCCAGGTAGAGATATCATATAAGCCATTAGAGATAAGGATTTGCAAATTATCTGCATAGAGATGCTCATTAAAACTAAGCCAGTAAATAAAAATAACAAGAGGGAAGAGTGTAAAAGAAGAGGCCTAAGACAGAATGCTAGGGAAACACCTTAAAAATTGGAGTCAGTGTAGGAAGAATCAGCAAAGAATACAGAGGGATTGGTTAGAGAAGCAGGAAGGGGAACCTCCGGAGAAACCATTGTGGCTCTGAAGAAAATGAAGGAGAGAGTATCTAAAAGAGAGGGCTGGTCAACTATACCAAATACTGCAGAAGAGCCAAGGAGGCTGAAGATTTTAAGGATATTAGATTTAGCAATCAGGTTCTCACAGGTGACTTGGAGGGTTCTATTTCAGTGGACTTAAAGGTACAGAAATCAAATTGCAAGAGAGTCGATAAAAAGGTAATGAGAAAATTGAGGCATAATAAATATATATACATATATGTATGTATATATGAATAAAAGTTTGGAACTAGAAAGGAATGAAAGAATGATTTTTGGTTAAGAATATTTGAGGAATTATGTTTTTAGGATTGAGTAGAACCAAGTATGTTTATAGGCAGATGAGAGGTAGCCAATGAAACAGGAAAGCCTAAAGATCGATGAGAAATTATTTGTTGTAGCAATGACCTCCAGGGAGTATAAGGAAGAATTATATGACAGAAACCTCCCATAGTTAAAGATTAATAGTTTGAAACCATTCTGGAGAGCAATATGGAACTATGTCCAAAGGGCTATAAGTAATTTCATATCGTTTGACCCAGCAATACCACCTCTAGGGTTGTATCCCAAAGAGATCATAGAAGCAGGAGAAAGACCCATATGTACAAAAATATTTATAGCAGATCTTTTTGTGGTGGCAAAGAATTGGAAATTAAGGGATGCCCATCAATTGGGGAATGGCTAAACAAGTTATGGTATATGAATATAACAGAATACTATTGCGCCATAAGAAATGAAGAGCAGATGGACTTCATATCTACCTGGAGAGGCTTATATGAACTGATGCTGAGTGAGAAGAGCAGAACCAGGAAAAACTTGTACACAATTACAGATACAACATATGTGAGATCACCAACTTTGATAGACCAGACTCTTCTCAGAAATGCAGGGCTATAAGTAAACTCCAAAAGACTCATGATGAAGAGAGATGTCTACACTCAGAGAAAGAACCAGAAAGAACAGAGTTTGAATGCAGATTGAAGCAAATTACCTGCTCTCTTTCTTTTTCTTGTTTGGTTTGGTTTCCTCTTTCCCATTGAACAACATGAAAGCCAGTGTGCATGAAGGGAGTGATGAGTGAAAAGTTTAACAGGATAGTTTGAGGGGAGGCTGTGAAGAGACTGAAATGCTAAACAGCAGTTATAGTTTCTAGAGGTAATAAAGAGTAGCTGGTGTTTATTGAGTGGGCATGGAGAGATAGGTTGACAGTCAGAACTTTACTTCAGTAAAGTCACTTTGAAAGTTACATGGAGGGACAGATAAGACTGGGACCCCAATTAGAAGACTATTGGGATAATTCAGGCCAGAAGTCATGAGGGTCTGAACTAAGGCAGTAGCATGAGATGTTAAGACAGACTCAATAGCATTTGACAATTGAATGGACAGGTAGGGTAAAGGAGAGTATCTATAAAATATAATGTAGTCATCTCAATTTTTCAGGGAAATTTGCTTTGTCTATTTAAATAAATACTACACAAGGAATTATTACGTACAATATAGGTGTGCTCATTAAATCAAAATAAAAGTTCTTGACAAAAATATATAATCCAAAGAAAAATAAGCACTTTGAAATATTTAGAGCAAATATGACAGTTATGAACTTGACATCCAACTAAAATAAAGAAGGAAAGAGTAAAAATTTTAAAAGGCAAGCCTTATTCCACAATGGATAAATTATCACAAGGTAATTTACAAAAGAACAAATAAATTTATAATAGTCACCTGAAAAATGCCCAATTTCACTAATAATCAAAGAAATGTAACTTAAAGCATCTTCAAGTTCCATTTCAAACACATCAAATTGGGGGAAAAAAATTAAAAACCTCAGTGCTGCTAGGGTAACCCACAATCTGTGACCACCAAACTGCCAAGAAATTCTGGAAGTGAACACTGACATTTCACTGTATATTATCTCAACAGAGATGTATAAATAACTAATGTCACATTTTTTAATGAAATGTCCATTTTAAAGTTAGTCCCAGATGTTAGAAAAGACTTACTGATGTAAAAATTTAGTTTTTCAATTTAGCTGCTAAGTTTCATAAGTGAGCAGCTAGGTGGCACAGTGAATAGAGCACCAGCCCTGGAGTCAGGAGGACCTGAGCTCCACTCAGGAAGCCAGGAGGCAGAGATGGGAAGGGAGAACACTTGTGCTTCTCTACTCCTGTGGCACTTCTCCCATTTTCCATCTCTAGCAGAGAATCAATCACATCCACCAATTCTTTTAATAGCTTAGGATACAGTTCACCTGAGCCTGGTTAACATTAATAAGAGCTAAATTCTCTCTTATTTTCTCCCTACACATCATAGTGATCAGTTCCCAATTGCCCATTTTTTGATCTGTTCTCCAGTCCGAACCTTATTCTCCTCAGAAGAGAAAACTAAAGCAAAATTGGTTGGGCAGTTGGGCAGCCTTGTCTTCCCTTCACTGTGCATTATCAGCATCCTCTCTGCCCCACCAAGCAGGGGCTCTCTCCTTTCTCAGTCCTCCACTTTTCCACAATATTACTTTTAAAAAAGACCAAACTTTTTGTTGTCCTTAGTTCCTCCAGCCTGCTCAACTCATTCTAAGTTTTAGTTCACTGACAAACATTTTTATAAGTCCACGCCAAATGTTTATATTTCTTGTTACTATCACTTTTCCCCATCCCCGTCATTTCTACTTTACCAACAAGCTCCTTCTTGGAGAGAAGTGATTTCCACCACAGTGATTTCCATGAGTGTTTTCTCTACATTTTGAAGGGAAAAACTCGTAAATTATAATTTCTTTGAGAACAGGACCTATGTCACATCAATCTTTTTACTCCCTAGTGCCTGTAAAAAAGTTTTCAGACTGAAATTAAGATAAAAGAGAGATGTTGGGGAGGCTAGGTGGTGCAGTGAATACAGCACCAGCCCTGGAGTTAGGAGGACCTGAGTTCAAATCCAGCCTTGGACACGGAACACTTACTAGCCATGTGACCTTGGGCAAGTCATTTAATACCAATTGCCCTGTCTTCCCCCCTCCAAAAAAAAAGATAAAAGAGAGATGTGTATTGACTACAGAGTAGCATAATGAAAAGAGCAACAGACAGAATAAACAAAAATCAAGGGTCAAATTCTGTCTCAATACTTCCTGACTACACACACAGTGGTGCAGTGGATAGAAAGCTAGACTTGGAGTCAGAGGTGCCCAGTTTGAATCCTACCTCAGACACTTACTAGCTGTGTGATCCTGAATAAGTCACTCAACTGCTCTGTTCCTCAATCTCCTCATATGTAAAATGGGGATAATAATAGCACCTACCTCATAAGGGTGTTCCAAGGATCAAATGAGATAATATGTGGAAAGCACCCTACAACCTTTAAAGCACTTTACACATGCTGCTGATGATGTCAGTATCTATGAACCTCAAGGCCATCTCTCAAGAGAGATTATAATCAGCATCTGCAGAGGGAATACCCCGCCAATGAAATTATATGTCCTTGAAGTTGAATTTGGTATAGTGGGAATGTTTAGACTTATTCATCAATGCATTTTCCCTTTTGAGTCCTAGCATCACTGGCAATAAGATAAAAATAATATAGGAAATTCACTAGGCTCAGAACTTGGTATAGTAAAAAGAGCATTGGTCTAGGGGTCAAAAGACTAGCCTGAATCTTGGTTCAGTCATTAACTTGTCATGGGAGCTTGGGTAGGTCACTTTAAAACCCTGGGGGGAGAGAGGGGTAAATTAGACCCCTTCCAACTCTAATATTGCATGGTTACCTATAGGCCATAAATAAAAACAAGATGCTACCACCTTAGAGTTCTGTGAATAACCTAAGCCATTTTTAAAAGCACAAGAGCATGTATAGTGGTGCACAGAGAACTGTCCTCCTTGTTCAAGGGAGCCTCATTCTATGATTATGTAAAGAAAATATCAAAATGATGCTGAGAACCTAAAATACACAGGAGGGTATTAAACCAGCAGAGTATTTTATTTTTGATTAATATTTTATTAATCCCAACACCTCTTGCAAATTATACCATTCTATGATTCTATAACCTACATAATATCCAAGGACTGAACTACAAAAACTATTTCAAGATTTAAATGATTCTAGCTCCTTATAGCAATCCCACACTATTCCATAGGAATTAGAAAAGATTCTAGGCTGCTTGTTGTTTATAAGAGATCCTTTCCCCCACCATTTATCTACAGATTCTCCCTAAAAGTCTGCTTAGTAAGCTCTCCATCATTTAACTGCCAGCCAGCCCATCAAGTAGGCTCCTTTTACCAATGAGTGAGACAAAGGCAATTAAGTGACTAAGTTGCTGGAGAGACAATACCATAATAAATTCATAAAAGCACTACTCTCTCAAGAGAGTAAAGAAAGTGGTGTGGTAAGTAAAAGTATATCTATCAGAATCTTCGCCCTGATGGTAGATGATGTTTTTAAAAAGCTATTATCTGATGGGTTATTCCATACTGATCCATCAATCAATAAGCATTTATTAAGTACCTTCTACTGCCAGGCACTATGCCAAGAGCTGGGAATACAAAAGAGTTTGTAAAAGGCAGTCCCTGCCCTCAAGGATCTTACAATCTAATTGATAAAATAACAAAAAACAATCAATCAACATTTATTATGCATCTCATACTCCAGGTACTGTGCTAAGTGCTGCAAATACAAAAAAGTGGCAAAGACTATCCTTGCCCTCAAAGAGCTAACCATCTAACGGAGAAAACAGCATGTGAACAAATATATACATAGAAAGCTATACACAGCAACAGTTGGAAATGAAGACATGATTTTACTCAATAAGGAAAAGAAAACAACTTATGATTCCTCCTTTCTTGGCATCTACAATGACCAAGAATAAAAATAATTTTACAGACATTCCATTCTACTGTCCTCCATACATTATTACCTAATGGAGAAAGAAGATGAGAAAAGAGAAGATTTCTCAATTTGTTTCTGGTTTCTGTTTTTCCCATGAAGAAAATCAGTACAACATAGTAGAAAGAACACTAGACTTGGAGACCATTCATTGACATACAGCAACTACCAGCCTTTAGTTGTGTGACTTTAAACAGTTCTGCTGCAGAAACTGTCCCTAAACAAAAACAGTTTTCATGATTCAATAGGTACTGAGAAAATTTGCCTTACAGCTCTAGATATCTAACTTTGATCAGTAGAATGTAAGTTTCTTGTTAGCAAGAAATTTTTAGTTTTGTTGTCTATATTAGCAAATACTTTGCAGAGTACCTAGCAAATAGTAGGAGCTTAATAAATGCTTATTGAATTTAATTGGTTATAGTACAAATAAATACTTTAGAAATAATAAATTTTCCAGCAAAAATAAAATCACTGTTTAATTACTAGAGAGATCATTTTCACTTGACATTAAAAGTCCAGTAGTTAAGAATTGGGAAATAATCTTGATTTCAAATATGCTTATATGTATATGCACATATAAATTATATTCTATATCCGATTTTCCATGGAAACGAATGTTTTTTTCAATAAGCAGAAACAGGTTTTCTCAAAGTAGCTCACTACAAGCCATTTCCTCTCAGGAATGGTTTAAATACCATACTAAAAAAATTTTTCAGTATTAAAGAGGGATATTTATTGCTTGGAATCTTATCTTTTTGCTATTACACATTTGTCTTTGATTACTTGTTGGGGTAATGTTTTTTAAAGAAGTTCAGAAGGGAGAGAGAGTGAGAAAAACTGGTTAGGAAGGCAGACAATTGATTACTTGACTCTAAATAAAGGATTAAAAAACCTAAACTTGCCAGATTAAAAAAAAACAAAATTCAAATCTGTGTTCAAATAAAATTTTAAATAAAAAATTATGTATGCTAAAAATAAAGAGAACTCCACAGTATATTTTCTTAATATCACATATATGAACAAAATCCCATAGGAAAAATCCAAGTTTGTTACTCTGAGCTAAAGCTGAGGCCCATGTATATCTATTCCTCATTCACCTAATTGTCAATTTACAACAGACCTTTTCCATTCTAGAAAAAAGCGTTCTCCACCTTCAACCCAGTCAGACCACAAAGTAAGGGATTATTTTATTGTGGGAGAAGGTTTCTCCTGTAATTTTCTAATTTTCTCTAAGCTTTATTAAATTTCCTGAAGGAGAAAACAAAAAGCTCTTTCCTAAAGTGGTATTAAATCTAAGCCTACATTTGTCAGATTTGTCTACAAGAGCATCAAAGAAAACCACTGAGAATATATTTACCTAAACAAATACCCTCCACCAACAATTACTAAAAACACTTTCCCTCCCACCTGCAGGCCTTTGCTCCAGGCACCTAAGTGGGAAAAAATAAAAAATAAAATTCTACCTCCCCCCTTCCCAAAAAGGAAAGATATAACAGTAAACATGAAAGTAGCAAGCTTGCTTTTAATAAAACTTCAAATATCTTAACAAATTCACAAAGGTAAGTCAATAATCCATAGTCATTTACTGATTCATGAATACATTCAACAAATATTTACTGGGCCTGTACTACTGATCAGTAACACTGACAGAGTAAATGAATTACAGGACACATGGATGATTACTTCCCATTTAGATAAGGCTCTTTTGTTCTTTTATCAATAAGCCCTTCTCTTCAGTGGACCCTGACTTGCACAACAGATTTAGATTATGTAAATAGTGCTCATTTATATAAATATGATAATAACCCCAATGTGTTTAATGGATGTTTTCCTCCCAATTATGTGGATTCTTTCCTCCCAAGAACAGCTGGGAATTTTAAGCTCTTCTATTTGTTGAATAGCAATGAACACAATACATAAAGTACTTACAAGCTTAACAACTAGGCATTAAAGAAACTTTAATAGCATTAAAGAGAATTCTAAACTCATCATTTCTTTAAAAATAAAAAAAAATAACACTTTAGGTGCTACTAAGAAAATGATCTTCTGGTCATAGAAATTTAAACCACAGAAGGCAGCTAGGTGGCACAGTGAATAGAGCACTGGCCCTGGAGTTAGGAAAACCTGAGTTCAAATATGACCTCAGACACTTAACACTTACTAGCTGTGTGACCTTGGGCAAGTCACTTAACTCTCATTGCCCTGCCTTCCCCCCTCCAAAAATCAAAATAAAAAAAAGAAATTTAAAACACAATAATGTAATTTTATGTCAATTAATATAATTTTTCTCTATACTATTAAAGAAGTAAGAAACATTTGGAAATTTAAAGTGCTGCTAAACCAAAAAGTGAAGAAGAAAAAAACCCACCTTTCTTTTGATTTGTGGCATCACAAACTAATCGTAAAAATCATGTTGATGATTAAAAAATTACATAACCTATCATATATCACCTATAAATACATAAGAAGGGCAAGAAAGGTTTTCAGATCTTTGATTTTATCAATGTAGGGTACTCCCAGTACAAAGAACACCTCCCTTGTGTAAATTACCAACTTAAATGGAACTCAGAGTCTTGGAGCTACCTAGGGCATGATAAGGTAGTGTCTTACCCATGGTCACAAAGCAAACACATGACAAAGACAAGATTTAAACACACTTCTTGCCTTGTCATACTGCCTCCCATGAAAATTATGATACATACACATATATGTTTCTGTATTGTGTATGTATGTGTATGTTACCTTGCATTTTAAGATTCAGTTGATTACAGTCTTATATTTGGGGAAAATGATATTAAATACAATTTAAAGTCCCAAAAAGCTATATGAATTTTCACTCTACAATTATCAGGTCTATACACAACAAATCCTTAAGATTATTCATCTATTCAACACACTACACAACTTTTAATCTCAGTATATGTTTTCCACTTCTTAGTTTTATAGATTATAATGACTGAGGGGAGTTACTGGCTTCCAACTTATACTTAATATCCTTCCACAGAATAAGCATGAGGAAATCCCAGCAACCCTTTGAAAATTATGAAGAGAATTATCTTCACGTAGCTAATCCCTCCTTAAAACAATAGGTAGGGGGAGGCTAGGTGGCACTGGGCCATGTAGAGCACTGGCCCTGGAGTCTAAAGGACCTGAGTTCGAATGTGACCTCAGACACTTGACACAGAAAGCGTGTGGCTTTGGGCAAGTCACTTGACCCCAACTGCCCTCCAAAAAAAAAAAAAAGCAAAAAGCAAAACAAGGGGTAAACTCTAAAAATTTATTTGATGCTTTTATCTTATTTTTGTCATGAGGACTAATTTTTTGTGCTTAACATCACTTTACTAAAGCATGCCTTCATCAACTCTTTTTCTTGGCGGGAGAGCAATTGGGGTTAAATGACTTGCCCAAAGTCACATAGCTAGTAAGTGTATCAAATGTCTGAGGCCAGATTTGAACTCAGGTCCTCCTGACTCCAGGGCTGGTGCTCTATTCACTGTGCCACTTAGCTGCCCCCTTTATCCATTCTAAAATGCATATGACACACAATACCTTTGGGAGGTAAGGGTATTTCAAAAGAAACCAACAGAGAATTTACAAGAGCATTATTGTCTTTAAAAAGCATTTATATGAGGGAAAAGCTAGTGCTTAATAATTTCAACTACTGTCTACTCTAAAAGCAAAGCATTATTTTAAGCAAGAAACATTCTTACCTGTACCATTGAGAGTAGCATTTTTATTTGTGTATAGTCTGATCATTTGTCCTATTGTTTTCACATTTTCTTTCAACATTATACCTCGGGCTTGTACCATAAAGAGATAGGTGTTGACTATAAAGAAAAGAAAAACAAAGTAACATACCATAAGCATTTTGCTTAATATAACAATTTTCTCTGTTAGGCACAACAGCCTAAACTGACTTAACTGGTTTGATAAACAGAAAACAAAGAAAAATAAAACATTTGAAAATTGTTCCCCATATTATTCAAATTACCTACTCACTGTTGTCTAAACACAGTAGTAGTAGGTAGTATCAGGCTGACAAGTGAGTTCTGATTCAATCAATGAAGGATGGAAAAAGTCCATTCTCAATCAACTTCATGACAGCCAAACCATTATTTCTAAACACACTTGCCCCCTAACACTTTTTTATTAAAATTAAAGCATGAAAAATATTTTCTAACACAGTATAACATAATTAACATTTTTAAATTCTTGATTATTCCTTTAAGTCCTTTAAAAATCTCTCATAATAGGGGTGGCTAGGTGGCACAGTGAATAGAGCACCAGCCCTGGAGTCAGGAGGACCCGAGTTCAAATTTGGCCTCAGACACTTAACACAAAAACTAGCCATGTGACCTTGGGCAAGTCACTTACCCCCAATTACCCTCCAAAAAGCAAAAAAAAATCTGCCACAATTTATATTGTACTGTAAAATTAACCCAATCAGTTAACCCAGTGTTTTCAGGTCACTATCTCCATTATACAGACAAGAAAGTTAAAAGGAAAATGAAGTGATTTGCACAAGATTCACAGAAGCTCAATAACTTAAAACAACTGATACAGGCAGCCACTGAGAGAATTAGGATTAAAACTGGTTTTCTGACTGCTCGGGCTTCCTTCAAGGGCGAGTTGAAATAACACCGATTGAATGAGTCTTTTCTGGATCCCCAAAGCACTAAAATATTTTTCATTCAATGTTTATATGTTCCTGTGTTACCCTAATATAAGTTTCTTGAGGGTGGGGACTTGTTTCATTCTTGTCTTTGTATCCCTGGCATCCAGAACAATGCCTGGTACATAGCAGCTGCTTAACAAATGCTTTATTTTTGATCGAAATTATAGGCAGAATAATGATAAAATAGCTAGCTAACTAATGAGAGTCAGCAAATATATATATTTAATATATGTTTTATAGATATATGTGTGTGCATACATATATATACATATATATATGCCTTTAAGTTTGCAGAGCACTTTATATGTTATTTTATTTGATTCTTACAACAACCTTGTGAAGCAGGAGTTATTATTCCCATTTTGCAGATGAGGAATCTGAGGCTGAGAAAGGTTAAGTAATCTGCCCAAAGTCACACTACTAGTAACTGTGTAAGGCAGGATTCATTTAAGCTTCCTGATTCAAAGTCCACTGCTCTATCCACTACTCCACTGAGCCCCAAAAATAATAATTTCCCCACAACCTGTTTATGTCCTTCCTTTTTCTATATATTAAACTGAATTTCTGAAAACCCACGTGGGAAAGAGGGTGCAAGTATGTACAATCTTCTTAAACACAAATGGGCAGCAATGAAAGATGATTAGTAAAGAAACAACGTTCTATATTTCATTTGCCTTCCAGTCTTTCAAAATAGAAAAAGAGAACCTGACCTTTAATCCAGTTTTACTTCAGGCATGTCCACAACCTTTCTAAAAACCAGAACAGTAATTACATTTTATTTATTCATGCAGGATTTCCTGGCCATTCGAGCTTACAGACAGCAGATTTTTCTTCTAACTCTGGTTTTGGAATTTTTTTTTTAAGTCACAGACTAAAGAAAAGGAACGATCACAAAGAAAGCCAGAAAATTCTTCAGTGAAACTAAAAATAATTTCTGCTGAAACAAATGACTTATGTAATACCACACCTAATACATTCAACTTATAGAATACAGGAGAACTGCATTCCTAAAATAAACTAAAAGTGTTTCCATTCTGTTTTCAAAGATCTTTATGGCATTTCAATTAATCCTGTTAAAATCGAGCATTAGCTTCTAACTTTTTTATTAATTCACTTTACATCTGCTGCTCTGCCTGGTTTCAACTCTCTGGAACAAGATATTCCTTCCAGGATAAGCTCATCATTTCTCAACTCATCACCAGGCTGCTAACTCAAGCCTTGACTGACACCACCTTCCTCAGCTTCCTCTCCCCTCTGAGTGGAGGGCTAGACATTGGAGTATCAAACTCCTCCCAATGCCTTCCTTTATGGAGGACAGAAACTGGATGCTCAGCTTACTTCCTACTTTGTATCTGATATTCTGCCCAATTTCAACTCCAGGGAACAAGACAACTTCACACCAGATAAGTCTGGCATCTCCCCCTCCCTTTCCTTCCTCCTTTTGTATGTTGTCTCCCCCCAATAGACTGTCAGTTCCTTAATGGCAAAGATTCTCTGTCTTTTTATTAATTGCATCCTCAGTGCTCAACACAGTGCCTATTACAAACAGGTATATTAAAAATAACACTTATTAAAGTGTTTATTGAAGTGGATAATGAAACTTCTGTGATGACAAAGTTATTTTGAGTTTGTTGAATATGTGACTAACTCTAAACTTATAAACCCCTCTGAATTCTGGAGAAACATATGAACTTGAACACATACACACATAGCCCTTCAAAAATTAAGCCTTAAAATGATGAAATGTTAAGATTGCTGAGGTTTCACCATACACCTAAATTCTTAAAAATGACAAAAGTTGAAAATATTAATGCTGCCATACTATTATGCTGTTGGTAAAACTGGGAATTTGTCCAACCATTATATTTTAATTGTAATTGTAATTTTAAAAAGTGACTAATAAACAACTCTGAGGTTGGCTAATATGACAGAAAAGGAAAATAGTAAACATTGGACAGAATGTAGGAAAATTGGGACACTAATGCACTGCTGGTAGAGTTACAAACTAATCCAACATTCTGGAAAGCAATCTGGAACAATGCCCAAAGGGCTATTGAACTACACATACCCTTTGATTTAGCAATAGCAGTACTACTAGGTCTGTATCCAAAGAGATGTTAAAATGATGGGGGGAGAACCTAATTGTACAAAAATATTTATAGCAACTCTTTCCATAGTGACAAAGAACTGGAAATTGAGGGGATGCCCATCAATCGGGAAATGGTTGAATAAGTTGTGGTATATAGTGTAATGGAATATTACTGTGCTAAAAAAAAACACACAGGAAGATTTCAGAAAAACCTGGAAAAACTTAAATATGAAACTGAAGTGAGTAGAAACTGTAGAACATTATATATAGTAACAGCAATACTATGCAATGATCAATTGGGAATGACTTATTCTCAGCAATAGAATGATCCAAGACAATTCCAAAGGACACATGATGAAAAATTCTATCCACCTTCAGAGAAAGAACTCATGCAGGGGCGGCTAGGTGGTGCAGTGAGTAGAGCGTCGGCCCTGGAGTCAGAAGGACCTGAGTTCAGATCCGGCCTCAGACACTTAAAGCACACTCAAACAAAAACCTAGCTGTGTGACCTTGGGCAAGTTACTTAACCCCAATTGCCCTCAAAAAAGCAAAAAAAAAAAAAAAGAACCCATGCAGCCTGAATGCAGATCAAAACATACTATTTTTCACTTTCTGTATTTTTTTAAAGATTTTTTTCCTTTAGTTCTTCTTTCACAACATAACTATTATGGTAATATATTTTGCAAGATTGAACATATATAACTATATCAAATTGCTTACTGTCTCAGGGAAGGGGGAGGTGAGGGAGGGAGAAAAAATGTGATATAGCAATAAAAATAATAACTTCCAAAAGAAAATAGAACTAGCTGGTGCTTTAAAAATCACTTATTCCAATCCTATCATTTTACATGAGACAAACAGAGATAATAAGGTGAAGGAATTCCTCTTTATGTTACTAAACAAGTTCAAGGTGATGGAGAGACTGTGGCCAAGATACTGAAATTGATGTGTTAAGTAAGATAGAGGAATTCCAGTTCAATGAATCAAGGGGGACACTTAAGTAAGAGATAACTTATATCAATTAAGACATAAAAGAAGGAGACATATATGCCCAAATGTGCTTACAATTGTCATAAAGGAGATTCAGTTCAAAATCCAAATGGAAAAGGGATTCTTTATAGTACGTAACAATATTCAAATGTTCCCATTTAAGGATGATATAGTGATGACTGCATCAAAACCTCAAATGAGTTTGGCCTAACTATCCGAACAAACAGATGAAGGTCTATTACTGAGATGATGTTATACAGTTGAATAGTTAGCCCATGAGTACATAACTCTTGGACAGACACTATAGACAGACAACAAACTATGAATTGAATAGAAAGAAAAAGGTGGGTTGGATTACATTTGATAAATTACACAGAAATTTCAATGAAGAGAATTGTAGCCTGAAATAAAATCTAATCTCTCTTACACAAATATTCTTCCCACAATGCTATATGGCTACAATACCCAAGAAATCAAAACTGTAAGTCACCCAAGGAGGGCTTATTAACAATATCAAATTGCCACCAAGAGATACTATAAAAGATATCAAAGCAATCTGTCACCAGAAAAGGAGACAGGAAAAGGATGAAAGGATAACAACAGATGCACTGATACCTAGGTAATCTCAGGAGATCTAGAGGAAGGAAGTACATAAGATGGACTCACTGGTATGTATTTACAGGAGGATATGGAAAAGGGCTACAAAAGACAATGAGTTGTGATCAGCACTTTTGGATGTAGTATCCATATTTTAAGCTTCTAATCCAATCAAACACTGAAAAGAAAATATGGGAGGTTTGTATAAAAGCCAGAGGAGCTGGTCTGATGACAGTCAATAAAGAACAAAAAAAAAATAAACACTGATATACAAAAAAAATTTTTTTTTACAAGGAGAGAAATTTTAGGTCTTCCCTAGGTTATGAATGGAGAGGCCCAATTAGAAAATGAAAACAACACCAGCCATATTCTGCTAAGTCTATATTTCCAATAATAAAAAATACTTTTAAAATCCCAAAAACGCTTTTATAAGATACTGGCAACTGGCAACACAATAGAACACTCAAATTGTTCTATCCTTTTGCTGTCTTCCATAAAAAGCTGCCTCTACAAGCAATTCTGATAAAGTGATGTTGACATCCTGATATTAAACACCCTGGGAAAGTGATTTTAATTCAATTCAAATGTTTATTACACTAATAAATGATATAGGGGTTAGAAGGTCTTCCTTGAAGTCAGGTCAACTTGCATTGGACAAAACACTTAACCTATCAGTGTCCCAAGAAACATAATTTTAAGTGACAGAACAGGTGAAGATTTGCATTGGTAGAGGGAGTCACAGATCTCACCTCCCTACACACACACACACACACACACACACACACACACACACACACACACACACACACACACCCCTCTCTCTCTCATTCAGTTTCCTCATCTGTAACTGGACTGAGGCTGTTTCCAGCACTAAATCAATGGTCTTAGGATTCTAAATCATGAGGAGATTTGATTGATTAAATCCCCAACAAAGGAATTCAAAATGATAACCAGGTGCCATACACAAATTGCCTTCACCATGTCTGTAACATGAATTTCTGAAAATCTTACCCTTTTTGAATCAAGTACCTTTGTATTTTCATAGTTCATTAAGAGAAACCTTAGAGATCAAGTTTAACATTTTACAAATAAAGGAAACTGAAGCCCAGAAAGATTAAGTGGCCTGCTGAAGGTCACAGAATATTGAGTTGCAAGGGACCTTCTAGTGACCTTTCAGCACAGAAATCTTCTCTACAATATAATTGACAAATGGCCACTGAGCCTTTGACTGAAGACCTCCAATGAAGGGGTATCCTACTAATTCCTGAGGCAGCCCATTCCACTTTCAGATTCTTCTGATGACTAGAAAGTTTTTTCTTACATCAAGTTTAAACTTGATTCTTTGCAATTTCCAAGCATAACTCCTAAATCCTTCCCCCATGAAACAGTTTTTAAATACTTAAACAGAGCTATCATATTCCTGCTAAATCTTGTCCTCATCAGGCAAGACATCATTTCTTTTAAATGTGTACCTACTGTGAACTCTTCTGACTCAAAGGAGCAACTAGGTGGCACAGTGGATAGAGTGCCAGGTCTGAAGTTAGAGAGACTCATCTTCCTAAGTTCAAATCTGGCCTCAGAGACTTACTAGCTATGTGACCCTGGTCACATCACTTAACCCTATTTGCCTCATTCCTCATCTGTAAAATGAGCTAGAGAAGGAAATGGCAAATCACTCAAGTATCTTTGCCAAGAAAACCCCAAACGGAGTCACAAATAGTGGAACACAAATAAACAATCCAACTCGAAATCTTTCCAGAACCACTGTGTCTCCTTCTTGTCAGATAAAGCCTTTAATAGATTTAGTACCTTCGAACCACAAAAAAGGAAGCCTGCCCTTGATTATCAGGCTCAGACAGATGTGTCTTTCAGAATACTATCCTCAACCTGCATATTTATGTTGCATTTTAAAATTTACAAAATACTTTCTTTGCAACACTACAAGACAAACATTACTATCATCTCTATTTCATAAAGGAAAAAACAAGCACAGAGCAATTAACCGACTTCCCAAGGCAGCACAATTAGTAAGCATGAGACTAAGGTCTTTTTGTCCACAATCTGGGCTGTTTTCAATTCAACACACTGAAAAATGAAGAAAACGGATAATTGTTAAGAAATTAGGCTCTGAGCATTGTGGATTTTAACATGTTTAAATCATCCAAACATAGCAGAAAAAATGCTTAATATCTTGAAACCAGATGATAATGGAAATTTGGAATTAGATATCAAAAAATTGTGTTTTTTATGCCCCAAGATATCAGAATCAAAAACTGATGAGAACATGTGATCTTGAAATCACCTTGAAATCACAGTGTTTTATAACCATTCCCAATATTCTAATTTTTAGAATGTGTGGTGAGGTGAATGAATAGAAACCTCCACATTATGCCCTTAGAAACCAATATAAAATCAATTAACTAAGTTAAAATAATTTTCTGCTAATTAAACAGCCTTCTTTAAATTATTATCCTGAGAGATCTAATCCCCAAAGACCAAAAACCATTAAAAAACAAAGTGTTGTTTGAAAAGACAGATTTCTATGTAAGAATGCATCAAGAAAATATCTAAGGAAAACAACTAACTTATTGTTTAAAAGTTTCCATGACCTGTAATTATAACTTAAAATCACAAATCTTGGTTAACCCACCCTTGAGTAACTGGAACTTGTAATTAACAGGTTCCAGGACAGAGGTAAGTAAAGGGCAGAAAAGTGAATATCTGAAATACTTCTAAAACCATGAGATAGTCACAAGACAGATCAAACAATTAATGATCATTAATAAACACACACTATGTTTCAGACACCGTGCTAGGACATATACAAAAAGGAAAACACTTCCTGCCTTTAAGGAGTTCAGTGAGAAGACAATATGTATTTACATAACTTTATACAATGTAAATACAAGGTAATTGGGTTAGGGATGGTAGCAGCTGTGGGGGATCAGAAAAAGTTTCAGGTGAAAAAGTGGTGCCTGAGCTGGGTTTAGAAGGAAACAAGATTCTAAGAGACAGAACTAAGTAAGGAATGCATTAAAGACAATGGAAACAGCCTGAATAAAGGCACAAAGACATGATTAAGTTGCCTTCAAATAATCTTTTTTTTTTTAAACTCCCAATCATTAAGGAAAGCTTTACACATGCTCATTAAAATGGTCAAATATAATACAGCACAGAATTTTATATTTCATCAGAAAAGACTTAAGCAGAGCTTTGTTCAACTTCCATTCCCACAAAAATAGAATTCCAAACTAACAGGAGATATTCTTTCCCCTTGCTCTTTGTATGAAGACGACTTTAAAGCCGCTTCCTACAGCAAACTCTACAACTCCAAGGGGCATGAGTGCACTTGGCTTTTTAAAATTTGTTCATAATTTAGCCTCTTCCTACCTTTCCAGTCTTCTTTTATCTTATCCCCCTCCACACAAGTCTATAATCCAGCGACTCAGGCCTCCTTGCCAGTCTTCAAACATGACTCTCCATCTCCCCAATTCTGCATTTTTACAGGCTGTTTCCTTGCCAACTCTTCACCCCCATGCTTGGGATGCTCTGCCTCCTCAAACCTGAATCTACCTTGGTTTCCCTGAAGTCTTACCTCAACTATCATCTTCTGCAATTAGTTTGTCCTCTTTTATCTTAGTGCCTTTTCTCTGAGACTACCTTCATTTATCTTGCATATATCTTATTCATATATAGTTGTTTGCATGTTGTCTACTGCCCACCAAAGGTACTCAGTAGCACAATGGATAGTGCACTGGATCTGGAATCTGTAAGACCTCAAACACTTACTGGCCTGGAAATCCTGTCTGTATAGCAGATGATTTCACAATTTCTTCCTTAATAGGAATTCTACATAACAGATGTCATTTGTGCATTTGCGGCATGTACATCTGAGAATAGGTCTGGTATAGTTAGAAAGACAGCTGTCATTGAAGCCAGTAAAACCTGAGTTCAAGTCTCTAACAAATACTGGCTATGTGGCCCTTAACCTCTCTAAACCTCTCTTCTAGGCAATTCTCTAAGACAAATGGAAGAGAACTAGCTTGCACTGATAGAGGGAATTCCCTCTACCAGTGAAATAGCGGTCTAGTCCCTATTCCTTTCCCTATACTCATCTGAATCATTAGTCAATATTAAATACCTTTACTAAAATTCGATTATTTTTCCCCAAATGCAGCTTAGAGATGTCCTGGGGAATGAGTGTGTGGAAAAGCTCAAGATGGGAGCCACTCTGAGGTTCTTAGGGTTACTGTGTAATGACCATCAATGTAAATTGTCTAAGATGAAAGGACTCCTTTCCTGAACAACTACAATATTAATTTAACTTACACAGGCTATTTTACCAAATAGTTAACATATATAAAACTACTGCTTTATCATATGGAAAAATATATCATATCATATAATTTAACTAAAATAAACTACCATAAAGCCAAGAGCAAGTATTATCTATAATGGGGATAAGCAAGATGTCTTTCTAACAAGATCACTGGTGAAGCAAGGGCCTCTATTATCACCATTATTAAATATTGTATTAAAAATGCTAGCTACAGCAAAAAAGAAAAGAAAAAGAAACTGAAGGAATAAAAACAATGAGGAAGCAAAACTATCACTCTTTGCAAATGACATGACAGTATACTTAGAGAACTCTAGAAAATCAACTGAAAGCTAGTTACATAATTAACAACTTAATCAAAGTTTGCAGACTATAAAATAAATCCACATAAATTATCAGCATTTTGGGGAGGCTAGGTGGCGCAGTGAATAGAGCGCCGGCCCTGGAATACAGAAGGACCTGAGTTCGGAGCCGGCCGACACTTAATCCATACAAACAAAAACCTAGCCGTGTAACCTTGGGCAAGTTACTTAACCCCAATTCCCCTAAAGGGGCGGCTAGGTGGCGCAGTGAGTAAGAGCGTCAGCCTCGGAGTTGGGATGACCCGAGATCAGATCCGGCCTCAGAAAATGAGCACCCACACATAAATAATAATGACTAGCCGTGTAACCTTGAGCAAGTTACTTAACCCCAATTGCTTTAAAAAAAAAATTAGCATTTCTAAATATTACCAATAAAACCTAGAATAAAGGGATAGGAAGAGAAATTCCACTTAAAATAACTGCATACTTGGGAGTCTACCAGCCAAGACACACAAACAGAGCTATATGGATACAATTATAAAACACTTTTTTATAAACAAAGGCAGATCTAAACAAATGGAGAAATACTAATTATTCACCAGTAGGCCATGCCAACATAAATAAAAATGACAATTCAATCTAAATTAATTTACTTATTCAGTCCCCTACCAATCAAGCTACCAAAGAATTATTTTATAAAGCTAGAAAAAAAAATTCTGGAAGAACAAAAAATCAAGAATATCAAAAGAATCAAAGGAAAAAAAGTAAAGAAAGGCATCCTAGCAGTACTAGATTTCAAAGCAGTAATCATCAAAACAGTCTGGTAATAGACAAAAAATAGAGTGGCTGAGCAGTGGAACAGATTAAGTGCACGATATATAGAAGTAAATGTCCATCATAATCTGGTGTTTGATAAACCCAAAGATCCAAGCTTTGAGGGCAAGATAAAAATGTCTGGAAAACTGGAAAATAGTCTAGCAGAAACCAGGAAAGAACATCTTTCACCATATCCTAAGATAAGGGTCTCATTTCTCAAATATATATTGAACTGAGTAACTTTATAAAAATAAAAGTTATTCCCCAATTGATAAACAGTCAAAAAATATGAACAGACAAATTTTCAAAGGAAGAAATCAAAGCTATCGATAGTTGGATAAAAATAATGCTCTAAATCACTACTGATCAGAGAAAGGCAAATCAAAACAACTCTGAGGTACCACCTCACACCAATCACATTGAATAATGTGTCAAAAAAGGAAAATGATAAATGTTGGAGAAGAGGTGGGAACACTGGAACACTAATGCATTGTTGGTAGATTTGTGAACTGATCCAAACATTCTGGAGGGCAATTTGTGAACAAAGGGTTATAAAACTGTGCATACCCTTTTATCCAATACCACTACTGGATCTGTACCCCCAAAATAAGATCAAAGAAAAAGGACCTACATGTGTAAAAAAAATATATCTACAGGAGCTCTTTTGGTGGTGTTAAAGAATTGGAAATGGAAGGGATGTCCATCTAATGGGGAAAGACTGAACAAGGTGTGGTATACGATTGTAACAGAATTCTATTTTGCTATAAGAAATGATGAGCAGAATAGTTTCAGAAAAACCTGGAAAAACTTATATGAACTCATGCAAAGTGAAGTAAGGAGGGGGGAGGAGCCAAGATGGCAGAGTAGAAACAGTGCGTCCAAGGCACTCTCCCCCAGATCACCTCCAAACTATGTAAAAGGGGACTCTGAACAACTTCTGGAGCCCCAGCACCCACAGAACAACACAGAGAAGCTAACCTCCCGCTGAGGACAGCCCAGCAGGCCTGCAGGAAGGACCAGCGCAGCTCTCTGGGAGCCGGCAGCACAGCGCAGTGTGCAGTGAGGAGAGCCGAGCCCAGGTCCGTGTGAGCCACGGTTTTAGCCCCAGGGCAGCCAGGCCAGCAACTGGCTAGAGGGACCCCAGAACACTAGCAGCTGTGGTGATTCCAGAATTATCAACTCAGATATGCCTAGGACAAAGTGAGAGGTTAGTGCCCTAGGGACTTTGGGACCAGTATTTGGGGAACGCATCGGCTTCCTCCCCTGGGGGCTAGAAGCTGCTGAGGAGATATGCCATTTTGCAGTTTTCAGTGGCAGCTCCAGCTCCTGGCCGGCAAACTATAGGGAGATCCAGCGATCAGTCTCAGAGGTTAAGTGCTCTTGCTTTAACTTCCCTGGATCTGGATTGTGGTCTGGCGGGGAGGTCGTGGGGTGGGTTTCCAGCTTGCCAGAAATGGAAGTTGTCCCCCCACACGTTCCAGATGAAGCTCCCCTGTCTGTTGGCAGAGTTCTACTGTGGCAACAAGCCCAAAAGTCAAGTAATTAAGTGGCAACATGTCAAGGCAAAGGAAACAAAATAAACAGAAAAATGCAACCTTAGACTCCTATTTTGGGGGCAAAGAGGATCGAAGCATAGAACAGGAAGGGGATTGTGATATCAGAAATCCTACTCCAAAAGCCCCAAAGGAAAATATGAGCTGGTTACAGGCCATAGGTGACCTTAAGAAGGACTTTAAAAATCAAATAAGAGAAGTGGAGGAAAAATTGGAAAGAGAAATGAGAAGGATGCAGGAAAAGTATGAAATGAGGGTCAACAGCCTGACTAAGGAAAACAACATTTTAAAAATTAGACTAACTCAAATGGCAAAGGAGGCCCAAAAGGGCAATGAGGAGAAGAATGCCTTAAAAAGTCGAATTTGCCAGATGGAAAAAGAATCTCAAAAGCTCACTGAAGAGATTCATTCCTTCAGAGTTAGACTGGAGCAAATGGAAGCTAATGACTTTATGAGAAATCAAGATGCTATTAAGCAGATCCAAACAAATGAAAGAATAGAAGGCAATGTGAAATATATCATGGGAAAAACCACTGACCTAGAAAATAGATCCAAGAGAGACAATTTAAAAATTATTGGACTACCTGAAAGCCTCATGATCAAAGAAAGAACCTAGGAATCACCCTTCAAGAAATTCTTTTTTTTTTTTAAAGCAATTGGGGTTAAGTAACTTGCTCAAGGTTACACGGCTAGTCATTATTTATGTGTGGGTGCTCATTTTCTGAGGCCGGATCTGATCTCGGGTCATCCAAACTCCGAGGCCGGCGCTCTTATTCACTACACCACCTAGCCGCCCCTTTAGGGCAATTGGGGTTAAGTAACTTGCCCAAGGTTACACGGCTAGGTTTTTGTTTGTGCGGATTAAGTGTCGGAGGCCAGCTCCAAACTCAGGTCCTTCTGATTCCAGGGCCGGCGCTCTATTCACTGCGCCACCTAGCCGCCTCCCTTCAAGAAATTCTTAAGGAAAATTGCCCTGATGTCTTAGACCCAGAGGGCAAAATAGAGGTTGAAAGAATCCACAGATCACCTCCTGAAAAAGATCCTAAAAAGAAAACTCCCGGGAATATTATAGCCAGGTTCCAGAATCCCCAGATCAAGGAGAAAATACTACAAGCAGCCAGAAAGAAACAATTTCAATATTGTAGAAACACAATCAGAATAGCCCAGGACCTGGCAGCTTCTACACTGAGGGACTGAAGGGCATGGAATATGATATTCCAGAGAGCAAAACAGCTGGGAATGAACCCAAGGGTCACCTACCCAGCAAAACTGAGTATTTTGTTTCAGGGGAAAATATGGTCATTCAATGGAATAGAGGACTTTCAAGCATTCTTGAGGAAAAAAACCAGAGTTGAATAGAAAATTTGACATCCAGACACAAGAAGCAAGAGATGCCTGAGAAGGTAATCAGGGAAAAGAAATCAAAAGGAACTTATCAAACTTGACCTATTTACATTCCTACATGGAAAAACAACAACTGTGACTGATGAAACCCCTTTCAGTATGAAAACAATGGAAGAAGGGTGTATGGTCATTTGAATACATATGTGAATGGGTGTATATATGTTTACAGTTATACATGGATAGAGGGCATAGGTTGAATTTGTTGGGAAGGGATGATACTTAAGGGGTGAAATTATGAGGGGAGAAAGGCAAGTGGCAAGAGGAGATGGGGAGAGAGAGGGTAGGGTAAACTATCTCATGTAGAAGAAGCAAGGGGAAGTAGCTTCAGGGGAGGGGAAGAATAGGAAGGCAAAAAAGGCAAAATCACATTCTCATTGAATTTGGTTCAGGGAGAGAATGACATACATACTACATGGGATATCTCACCCTGCAGCAGAATAGGGGGAAGGGGGATGAGAGGAGGGATGATGGATGGGAGGGCATCCTTGGGGGAGGGGAGGTTGGAAGTACCCACTATAGAAGAGGGACAAGATTAAGTAGAGAATGGATCAGGTGGGGGGTGGGATGGGTGGGAGGGAATTATAAGCAGCCTTGTACAATATATCTATTATGGTAATGTTTTGCATAGCTAGACATGTATAACATATACTGAATTACTTGTCTTCCCAGAGGGAATGGGTGACAAGGGAGGAAGGGAATGGATCTGAAATTAGAGGTCTTAAAATTAAATGTTTCAAATATATATATAAATACCATTATTAATACTCTTTTGCTTGTAATTGGGAGATAAGATGTGCAGGCATTGGGGCACAGAGATTCACCTTGCTCTAATGGAAAAGTCAAAGGGGGTAT
This sequence comes from Gymnobelideus leadbeateri, assembly GCA_011680675.1. Lineage (NCBI taxonomy): Eukaryota > Metazoa > Chordata > Mammalia > Diprotodontia > Petauridae > Gymnobelideus > Gymnobelideus leadbeateri. The sequence goes on along the minus strand of WOXC01004562.1, from coordinate 568,238 downwards.
GGGAGAAGATATGGGAGAGAGCAGATTGGAGGAAGCAATATCTTGTGGGACTGCTATTCTGGGATGGCGGGTAGGGGCAAAACAGGGGGAAAAACTGTAACTCAAAATCTGGCGGAAATGAATGATGTAAAACAGAAGTTAATAAAGCATTTGTTTAATAATTTTTTAAAAAGTGAAGTGAGGAGAACCAGGAGAAAAACCTACAAAGTAAAAGCAATATTGTAACAATAATCAACTGTGAAAGACTTCATTACATTGACAAATTAAATGATCCGTGATAATTTCTAAAAAAGGCATGAAAAATGCTATCTACCTCCAGAGACAGAACTGATGAACTATAAGTGCTGAACAAAGCATATTTTTTCACTTTATTTTTCTTGGCTTTGTTTGTTTTAGGGTTGTTGGGGTTTTGGGGTTTTTTTTTAGCAACACTACTAGTATAGAAATGTGTTTTATTTGATTTCACATGTATAATAGGTATCATATTGCTTGCTTTTTCAATGGGTGAGGTAGGGGCTGGAGAAAGGAAGAAAATCTGAAAATTTAAAACAAATGAATGATGAATACATGAATTTTTTTTAAATAGACTACTATGGAAAGGAAGAGCTAAGATGGCAGCATAGAAGCAGGAAAACTCCATGTGCTCCCCCCATAACCACCTCAAATACCTATAAAAAATGACTAAACAAACTGTAGGACTATAGAACCCATAAAGTGACATAGAGAAACAAACATCCCACTGAAGACAGCCCGGCACGCCAGCAGGAAGGGTAGTTGACAGTGATCTGGGAGTAGAGCCCAGCCCTCTGTGAGTCCTAGCCTCAGGGTGGTCACAACCAACTTCAGGAGAGTGGATTACCAGCAGCTGTGGCAGTTGCCAGAATTATCAACCCATAAATGCCAAAGACAAAGTGAGAGGTCAGTGTGGACTTTGTGGGAACAGGGTTCCAGGAGTGCAGTCCAGCATCTTCCCCCGGGTTGAGAAATGGCTGAGACACAGTGGCCACTCCCTGTGGCTGCTTCAGAGCTCCTGGCCTGCTGATTATAGGGGAACCAACCAACCAGTCTTAGGGGTGATCACACTTGCTTTAACCTGCTTGGATATAGAATACTGTCTAGAGTGGAGGTCCTGGGATGTGTGACCAGTGTACCAGAGCCAGTGGAGGTTTCAAAGAGGGCACCCAACTAATAGCTCTGGCAGCTGAGAAAACCCCAGCAATATGGGACAAAGCTCTCCTCTCTGGAAGCAGAGTACTACTCTGGCAAAAAGCTCAAAAGTCAAGTAATTGAATGGCAACATAAGCAAGCAATGGAAGCAAAGCAAGCACAGCAATATAACTTTGAACTCCTTTCAGGGACAAAAAGGATCAAAGCATGGAACGGGAGAAAGACAACAAAGTCAGAACTCCTGCACCAAAAGCTTCCAAGAAAAATATGAAGTGGTTACAGGCCATAGAGGAACATAATAAGGATTCTGAAAACCAAATAAGAAAAGTGGAGGAAAAATTGGGAAGAGAAATGAGAATGATGCAAGAAAATCCTGCAAAGAGAGTCAACAACCTGACTGAAGAAAATAGCACCTTAAAAAATAGACTAATTCAAATATTAAAAGAGGCTCAAAAAGCCAATGAGGAGAAGAATGCCTTAAAAAGTCAAATTTGGGGGGCGGAGCCAAGATGGAGGAGTAGAAACAGATCATCCAAGCCACTCTGCCCCCAGATTCCCCGCAAACTATGTAAAAGGGGACTCTGAACAACTTCTGGAGCCCCAGCACCCACAGAACGACACAGAGAAGCTAAACTCCCGCTGAGGACAGCCCAGCAGCCCTGCAGGAAGGACCAGCGCAGTGGTCTGGGACCTGGCAGCGTGCAGTGCGCAGAGCGCAGGAGCTGAGCCGAGCCGAGCCCAGGTCCGCATGAGCCGAGGTTTTAGCCCCAGGGCGGCAGGGCCAGCAGCCAGCTGGAGGAACCCCAGAACACCAGGAGCTGTGGCGACTCAAGAATTATCAACATAGACATGCCTAGGACAAAGTAAGAGGTTAGTGTCCTATGGACTTTGGGACCTGTATTTGGGGAATGCGTCAGCTCCCTCCCCTGGGGCTAGAAGCCGCTGAGGAGACACGCCATTTTGTAGTTTTCAGAGGCAGCTCTGGCTCCCAGCCTGCAAATTGTGGGGAGATCCAGCGATCAGTCTTGGGGGGTAATCGCTCTTGCTTTAACCTCCCTGGATCTGGATTGTGATCTAGGGTGGAAGTTGTGGGTGGGTTTACAGCTTTCCAGAAACGGAAGTTGCCCCCCACACGTTTGGGACGAAAATTCCTCTATCTGGCCTTAAAGCCAGAGTGTGGCAACAAGCCCAAAAGTCAAGCAATTAAGTGGCAACATGCCAAGGCAAAGGAAACAGAAAAATGCAACCCTAGACTCCTATTTTGGGGGCATAGAGCGGGAAAAGGACTGTGAGGTCAGAAGTCCTGCTCCAAAAGCCCCAGGGGGAAAACATGAGCGGGTTGCAGGCCATAGAGGACCTTAAGAAGGACTTTAAAAATCAAATAAGAGAAGTGGAGGAAAAATTGGAAAGAGAAATGAGAAGGATGCAGGAAAGGTATGAAATGAGGGTCAACAGCCTGACTGAGGAAAACAACACCTTAAAAAATAGACTGACTCAAATGGCAAAGGAGGCCCAAAAGGGCAATGAGGAGAAGAATGCCTTAAAAAGTCGAATTTGCCAGATGGAAAAAGAATCTCAAAAGTTCACTGAGGAGATTCATTCCTTCAGAGTTAGACTGGAGCAAATGGAAGCTAATAACTTTATGAGAAATTAAGATGCTGTTAAGCAGATCCAAACAAATGAAAGATTAGAAGGCAATGTGAAATATCTCATGGGAAAAACCACTGACCTGAAAAATAGATCCAGGAGAGACAATTTAAAAATTATTGGACTACCTGAAAGCCATGATCAAGGAAAGAACCTAGAAATCACCCTTCAAGAAATTCTCAAGGAAAACTGCCCTGATGTTTTAGATCCAGAGGGCAAAACAGAGGTTGAAAGAATCCACAGATCACCTCCTGAAAAAGATCCCCAAAAGAAAAATCCCAGGAATATTATAGCTAGGTTCCAGAATCCCCAGATCAAGGAGAAAATACTCCAAGCAGCCAGGAAGAAACAATTTCAATATTGTGGAAACACAATCAGAATAGCCCAGGACCTGGCAGCTTCTACACTGAGGGATCGAAGGGCATGGAATATGATATTCCAGAGGGCAAAAGAACTGGGAATGAACCCAAGGGTCACCTACCCAGCAAAACTGAGTATTTTGTTTCAGGGGAAAATATGGTCATTCAGTGGAATAGAGGACTTTCAAGCATTCTTGAGGAAAAAACCAGAATTGAATAGAAAATTTGACATCCAGACACAAGAAGCAAGAGATGCCTGAGAAGGTAATCAGGGAAAAGAAATCAAAAGGAACTTATCAAAGTTGAACTATTTACATTCCTATATGGAAAAGCAATAACTGTGACTGATGATATCTTTCTCACTATGAAAATAATGGAAGAAGGGGGTGTGGTCATATGAATACATATGTGAATGTGTGTGTATATGGTTACAGTTATATATGGATAGAGGGCATAAGTTGAATTTGTTGGGAAGGGAGAATACTCAAGGGATGAAATTATGAGGTGAGAGAGGAAAGTGGCAAGAGGAGATGGGGAGAGACAGGGTAGTGTAAACTATCCCATGCAGAAGAAGCAAGGGGAAGTGGTTGCAAAAGAGGGGAGAATAAGGAAGGCTAAAAAGGCAAAACCACATTCACATTGAATTTGGTTCAGGGAGAAAATGACATACAAACTAAATGGGATATCTCAACCTGCAGCAGGATAGGGGGAAGGGGGATGGGAGGAGGGATGATGGCTGGGAGGGCATCCTTGGGCTGAGGGAAGGTTGGAAGTACCCACTATAAAAGAGGGACAGGATCATGTAGGGAATGGACCAGGTGGGGGGTGAGATGAGTGGGAGGGAATTATAAGCAGCCTTGTACAATATATTTGTTTAAAAACTAAATTAATTAATTAATTAAAAAAAAAAAAAGTCAAATTTGCCAGGTGGAAAAAGAATCTCAAAAGCTCACTGAGGAGATTCATTCCCTCAGAATTAGATTGGAGCAAATGGAAGCTAATGACTTTATGAGAAATCAAGATACTATTAAACAGATCCAAACAAATGAAAAAAATAGAAGGCAATGTGAAATATCTCATTGGAAAAACCACTGACTTGGAAAATAGATCCAGGAGAGATAATTTAAAAATTACTGGACTACCTGAAAGCTATGATCAAAGAAAGAACCTAGAAGTCATCCTTCAAGAAATTCTCAAGGAAAATTTCCCTCATGTTTTAGAGCCAGAGGGCAAAACAGAAGTTGAAAGAATCTTTTAAAAGATCCCAAAAAGAAAACTCCTAAAGAGGGCACCCAACTAATAGCTCTGACAGCACATTATAGCCAGGTTCCAGAGTTCCCAGATCAAGGAGAAAATATTACAAGCAGCCAAGAAGAAACAATTTGAATATTGTCGAAACACCATCAAGATAACACAGGATCTGGCAGCTTCTACACTGAGGGATCAAAGGGCTTGGAATATGATATTCCAGAGGGCAAAGGAGCTGGGATTAAAACCAAGAATCACCTACCCAAAAAAACTGAATATCATGTTTCAAGGGAAAATATGGTCATTCAATGAAATAGAGGACTTTCAAGCATTCTTAATGAAAAAACCAGAGCTGAATAGAAAATTTGACATTCAGATACAAGAAGCAAGAGAAGCATAAGAAGGTAAACAGGGGAAAGAAATCATAAGAAATTTATCAAAGTTGAACTATTTACATTCCTACATGGAAAAATGATAATTGTAACTTATTAAACTTTTCTCAGTATGAGAATAGTTGAAGGGAATAGAAATGTTTGTGTATATATAGATATAGATGTATGTGTGTATATGTCTATATAGGAGGGTATATGGGCATATGAATACATATGTGAGTATGTGTATATATATATGTGTACAGGTATACATAGAGGGCACAGGACCATTTGAATAGGAAGGGATGATACTTAAAAGGTGAAATTGAGAGGTGAGAGAGGAATATAATGGAAGGAGATGGGGAGAGACAGAATGGGGTAAATTATCTCATATAAAAGAGACAAGGGAAAACTGTTACAATGGAGGGGAAGAACAGGAAGGCAAAAGGGAATGGGTCGACCTTACTGTCACTGAATTTGGCTTAGGGAGGCAATGACATACACACTAAATAGGGTATCTCACCCTACAAAAGAGTAGGGGGGAAGGAGATGAGATGGGGGATGATGTAAGAGAGGGCAGGGTGCGGGGGCGGGGGAAGCGAAATTGAAAGCACATACTTTTGAAAAGGGACAGGTCAAAGTAGAAAATAGAACAAGTTGAGGGGATGGGATAGGATGGAGGGAAATATAGTCAGTCTTTAACAATATATCCACTATGGAATATTTTGCATAGCTACACATGTACAACCTATATTGAATTGCTTATCTTCCCAGTAAGGGTGGATGATGAGGGAAGAAGGGAAAGAATCTGGAATTCAAAGTTTTAAAATCAAATGTTCAAAAAATTTATCATCATCATCATCATTATTATTTACATGCAACTGGGAAATAATATATATAGGCACTGGGGTATAGAGATCCATCTTGCCCTATTGGATAGTTGGAGGGGGAATGAGGGAGGATATAGGAGACAAAAGATTGGGGGAGGGGGTATACAATGTTTTGGGGTGGTGAGTAAGGGGAGAAAATTTGTAACTCAAAATTTTGTGGAAATGACGTAAACTAAAAATAAACATAAAATTTAATTTAAAAAATAAATAGACTACTATGTAAAACACCCATGGCCTTAAAAGAAATTCAGTGTCAAAAGTTAAAAGCAACTTTGCCTGATTTTCAAATTGGATTAAGAAAGTCAGGAGGAAATAGGGTGGTGGAGAAGGGAAGGCTGGTTAATAACAAGATTAAATATAATTAAGAAACTCACAATAAGATTTTCCACCAAAAAAACATCAAACCCTGAATGAACATGTAAAAAGATGCTAAAAAGCTTTGAATATGAATGAGTTCAGAGTTTATAAGGTGAAAACAGAAAGGCACTGAATCCATTTATTCATGAATTCTGCCTTAAACATATTGAGGAAAAATGAAAATGAAAAGAGTTCATGGCATGGAATACACCAATACTAAAAAATTTTTAAAATATATTTTTTAAGTTTTCCTTACTAAAGGATTCTATCTGGATTTCAACAATAGCATGTCTTTACCAAAGAAAGGTGATATTTGTCTAAAAGAAATGAACCCTTCAGATTTAAATTAGTAAGCAACCCATTTAAATTGTCTATTTTTATTTTCCTGATTTATATAAGAATCAATTCACATTTTCTCTGCCTTTAAGTCACTCTGAAAACTGTACTATACTTGTAGCTCTGAACAGATAGTCAGATACAAATTCCTTTGTTTAGTATTAAAGTTCTTTACAAATTGACCCCTTGTCACCTTTTCAGTCTTGTCACACTTTATTCCTCCCATCTCCTGCACTTTATGGTCTAATGTACTATGCTAGGCACATACTAAATTTTTACTAAATGCTTACTAATGGACTGATCACTAGAAAAATGCCTGTGGTAACAATATGAGGTGAACCCTAAGCTAGAGTAGATAGACTCAAGGAACATAGCCTGCTTCTCCTCTCCCTGGGGAAGAACTAAAGAAGAGATGAGGCCTTTGTCAGAACAACATGCTGGGAAGCCCCACGAATTGAGTGTGAAATCAAATTAAGCACTACTGGAAATCACGTAAAGACTCTCCAAGGTCTCCTATGACCAGATAATGGTCACTAAGATTCAGAATCTCTTTAGAAAAAGAATATGGGGTGAGTGTGACAACATGATTTCTATCCTCTTCCTCACTTTGAATTTTAGTACCTCCTATAGCTACTTGAATGGCTACATCAACAGAAGTCCAAGAAAAGGGATGACAACACCTTTGGCATGGGAACTTTTCTCTCTAACCCTTGCCTCTTTTTAGAGTGAAAAGGCTAACACTGGCCCTAGTGTCCTTAAGTATCCTAAACCCCTAAACACACAAGCCTATCTCTATCAAGAGAGAAAAAGGCAGAATGTCTAATGTAGTCAGTGGAGCTATGCATTGGAACAGCCAGTCTAGATAGCAATTTGGAAATGTACCCCAACATTTGTGTTTACTCTTTGATCCAGCTATACTACTACTAGGCATATACTCCACCCCCCCCCCAAAAAAAAGATAGAAGAAAAGGCCTTATACATATAAAAATGTTTATAGCAGCTCTTTTTTGGTAGCAAGTAACTGGGAACTGTCCATCAATTGTGGAATATCTGAACAAAAAAAAAATATATGGTATAGAAATGTAGTGGAATATTACTGTGCTGGAAGAAATGATGACGAGGACAGTTTCAGAGGAACCTGCAAAGACTTGTATGAACTGATGCAGTGACATGAGCAGAATAAGGAGAACAATTTGTTCAAGAACAGCACTGTAAAATCAAACAACTGAATGACTTCTAAATTCTACAAATGCAATAATTAACCATGATTTCAGAGGACCAATGATGAAGAATGATAATCATCTCCTAACAGAGAGGTACTTGACTAAATATGCAGAATGAGACATACTTTTTTGGACATCGTCAATGTGAGCATCTGTTTTGCTTGACTACACATATTTATTACAAGAGTATTGTTTTTCTTTTTTAAATGGTTGGGGAAGAGGTTGGGGAGAAAATAAATTCTTATTAACTGAAAGATTAAAGTTAATTTTTAAAAATATGACAAAGGTCATAAAATTTTAGAGATTTAGAAATTTAAAGATCTAATCAAAATCCTTCATTTTATAGACTAGAAAACTAAGGCTCAAAAATATATAAAGTGATTTAGCTTTGGTCACTCAGCTAGATAATGGCAGAGCCAAGACTAGGACTTAAGTCTCATGTCTATTAATTTAGTGTTCTTTCCAACATACTCTGTTTCCTGACACCACAAGTCAAATTAGCCTAGTCCACCCAGGGAAACTTCTGGGCTGGTAACATGTGGCTAAAACAGGAATAATGGAGAATACTGTTTTTTCAGGAGTAACCACCACCACCATACATTTGTCAGTCAAACATTTATTAAATACCTGTGATGTACCAATCACTGTGCTAAACTCTAAGGATAAAAAAAAAATACAAAAGACAGTTCTTACTTTCAAAGAACTCATAATCTAACATGGGAAACGATATGCAAACAACTACATACAAACAAGCTATATATAGGACAAACTAGAGATAAACACTAGAATTAAGAGAATACCAAAAAAAATTCCTGTAAAAGGTAAGATTTTAACTGGGATTTGAAGGAACTCAAGAGGTGAAGATAAGAAAGAACATTGCTGGCATGGGGTACAGCCAGTGAAAATTCAGCATTGAAAAATAGATTGTCAGGGGTGGCTAGGTGGCGCAGTGAGTAAGAGCGCCGGCCTCGGAGTTGGGATGACCCGAGATCAGATCCGGCCTCAGAAAATGAGCACCCACGCATAAATAATGACTAGCCTTGTAACCTTGAGCAAGTTACTTAACCCCAATTGCTTTAAAAAAAAAAAAAAGTAAGGGGCGGCTAGGTGGCGCAGTGAATAGAGCGCCGGCCCTGGAATCAGAAGGACCTGAGTTCGGAGCCGGCCTCCGACACCTAATCCTCACAAACAAAAACCTAGCCGTGTGACCTTGGGCAAGTTACTTAACCCCAATTGCCCTAAAGGGGAGACTAGGTGGCGCAGTGAGTAAGAGCGCCGGCCTCAGAGTTGGGATGACTCGGGATCAGATCCGGCCTCAGAAAATGAGCACCCACGCATAAATCAAAATGACTAGCCGTGTAACCTTGAGCAAGTTACTTAACCCCAATTGCTTTAAAAAAAAAAAAAAAAGTAAAAAAAAAGAAAGAAAAATAGATTGTTGGGGCAGCTAGGTGGCACAGTGAATAGAGCACAGACCATGGAGTCAGGGGGACCTGAGTTCAAATCCGGCCTCAAACACTAAACACAAAAAACTAGCTGTGTGACCCTGGGCAAATCACTTAACCTCAATTGCCCTACCTTCCCCCTTCAAAAAAAAAAAGACAAAATGGAATGTGCCTTGTTCAAGGAAAAGTAAGGGGACCAGTGTCAATGGTTCACAGAATTCATGGGGATAGGAGTAAGAAGGAAGGTGTATGAAGACTGAAAAGATGTAAGGGACAGATTATAAGGGTCTTTTCAATGCCAAAGAAAGGTTTCAAATTTCCATAATTTTATACCCCTGTCCTCTGTCAGACATACTAGGTGCTTGGGATATCCCCAGCACTTAGCACAGTGCCTGGCCAAAATGCTTGTAGATTAACTGTCAGTAATATCTCCTTACATTCACATACCACAACTATTTAGCTACTCCCCAGTTCTGGGGATGGATTTTGTTTCCAGTTCTTTGCTACTTGTCTTAGAAGTTCTGCTACAAATATTTTGTTGAGTATGGTACTTCTCTCAGGTATTATGCCTAACAATGGGATCTAGACACAGTGTTCTATACAACAGTATGAAGAAAAACAACTTCAAAAGACTTAAGAATTTCAATCAAGCAATGACCAGCTCCAGAGAGTTGATGATGAAACCTGCTTCCCACCTACAGAATGAGACATACTTTTTTTGGAAGTACCGGTGTATACATTTGTCTTGTTTGACTCTAATTATTCCTAACAAAAAGAGGGTTTCTAAATAGGGTGGAGGAAGAGGATAGTAATAGTGGTGCCCAAAAAGGAAAAAAAATATTTTCAAGTAAGTTGTTTTTTTTTTTATTTGTTTTGGTTGTTGTTGTTGTTGTTGTTGTTTCAGAGGAGGGGTGGAGGTTGTGCACAGAAGAGAACTGAAGAAATTTCAGAGGGAAACAGACCACAAGCAAGCAGGGTACCTCTGGCAGTAATGTATTGAATTTATGATATACTCAAAAACAAGATGTCCATAACAGATCCATGGCTTCATAAGTAGTCTTCTTTTTCTGTCCTTTATATGTGAAAATGTTAACATTTGTGGTATTTATAAAAAAATAAGAAAAAATTTAAAAACAAAAAATTTCCCAAATTTCTCATTAGGGCATCATATTTCTAGATCAATTTACATCAAGCAGCAATAAGGCATATATATATGTATATACATACATATGTATGTATATGACACACACATAAACACATACATACATGGGTTGCAATGTTCATGATTAACAACGTCACTTCATCTACTGCCTTCACTAAGGATTCTTTTGCCACCCCAGACGTGACTATATTCTCTAAACTACACACTACCAAGATCCAAGAGGGCCTAGTTTGGTTTGCCAGTAGACAACTGACTGGAGTTCCTGTATCCAGGATAAAACCAAAACCAAATCATTGATTCCTTATTCTGTGATAATATTTACAACATTAAAATATCTCTCATTAGGTAAATGTTTATGTCTACTTGTTTCCTTGTCCACACAGGAAAATTATGGTAGTCATTTCTGGTACAACATGATATACTATACACAAGATGACAAGGAAATTGCTCCAAACTCATCACGCCACCAGTCCAGGGGTTCTTAGCCTAGAGTCCACAAACTCCTTAGGGATCCCTGAGTAGATTTTAAGGAGTCTGGGATTGGAGAAAAAAATTAAATCTTTATTTTCACTAACCTTTAACTAAAATTCAGCATTTCCTTTGATTATGAATTTGAGTAACAAATATCATTCTGAGAAGGGGTCCACAGGCTACACCAGACTGTCAAAGAGATTTGTCTGTCTCTCTGTCTCACACACACACAGTTGAACCCCCCGACTTGAGCCTCAGTTCCAAGAAAATTAGATTCTAAGAGGTATCTGTAACACTGCCAGCATTAGTAGTAAAAGGTATAGATTGCAACTGCTGAACTTCTATCAACACTGAATGTAGGTGTTACAAGTACAGGAAACTTTCCATAGCCATGACTAGTTCTCAATAGTACTATAGTAATGTTCAGTTTTTAAAATGTGGATCATGGACCACTCAGTGTTAGTATGTGTCTTCATGTTACCCTGCAAACTAATTTCTCATAGTATTTCAGTTTATAAACAAGAAAACGCCTACACTTCTTATGCTATTTTGAACTGATAATTAATAGGAAATGTTTTACAAATGACTTGTATAAGATACCTGAGTTTTAAGTGAGAAAGCATACTGAGGTCCCTTTTCTACCCTCTTCAGGCTATATATTAAGAAATAGTATTGGGGCTGCTAGGTGGCACAGTGAGTAAGAGTGCAGGCCCGGCCTGGAGTCGGGATGACCCGGGATCGGTTCTGGCCTCAATAAAAAAATAACTAGCCGTATAACCTTGAGCAAGTTACTTAACCCCAATTGCTTAAAAAAAAAAAAAGAAATAGTATTAAGATTTTAGACCTCAGCTCTTTCCATACTTATCAGAATGAAGAAAACCTTGTTAGTCATTCCATAAACATTAATTATCTATGTGCCAGGTACTGTGCTATGCTCAGAAAGGTCAAATATAGTCCCTGCTCTCAAGAAACTCACAGTCTAATGTTGGAGACAAGCAAATAATACTGACATATACATATATATGTATTGTATGTGTATATATATACACACACACACACACACACACACACACACACACACACACAACGCATATACATGCAGGATAAACTGAAAATAATCAACAGAGGGAAAGTACTAGAAAGCTTTCTGTAGAAGGTAGGATTTTAGCAAAGTGCTGAAGGATGCATTATGAGGAGAAAAGGCATTCTGGAAAGGGCACTGGGTTATGAACGGCTTTTAATGTCAGAGGATTTAGTTCCTTGAGGGCAATGACTATCCTTTACCTCTTTTTATATTCCTAGCATTCTGCACAGTGCCTGGTACATAGCTGGCACTTAATAAATGTTTACTGATTGAGTGATTTTATGTTTTATCTTGGAAGTGATAAGTAGCCACTAGAGTTTGCGTAGGAAGGTGATGATATGCACATACCTGTGCTTTAAGAATATCACTTTGGGGGCGGCTAGGTGGCGCAGTGAGTAGAGTGCTGGCCCTGGAGTCAGAAGGACCTGAGTTCGGATCCGGCCTCAGACACTTAACGCACACACAAACAAAAACCTAGCCGTGTGACCTTAGGCAAGTTACTTAATCCCAATTGCACTCCAAAGGGAAAAAAAAAAGAATATCACTTTGGCAGCTTAATAGAGGGGTGGATTGGAATGGGAAGAGACTAGAGGTAGGTAAACCCACCAGCAAGCTACTTCAAAAGCTTAAGGTGATGAAGGCCTGTGCCAAAGTGATGGTAGTATCAGAAGAGAGAAGGAAGTATATATGAGAGATGTTGCAGAGATATTGAAAGGTCTTTGGCAACAGATTAGATAGAGGAGATGGGGGGCAAGGTTAAAGCTAGTAAGGAGTCAAGGATGATACCTAGGTTGTGAATCCAGATGACCAGGGAGGGCAGTATTTCCCTCTATAGTAATGGGAAAGTTTGGAAGAGGGGAGGACTTGAGGGAAAAGATAATCAGTTTGGGGCATACTGGGTTTAAGATGTAAAGTGCAAATCCAAGTAGTTGGAGATACATTTCTGTGGCCAATTGTGACTTCTTGGACCAAGAGTAAGAGAGGAGGTGGCCTACATATAGGTAGAGAATGAAACATGGCTAGTGTTGATGTATTTTGATTGTACTCTTATTATATAAGAGAGATCTAGGGGGTGCAGTCATCACTGAGAAATAATAGTGATATATATAAAGTATCAATACAACATCTAGACAGGTAAAGAAAAAAAAGAGACATGAACCTTAGATGTGACTAGAAAAGCAGTACAGAATTTGGACAAGCTTTCCATTTACCACAAGCTGCTGTGTTTGGTTTCACCTCCATTATCACCTTCATCACACCTCACCTAGGATAAACTCATCACCAGGAAGTTCATTATCATGGCAACTGCTTGAGCTTTGCTATTCACACATCATCAATGACCTCTGACTTCTGACTCTGATTGGAGGACAGAACAAAAAAATTCCCCTCAATACTATTCCTTTATAAAGGGTTCAAAATTCCAGTCACCTCTTCATTTGTCACCAGCAGTTCTGCTTGGTTTCAACTCTGTTATCATCTTCAGCATGCCCCCATGCCTGATACCCTCTGACATCCCTGGCCCACTTAAGCTTCTTTTTTGTGTACTACCTTCTCCCATTAGATCTGTAAGTTCCTTGAGCTTCTCCTTGAGAATTTTCCTTTCCTTATTTGTATCTCTAGCACTTAAGACAGAGCCTGGCACAGGAAAAATGTTTATAACAAACACTTTAATAAAAAAAAATAAACACTAAATATTTACTGTATAAGCCCAAGAAAGATTTGCCCCCCCGGTCTCAGTTGTGTCATCTCTTCTACTAAAAAGGCAAAAAAAAAGTTCTTTAAAGTAGTTTACTTGATAAGCATATTTTGACACTCTCTCCTCATAATAATTATACATCCATCATTTACAATACCTATTAGCAGAGAGGCAGTGTCTCAATTTGAGGCATCTAAGAGACACAATGGACAGAATACTGGGCCTGAAGTCAGGAAAACCTGAGTGCAAGTGTGACCTCAGATGCCTACCTGTGCAACCCTGGACAAATCACCTGCCTCAGTTCCTCATATGTAAAATGGGGATAATAAGAGCAACCACCTCCCAGGGATGTTGTGAGGCTCAACTTAGCACAGTGCCTGGCACATAACAGCCACTATATAAATGTAGCTATCAGCTACTATTATTACGTTGTATATCGTACAGGAAGCTGGCTATTAAGCCAGGAAGACCTGGGTTTAAGGGTCACTTTTGATACGTACTAGTTGTGTGAATCAGGACAAGGAACTGAACCTCTCAGGGCTCTAGGCAACTCTCTGACCCAATATTGAAGAAAAGGCTTACCATGCCATGGTAAAAGAACAATGAAATCACAGTCCAGTCCTCATCCCTGTAGTAGCACTGCTGGGACACCAGCTGAAGCAAATAAACAGTAAGTTCCTTTGGGGCTTTTCAGAAATGTTGCAGGCCATCACTAATTACACTATATTATTTATTACAAACAATGCAAGTCATAGCCTATAAGTAGAGTATCAGAATGATCTTTTACTACTGCAAAGACCGATTACTAAACAGGAATTTAGTGTAAGCCTGATATAAATATAAATAAGTCATGCTAATTGCCACTAATGAAGAGGGAGATTACTTTGACTTTATAGTACTGCATCTTGCCAAATGATTCAGAGGAACAACATGACATCAATTTACAAGTCAGCATTTTACTTTTCTTGACTGATTTTAAATGATGCTAATAACCCATAGAAAAACAGATCACTATATATCTAAAGAAGTCTAATGATCATACTATATAAGAAGTCCAATTCCAGACTCTGAACAAATATCACACTCTAGTAACAGTAAGCCTAAGTCATTTCAACCTGGCTGCTATAATTACTGCTACTAAAGATTTTATTGAAGTTAATAAACTGATCTTCTATTGTACAGTTACACACACATAATGTATATTCGGATAAGGATGGTATATTAGTACTCTGCCTGAGTTTTCATTCATTGGTTTTCAGCTAATTTTTCAACTAAATTTTGAAATCATATACATAACATTTTAGTGTATTTGGAAAGTCCTTCAAAATTGCTCATTCAAAGGAAAAGATAGATGAATATAAATGGTCCTAAGAATAAACTACTAGGTTTAATCCACTAATTTTTTGTATTACTTGTAAAGAACTTAAATTACTTTCAATAAGGCTGATTGTTGCAACTGCAATAGAAATGAATAATATTGTAGTTTACAAATCAAGTAATTTTTCTCTGAGGTTTCAGAGAATTAGATGTCCTCAAGAAAGAGTACACTCTAGAGAATAACAATCTTTAAGGAATCAGATCACAAAACATAGATCATTATAGATTTTGAGAAACTGATTTTTGAGACCCAAAAAATGACAGACCTTTAAGAAACTAAAGATTACTATGGTTTTTGCCTTATGAAATGGCTAATTAATTCTACTGAGCTTTCTTAACTGCTGGTGAAGTCAGTGCCATGGGCTTTTTCTTGTGATGGAAATACCTCAGCTGGGCCTGGAGTCAGGTACAATGGATAGGGCATTGGGTCTGGCTTGAGTCAGGAAGACTTGAGTTCAAATCTAATCTCAGATATTTTATAGCTAGGTGACCCTGAGCAAGTTGTTTTACCTCCTTCTACCTTAGTTTCCATAATAATACCTCCCAAAGATATTGGGAGAATAAAATGACATATGTGTAAAGCCCTTGGGCACATAAGTAGGATCTTAACGTTTTACTTCATTTTGGGGAAACAATTACAACACTCATGCTGTATCAAAAAAAATTTTTAAGACACAGCAGATTTCAGCAAAATTTAAGACAGCAGATCATAATATTATTTCTATCCAAATCTAAACATCAAAGGACCAAAGAAAATTTCCATTTTCAAGAATGCTAGTAAGAAAATAATCTCTCCCTGCTTTCCATGACACTGCTTCCCCACTCTCCCCCACTCACCCCTCTTGGCAATCACTCTAACCAACCATTATTCAAAACACCTGAAGTCAGGTAAACCTGAGTTCAAGTTTTGCCTCAGCTATTTAGTAGGTGTATGGCCCTGAGCAAGTCACTTAACCTCTGTCAGCCTCTGTTTCCTCATAAGAAAAAATAGAGATAATAGGACTTACCTCCCAGGCTTTTTGTAGGTATCAAATAAGATAACATATGTAAAGTGCTTTGAAAATCTTTAAATCACTATATAAATGCAAGCTATGGTTTTCTTAAATTGCCCTCAGATATACATAACTAGGAACCTAAAATTTTCAGGACTCAACAATATGTAAATTTGGGAGTTTTCCAAATGTTCAAGTTACACAGTCAATGGTTTTTAACACAGATGATG
Organism: Gymnobelideus leadbeateri; assembly: GCA_011680675.1. NCBI lineage: Eukaryota > Metazoa > Chordata > Mammalia > Diprotodontia > Petauridae > Gymnobelideus > Gymnobelideus leadbeateri. Next base: position 552,183 of record WOXC01004562.1, on the reverse strand, counting down.
AATAAAACAGAAAGCATTTAAGTGAGAAATAAAATCAGCATTTGGAGAAATACAGAAAACTACTTTAAAATATATTATGTATGGATTCCCATAAACATTAAATACTCCCAGGTCCTAGCCATAATGCCAGAATGAAACAGCCCTTAAACAATATGGTAGATTGTCAACCAGCCAAGCTAGTGGAAGAAAAAACCCTAGGGAAATGATCATTTAAAACATTGAGTAGACCATTAGTTCTGTATATTAGATTCAATGGCAAAGAAGCATGAGTCAGATCTAGTCTGAGACGTGAACTTTAATATATCTGTGGCTTAAGACTATAACCTTCACTCTAATATTTAGCATTGTTCTAATTCTGACAACACCCGAACAGGGAGCAGGAGGGGTGAGTGGGGAAATCTATCACTTGAAATGCAAACATATTTACTATCTCCACATCGAGTACCTGTGTTAACTGGTCAAGCCAGACTATGGTACTCCCCCTTAAGTCCGTAAAGTAGAGGAATACCGTCGTTTGATTTCATTTAGGAAATCCAGTAAATACATCCCAAAACTCTCAGCTACCTAAAAATCCAATTCCTTGTCATTGGTTCCTCTTTTCAATCTATCTTACTCCCCAGCTAACGAACTAGAAGTCTTTTAAGATTACTAGGATTATGCACGGAGCTGGGGTGATGGGGCAAACCTAGTCAGTACAATATAATGCTGTCATGAATACATAAAAAAATGAACAAGGGCATTCACAGTAAAGTTGTGCCTCTTTGACGGTCCTCAAATTACTTACTTGAAATTGTTTTAGTCAGTTTCAAATTAAAAGAACTGTGAAATATACTATATCCAGTGGTATAAAGTTCAAGTAAACTACTTCCTAAAGACCCTTACCCCAGTAATAACCAAATTATCTTCTCTAAAGAATTTCCTGGATTTTGCTAGGTGCAAGTGTGTGGAGATTTATGACTCCTGGTCTAAGGAAGGGAATGCCTTAGTGCTTACCGATCCCTGGGGCCACATAGATGAAGTATAGACAAGATGACGAGAGGGAGAAGAAGAAGATGAAGGCGAGCAAAGAGCGATTGGAGACCCGCAGCAACCACTTAAGCAGAGACATCTTCCTCCTCCTAACAAGCCGAGCTGGATGCTCAACGATCCCGAGCACTAGGGCACTGTCCAGGCCTTACACTCCCATGAACTGTTTAAACCACCCCGCAAATTGCAGAGAGGAAGCTGAAGCCGGGAGAGGGTGGAAGGAGAGATTGGAGAAAAATAAGTGGGGATGTCGGGTGAGGGGTAGACACAGAATGAATGAATGAACTTGGCTGGGGGAGGGGTAGTAAGGGGACAGGATGAAAGCTAGAGTGGATGGGGAAAGGAGGTTAACCGGGATTTAGAAAAGCGAAGGGGGGAAAGGTGGAAATGCACCGAAGAGAGGGAAAAGGATGAGAAGGCTTAGAGGTGGAGGGTGTTTCTATCAATCAGAGAGTATGGGGCGGGAGCGCAGGTGGGAAAAAGCAGCAGCGGGAGGCCGGTGCGGGGTGAAGCGCAGGTTGGGAGCCCCGGCTCAGCCCTCCCTGCGGAGAAGGGACACCAAATTGCAGCACGACCCTGCGTAGCGGCGGTAGCGAAGGCGCCACCGTCTCAGACGCTCCAGCCTCGCACCCTCATCTTGGGATCCGGGGCAAGGCGTCCAGTTCCCAGGAATGGGAATCTCCAGGTCGGACAGTCGCCCTCACTCCGCGTTCTCCCGGCTTCCCGCAGCAGCAGCCTCTGCAGCCGCCGCAACCTCTCCTTCTTCCGCTGGTTTTTCTCTTATCACCGAGACTAAAGCAGGAGCCCTGGCCGCCTCCGGCGTGCGCGATGCTCGGTGGCCGGGGGCGTCCCTAGGGGCCCGGGAGGTCTCGGCTGGCCCGTGCTGCGTCTCCTCATGCCTGGCGAGGCCCCGGCGCTCAGCGGCGGCAGCAGGAGCCGAGCGACAGCGGGAAAAGCCCGGAAAGCAGCGAGGCTGCGGGGAGAATCCCTCCCGGGACTGGCGCACGAGCTCGTGGTCCAGCAGCCGCCGCTGCCGCCGCCACCTCCTCCTCCTTCAGGTGCTGTCCCGGCCCCAGGGGCAGCAGAAGCAGCAGCAGCATCCCCACTTCCCAGCCCCGGGGTAAGTCAGCAGGGCCCCGGCGCCGCCCCCGCACGGCGCGCTGGCAAGTAGGGGGGGAGAGACGTGAAAGCGGCAGAGAGACGGGGGCTGCGGGAAGTGGAGCTCCGGCAGCCAGGAGGGAAGGAGGGCGGGGTGCGAGGTGACTGGGTGGCTCCTGAGCCCCGCCTCTGCAGGAGGGAGGCAAGCGGTCGGGGCGGGGGAGGAGTATGAGGAAAGGGGGAAGACTAGCGGACGCTCGCGGCTCCCAGTAGGACTTCCCACGTGCCCCCTCCTCTCCGCGACTCGCTGCAGTGCATTTGCTGCGGAGCCCGAGCTGGGGGTCGGGACCGAGCGCACCACTCAATAGAAAAGGGAAGGGGGAGAAGGAGAGGACTTGCTCTTCATTGGTAACTGCGGAAAACCAGAGGTCTGGCAACAAGACTATGGTCAGTGTCATCCCGTCCCTCTGTCCAGCAAAAAAAAAAAAATGCCCTTTTAATAGCCAAACACACCAACCCTTTCTTCAGTCCTCCCCCCACCTCTCAACCTCCGCCCCCAATTCCTGTTTCTGGTCTGTTCCGCGGGAGGGAGGGGGGCCGAGGGGAGGAACCCGCGTCCACCTCGTGCGTCACCGCCCAGCTGCTTCTGCCACCGCCCAACTCTGCCCTTGGGGTCGGTCAGTTCTCTTGGGGCCTGTGGGCGGAGCTGCCCTCGCCTTGCCTTTGGTTCTTTCAGAAGCTGGGCATAGGGTCTTGACTATATGAAAGTGTTATGGTACAGATAGGCTTTGGGTCACAGGTGATGCCTTCGATGCAGGAGCTACTGGGCAACCCGCTCAAACTAAACCCGGTTCCCATTCTCCACATACACACCTTAGTTTAACACTGGACTTAGCAGGAATGCAGATGTTCAGTCCACAGGTCAGTCTGAAGATGATGTTACAGTTTAGTGATGGCCAGTAGCAAGGAGTTGTCATTACTGGAGAGATCCATGTGCACCAGCAGGCCTTTCTGTGCTGAACTCCAGTTTGCAAAGCCTCCAATGGTTCCTGTCACCTAAAGATCTGTTAGCTTTTTGTTTAAAAGTCACCCTTTCCTGATAGTTGCAGGGGAGATAGTCTCATGTCTAGAACCCTGATTTCCGCATTGATTCAAGCTGTGCTTTATTGTTTGGTTGGGTTTTGTTTTGATGGGATTTTTATTTTTTGAGAGGAGCAGAGGTTGGGAAGGTACTAAAGTTACTCGTGGGATCGTAAATTTAGAATTAGGGACTTGGAGGAAGCTTCGGATCCATAAAGGGAGGATCTGACTTGTCTTGTTCACACAAAAATAGCGGAATCCAAATTGAACCCAGTTCTTCTGAATTCCTGTACTGTCATTCACTCTCTGGTCTCTTCAGGAGCTATTTGGACATGGCTGCCATTTTTCTTCTGCCAGTGCCTAAATCCCAAAGTCTGTATCACTTCTGTGCCATCAGTCTGCTTATTTTTTCATCAAAGTATCAAATTTCATGAGTTGTCTCTTGGGTAGATAACTAGGTAGACTCACTGAAGTTCATTTTTAGATTTGTTTTGTACCCCAGTGGAATGAATGTCTAACTAAATTGTCTAATCTCTCTGTATGATGCCATCATTATTTAAAGGCTTCTTGTGAAAATAGATGAGATATCATTGTAACAGGCTTTGAGGTTTTTTTCCCTACAAAGATATTTTAAATATGATCTGTATCAACTTATTAAATAAAAGAGGAGATAAAGACTTATTAAATAAGACACATATAAATATAACTAGATTTTACTTAAATTACCATTTTATCCTTTTAAAATGATTCTAGGTAGATGTCTGAGCGCCAATTAAAATATTATATTAATTATTGCTTCCTCCTTTGAACAGTAGAATATAAGCCCTTTGAAAGCAATAACTGTTTCATTTTTATATTTGCATCAACCAAGCAAGTGCCTTAATAGGTGTTTAATATATATCCAATTGAAAAGCCAACTTTATAGTCAAGCTATTATGTATATTTTAAATGTAGATAAGTAAAATTTTTAAAACGCAGACATTAAGTAATGAAATCAGAGCATCCCAGTGAAATTTACTATAAATTTCTTAGATGAAGTCTTCCTTTTGATTTCTCTTATAAACATAATGATGTTTTTAGCTGGGGAGAAAATGTTGTTCTCTAAATTAAAACTACTATAAAGAAAACCAGATAAGGGATAGGCAGATACTGGACCTTGATTTCAATGATAGACCAATGCAGGTCAGCACCTTCTCTGAAACCCATCGTCTTATCAAGTTGGCTGGTAGTGTCAAATTCAAAAAGAAATGGAACTACTAAACCTTACATAAGGATCCCTGCAGGCAGCATATTGACTTATTAATGTAATCTGTTTCATTATAGTCTTAATTTTGTTAAATATTTCCAATTACATTTTAATCTGGGTTAAGCTGAACTCCAGAGCTTCTGTGGGCCTCTTGTTTGACACCTCTGGTGTCTAGAGTACTGAGAAGTTAAGTGACTTGTCCAAGGTCACACAGCTAGCATATGTCAGAGGCAAGACTTTAACCCAGGCTTTCATGGCTTTTGAGGCTAATACTCTGCGAAAGCATGCAGCCTTTTAGTGAAACCATAAGAATACCAGGGGAGTCTTCAGGATTTCCACTTGTGTTTCATTTTCTGTGTAGTAGATCAAGCCAAACACTTTTGAGTGATTACAGATCTCTTCCCAGGGCCTCTACAGAATTCTGATATTCAATGTCACCAGTACAATATCATCTACAAACAGAAATATCAGGGATACCTTGTCAGCTTAGACTCTGCTGGCTTTTCCCCATCACCATGATGAATATATTTTGGCAAGCATACATTTCCCTGCCTCACTTGATATTTATGATCGAACAAGGCTATATCTCTGTGGTTAGGTCTTTCAAGGAATCTTTAATGATTCAGTGTATTGATGGGAGACCCTCCATTGGAAGAGAGCCTTTAAGGTGGTATGCTCTACTGAACCAAACTCATTTTTTATCCTCAACAAACAATAAACATAAATGCACAATGTGGCTAGTGACTAGAGAGCTAAACTCAGAGTCAGGGATATCTGGATTCACATCCTGCTTCTGATATATTCTGGCCACATGACCAAAGGGCAAGTCATATAATTTTTCACCTCAGACAAAATTGCAGAGCAAATAATGATCAAAGGCTGTAAAAAGAGTTTTCTCACTATGAGTTCCCTTACAAAGAAGATATTATAGACAATATAATAAAACAAACATAGAATAACAGAGTGGGATATACATCTTTCAGTCAAGGATATGTAGGTAAAAAATGTGGTCTATTATAAAATATCATTTGCAAAAGCTTTCATGTTACTTTCTACCTACCTACCACCATCAGTAAACTACAGTAGTTCCCTATTATCTATTAAGATAAAATATAAAGTCCTTTGGCATATCCTCAAGGATATACTCAATGTTTGTGGATATGATTCACAGAAACATATGAAATATGTAAAAGGCATATAAATCAGTAGTTGTTAATGTTCTCTTAATTACAGCGTTTTTGGTATTAAGAGCTAAGATTTTTTTCCCACAACTCTGTATTATTCCTTCCTTAAGATACCTTGTGAATAATATCTTAGCATCCTTACAGTTGTTGCTTCCTCCAGCACAGATCTCTAATTAGACTAGTATACTTAGTTTAATCCAGTTTCTTTTTCCTTCTTTGTCCTCTTCAGTACTATTTCCATGTCTTTTTAAGTACATCCAAGACTGTGATGTTACAGCATGGAGTATGGAGACTTTCCATCCTATGACCAAAAGTTTATTATTTTTAAAAATTGTGAATCTTTTCCATTTTTCTTCTTTTTTTATCCTTCCATTTTCATCCTTAAATGCCCTCTGGATAGCTTTGTTTAGTTAGGTATCTGACAAAGCTTTCTTTAAATTGGTTTTATGCTGTACTCTCTGCTTAATGAAAACTCAAGCAGTCACTGCACCCAGGGACTTCCAGATGAGTAGAAAACACCTTGTCTCCTCCCCTCCCTGGGCTTCTAGACTAGGCCAATGAAGCAGGTGCAACAATTTATTACAACACATCCTGTCAAACATTCGATCACTGTGCTAAAAGAAATCATGTAACTTGAACTTTCTGATCACCTGCCTTTATCAGTTGCTGGCATTGTTACTATGCCTAAATTCTTTCTTTGGTGACTTTCTTACACTCTTCATCCCTTTAATAGCTTCTAGCTACTTAAAAACAAATCACTTTCTCTAATCTCCACTGTCCACTGCTTTAGCTACACTTTACCCTACCTCTCCTTGCTGCTCCTGCTCTGTGTGTACTTGGCACCCTCTGGAAGGATTATTCCATAATTTAGCAAACTTGTTTTCATTTCAAACCTCTTCCTTTATCACTCCTTCCATCTTTTTGTTACTCAGTGTGTCTATTTTCCTCCATATAACGCTGATTGCTTCCCTTGCCACTTGGTCCACTACTGGTTTCAACTTCACGTCCCTAATTTGCTGGTTATGGTGGCAGAGATAAAATACTCTTTGCTCCTCATTCCTACTTCTAAACACTCTCCTTACTATCCATTACTCAACAATCTCTCCTTCTTTGAGTTTCATTGAAACCAAATTTATTCCCCTATACAGGTTCTAATATCTGTCAGTTACCAATATACCAGGATGTTCTCCTTCCTTTCTCACTTCATTATACGTGATTCCAACATACATGTACATGTTTCTTCAAATACCCTAATTTCCTAGTTCCTTCATCAACTCCCATCACCGATGCCTTTACTATACCTCAGCTAAATATAAGGATGATTATACCCTTAATCTTACCATAACCCACAAATATTTTGCCCCCATTTTCAAGAATTTTCATTTTCCTCTTCCATAATCTTTCCTTTCCATATTTTCCTGTGTTTTACTCCTCCCAAACCTATTGTTTGTCCTTGCCATTACCTTCAACCCCTTAGTACTATCCCAGATCCTTACCCTTGATCAATTCTATATTCTATACTCTTAAATCTCTTTTTCCCCTGTCCTAACTCTGATCATGCCTTACCAAATCCTAACCCTGGATAACTCTCCCTATCTGTTTCTTTTGTTCCTATTCACATGCTACTGAACAGAACTGGAGGAAATCCTGAAAGTTTCATTATTGAGTCCACTATAAATTCATGTTACCTAACCTCAAGTGGACCCTCACTACAGTGAGGCAATCCTACTCTTCCTTCATCATTGATTCCCTATCCCACATCACCTATCACATTTTTGCTTTTTACACCTCACTCACTACTCCCTCTAACCTAGTTCTCTGCCTAGTTCATTGCCTCATTCTTTATTGGAAAAATAAATGAGTCTATTCACCAAGAGTTCCCTCACCCCTACTCCTCAAATCACTCAAACACCTCAGACACTCCACTATTTCCTCCTTCACTTCAGTTTTTTTTTATAATATGTTCCTTCTCATTCCCAAAACCAAATCTTTCCTCCCATCTACTTTTGACTCCATCCTCCAATCTCCTCTAGCAGATTGCCCACAATACCACCCCCATTCCCTTTCTTTAATCTTCAGTACCCCCTTATCAATGGTCTCCTTTCCTGCTATATATATACAAACATACCTAAGGATCTCCCAAATTTAAAAACCTCTCATTAGATACTACCCTAATCACCAGCTATCTTCCTCTTCTCAGCTAAACTTTTTTTTAAACAAATGCTTTATTAACTTCTGTTGTACATCATTCATTTCCACCAGATTTTGAGTTACAATCATTTTCCCCCCATTATTCCCCTACCCAACCTCCCAGAATAGCAGTCCCACAAGATATCGCTTCCTCCAATCTGCTCTCTCCCATACCTTCTCCCATACCCCCTTCGACTTTTCCATTAGAGGAAGGTGAAGCTTTGTGTCCCAATGCCTGCACATCTTATCTCCCAATTACAAGCAAAAGAGTATTAATAATAGTATTTTTATATATTTGAAATATTTAATGTTAAGACCTCGAATTTCAGATCCATTTCCTTCCTCCCTTGTCACCCATTCCCACTGGGGAGATAAGTAATTCAGTATGTGTTGTACATGTCTAGCTATGCAAAACATTATCATAGTAGATATATTGTACAAGACTGCTTATAATTCCCTCCCACTCATCCCACCCCCCACCTGGTCCATTCCCTACATGATCCTGTCCCTCTTCTATAGTGGGTACTTCCAACCTCCCCTCCCCACAAGAATGCCCTCCCATCCATCATCCCGCCTCTCATCCCCCTTCCCCCTATTCTGCTGCAGGGTGAGATATCCCATTTAGTATGTATGTCATTCTCTCCCTGAACCAAATTCAATGAGAATGTGGTTTTGCCTTTTTTGCCTTCCTATTCTCCCCCTCCCTTGCACCCACTTCCCCTTGCTTCTTCTACATGAGATAGTTTACCCTACCCTGTCTCTCCCCATCTCCTCTTGCCACTTTCCTCTCTCACCTCATAATTTCATCCCTTGAGTATTCTCCCTTCCCAACAAATCCAACCTATGCCCTCTATCCATATATAACTGTAACCATACACACACATTCACATATGTATTCATATGACCACACACCCTTCTTCCATTATTTTCATAGTGAGAAAGATATCATCAGTCACAGTTATTGCTTTTCCATATAGGAATGTAAATAGTTCAACTTTGATAAGTTCCTTTTGATTTCTTTTCCCTGATTACCTTCTCAGGCATCTCTTCCTTCTTGTGTCTGGATGTCAAATTTTCTATTCAATTCTGGTTTTTTCCTCAAGAATGCTTGAAAGTCCTCTATTCCACTGAATGACCATATTTTCCCCTGAAACAAAATACTCAGTTTTGCTGGGTAGGTGACCCTTGGGTTCATTCCCAGTTCTTTTGTCCTCTGGAATATCATATTCCATGCCCTTCGATCCCTCAGTGTAGAAGCTGCCAGGTCCTGGGCTATTCTGATTGTGTTTCCACAATATTGAAATTGTTTCTTCCTGGCTGCTTGTAGTATTTTCTCCTTGATCTGGGGATTCTGGAACCTGGCTATAATATTCCTGGGAGTTTTCTTTTGGGGATCTTTTTCAGGAGGTGATCTGTGGATTCTTTCAACCTCTATTTTGCCCTCTGGATCTAAAACATCAGGGCAATTTTCCTTGAGAATTTCTTGAAGGGTGATTTCTAGGTTCTTTCTTTGATCATGGCTTTCAGGTAGTCCAATAATTTTTAAATTGTCTCTCCTGGATCTATTTTCAGGTCAGTGGTTTTTCCCATGAGATATTTCACATTGCCTTCTAATCTTTCATTTGTTTGGATCTGCTTAACAGCATCTTGATTTCTCATAAAGTCATTAGCTTCCATTTGCTCCAGTCTAACTCTAAAGGAATGAATCTCCTCAGTGAGCTTTTGAGATTCTTTTTCCATCTGGCAAATTCGACTTCTTAAGGCATTCTTCTCCTCATTGCCCTTTTGGGCCTCCTTTGCCATTTGAGTTAGTCTATTTTTTAAGGTGTTGTTTTCCTCAGTCAGGCTGTTGACCCTCATTTCATACTTTTCCTGCATCCTTCTCATTTCTCTTTTCAATTTTTCCTCCACTTCTCTTATTTGATTTTTAAAGTCCTTCTTAAGGTCCTCTATGGCCTGCAACCCGCTCATGTTTTCCCCTGGGGCTTTTGGAGCAGGACTTCTGACCTCACAGTCCTTTTCCCGCTCTATGCCCCCAAAATAGGAGTCTAGGGTTGCATTTTTCTGTTTCCTTTGCCTTGGCATGTTGCCACTTAATTACTTGACTTTTGGGCTTGTTGCCACACTATGGCTTTAAGGCCAGATAGAGGAATTTTCGTCCCAAACATGTGGGGGGCAACTTCCGTTTCTGGCAAGCTGTAAACCCACCCACGACTTCTACCCTAGATCACAATCCAGATCCAGGGAGGTTAAAGCAAGAGCGATTACCCCCCAAGACTGATCGCTGGATCTCCCTACAGTTCGCAGGCCAGGAGCTGGAGCTGCCTCTGAAAACTACAAAATGGCGTGCCTCCCCAGCTGCTTCTAGCCCCCAGGGGAGGGAGTCGATGCATTCACCAAATACTGGTCCCAAAGTCCATAGGACACTAACCTCTTACTTTGTCCTAGGCATGTCTATGTTGATAATTCTGGAGTCGCCACAGCTGCTGGTGTTCTGGGGTTTCTCCAGCTGGCTGCAGGCCCTGCTGCCCTGGAGCTAAAACCTCGGCTCACGTGGACCTGGGCTTGGCTCGTCTCCCCGCGCTCTGCGCGCTGCATGCTGCCAGGTCCCAGACCACTGTGCTGGTCCTTCCTACAGGGCTGCTGGGCTGTCCTCAACAGGAGGTTAGCTTCTCTGTGTCATTCTGTGGGTGCTGGGGCTCCAGAAGTTGTTCAGAGTCCCCTTTTACATAGTTTGGGGGAAATCTGGGGGCAGAGTGGCTTGGATGAACTGTTTCTACTCCGCCATCTTGGCTCCGCCCTCCTAATGCCCTCAGCTAAACTTTTAAAAGTTATTTATAATCAATGCCTCTACTTTCTGTCCTCCCAGTTTCTTTTAAACCCTCCACAGTCTAGTTTCTGACTTCATTCAACAGAAGTTCCTCTCTCCAAATTCATCAAAAATCTCTTAATTGACAAATATGATCTCTTCTTTATATTCGACCTTCTTGACTTTCTGGTATCTTTGACATTGTTGACTACCTTCTCTTGTTGAACACTCTCTCCTCTCTTTTTTTTTTGTGGCTCTGCTCTCTTGATTCTCCTTACACCATTTTCAGTCTCTTGCTGGACCTCTAAGCATATCATACCCAGTAACAATGGGTGCCTCCCAAGGTTCTGTTCTGAATCCTTTTACCTTTTCTATATATATATTTTTTTTCACTTGGTGATATCATCATCTTCCATGGTTTCAATGAGCATTTCTGTGTAGATGATTCCCAGACCCATTTATACAGTTCTAGTCTCTCTCCTAGCTCCAATCATGCATCTCCAAATGCCAGTTAGATATTTAGAACTGAATGTCTAAAACTCAGCATGCCCAAAGCAGAACTCATAGTTTTCCCCAAAAAAACCTCTGACCTTACCTATTACCATCAAGGGTACTATCTTCCTTCCAGTCACCCAGGCCTACAGCCATATGGTCATCTTCAACTCCTCAATCCTACTTATTGCCAAATCTAGTGATTTCTTTTTCTACAATGTCTCTCATATACTTTCCCCTCTTTCTGCCCACATTGGCACCAATATAATTCAAAACCTCATCACTCATGCTTAAACTGTTGCAATAACTTCTGGTTGGCTTTTCTGCCTCAAGTCTTTCTTTCCCCCTTCCAATCAGTCTTCCATTCAGATGCTTAAGTAATTTTCCTAAAGTATAGATCTGATCACCTCACCAACACCATCATCATCATCACCTACCCTCCATCAGTAAAATATAGTGTTCCCTGTTGTCTGTTAAGATAAAATATAAATTCTTTTTGCATTTAATGTTCTTCACAACTTACTTCTTCCTCCATTTTCAGTCTTCTTATATTCTGCTCCCTTCTCTACCCTTTTTGGTCCAGCCATGCCAGCCTACTTTATCTTCCTCACAAACAATGTTCCATTTCCCATCTCTATGCCTTTGCACTGGTTATTTCCAATTAATGGAATGCTTTTCTTTCCAGCCTCTAACTCTTCAAATCTCTGTCTTTCTATAAGACTCAGTTCAAGAGCCACTTCTTCCAAGAATCCTTTCCTGGTCTCCTTACTGAATCAACAAATATTTATCACTATGTGCTTGGCACTATGTTAAGTCCTGGAAATACAACCAGAAAGAAAGAAAATCCCTGCCCTCAAAGAGTTTAAGGAATTAGTGCCTTCCTCAATAAGGTTTTTTGTTGCTCGGTCATTTTTCAGTCATGTCTGACTTGTCATGACTCCATTTGGGGTTTTCTTGGCAGAGATGCTGTTTGTCATTTCCTTCTCTAGCTCATTTTACAAACAAGGAAACTGAGGCAATCAGGATTAAGTGGCTTGTGTAAGGTCACACAGCTAGTACATCTCTGAAGCTGAATTTGAACTCAGGAAAATGAGTCTTCCTGACTCCAGGCCTGGTGCTCTATGTACTGTGCCTCCTAGTTGCCCCTCAGTAAGGTTACCTACCACCTAATTTTTATTTATCTTCTATATTCTGACATATACACTGTGTTCCCCATCAAAATATAAGTTCCTTAAGGGTAAGGGCTGTTTTAGCTTCTTTTTTTTATTTCCAGCATTCAGCCCAGTATATTCTATATTGCCCATATAGTAAATGCTTACTAACTATTTGGTGATTGATTGACTGGTAACAGCATAATGATGTTCATAATCTTTGATCATTCTTCTTCATAGCAGTTTACAAAGAAGAAACTTTTTAGACTACTTTTCTCTTTCTGCTTTAACAGGCAGTTTATACTGGTTAAACTCCTGAATTATCCCAAGCACTGTCAATGTTATTTCTACCATCCATTACCAGTTTTTCACTGTGAACAAGTGAAAAGTATTATGTGTTTACTTGGTGCCAGGCGTTATTCTAAACACTGAGGATATAAGTATTTTTTTAAGAGACAGCCTCTGACACCAAAGAACCTGTATCCTAATAAGGGAAGACCATATATAAAATATAATGGTGAGTTTCCAGGGAAGAAAGTTTAGGGCTGGAGAAACAAAAGAATAATGAACTGATAATTAGATCAACTTATTTAATATGCCCTTTCCAGCAGCAGTTGGTTATGGTGTCCAGAGCAAAAGGTAGATGAGCTAGTGATAATTCAGACAGCACCAAAAAACAGCAAAAGGTCCCTGAGTGGGCAGCATGCAAGAATATGAAAGTGGAGCATGGTGTGGGGAGCTATAGCTAACTACTCATGCTAGACTAAGTGGATTAGTTGACAATCAGTCAATCTCTCAGGCCCCAGAACAGGAGTTTCATCTATGAGTAAATTAATTTCCCAGCAATTGGAGTTATGTATTCAGGAAGTTCAGGTCCCAGGTCTAGGTTCTTGGTCCAAGTCTATAGCAACATGGACTGGGAGAAAAAACTGGATATTTCAATAGGTGGGGATTGAACTGTTTCAATTGCATGCTATGGCTTTTTTTCCCTATTATTATCATTTCTTCTTGCATTACACTAATTTGGATCTTTGCACTTAAAAATCAGTCCTCTGATTCAGGAATGACTCCCACATCAGTAATGAGGTAATTTTCCCCCTACTGTCAATTAAGATATAATCAATTTCATATTCTAATAATGCTAGTTGGTGTTTGCCATGGCCAACTTTTTCCAGTTCTTTTCTCAAAAAAAAAATATTCATGATGTCTATCTCAGATAAAGTGTGGTTGATTTTATTGACTGCTTTATTACTCTTTCTTTTTTCAATCTTTATTTGAAATAAATGCCAGAGTAGGTAGAGGAGAAGACGGATATATGCAGAAGTAAGTGTGATATTAAAATGTAGCAATGCAATACCAAGCCCAGGGAACACAGCAAAGGATATTTTGGTACTGAGAATCCTGAAAGTCTCTGTGAATATGATTGGTGTCATCTTGGGAAAGGGATAAAAGATGAAAAAACTATGATGCTAGGCAGAAAGTCAGCCTCCCTCTTCAGGCCATGTAGATTTTATAGAACCAAGCTCTTGGCATGAGATTTATCCCTTTTCTAATATCCTTTTCAAAGTCTCTAAAAGAATTGACTGTTGCTACAACTCAGATGAAAAGAATCAAGAAAGACTAGGACCAGTGAGTTTTGAGTTTAGAGGACCAAAAGTGGATGAGATTATCCCTACTACCCCTAAAAACAATTGCTTCCTTCCATGGCACTGAGCTAGGAAGGAGGTAGGAAAGAGGTATTTGCACTTAATTAATAATGGCTAGCTTCATATACTTGCTCTAAGGTTTGCAAAGCACTTTACAAAGATTCCATTTTATCCTCACAACAGTCCTAGGAGGTAGGTGTTATAATTGTCCCCGTTTTATAGATGAGGACACTGAACTTGCCTAGTTCATACAGTAGGTGTACAAGTCTTGTTATGAAGTCATGTCTTCCTGACTCTGGGTCCAGTGTTCTATCTGCAATACCATCTGGCTGCTTCTTAATTGCCCCACTCCTACAGACTTCATGCTTCACTTCTGTGTGAGAGGAAGAAGTTAACACAGGAAGGCCCTGTTTCCTTAGTTCCAAGAATATAAGCCTCTCTGAGATAATAATCTGGATAAAAATGGTAACATTGAGTAAGACTTCTTTAAACTCATGGTCAGGGCTCTTGATATTTAAGTTAAATCTCAGCACTGAAAGCCTCCTACCACCTGCTTGTTGAAATTCTTTGTTGTTATTAAGTTATTTTTCAGTTATGTCCAACTCTTTGTGACCCCATTTGAGGTTTTCTTGGCAGAGATGTTGGAGTGATTTATTTCCTTCTCCAGTTCATTTTACAGATGAGGAAACTGAGGCAAACAGGGTAAAGTGAAGGCTTCTTGCAAATATTGTCTCATTTGATCCTTGACAACTCTGGGATGTAGGTGCTATTATTATCCCCATTTTACAAGTAAGGAAACTGAGGCACAAAAAGGTTAAATGATATCTAGAATCACTTAGCTAGTACCTGAAGCTAGATTTGAACTTAGGACTTCCTGACTTTGAGTTCAATTCTCTTGAAATCTAGGTTCACTTAAACTTTGTATATCCCTCTAACAATTAATATATCACCTGGAACATAGCTTGTTTTAAATAAATGTTTATTCAAGCTATTTGTTGAGAGACAACATGATTTAATAGTGAAATCATTAGATTTGGGGTCCAAAGTGTGTTTTAGTTAAGTGGTGACTATTTGTGTGACTTTAGACAAGTCAATTAACATCTCAGAATCTGTCTCCTCTTCTATGAATCTCAATTTCCTCTCCTGTAGAATGGATGCATTGAACTAGATGGTTTCTTGTACCTATTCTGGAGCATAATAAACCCAGCTTTTGCTGTAGGGATTAACTAGAAAGAGGAAATTCCTCAGAAAAGCTAAAAAATATTTTTGTGGCTCTTTGAAAACTCTTCTTATTCCTTAATGTTGTGCAATCTTTCCATTCAATTCAGTGATGTAATAGTTAACTTGTATTGGAGGCAGATATACAATGTGGCAAAATAGATGAAAACCTGGCCTTGGAGACAAGAAGACCTGAATTCAAGCCCTGCCCCCAAGAGTTACTGACTGGAAAGTTATTTATTCTCTCATTGTCCCAGGAAACTCTTGAAGACTAGAAGTTGTAACCCAGTTATAGACAAGAAGAGCAAAGGTAGCAGCCTGAAGGATAGCAAAAACCGGCAGCAGAGCTCTGCAATTTCTACCCACTACTTCTGGTTCTGCCCTCTAGAATCAAGAAGGACAAGTCTTCTCTTGTTCTCTTGTCTAGACTAGACATCCCTATTCCTTTAATGGATCCTTATATGTCATGGTTTTGAGCCCCCCTCAAAACTTGATGACTTATTCTGGACATCAACTTGTCAAAGGACTTTCTTCAATCAAAACAGTGATGTACACAGCCCTAATACTGCCTCTCCCCAAGTTCTTCAGTTTCTTATCCAAAATTATACATTTTAAAGTTATTTTTAATTATCAATAGTTAACTTTTCATATATTTATGTTTCATCTCTCCCACCAGAACATAAGCCCTTGGAGGATGGAGACTGTGCCCTGGACATAGGTAGTCAGTGAATTATATTGCACTTCAATTTAAAAAAAAATAAAAGACTAGAAGTTGAAAAGAAAATGTATCTGCATTGAAGGAGGGACCTTCTCCATCTAGTAGTTCCTTATAACAAAGAAATCATTAGTCTATTATTTTTACTAATAGGTAATTTTGAAGATAGTTTTCTTTTTTAAAGCTCTTCAGACTGACTACAAAAGGGCTAGCCCTAATTAAGAGTCACAACCATACATCTTGCACATTTTTCCAACAGATGATAGATCAGATGATAAAGTACTTTTGGAAAATTGCTTGCTGTCTATAGCCACTACTGTAGAAAATAAGGAGAGAGAATTCCAGGATCTCTACTAGGAATGGAAAGGTTGAAACATAGCAGGTTGTTTGTGGTGTCAAGAAATAAGTCCTTGAGGAAGGAGTCCAGTTAATGGATCTCCTGCAGGGAGGAGGGACTCAGTACTTTACCTATTCTAGTTGGAATCTTCTTCCTTTACTAGTTAACATCCTCACATTCCCCACCTGTCTTTTATTGATTACCAGGTCTATCAGACCAGATCTTGGCAAAAAGACAAATCCAAAATTTGCTTGGTTCTCATGGGTATATGCCCTTGTCCCAAAAGAAACCAAATTAACAAAAATAAATTCTGGAGAAAGGATAATCTGATTCATGAAGAAATATAAAAAATGTATGCAATCAACAAGCATTTATTAAGCACTTGCTATATTCCACGTATTTTACCGGGGGCTAGGTATACACATACAAAAACAGTCCTTGTCCTCAAAGAAATGTATTGCTTATATTAAGTATAAAGTGCCAGATACTAGCAAGGTATCAATGATATTCCCAAAGTAAAGTTGGGCAGCTGCATAGCACAACTTCTCTAGACTAGTGGAAGATTACTATATGCAAAAAATTCATTGTTCACATTCATTAAACATTCCCTAAAGGCCTGAAAGAGCCAATACACCTCCAAAATTATAATATGTCTTCAGTACAATGTGACATTCACTAAACAATAAAAATCTAACCCATTAATCAAAATTAAAAACATGTTTAGCTCATTGAGTACTTGTCAGTATTTGCTGATTACTATTGAGATTATGTTTGTTTTCTATAGTATTTCTAATGGAAGGTTGCTCAAGAATAATTAAATTCAATAACATCTATATTTATACTTGTTAGATTCAATAAAATTACATCTGCTATTTTCCTTATTTTTGTGTTAGTTTTCATTATCACTTTGAAACTACAAGCAAATCATTTTAATCTTCAATTGGTTAAATGAAATGCAACTGAAAACATAGAATTTCAAAATAGAAAGACTTCAAAGGCCAAACAGTATAACTAATACTTGACTAAGATTCCTCTCTACCAGAGCCTTATTGGTCCTCTTTGAAAACAAAAGACAAACAGTAAACAAAACAATGAATAAATGAGTACCCAAGCATCCAAGTTTCCATTTTAGACTTCCACAGATAATAATAATAATAACTAACATCTATATAGCACTTTAAGGTTTGCAAAACTTTTTACAAATATTATCTCATTTGATCCTCTCAATAATCCTGGGAGGTGTTATTCAGCCTTCCTAACTCGAAGAGAACCAATGACATCACAGTGTTGGAGTAAAGGTACAATGTGTTCAACTCTGGTTAATCAGTCAAATACACTCAGAAGGCTCTACCACAGGTCAGGCACAAATAGTCCATACAAATGTTTGGAGTGGAAATGGCTCTAAATTTGCTTATCTTGTATTTTATTTGATCTACTGCAATTCTGTTTTGCTTATAGAACACAGTGTATCAGCAAGTACCCTAGCATACCCAAGATGGCTGCTAGCACAGATTCTTTGATCTGCAACTCAAAAGGGTTAACAATCTTACTTTAATCAAACATATATATATATATATATATATATATATATATATATATACATATATATATATATATATACTTAGTTCAGGGGAAAAAATCAGCACCCTGAACTTCAGAAAATACAAACAAATTACAAGCAGACAAAAAATACAGAGAAAATAATATAATTCAGTAGACCAGCAGACAGGACTTCTAGCTATCTGACCATTATTTACATACAGTGTTAGTTATCAGAGAAAGAAGCACCAATATCGGGGTTTTCAAAGCTGGGGGAATCAACTGTTGTCCAGAGTCTCATCTAGCCAAGTCACACAACTTTTCCCATAAGTTAGCCCCAAAGCAAAATCTCACCTCAGGGTATATATATAGCCTTCTCCAGGGTCAGAGAACATCACAACCTTCTTGACCCACTGCCTAATAACAAAGTAACAAAAAATAAGTGCCTTCCTGAAAAACAAGCCTCCCCTAAGCAAGCTTCTCTTGTTGGGCTCCACGTGAGGCCTATTAGGGGTCGGGAAGATCTTCAAATTCCCTTATCATTACACACAGCACCTTCTTTGATGTGGGCACTCCATGCTGAGTGGTCCTGTTCTAGGATCTTTGTCTCATAATCAATACTAAAGTTCTTCAGTGAGACAAGTACCACTTCTTCTGACCTTGATTTGAGCACTTGCTTTGTTCAAATTCTCTGTAAAATAGTCTTAAGTGAACATACGTTTGGCACTCTAGCTATTTGGCCAGCCCATCAAGAAAGTACTCGGCAATAGAATTTGAATGCTTGGCAGTTCAGCTCAAGAGAAGACCTCAGTGTCCAGGCCCTTATCTTGCCAGATAATCTTCAAAATCTTCCTAAGACAATTCAAATGGTAGCATTTCAGTCTTCTGGCATGGTGCTGGTAGACTGTCCAAGTTTCATAATCATACAACAATGAAGTCAGCACAATAGGTATGTAGACCTTTAGTGTGATAGCCTAATTCCAGCCTCCCAAATGCTGAGCTAGCTCTGGTAATGCATGCACCAATCTCATCATCTGTGTGGACATCCCTAGAAAGTATACTGCCAAGGTAAATGGACTTATCCACAGCATTCACTATTTCTCCACTTGCTGTAACCAGTGGTTCCACCTATGGATGGTATGGTGCTGGCTGGTGGAGAATCTCTGTTTTCTTGGTGTTGAATGTCAGTCTAAAATTAACGAAAGTGACTCAGTAGGTGCCATTATACTCATTTTATAGAGGAGAAAGCAGGCAGAGAGAAGTTAAGGACTTTGTACAGGGTCACACAAATAGTATGTGTCTGAAGCCAGATTTTAACACAGGTGTAATGGGCTTTAAGTCCAATACTCTAGCCTTCCTGCACTGCCTTCCTGCCTCTCTTATTGCCTAAGAAAGCACATTACCGGGGCGGAGCCAAGATGGCGGAGTAGAAACAGCACTTCCAAGGTGCTCTGCCCCCAGATTACCTCCAAACCATGTAAAAGGGGACTCTGAACAACTTCTGGAGCCCCAGCACCCACAGAACGACACAGAGAAGCTAACCTCCTGCTGAGGACAGCCCAGCAGCCCTGCAGGGATCTGCCAGCACAGCACTCTGAGAGCAGGCAGCACAACGCTCTGGGAACCAACAGCACAACGCTCTGGGAGCTGAGCCCAGGCCCGTGTGAGCCGTGGTTTTAGCCCTAGGGCGGCTGGGCCAGCAGCCAGCTGGAGGGACCCCAGAACACCAGCAGCTGTGGCGATTCCAGAATTATCAGCACAGATATGCCTAGGACAAAGTGAGAGGTTAGTGCCCTATGGACTTTGGGACCAGTATTTGGGGAACTCGTGGTTTCCTCCCCTGGGGGCGAAAAGCTGCTGTAGAAACATGGCACAGAAGCCATTTTTCAACTTCAGTGACGGCTCTAGCTCCTGGTCTGCGAACCATAGGGAGATCCAGCAATCAGTCTGGGGGTTAATCACTCTTGCTTTAAACTGCCTGGATCTGGATTGTGGTCTGAGGTGGAGGTTTGGGGTGGGTATCCAGCTTGCCAGAGCAGGTGGAGGCTTTACAGAGGCCATCCACCCTGCAGAAGCTGTGAAGACCCCACGTTTGGGCGGAAGCTCTCCTGTCTGGTGGCAGAGTCCTACTGTGGCAACAAGCTCAAAAATCAAGTAATTAAGTGGCAACATGCCTAGGCAAAAGAAACAAAATAAACAGAAAAATTCAACATTGGACTCCTATTTTAGGGGCAAAGAGGATCAAAGCATGGAGGTGGACTGTGAGGCCAGAACTCCTGCACCAAAAGCCCCAAATGAATATACAAGCTGGCTACAGGCCATAGAGGACCTTAAGAAACAGATAAGAGAAGTGGGGGGAAAATTGGGAAGAGAAATGATAAAGATGCAAGAAAAGTATGAAATGACAGTCAACAGCCTGACTGAGGAAAATAACACCTTAAAAAATAGACTAACTCAAATGGCAAAAGAGGCTCAGAAAGGCAATGAGGAGAAGAACCTTAAAAAGCTGAATTTGCCAGATGGAAAAAGAATCTCAAAAGCTCACTGAGGAGAATCATTCCTTCAGAGTTAGACTGGAGCAAATGGCAGCTCATGACTTTATGAGAAATCAAGATGCTGTTAAGCAGATCCAAACAAATGAAAGAATAGAAAGCAATGTGAAATATCTCATGGGAAAAACCATTGACCTGGAAAATAGATCCAGGAGAGACAATTTAAAAATTATTTGGACTACCTGAAAGCCATGATCAAAGAAAGAACCTAGAAATCATCCTTGAGAAGAAATTCTCAAGGAAAATTGCCCTGATGTTTTAGACCCAGAAGGGGAAATCTAGAACCTAGAAATCATGCCTTGAGAAGAAATTCTCAAGGAAAATTGCCCTGATGTTTTAGACCCAGAAGGGGAAATAGAGGTTGAAAGAATCCACAGATCACCTCCTGAAAAAGATCCCAAAAAGAAAACTCCTAGGAATATTATATCCAGGTTCCATAACTCCCAGATCAAGGAGAAAATACTACAAGCAGCCAGGAAGAAACAATTTCAATATTGTGGAAACACAATCAGAATAGCCCAGGACCTGGCAGCTTCTATACTGAGGGATTGAAGGGCATGGAATATGATGTTCCAGAGGGCAAAAGAGCTGGGATTGAAGCCAAGGGTAACCTACTCAGCAAAACTGAGTATCTTGTTTCAGGGGAAAATATGGTCATTCAGTGGAATAGAGGACTTTCAAAGCATTCTTGAGGAAAAAAACCAGAGTTGAATAGAAAATTTGACATTCAGACACAAGAAGCAAGAGATGCTTGAGAAGGTAATCAAGGAAAAGAAATCATTATGAACTTATCAAAGTTGAACTATTTACATTCCTACATGGAAAAACAATATATGTGTCTGATGAAACCTTTCTCATTATGAAAATAATTGAAGAAGGGTATATGGGCATATGTTCACAGGTATACATGGATAGAGGGTACAGCTTGAATTTGAGGGGAAGGGATGATACTTAAGAGGTGAAGTTAAGAGGTGAGAGAGGAAAGTGGCAAGAAGAGATGGGGAGAGACAGGGTAGGGCAAACTATCTCACGTAGAAGAGGCAAAGGGAAATAGTTGCAGGGGAGGGAAAGAAAAGGAAGGCAAAAAGGCAAAACCATATTCTCATTGAAGTTGGCTCAGGGAGAGAGTCACATGCATAGTAAATGGGATATCTCACCCTGCAGGAGAGTAAGGGAAGGGGGGATGAGAGTAGGGATGATGAAGGGGAGGGCATTCTAGGGGGAGGGGAGGTTGGAAGTACCCACTTTCAAAGAGGGACAGGATCAAAGTAGGGAATGGACCAAGTGGGAGGTGAGATGGGTGGAGGGAAATATAAGCAGTCTTTTACAGTATATCTACTGTGGTGATGTTTTGCATAGCTATACATGTACAACACATACTGAGTTGCTTATCTTCTCAGAGGGAGTGGGTGACAAGGGAGGAAGGGAATGGATCTGAAGATCGAAGTTTTAAAATTAAATGTTTCATAAGATGTCCAGGCATTGGGGCTCAGAGATTCACCTTGCCCTAAGGGCAAAGTCGAAGGGGGTATGGGAGAAGATATGGGAGAGAGCAGATTGGATGAGGGGATATCTAGTAGGACTGCTATTCTGGGGTGGTGGGTAGGGAAAGAATGGGGACAAAATTGTAACTCAAAATCTGGTAGAAGTGAATGATGTAAACCGGAAGTTAATAAAGCATTTGTAAAAAAAAAAAAAGAGAGAGAAAGAGAGAGAGAAAGCACATTACCATTTTTTGTTAGCTCTAAATATTAGGAAGTTTTTTCCTTACATTAAACCTGAATCTGTCTCTCTGAAATCCCTACTCTTCACTCTTTGTTTCAGAGTGGGCCTAAGCAAGACAAATCTTATCCCTCTACCCCATGACAGCTTATCGGATATTTAAAGTCTTTTTTTTTTAATCTGTGCTAAATAACCCTAGTTCTTTCAACAACTGGTTCTTTCTTATGAAATATTTTTAACCCTCTAAACTGTATTTTCTGTCTTTCAACTTCAAATAGTGGATGATTTTAGCTAGGTAAATTACATAATAGTTAATAATTAGAAAGTGAATATAAAACAAATTACATTTTGTATATTTGTGCATTCAAAATGATCAATTTTAATGTGGTTGAAAAATGCTAAGACTCAGAGAGCAAAGAATAGTTCATGCAATATAAATTAAGCTTTAATGGCTTAAAACTACACTAAGACTTTTGGGACACCCCATATTATGCTGAAAGTACATTGTAATATTGCTAATTGAACCACTAATAATAGCTGACATAAATATGGTGTTTTAAGGTCTATAAAGGTCTTGCAAAGAGGCATGAGGCTTATGTTCTTAGATTAATTCTAGATCCTCACCTTATTATATTTCATCATCTTCATTAATAATGATAATATGTTAATAACAAGAGTAACTGGATCCTCACTACAGCAAGGCAATCCATTTATACCTCCCTAGTTGGTTCACATATCCCACTCATGAGAATCCTTATTTTTCAGACCTTTTCATCTCTCCTTAAGCCTTCCATGACTCCCAATCCCTCACCCTTGCCTCATACTTCGATAAAAAAAAGTTGGTCATTCTCTACGAACTCTCTCTTCTTCCTTTCTCTCATTTCATATCACTTGGATGCCTTTCTCCACTATCTTCTCCTTTACTTGTCTCATGTAACAAGATGTTGCTTCTCCTTAAGGCAAGCCTCTCTACTACACATACAAATGATCCCATTTTTAAGAAAATTACTTTCTGTATCTTTACCACTCTCACAAATCCACAATTTCTCTCTATCATTTGGTTGCTTCCCTTCTACCTACAATCATGACCGTCTCTCCACCATCTTTAAAAAACCCTCACTAGATCCTACCATCACTATTGTCCAAAATCCCTCCTCCATTTTGTGGCCAAACTCTTTGAGAAACTTGTTTACAATCTCCTCTCACTATCTTCTAGATTCTCTGGAGTCCAGCTTCTGATCTCACCATTCACCTGATATTGTTCTCTCCAAAGTTACTAATGATCTCTTAACTGCAAAATACAATGACCTTTTCTCAATCCTCATCCTTCTTGAGCTTTGCAATATTTTTTCAGGCAGAAGTAAATTTTTATTTTTTGATAAAAATTTCAAGTTAAGTTACATTAGTTTTTTTTCCTTTATTGCTTAAATTTGCAGCTAACAAACCTCTACTTTCTTTCACTTCCACACTCATCCCCCCTATTGTCAGTCAACTAGCATTTAGTTAGGGGAAAGGAAAAAAAAAAACAACAGCCTTGTAACAAGTATGCATATTTAAGCCAAACAAATTCCTAAACTGTACTATGTCCTGTGTTATCTGTCTCCTTCTGTATCTTGAACCTACCACCTCACTATCAGGAGATGGGTAGTAGTATTTGGATCAACTTTCACTTTGCTTTACTAGTGTAGGCCTAGCCTTTCTTTTTAAATCAAAGTCTTTGTTAGATTTTAAGTTCCAAACTGTCTCCCTTCTTTCCTCCCCACCCCTCACTAGAGAAAGCCACCATTTAACAGAGATATACATATATATAAAACCATACTAGTCATATGTTCTTTCTCTTGAGGTGGATAACATCTTCCTTCATGGGTCCTTTACAGTTGATTTGAATATTGATAGCACTCAGAGTAGCTTAGTTGTTCATAGTCATTCTTCAAACAATATTGCTGTTACTGTACACAGCAGTCTTTAGGTTCTGCTTATTTCGTTCTTTATTATTTCATTTCCATGTTTTCCTAAAATCAACCTGCTCATCATTTCTTATAGGACAGTAGAATTCCATCACAATCATATGCCACGATTTGTTTAGCCATTCCCCAACCAATGGGCATCCCCTCAAATTCTAGTTCTTTGCCACAACAAAGAGAACTTCTATAAATATTTTGGAGCATGCAGTTTCTTTTCCTTTATCCCAGTTGTGTTGGGAAACACACCTAATAGTGGTATTGCTGGGTCAAAGGATATACACAGTTTTATAACTCCTTGGACACAATTATAGATTGCTCTCCAAAATCGTTGGATCACAACCATTCTGGAGAATAGTTTGGAACTATGCCAAAAAGGCAACCAAACTGTGAATACCTTTGGAGTGGCTAGGTGGCACAGTGAATAGAGCATTGGCCCTGGAATCAGGAGGACCTGAGTTCAAATCCAAGCTCACACACTTAATACTTACTAACTGTGTGACCTTGGGGAAGTCACTTAACCCCAATTGCCCTGTCTTCCTCCCTCCAAAAAGCAAAAAAAAAAAAAAACCAAAAACAAAACAAACTGTAAATACCTTTTGATCCAACAATACCACTACTAAATTTGGATCCCAAAGAGATCATAAAAAAAATGGGAAAGGACCTACATGTACAAAAATATTTATAGCAGCCCTTTTCATGGTAGCAAAATATTGGAAATTGAGGGGATACCCATCAATTGGGGAATGGCTGAACAAGTTGTAATATATGAATGTAATGGAATACTATTGTACAATAAGAAACAATGGGCAGGTAAATTTCAGAAAAACCTGGAAAGACGTGTATGAACCAATGCAAAGTGAAATGAGCAGAACCAGAAAAGCATTGGACACAATATCAGCAACAAATATCAGTATGATGATCAACTATGAGTGACTTAGCTCTTCTCAGCAACACAACAATCCAATACAGGTACAAAGGACACATGATGGAAAATGTTATCCACATCCAAAAAAGAACCGATGGCCTCTGAAGGCAGATTGAAGCATACCGTTTTTCACTTCATTTTTTCCATGATTTTTTTCTTTTTTGATTTGTTTGTTCTTCACAACTGCGACTAATATGGAAAGATGTTTTACATAATTACACATATATAGCCTATATCAAATTGTCTACCATTTTAGGATAAGAGGGGAGGGAGGGAGGAAGAAAAATTTGGAACTAATCTTGTAAAAATGAATACTAAAAATTGCCTTGACATATAATTGGGAAGAAATAAAATACTATTTAAAACAATGTAAATGATTAAATCAGTTCACAGTTCCACCAACAGTGTATTAGTGCCCCTGTTTTTCCTTACCCCCTCTAACATTCGTCATTTTCCTCTTGTATCATTTTAGCCAGTTTAATAAGCGTGAGATACCTCCCAAAGTTATTTTAATTTGTATTTCTCTAATCAATAAGGATATAGAACATTTTTATGTGATTGTATGTAGCTTTGATTTCTTCCCAAAACTACCTATTTATATCCTTTGACCATGTATCAATTTGGGAATGACTCGTAGTCTTATAAATTTGGTATATTTGAGATATGAAACCTTTATCTGAGAAACTGTCTATTAAAGTTTTTCCTAATTTCCTGTTTTCCTTCTAACTTTGGCTGCATTGTTTTTATTTGCACAAAACTTTTTTTAATTTAATTAATCAAAATTATATTTTACATCTTGCAGCTCTATGTCTTATTTATTCATATTCTCCTTCTATCTATAAGTGTAATAAAGTAATATATTTGAGCTTTGCAACTTTTGCCAGTGTCAATCACCCTCTTCTTCTGGATATTCTTTTCTAGTTTGTCATAAACGCTACTCTCCCCTGGTCCTCCTTTGCCTGTTTGGATGTTCTCCAGTCTTACCTCCACCTCCTGGCTTCCCTGGTTTCCTTCAAGACCCAGTTCAACTCCCACCAGTTACAAGAGACCCTTCTCAGTTCCTCTCACTGCTAGTGCCTTGGCTCCTAGTTTACATCATATTTACATTATATACGTGTGTGTGTGTGTGTATCTTGTATCTACATAGTCATTTGCATGTTGTTTCTCCCACTAGAATGTAAGTTCCTTGAAGGCAGGTATTGATTATGTCTTTTTTTTTTTTAATGTAAATCCCCAGTACAAAGCACTTAGCATAGTGCCTGGCATATAGAGTCAAATGAGATAACATATGTACAGTGCTTTGCAAATTTTAAAATACTCTACAAATGCTAGGTATTCTTTCATAGTAAGTGCTTAATTGGTGGTGGTGATGGTGGTGGTGGTGATGGTGATATATATAGTGCTTTGCAATTTCAAGGAGCTTTCATTTAAGTTATCTTGTTTGATCTTCAAAGTGGTGCTATAAGGTGGATTGTGGAAGCATTCTATCCTCCATGTTACTGACAAGGAAGCCAGACCTCAAGGAAGGGAACTGACCAAATGACATAGCTAGCAATTGAGCTGAATTTGGATCCAGGTCAGTACTTTTCTGCTACTTTGGTATATAAAACTATACTATGTAAGTGTGTCCTGTAGGAAAGTGGCATTTAAGTCAATGCAGCTACTTCTTATGGAGTAAAAAAGCACCTTGTACTCGTTTTGAGGCAGCTAGGTGATTAAGTGGATTGAGTGCTGGGCCTGAAGTCAAGAAGATTCATCCTCCTGAGTTCAAATCTGACCTAAAACTTACTATCTGTGTGGCCCTGGGCAAATCACTTAGCTCTGTTTGCCTCAGTTTCCTGGAGAAATAAGCTGGAGAAGGAAATAGGAAACCACTCCAGTATCTTTGCCAAGAAAACCCCCCAAAAAGGGTCCCAAAGAGTCAGACAGGACTGGAATGAGTGAAGACACATAGATATAAAAGAAAAGAGCACCAATTTAAAATTTTTTTTTTTACTTTTTGGAGGGCAATTGGGGTTAAGTAACTTGCCCAAGGTTACACAGCTAGGTTTTTGTTTGTGTGTGTTAAGTGTCTGAGGCCGGATCTGAACTCAGGTCCTTCTGACTCCAGGGCCGGCGCTCTACTCACTGCGCCACCTAGCCGCCCCTAAAAAAATTTTTAAGAAAAAAGAAAGTTAGTTGGAAGTCAGATTGTGGGAGCTTTAAACATCAGGCTATTTTATCCTAGGGCCAAGAGGAAACCACTGAAAGTTTTTCAGCAGGACTATTGCATGTCAGAACTGTATGTCTTAGGAAGACTATTTTAGCACCTATTTGAAGAATGGATTGAAAAGGGCATAGGCTCCCATGAGGCAGTGGCCCAGCCCTAAAACTGTGTAGCCATGGCTGGGTTCGGGATGTGCCAGGCCAGGCTTCCCCAGCTGGTAGCAGACACTCATTACTGCTCTGTTGTGGGGATGCAGTCCTCAGAGGGCCTAGTGATGACTGAGCAGAGCGCCAGGACAGTGGGCCTGGTGCTGGGATTGTCTGCTCATTCCCTGTTTCTGGAATCTGATTTTCCCTGTGACCTGCAGGGCTTCTGACCAAGCTCACAAACTGCCTTTTGCTCTACTGGAGTGCAGTGTATGCAGGGTCCCTGATCCACAGGTGACCTGGGCAGGTGTGGGGCCAGGGTGGTCTGGGCAGACTGTGCCTTCCCAGCACAAGTCCTGGGACCTGCCTCTTGTCTTTTCTCCTCCCCTAAAACATCGAAGCTAAGGGAGTTGATGACATATGAGACTGGAAACATAAATAAAAACAAATCTTTTGCACCAAAAAAAAAAAAAAGAGGGGGCTGTAATGGAAATGCAAATTTAAAGATCTTCCCTGCCCCTAGGTTAAATGCACCTGGACCCTGTGTCGGGAGGCTTGTTTTTCAGGAAAGCCTACACCTTGATGCTTTGTGATTGGGCAGTGGGTCAAGAAGGTTGTTACATTCTCTGAGCCAGGAGAAGGCTATATAAACCCTGATGGGAGGCTTTGCTTTGGGGCTCACTTTGAGAAGTGTTGTGTGATTTAACCAGATGAGACTCTGGGCAACTGTTGAGACCCCCTCCCCCCCACAGCTTTGAAAACCCAGATGTTGATGCTTCCCTCTCTGGTAACTGTGATTTTGGTGTTGATAATGGTTGGACAGTTTGGAAGCTTGGAAGTTTGATCTGTCTGTATACTCTGAAGTTCAGGGTGCTGACCTTTTCCCCCTGAACTAGGCAATTTATGTTTGATTGATTAAAGTGAGCTTGTTAACTGATTTTGAGTTGCTTTCCTTTACAAAAGCAGATCTAAGAACCTGTGTTGGCAGCCACCCTGGGGATGTTGGGGTGCTTGCCGCTACAGGGGCATAAGCAGGAAGCAGGGAGGCTGCACCATAATCCAGGTATGAGCAATGAGGGCCTGGATTAAACTCTGCAGTTATAAACTTGAGTGACCAGGCTGGTGGTGTCCTCCAGAGACATAGGGAAATTGTAAGGAGAGGTATATTTAACATGAAAAATTATCAATTCCAATGAGACATGTAGGCAGCCAAGTGGCATAATGGATAGACCACTGGGCCTGGAGTCTTAGAAGAACTGAATTCAAATTCAGCCTCAGACAATTATTAGGTATGTGACCCTGGGGAAGTCACTTGAGCTCTGTCTCAGTTTCTTTATCTGTTAAATGAGTATAATAGCAGCACCTATATCCCAGAGTTGTTGTGAGGATAAAACAAATAATATGTATAAAGTGCTTTGCAAACCTTAAAGTGCTATGTAAATGTTAGCTATTACTATTCTGGAGGTCATTATTGAGGCAGTGCCAGAAGTTCAGGAAAGAGATTAGGATAGAATAAATAGATTTGGAAGTTAACCAGTGGTGGGATAATAATTAAACTTTGGGAATTTAGGAGGTCATCAAGGGAGAGAGTATTGAGGGGGAAGAGAAGAGAGACCAGGATAGAGATTTAGAAGCTTAGAAGGTAGAATATGGGTAAAGATCCAGCATAGGAAACTAAAAAGGAGTAATACCTATATTTTTTTTTGTGGTTATAAGCAAAAAGCTTCCTTTATTTTGTTAGAGGAGGGAAACTAGATACATGCCAGGGCCCTCTCTAGTAGGAGATCTGCTTTAGTGTAGGCAAATCTCCTCATTGTCTTTTTTGAGTCTCTTTTGCCATTTGAGTTAGTCTATTTTTTAAGGTGTTATCCTCTTCAGTCAGGTTGTTGACTCTCATTTCATAACTCTCTTGCATCATTCTCATTTCTCTTCCCAATTCCTCCACTTCTCTTATTGCTTTTCAAAATCCTTCTTAAGGTCCTCCATGGCCTGTAATCAGCCTGCATTTTTCTTGGAAGCTTTTGGTGCAGGGGTTCTGAGTTCACTGTCTTCTTCCTGTTGCATGCTTTGATCCTTTCTGTCCCCAAAATAGGAGTATAAAGTTGAATTGCTCTGCTTGGTTTGCTTCCTTTGTCTGCTCATGTTGCCACTCAATTACTTGACTTTTGGGCTTTTTGCCACAGTAGGACTCTACTACCAGACAGGGGAGCTTCATACCAAACACTGGGGTTTTCTTGGCTGCTGGAGGTATTAGTTGGGTGCCCTCTCTGAAGCCTCCACACACTCTGGCAAGCTGGTCGCACACCCCAGGACCTCCACTCTAGACCCCAATCTGGATCCAAGCAGGTTAAAGCAAGATTACCCCTCAGACTGGTTGCTTGGTCCCCCTACAAACTGCAGACCAGGGGCTGAAGCTGCCATGTGACAGTGGCTGTACAGCTGTGGCTCCTCAGTAGCTTCTCACCTCTCACTGTGTCCTTAGCATCTGTGTTGATAATTCTGGAAACTACCACAGCTGCTGGTGATCTGAAGTCCCTCCAGCCGGAGGCTGGTCAGGGCTGCCCTGGAGCTAAAACCTTGGGCTCACTTTGGGCCAGGGTCAGCTCCCAGAGCACAGCACTTGCTGCTTGCTGCCGGCTCGCCAGGCTGCTCTCAGTGGGAGGTTAGCTTCTCTCTGTCGTTTTGTGGGTTCTATAGCTCCAAAGTTTGTTCAGAGTCACCTTCAGCTGAGATGATCTCCAAGGGGACCTGGCTGTTGTTTGCGCATAGATGTTTGCACGTGGTCTCCGTCATTAGACTGGGAGCTCCCAGAGAGTGGGGACAATTTTGGTTTTCTTTGTATAATCTGTACCTAGCATGGTGCCTGGCATGTAGTATATGTAGCAAGTATATATACTATAAATAAATATGTATATAGTGTATATAATAAATGTCTGTTGACTTGCTGATTTGCCAGGCGCTGTTATATAGATAACCTCGAAAGGGCAGGATCAAAGAGAGGATAAGGCTAGCAGCCTGTGACGGGAGCGAAAGTAACCCAAGTAATACCTATATTAAAAAAAAATAAAATAAAACAGGAGAAGAGTCATGTCAGGGAAGCTAAGGGAAGAAAGTATGCAAGAGGAGGGGGTGATCAGTAGTGTCATGTGCCCAGAAGAGTGTCACCCCAAATTGATAAAAAGAAAAGCTAGTAGATGAGATAACTCTACCAAATCAACCTATTCACTCAGTGACCAAAGAACAAATTGTGCCACTGGTTACAACAACCAACAAGGAAAGGCTTCCTGTTACTCATAGTGGAATTTTGCTTTGCCCAGGTGTAGTGCCAACACAATATTCACAGCAACAATGGTGACTATGAATATGCCAGCATAGTTCTCAGTTCCAAAATATAACAGACTTTCTGTATATAAAACAGAAACAAAACATTTATTCACGTACCAGAAAACCAAATCCCAACACCAGGAAACCAAATCCATCATAGCAACATAGAAGTTAATACACCATAGCACAGCAGGGAGCCACACCATCCTTTAGCCTTTCCACAAACAAATACTCACAAGCCTAGCTATCTCCTTGGATGTGTCCTTTCCTCCCTTCAGCAAGCTCCTCCTACCACAGGCTCCATGTGATTACATTTGGCCTATTAGGAGGCAGGGAAGATTTTAAATTCCCATTAGCAGTACCCTGTGTTGTACAGGACACAGGTAAATTTCATACAAGTCCTACATTTAATGTAGGAAACTTCCAGCTTAGAATTGAAGAGAGGGAAAGGAAAAAAAAGAGGAGCCATCTAAGAAAAGGAGAAAAGTTGCAGAAAGAAAAATGGGGTACCTTGAAAGACAAGATGTCAAGGACCTAAAGAAATGATGCAAATATCTCAGGAAAAGAAAAGGAATTATTGTTTAAAGATAACAAAACTTTGACCTATACATTTTCTTTTTTCAACATTTAACGATTTGTTTTTAAGCATTATAACAACTTGTGAAGACATCCAAAGACCTAGGTTCTGGTTTTGGTTCTACTGATATCTCTGTGACCTTAGGTAGGTTCCATGATCTCTCTAGGCCACATTTTTCTCATCACTAAATAAGAGGTTTATATTTTAGATGATCTCTAAGTTCCATTTTAGTTCTAATGTTTCTGTTTCAATAAGCAAGCATTTTGTGATTAACTTTCTTTAGAAAGAGAATTCTTTCCCCTAGTTCTTTTAAAAGTCAAATGCATTTGGGGGAGGAGGATATCAATGTGCCCATAACCACTGTGCAGCTCTTAAAAATATACACCCTAGTTAGATATTTCCCAACCATTCCACAAGTATATATTAATCTTTAACATAAATGGCCTACAATAATAGCATTATTTCCATACTTCAAACAGAAATTAGTTCTGCAAAGCCTAACAGAGAATATAATGATAGCCCCAGGACATGACTACCTCACAAAAATGTTCTAGCAAAAATAAATAAATAAATAACTTCGTTCAGATTCGGTGACCATCCTAAACTATTGTTGACTGGGGGAAAACATTTAACAATATCAAGGGAGTAAAAATCCACCACAAATATATTCCAGAAACCCTTCTTATTTCAGAGCTGAGGAAGAGTGTAAATATAAATTGTGTTACTTAGAGTACCTGGTAGAGACCAAAAACAAATTCCACTATTCTAAAAGAGGGAAAGATTGGCTAGGCACAAATAACAAACCAGATGAAGGTGATTTGAATAGTAGTGACCCTGTCACTGACTGAGAAGCAGAGCAACATTCACAGTTATGGCATGAGTGGTTGTGCAAAGAATGTAACAAATTTCAGGCAAGTTACATCCCCTGGAAAGCTCAATGTGGTCAGCATAGGTGATACCTAGGACAAGGACCAACAGTAAAAGAATTCAGTTCTGTTAACAACAACAGGGATAGCTAGTGAGGCTCAGTAGGATTGTATTAAACTTGGAGTTCTCCATCGGGAGTTGCTTCAGTTTTTCTTCCAACAAAGATCTTCAAAATATTTGTCTGTTGTTTGACATCTAATTCAACATTCTTTCTATGAGGAAAGCTACCTAAATGAGTTCAAGTCATTAGGCCCAGGAAGAAAAAAATACCCTATTTCTTTTTTTAAGTTTATTTATTTTTAGTTTTTAACATTCATTTCCATAAGGTTTTTTTTTTATTGTTTATTTTTACTTTTTGGAAGGGCAATTGGGGTTAAGTGACTTGCCCAAGGTCACATGGCTAGTAAGTGTTAAGTGTCTGAGGCCGGGTTTGAACTCAGGTCCTCCTGACTCCAGGGCTGGTGCTCTATTTGCTGTGCCACCTAGCTACCCCCACTTCCATAAGTTTTAAATTTTCTCCCCCTCCGCTCCTTTTTCCCTCCCCAAGACAGCATGCAATCTAACATAGGATCTACACATACATTCCTGTTAAACATACTTTCACATTAGTCATGTTGTATAAAAGAACCAGAATGAATAGGGGGAACCATGAGAAAGAGTTTAAAAAACAAAGCAAACAAAAAGAAAATAGTCTTCTTCACTCAGCATTCAGCCTCCATAGTTCTTTCTCTGGATGTGGATGGCATTTTCTATCAAGAGTCCTTTGGAATTGTTTTAGGTCCTTGCATTGCTGAGAGGGGCCAGCCATCACACACTGTGGCCGTTACTATGTATAGTGTCCTCCTGGGTCTGCTCCCCTCATTCAACATCAGTTCATATAAGTCTTTCCAGGAAAAAAAGCAAACCATTCCATTTCAAAAGCTTTAGAAGCATCACTAATATGTCAGATAAAATAGTTGGAATTCAAAAACATATTCTAACTAGCTGAAACAATAGAGCTGAAGCTAGCAAAATGAAACTTAATAGGGTTAAAGGTAAGATCTTAAGTAGAGGATAGATGACATGGAACTAGGAAACAATGAAAAGGTTAAATGTATCCTCTAGGATAGAAAGCTTACGACTGCATTAAGCTCTTGGGACGCCCTGGATGTCTCACATTTATTTTTATCTCAAGTCCTCTTAAAGCCTCTTCTCATTTTATCCTAGCTTCTACATACATTGGGGAGACGGAGAGATGAACATGGCAATAAATAACTTCAGAGAAAGAAAACTACTTTGTCTCTTTTCATTTCTCTCCCACGTTATGAGAAGTCAGCATTGTGTTAGATACTAGGGATGATACAAAGTTTCTTTTTTTAATATATTTTTATTTATTTCACTAAATATTTCCCAATTACATGTAAAACAATTTTAAGCAATTTTAAAAAAAAAAATTAAGTTCCGGGGGCTCACTTTGAGAAGTGTTGTGTGCTTTGACCAGATGAGACTGGGAAGCCGTTGTTGAGAGCTCCCTGGCTTTGAAAACCCAGATGTTGATGCTTCCCTCTCTGGTAACTGTGATTTGGTATTGATATAATGGTTGGACAGTTTGGAAGCCTGTCTGTTTGATCTGTAAGTTCTTTAACTCTGAAGTTCGGGGTGCTGACCTTTTTCCCCTGAACTAGGTAATGTGTGTTTGTTTGATTAAAGTAAGCTTGTTAACCCCCCCCAAAAAAAATTAAGTTCCAAATTCTCTCCTCCCCTACCACCATTCCCCCCTCCTTGAGAAGACAGGCAATTTGATATCAATGACACATGTGAAGTCATGCAAAACATATCTCCATATTAGCCATGTAGCAGAGGAAGACACAGACAAAAAATAAAATGAAAAATAAAGTAAGTTTAAAAAATATTCTTCAGTCTGTATTCAGAGTTCATCAGTTTTCTCTCTAGATGTAGTTAACATTTTTCACCATCAGTCTTTTGAAATTGTCTTGGATTCTTGATCAGAGTGGCTAAGTTTTTCGTAGTTAATCATCCTTATAATATTGCTGTTATTATATACAATATTACATACAATACAATACTGTTATATACAATATTCTCCTGTTTCTGCTCACTTCACTTTGTATGAGTTCATATATGTCTACCCAGGTTTTTCTGAAACTATCCTACTCATCATTTCTTATAGCACAATAGTATTCCATCACAATCATACCACAGCTTGTTCAGCCATTCCCCAATTAGTGGGCATCCCCTCAATTTCTAATTTTTTGCCACCACAAAAAGAATTGCTATAAGCATTTCTGTACAAATAGGTCCTTCTCCTTTTTCTTTGATCTATTTGAGACATAGCCCTAGTAGTGATATTACTGGACCAAAGGGTACACACAGTTTTGTAACTCTTTAGGCATAGTTCCAAACCATCCTCCAGAATGGTTGGACTAGTTTACAATTCTACCAACACTGCATTAGTGTCCCAATTTTTCCACATCCCTTCCAGCATTTTGCATTTTAATTTTCTCATCTTAGTCAATCTAACAGGTGTGAGGTGGCACCTCAGTGTTTTTTAATTTACATTTCTCTGATAAGTAGTGATTTAGAACTCTTTTTCATGTGATTATTGATAGCTTTGATTTCTTTTTCTGAGAACTGTGAGCTAATATCCTTTACCCATTCATCACTTTGGGAAATGGCTCTTTTTATAAGTTTGGTTCAATTTACTATATATTTGAGATTGAGGCCTTTATTAATTTATTTTTTTAATTAACCGGTTTCCTGCTTTCCTTATAATTTTCATTGCGTTTGCTTTGTTTGTGCAAAAATTATTTAATTTCATGTGTTCAAAATTATCCATTTTACTTCCTGTGATCCTTCCATCTCTTATTTGGTCATAAATTGTTCCCTTTTCCATAGATCTGAGAGGTACATTTTTTCCACTCCCCACTAATTTACTTATGATGTCACCTTTTATGTCTAAATCATTTTTCCATTTTGACCTTATGTTAGTATATGTTGGTCTATGCCTAGTTACTGCCAAATTGCTGTCCAATTTTCCTAGCAGTTTTTAGCATATAGTGAGTTCTTGTCCCAAAAGCTTGGTTCTTTGGGTTTATAAAAAACTAGATTACTATGGTCATTTACCATTGTGTATTGTGTACCTAATATATTCTACTGATCTACCAAGTTGTTTTCATGATTACAACTTTGTAATATAATTTGAAATCTGGTACTGCTAAGATGCCTTCTTTTACATTTTTCATTGATTCCCTTGATATCCTTGACTTTTTGTTCTTTTAGATGAATTTTGTTATTATTTTTCCTAGTTCTATAAAATAATTATTTGATTCTTTGATTAGTATGGCACTCAATAAGTAAGCTTAGAATTGTCATTGTTATTATATTGTCTTGATCTACCCGTGAGGAATTAATATTTCTTCGGTTTTTTAGATCTGTCTTTATCTGTGTGAAAAGTGTTTTTATAATTGTGTTCATATAATCCCTGGATTTGTCTTGGCAGGTATACTCACAAGTATTTTATGTTGCCTGCAGTTATTTTAGGTGGAATTTCTCTTTCTATCTCTTGCTGCTCCATTTAGTTGGTAATATACAGAAATGCTGATTATTTATGTGTGTTTATGTTATATCCTGAAACTTTGCTGAAGTTGCTAAATTGCTTCAAATAGTTTTTTAGTTGATTCTGTAAGGTTTTTTAAGTATACCATCATATCATCCACAATGAATGATAGTTTTGTTTCTTCATTGCCTATTTTTATTCCTTTTATTTTTTTCTTTTATTGCTATAGCTAGCATTTGTAGTATAATATTGAATAATAGTGGCCCTAATGGACTTCCTTGCTTCACTCCTAATCTTACTACAAAGGCTTCAAGTTTATCCCCACTACAGATAATGCTTGATCTTCATTTTAGAGAAATACTATTTATCATTTTAAGAACTCAGTCATCAATCTGGTACTCACCAGAGGTAGAATAGTGGATCAGTGGAATAGATTAGGCATATAGTACATAGTAGGTAAAGACCGTTGTAGTATAGTGTTTAATCAACACAATGATCCCAGCTTTTGGAATAAGAACTCACTATCTGACAAAAATTTCTGGGAAAACTGGAAGGTAGTCTGGCAGAAACTAGGTATAGACCAATATCTTACACCATATACCAAAATAGTCAAAATAGTTTTAAACATAAAAGGTGATTTCATAAGCAAAAGGGAGCATGGAATGGTTTATCTGTCAGATCTATGGATGAGGAAAGGATTTATAACTAAACAAGAAGAGAAGGCATTACAAAATGTAAAATGGATGATTTTGATTATATCAAATTTTAAAGTTTTTGCACAAACAAAATTAATGCAGACAAGATTAGAAGGGAAGCAGAAAACTGGGGAGGAGGGGAATTTTACAGCAACATTCTCTGATAAAGGCCTCATTTCTCAAAAATATAGGAGAACAAAGTCAAATTTATAAGAATACAAGTCATTCCCCGATTGATAAGGTCAAAGAATATGAACAGAATCAGACAGAGAAACCAAAGCTATCTGTAGTCATATGAAAAATGCCTTCAATCACTATTGATTAAAGAAATTTAATGGTGGAATTGTGAGTTGATCCAACCATTCTTGAGAGCAATTTGGAACTATGCCCAAAGGGCTATAAAACTGTGCATACCCTTGGATCCAGCAACACCACTACTATGTCTGTACCTCAAAGAGATTTTAAATGGGGAAGAGGGAGGGTAAAGACCTATACGTACAAAAATATTTATAGCAGTTCTTTTTGTGGTGGCAAAGAAATGAGAATTGAGGAGTTGCCCATTAATTGGGGATGATTGCAATGGAATACTGTTGTGCTGTAAGAAATGATGAGCAATATACTTTCAGAAAAACCTGAAAAGACTTACATGAACTGATACAAAGTGAAGTGAGCCGAACCAGAACATTGTATGCAGTCACAGCAATATTGTATAATGATCAGTTGTGAATGACTTGGCTATTCTGAGCAATACAAAGATCCAAGACAATTCCAGAGGACTAACAATAAAAAATTCTATCCATTTCTTTTTCTTATTTTTTTTCTTTTTGGAGGGGGCAAGGCAGAGCAATTGGGGTTAAGTGACTTGCCCAAGGTCACATGGCTAGCAAGTGTTAAGTGCCTGAGGTTTGATTTGAACTCAGGTCATCCTGACTCCGGGGCCAGTGCTCTATTTACTGTGCCACCTAGCTGCCCCAATGCTATCCATTTCTAGAGAAAGAACTGATGGAGTTGAAATGCAAATCAAAGCATACAATTTTTTATTTTATTTTTTTCATGGTTTTTTTTTCTTTTTGGTATGTGTTCTCTTTCACAACTAATATTGAAATGGTTTACATGACTAAACATGTATAACCTATGTCAAATTGCTTGTCATCTTAGGGAAGGGGGAGCAATAGGAGGGAGAGAGAGAATTTTTTTTTTTTTTTTTTGCTTTTTGGAGGGCAGTTGGGGTTAAGTAACTTGCCCAAGGTCACACAGCTAGGTTATTGTTTGTGTATGTATTAAGTGTCTGAGGTCGGATTCGAACTCAGGTCCTTCTGACTCCAGGGCCAACGCTCTACTCACTGCGCCACCTAGCTGCCCCCGAGAGAGAGAATTTTAAACTCAAAATGTTCTTTAATGAATTTTAAGCTGTCTTTACGTGTAATTGGAAAAAAAAATATTAAAATTAAAAAAGAAAGTCTCCATTAATTCCTATGCTTTCCAGTATTTTTAATAGGAATGGGTTTTGTATTTTGTCCAATGTTTTTTCTGCATCTATGGGGATAATCGTGGTTTTTATTGTTGTTTTTTTTATTGATATGGTCAATTATGCTGATAATTTTCCCAATATTAAACCAGCCCTGCATTCTACGTACAAATCCCACCTGGTCATACTGTATGATTTTTGTGATATATTGCTATAATCTCCTTGCTGGTATTTTACTCAAATTTTTGCATCAATTTGCATTAAGAAAATTGGTCTATAGTTTTCTTTCTGTTTTTGTTTTCCCTGGTTTAGGTATCATAGTAATATTTGTGTGATAATGAGATGTTGGTAGGAATCCTTCTTTACCAATTTTTCACATAGTTTATATTGTATTGGAATTAACTGTTTTGATAGACTTGTAGAATTCATTTGTAAGTTCATCTGCTCTTGGGGATTTTTTTCTTAGAAAGCTAATTTATGGCTTATTCAATTTCTTTTTCTTAATAGGTCTATTTAAATATTCTATTTCTTTTTGCTTTAATATGGGCATTTTATATTTTTGTAAATACTCGTTTCACTTAGATTCTCAATTTTACTAGCATATAATTAGGTAAAATAATTCCTAATAATTGCTTTAATTTCATCTTCATTGGTAATACATTCACCCTTTTCATTTTGAAACTTCATTTTTATGGTAATTTGGTTTTGTTCTCTTTTTCCTCAAATTAACCAATGATTTATCTCTTTTATTGGGAGGGTCCCCCATAAAACCAGCTCTTAGTTTTACTGATTGATTCAATGGTTTTTACTTTCAATTTTATTAATCTCTCCTTTAATTTTCAGGATTTCCATTTTGGCATTTAATTGAGGGTTTTAAATTTGTTCTTTTTCTAGTTTTGTTTTGTTTTTAGTTACATGCCCAATTAATTGGTCTGCTTTTTCTCTCTTTTATTGATGTATATATTTATAAATATAAATTTCCCCCTAAGTACTGCTTTGGCTGTGTCCCAGAAATTTTAGAATGTTGCTTCATCATTGTCACTCTCTTCAATGAAATTATTGATTATTTCTATGATTTGTTCTTTCACCCACTCATTTTTTATGATTATATTATTTAGTTTCCAATTTTTTTAATCTTTGCTTCCACTGCCCTTTATTGAATGTAATTTTATTGCGTTATGGTCCCAAAAGGGTGCATTTAATATTTCTATTCTCTGTATTTGGTTGTGAAGTTTTTATATCCTAATATGTGGTCAGTTTTGTGAAGGTGCCATGCACAGCTAAGAAAAAAGTATATTCCTTTCTATTCCCATTCAATTTTCTCCAAAGGTCTATCATATCTAACTTTTCTAAGATTCTATTCATCTCTGATTTCTTTCTTATTTATTTTATGGTTATATTTATCTAGCTCTGAAAAGGGAAAGTTAAGATCCCCCCACTTATATAGTTTTGCTTTCTATTTCCTCCTCTAATTCATTTAACTTTTCCTTAGAGAATTTGGAGGCTCTTCCATTTATTTACTATTTGATGTTTACTATTGATAAAATTTCATTGTTTATGGTTCCTTTTAGCAAGATGTAGTTTCCCTGCTTATCCCTTTTAATTAGGTCTGTTTTTGCTTTGTCTTTGTTTGAGATCATGGCACAGTGGATAGAGTGCCAGGCCTGAAGTCCAGCAGACTCATCTTTCTGAGTTCAAATCTGAGCTCAGACACTTACTAGCAATATGACCCTGAGCAAGTCACTTAAACCTGTTTGCCTCAGTTTTCTTATCTATAAAACGAGCTGA
Organism: Gymnobelideus leadbeateri; assembly: GCA_011680675.1. Taxonomy (NCBI): domain Eukaryota; kingdom Metazoa; phylum Chordata; class Mammalia; order Diprotodontia; family Petauridae; genus Gymnobelideus; species Gymnobelideus leadbeateri. The sequence goes on along the minus strand of WOXC01004562.1, from coordinate 512,602 downwards.
AGAAGGAAATGGCAAGCCATTCTAGTATCTTTGCCAAGAAAACCCCAAATGGGGCCATGAAGAATCAGATATGACTCAACAATAATAACCCATCCCTTTTTTACTTCAGCTGAAGATAATTCTACTCCAGCCCCTTATTTTGACTCTGTGTGTGTCTCTCTGTTTCTAAAGTGTTTTTTTGTAAACAACATAATGTTGGATTCTTGTTCATAATCCATCCTGTCATCTGCTTCCATTTTGTTGGTGAGTTTATCCTATTCACAGTCACAGTAATAATTACTTACTATGCATTTCACTCCATCCCATTTCCTTCTATTTCTTCTTCTCTCTTTCTTCTTATCCTCTACCTCTTTTAAAGTTTGCTTTGGTTTTGATTACTGCCTCCTTTTATCTGCCCTCCCTTTCATCACCTCCTTTTTGCCTTATCCCTTCCCCTTGTTGCAAGATAGATTTCTATTACCAATTGAGTGTATGTGTGTGTGTGTGTGTCTGTGTGTGTGTGTGTGTGTGTTTTCCCCTTTGAACTAATTTAGATATGAGTGAGGGTCAAGTGCCGCCCATCCCCTCCACCACCATTTTCTCCTCCTCTGTAAAAACTTTTCTTTGAATGCCTCTTTTATGTGAGATAATTTTCCCATTCTTTTTCTCCCTTCCCCCTTCTCTCAGGGTACCCCTCTTTCTCACCTATTTATTTTTTTACATCATCCCAACCTAAACGACTTACTCCCAACACCCTCTTTCTATGTAGAATCCTTCTGTCATAATAATGATAAAATTCTTTAAAGTTTCCTGTCATATTCTTACTTGAAAAGGTAAACCATTTAATTTTGAGTCCCTTATAACTTCTGTTTCATGTTTTACCTTTTTCATGTGTCTCTCAAGTTTTGTATTTGAAAGTCAGATTTTCTATTTAGCTCTGGTCTTCTTATCAGAAGTGCTTGAAAGTCCTCTATTTTATTAAATATTCATTTTTTCCGTTAAAGGATTATTTTCAATTTTTCTGGGTAGGTTATTCTTGATTGTGATCCCAGCTCTTTTGCCTTCTAGAATAGCATATTTCAAGCCCTCCTGTCCTTAACACTTAGCCACTCATTCCGAATTTCTATGCGAAGAGAGATAGTGTAATGATACCAAAAGCTATGGAAACTGACCACTATGTCATTGTTAGTTTTTGCTTTTATAATATCTTTTTATTTCTATCTTCTACCAACCTCTTCCCTTCTTGTTTCATTATCCTATATATTGGCTTTCTAGCACCCTATTTGCACTTCTCTGATTTAATATTTTTTAATTTTGGTGACTATCTATTGGAACCTTGGTTCCAGTATTTTTAATTGTTTTGCATTTGATTTTTAACTTCTTTTTCAGGTCCTTTCTTATTGAAATGCAGTAATGTTACCAAGCAAGGGATTAAGTACAACCTACCCCTTTTTACTTCTTACTATTTGAAATGTAGTTATTTCCAACACAGGATAGTAGTTTTAGAACAGGAAGGGACATTAAAGGTCCGCTAGTCTAAATCTCTCATTTTACTGATGAGGAAATGGGCCCAGAGAGGTTATGAAGCTTGGTATTACTACACAAGTACTAAGTGGAAGGGCATGTATTTTTGTTTCTAAAGTTCATAGATCAAAGTCTACTAATTTGCCACACAAACATGAAAAGAAGCTCCTGTCTCGTTTGTGTAGATCTGGGAAATACTGGTGTCACTGTGAAGAAGGCAATTGGCCAGTTCATCCTGGATATTTTCTGCTTCATCTTTCCTGCTTTGAAAAGAGCCCCAAGCCTTTCTAATCCCCTCTCAGGAGTGATGGTTTAGGGTATGGTCTTTTCTTGGGCCCTCTCCTCCTACCATTTTTCCTCTGTGAATATTTAATCAGTCATACCCTCTTATAATAATTAGCTCTCCTGTTAACCTAGTGGTCATATGATAGCCCTTCAAGTCCAAATGGTCACTTTCTTTGATGTTTTATGGAGTTCAAATCAGATGAAAAGTTAGCTCTATAGTCATAACAACTTAGAGCCCCAAATGAAGAAAATCCCTAAAATTCATACAGATACTTGACTCTCTCAGCCCTAATTCAAATGCATTTGTCTCCAGTGAACTCCTGACCTCCTTAGGTTTGAGGCAAAAAGCAGGGTGCCGGAAACAGTTAAAAGAAGGGGGCAAAGTATATTATACTACACAGTAATAATAGTATACCTGTTATTACACAGGTACATGGAGGGAAAGTTGGGGAAAGAACAGACCTTTTATTATAACTTCCCTTAGTTCTTGGAGAGGTAGGTATTATGGATGGCTTCAGCCCAGGTCTTTTGCTCTGAGATACCTGCTCTGAGACATATGTAGGGAACTGATGGCCCTTCTTGATCTCTCTCTTTGCCAGCAAGACTTGGCCCTCCTTTGGTTCCTCCTTCAGTTTTACTTCTTTCCTGTTATAGTTATACCTTTAATTCTTTTTGGCTCAGCTTGTTAAGTCCTGAGTAGGAACTCCTCTACCAGTGAACTCCCCAGTCCTTCCTCTCAGTCTGTCTCCTGCTTGTGTGTTTATATGCCTTTGATAACTCCCTGGCCTGACTCAAAAGCAAGTCAGTCTAATCTAAGAGGCTGAGTAAAAGGTAGTAAATAATTCCCAGAGGCAAGACCCATCAGAAACTCTCCACATTGGTGTGTTACATAGCTGCAAGGGATTAGGTTAGAGCCCAGAAAGAAAAAGAAAAATATCTTACTGATTCAAAGATTTAAGGGGCTGAAGGGGATAGTTCAATTTATATCTGGGAGGTAGAACTATGGTAGAATGGGGGGAAAAAAGTAATGTCATTCTTAAGGATCAAAATAAAGAAGAGGAAAAAAAGAAGTGATAGTAAGGAATGTGTGGAAGAAACTGTTCAACGCTTTGTAATCGACTAATGAGAAATCAAGCTCACCTCAACTATATATACAAACATTCTTGTGCAATTTAACTGACTTTGTATGTTGAACTACAGTGAACGTGGATCACAGATTATTACTAGAGAAGTAAGGAAAGGTATGAACCCATGACCATTCTAAAGGAGATGTTTTCCTACTATCCTACTTTTTTTATTTTGTTTTATTTTATTTAGCTCTGAGCACAGCAGAAAATTGATTGAGGTGAGTAGCACCAGGAACCCACTGGGATTCTCTATTCTTTGGGGACTGTTCCATTGAGTTGCTTTTTCACCACACATTACAGGGCCTTCTAGAATTAAGCAGCATTTCATTAAGGTATCGTTAGAATCAATTTGGTGCTGGAGAACCCAATCACTCTATATTCCCTTTCCCATTAAAATAGAAGCAAGAGTATATTCCTGAATCCTGGCCCATGACTGAAAAAAAATGCAAATAAATTTGTTTGTAAAGACATTTTAACTATTGAACATACAAATCACAGCCAAGCACAAGTAAAAGTTTATTTTAATGTTATGAGCCAAGCATCATGGTATGATTCATTTATATAATAGCTAGATAAATAATCAATTTTTATCTCAAATATTAATTAGCTCTAGAGTTTATTTTCAGGGGAATGTTATTAAAATGTGTTAAGTTTCAATATGTGTTTTATTAGATTGTAGATAACATGATGATCTATGATCAAATGCTTAAGATTGAGCTACATACTAAGTTTACATAATCACCAGTTTATTATTATAGTAGATAGATTTAGATTTCATCTAAAATGCAGATCAAATCCTAGAATAAATATTTAAAATAAGTATACAGTGAAGGAAAGTCTTAAACTGTCCATACCCTTTGACCCAAGCATTCTTTATGATAGCAAAAAGCTGAAAGCAAAGTCAGTGCAATAGCTGTCAGAATAACTGAGCAAATTGTGGTACACGGATATTATAGAATCTCTTTACTCCATAAGAAATTATGAATGTGAAGAATCCAAGTAAACATAGAAAAATTTTCTATGAACTCATACAGAGGAAAAAAAAACAAGAAAAATATACAGAGACTACCATAATGTAAATAAAAACCACCCCAAAATGCAGTAGAGTGATAGCATTGATCAGTCTGCTTCCCAAAGAACAGATGAGGAGGCATATTTTCTTCCACAAACTAAAAGGGGGAAGGGAGAAGGATGATTACAAGTGGGGAACGGTACACATGCTTTCAGATAAGATCACTGTTGACAGTTTTGTTTAATTTATCCTTTGTTACAGTGGAGGATCCATTAGGAGGCAGCTAACTGTATTGGAAGATGGGATGTTTTTGTTAGCAGTAGTTGATAATGTAAAAAAAATATTTAAGCAATATTTTAATACAATAGTGGATTCCTTTATTAACCTCAAAACACCTATAAGTTTTCCTAGCCCATTGTACTGTGCAGAATACATTTTATTATTAACTGACGTAATGCTTAGCTATGCAGAAGGCATAGCATAGTTCAGCAGTCCTTTTAGCAAGACTGAACACTTTAATTCCCTAGCTCCACTTTTAGGTAGAATCTTTAAGAAGAATTATGCTATGACATTAGGGTACTGCAGTCTATAACAAGAGCTCTTAACCTGAGGTCCATGAACTTGAGGGTTTTGTAAAATTGATAACTATATTTAATTGATAACTGTATTTAGTTATTAATTGATAAGTGTATTTATAATTCAATGTGTTTTATTTTGTGTTTTAAAAATCATTATTCTGAGAAGAGGTCCATAAGCTTCATCAGTCTTACAAAGGAATCCATAACACACACACACACACACACACACACACACACACACACACACACACACATAGAGTTAAGAATTCCTGGCCTAGAGAATATATTTTCATTATCAACAAGCAGAATTCCATGGATGAAAGAAACAGTAACTCCATTTTGATCTCAGAAACCTAAAAGGAAGAAACTATTTTCTTTAGGAATTTTTTTTCTTCTAGGTTTCTGTTGATTGGGTTCTTTTGCATTTTAAAAATTATCTTCCTCTCTCCCTCTGACTAATTCATGCAGCCTTAACACTGAGACACTAGTCCAGTCATATATGTAGTCATGGTCTTGTCTATAATGAGATACAAGAGATTATAAGAATAGGATTGGCAATTTTATGTCTAGGTTGATGTAAATATTACTTCTTTGAAAGTAAGGGGACTAAAACTAAATGACCCCACAAGTTCCCTTCCAGTCCTATAATCCTAACATTGGCAGTGGTACAATATAGGGTTCTAAAAATATACAGCTTAAACAGTAGACATTTATGCCTAACTTAAGATTTGTGAATAAGAGATGAAAAACTACAGCAAGTGAGTCACCATAGTTGGAAAAGCTTTCCTGCTTTCTCAGAGACAAGCAGGCTTTGCCATTAGAACCAAGTATATATTATGCAACTGGCCAGGGATCAGAACAATTCAAGGTCACTAGTCAAATCACCAGTGGGAAGACATTATGGTCATTGCCAACTACCAGGTAAGTTAGAATGTTGTTGTCTTTTGATAGTGAGGCAACAGCAAAGAGACATAATAATTTAGGATAACTGCTAGTAAACCCCACAGTGCAAAATCAGGAACTGGGGCAGACAGGTAAAGGCTGCAATACTTTCAAAAGCCTGTAGTCTCAACACAAGGATAAATTATCAGTAGCAATTACTTCTATAACTGTTTAAGACATTTTTCTGCCTTTTGTGCTGGATTAACTCAGGCTTTCAACTCAACCTTGCCTGCATTACCAGCCACACTCAATTTAAAGAGCCTCCTTTAAGTCTGAATACCCACTCTTACTCTGTGTTTCAGATCCTGGAGCTAGATCCCAGGTATGGCCTCAAGAGCTTGTAAGGGGTGGAATGGGTTGAGAGAGGTGAAGGTCTTTGAGGCTAGATCTCTATTTGTTGATGTTTTTCTTTGAAGATTGGGCAAGAGCATTGTCTTGAAAGATGTTTTGGGGATATGGCATCTTTGTTTTTTTTTTTTATTTTTATTTATTTTTTTTTTTTTTTAAGCAATTGGGGTTAAGTAACTTGCCCAAGGTTACACGGCTAGGTTTTTGTTTGTGCGGATTAAGTGTCGGAGGCCGGCTCCGAACTCAGGTCCTTCTGATTCCAGGGCCGGCGCTCTATTCACTGCGCCACCTAGCCGCCCCGGCATCTTTGTTTTTTGTTGCCTTACAAGAAGAATCTTCCCATCTTTGGCCCACTATATAGCCATTAATCTCTTCTATTCCCTTTATCTGACCCATGGAAACATATCATTACAGTTAATATATTTGGAGGAACTGGCATGTCTAGAACTCCTGCCCAGCCTGGAAATATCTGAGCATACCAAATAACTCTATGTTTGCAGGACATAAAGTGCTGATGCCTAAAAATAAATTGTTCATATACTAGAGACTGTCTTCCAAATTGTTTTCCCCCTAGTTAATTGGTACTTCTGTCCTTGGTTTTTCCATCTGTAAAATGAGAGATCCTTAAGGATTTTTCAGCTCTAAGAAATGTAGGTACCCTAAATGTACTTATCAAAATTTAGGTTTCCTGTCGACCCTAACCTTGGTTCTACAACTAAAAGCACACAACTTGAGATAAAGCAGCAAGATGCCCTCATCTGCCAATCAACTTCACGTCAGAAGTTTTCTATTTAATTAGATTCCCACTACAAGAACTCTCTTTAGGCTCACCATGTAACAGGTGGCATTTTTTTATTGTCCAGTTACCGGTTTAACTAAAATTGTTTTTTCCCAGCTCTGATTGTGATTCTGTGATCTTTGACACGATGCCTCAGCTGCTTTCTCAACCTAAAAGTTCCCTTAGCCTTTTCAACCTTCTAACCCTGGAACATCTTTCTAGCCTCACCCCTCCTTTCTCCCATCGATGAATTCCTCCCCAAATCTCAATTTTGAGGAAGGGCCCAGGTCAGCCATCCTCCCTTTCTCTCCTTGCTCCCCTTCTGGCTCTCCAGACTTTACCAGTGTAAACTTCTTGGGGGGCAGGGCTGTCTTTTGTTGCTTGTATTTGTATCCCCAGCACCTAGCACATTGCTGGCATATTGGTACATATTAAATGCTTGTTGATTTCTGTATCACGTATTTTGATCTGGGGGAACTTTTTGCTTTTTAGGATATGTGAAACTAAAATTTAGAAAATAATTTTCAAAGAGAAAATCTACAGGGACAGAATGATCTGTCTGTGGACCCAGTTTGTTACAAAGGAAAAGGAACATCATATAGTGGAAAGGGCACTGGATCTAAAACAAAAGTTCTTAACTTGGAGTCCATTGACTTCTTTTTTCTTTTCTTTTCTTTTTTGTTTTTAAAGGAGGAGAAGGCAGGGCAATTTGGTTTAAGTAATTTGCCCAAGGTCATACAGCTAGTAAGTATTAAGTGTCTGAGGCCAGATTTGAACTCAGGTCCTCCTGACTCCAGGGCTGGTGCTCTATTCACTACATCAGCTAACTGTCCCCTTCTTTTTTCCTTTTTTGTGGGGAAAAGGAGACAATTGGGAAAGTTAAAAGTTACTTTCCTAAGGTCTCACAGTACATGTCCAAGGTCAAATTTGAACACAGGCCCTTCTGACTCTAGGACTGGTGTTCTATCCGTAATTCCACCTAGCTACCCCCATGGACTTTTTTTTTTGCCTTTTGGAGAGGGGAATGTAGGGTAATTGGGGTTAAGTGACTTGCCAAAGGTCATATGGTTGGTTTTGTGTTTAGTGTCTGAGGCAGGATTTGAACCCAGGTCCTCCTGACTCCAGGGCTGGTGTCCTATTCACTGCATCACCTACCTGCCCTGCATGGACTTGTTTTGTTTTAAAAATTTTAGTAACTGTATTTCAATTGAAGTGGTTTCCTCTGTACTTTATTTTATGCATTTAAAAACATTCTTCTGGGAGGGAATACATAGGCTTCAACAGAATGCTGCAGGGGAAATGACACAAAAAATTATGAAGAGTCATAACATCATAGGATCATAGGTATAGGGAGTATGAAATTCACTGAGACCAAGCCCCACATTTTATAGATTAGGAAACTAAGACACGGAGAGGTTAAATGATTTGCTCAGGGTGATACAACTAGCAAGTGTCTGAGGAAGGATTTAAATCAGACCGACACAACGTGGCAGGAGGTAGGGGTCAGAATTAAAATAGGCTAAACTTCTTCAGGTGGCAGATAGGTTAGACTAGAGACAGATTGATGATGGTTGGTTGTTGTGGGTCACATGACAAACAGGAGAGAGTGTTGAGTGTCAACCCCTACATCTTTTGCCGCATGCAGCCAAGTGCCATATGTTTTGCAGGCCTGATTTAAATTCAAGTCTTCCTAAATCCGGATCCAGGGTTCTATCCGTTGCTCAACCTAACTGCCTAAGAAGAAATGTTTACCAGCTAGGAGACCCTGGGAAAGTCACTTAACTTCTCTCAGAATCAGTTTCCTTATTTGTAAAATGAGGATGATAAGAGCACACACATCACAAAGTTGTTATGAAAATAAAAACAGATAATATGTAAAGAGCTTTGCAAACCCTAGAATGCCATATAGATGTTAGCTATTATTATTATTGTAACAGTGCAACCCAGGTAGACCAACAGTTCCTCAAACATGATGCATTTATATCCTACATCTTTGCCTTTGCTCTGACTTTCCATTTTGCCTAGAATACTTTTCCTCATCTCTTCTGTCTCTTAGGATCCCTAGCTTCCTTCAAGACAGCTCAAATGTCACCTTCTGGAGGCCTTCCCTGGTCCCCGACTGCTGATGCCTCCTCTTCTAAAGTTACTGACTCTGTTACCTACTCTTCTATCTATCTACCTATCATATACACACACATATGTATGTGTGTATGCATATATACATACACATATGCACATATAGGTATACTGTATATATACACATACGTATCTCTGCCAATAGATTGTAAGCTTTTTTATTAGTTTATTATTTGAAATGTAAATGCTGAAACTTAAATATAGAATAAGAAAAGAAAAAGAAACATATGATAAACAAATATTAAAACAAGTACAAATAAGAAAAGGGAAAAAAGCATTGCCATGTGCACAGCAGAAATGTAAGAGAGCATTCCAAATATACTGCAATAAATTTCCATTTCAAAGAATGTAAGCTTCTTAAGATCTAGGACTGATTTTTTATTTTTATTAGCATGCTCTGCCCATGGCACATAGTTAACATTTAATAAATGCTTATTGATTGACTGAGCTCAGATGAAACTTACAATCCTTTAAAACCACCAAATCTTTTTCATGCAAACTGCAATTTAAGCAGTTCCCATCTTTTATTTGGGAAGATGGGAGGGGTTTTTGTTTGTTTATTTATTTATTTATTTTGGTTTTTGGAGGGCAATTGGAGTTAAGTAACTTGCCCAAGGTTACACGGCTAGGTTTTTGTGTGTGCGTTAAGTGTCTGAGGCCGGATCCGAACTCAGGTCCTTCTGATTCCAGGGCTGACACTCTACTCACTGCGCCACCTAGCCACCCTGTTTGTTTATTTTTAACCCCATAAGGTTTACATTTATCCTTAATACATTTCATCTTATTAGATTCGTCTCCAAGTTCTTGCCAGTTAAGATCTTTTTTGCATCCTGTCAGCCAGTGTGTTAACAATTCCACCAGGTTTTGTGATTTCTGCAAAGTTAGTAAACATGTCATCCATCCATCCCTTCATCTAAGTCAATGATAAAAATGTCAAACTACTGATCCTTTGGGCACACTGCTAGAGATCTCCTGAAGAGACATCAAACCATTAGTGACTAATCTCTAAGTCCAGACAGTTCAACCATTTCTCACTAGATATCCTTGTACCACTTAGCTGATGCCATCTATCTATCTCACCCGTTAGACTAGCACGAGATACTTCATCAAATACCTTGTTCACATTAAGGTAAATTATAGCTACAGATGACCTGCCCATTTAACCTTGTCAAAAAGAGGGAATAAAGTTTGTTATAATCTGTTGTTAATAAAACCATGATGACTCCTTGTGATTTTCACTTCCTTTCCCATTCAATAACTAACAATATCTTTACTAATATATTCCAGCATTTTGCCAGGAATTGAAGTCAAGCTCTCTGGCTTATAGCTTGAAAATTTTATTCCATTCTATTTTTTTTAATTAGAACAGTAATTGGCCTTCACCAATGCTGCAGCACCTTTCCCCTCCTCCAGGATCTTGCAGATATCCTTGGTAGTGACTCATCAAACACATTTTCCAAATTCTTTCTGTATCTGAGATTTCATACATATGGGTCAGGAATGGCTTCAAATATATGTATGACTAGACTATCAGGTGATGTCCATGTAGTGGACATGGCCCTGGTCACATAATGAGATTGAACAGAAGTATACTGTTATACCCCTAAAAAAATTCTAAAAATCAGAGGAAGAATTCCAGTGCTTGGGCAAATATATTCATTTGGAAGATTTGTAGAAAATACAGACAAGAATTATACAGAATGATGAGGTAGTCTAGGAAACAATCAGACATCTTTCAAAATATCGTAGTATAGGCCATTTCAAAGCTGAGGGTTTGGATTCCACTGTGAGTTCCTATTTGTCCTGTTGTCCCTGGGCATTCTTTGAGCCTCTAAAATATAAAATGAGGAAATTGAATTAGAGTGGTTCTAAAGCCCCTGCTAGCTCTAAAACTATGATTCCATGAAAAAAATCTAATAATACTATACCTTAAAAAGGCATGCTGCGTTGTATTGTTAGGGACAGTGACATAGTATACACCAAATGGCTTGTTTATGTTACCACAACCCTCAATTTCCATCAGAATTACTGAAATGTTTGTAACGTCTTTGCCCTCTAGTGGCTGTTCTAAAAAGAACCTGTAATTAGCCTCATTAGTAATCAAAGCTTTGAAGTCTAGTAGAATGTTTCTTAGAACAGGATCTTAAACATCCTTAGAACAGGATCAGGGTTTTGGACAGGTCATTTTAAACTGGATTGGTTTATGTATATATTAGTCACTGCTTTTTCTGGTGAGAAGAATCCAAATTTAGCTGAGTCACAGCATGTCTGTACCAGTCTCACCATATGTATACACATACTGTTGACCACTAGGTCATACTATTGAAATGACAACAGTATTTTCCTGTTTGTTATTTTAAACTACATAAAGATATCCCAACCCCTGTCCTCATACTTGGGGATATAGGCATGCACATTGGTATTCCCTCAAATAACCCAGACTCCCATCTTCACTGATATTTTCCATTCTTGTGATCTGCATATCCTTGTCCTCACTATCACTGATAACTGTTCCACCTCCATGATTTAGAACCCTGATAGTCTTCTTTTGGGCCACAAATTCCCATCCTTCTACCTCTCCCTCTGCCTCACTTATTTTTGGGGTACATGTTGGGATCTTCTAGTGTTCTACCTCTCTCTACCTCTAATCCCTGATATAGGCCTATTTTGTATCCTTTAAAATCTTGGCCATGTAATTGACTAGTTTAACTTTATACTGCAAAACCAAGCCTTTTATCTCTTGCCATTTGTTCCTTATCAGACCCCAATCCTGCATTGCTCCCACTATCTGCTTTCTCCACTTCTTTTGCTCTCACATTGATGGATGATGCAGGAGCATAAAATTGAAAAATTTTTAAATTGAATATAAAATCCTTTGTTATTTAAAACTCTTCATAGAGTTATGACGAAAAATGCTTTCCACTTCTAGAGAAAAAAACCAATGGAATCTGAATGCAGATCACAGCAAACTTTTTTTAAAGTTTTCTTTGTTTTTCTTGGTTTTTGTCTGTGTTTTCTTTTACAACATGACTAATATGGAAATATGTTTTGCATGACTCTACATTGTATAACCTAAATTTCTTGCTTTCTCCATAAGGTGGGAAAGGAGGGAGAGAGGGAGAGAATTTGGAACTAAAAAAAATGTTTAAATGAATGTTAAGAATTGTTTTTACATGTAATTGGGAAAAATAAGACTTTTTTTAAAAAATAAAACTCTTAGGGGTGGCTAGGTGGCGCAGTGAGTAGAGCTCCAGTCCTGGAGTCAGAAGGACCTGAGTTCGGATCCTGCCTCAGACACTTAACATACACTAACAAAAACCTAGCCATGTGACCTTGGGCAAGTTACTTAACCCCAATTGCCCTCCAAAAAAGAAGAAAAAAAATAAAACTCTTCAGAACCTTAATTCATACTCTACATTCTGAACAGACTAGACTTCTTAATGTTCCTCATGTATGACATCCCATTTCCCACCTCCATATCTTTGTACATAATGTCCCCCATGCTGAATGCTCTTCCTGTTCACCCCTGCTCTTGAAATTCCTTTCTACTTTAAAGATTCAGGTGTTACTTTCTTTTTTTTTTTTTTTTTTGCTTTTTGGAGGGCAATTGGGGTTAAGTAATTTGCCAAAGTCACACAGCTAGGTTTTTGTTTGTGTGTGTTAAGTGTCTGAGGCCGGATCCGAACTCAGGTCCTTCTGACTCCAGGGCCAGTGCTGTACTCACTGTGCCACCTAGCCACCCCCAGGTGTTACTTTCTAGACGATACCTTTCCTGATTTTCCAGATTGTTAATGCTTTCCTGCTTTTGAAATAATTTCGTATATACTTTGTGTATGCACATCAGCACCATGTGTTCATGGCTATATCGTGGCCCAGCTGGGAAGATTAGGCTGCTGCTACTTCTTTTACTATGTCTTACAGCAGGAATTAATTTCTCCTTTGGAATTTTTTGTCTGCACTCTCAGTTCCAGCTCTTACCATGCAATGAAAAGACCTTTAAATATTCAGTATGTAGATGGGAAACAATCAAAGAATATCTGTGTATCCCTGTCCCCCTGTTATATCTTCTTAGTATGATATAAGTTCCATGAGGGTAGAAACTGTTTCATTTTTGTCTTTGTATTCCCAATAATGCTCATAATTTTTTCTTGACCATTGAAATGGATTTAAAATGTCATTCCATAGGCACTCTCTCCACTGGTGTATTTTGTGACCTCTCCTTGCTTTATCCTCTGGGATTCTTGTCCATGTTGGTCTCTATAGATTATCTTCTTAATATACTAGAGGCCATCCTCTGATTCTTTTCGTACTTTAGAGATACCAGTACAGCATTCAAGCTATCTTTTCTACCTCATTCTCACTGTGTTACTGACCCATCTCCTTTTCTGGTCATACATGTCATTGATGATGGTTTTTATGCCCCTTTTCACAAGCCAGTCATCAATGGCAATAGGTAGCTTATAACTATTATAGACATTTTCTTAATTCTTTGGATCACCTGAAATTTAATTCTTCTGAGATCATGACATATAGCTTCACTAGAAAGATAATGTTAAAAAGCTAGACTTTTATAGTTGTGGGGAATCACTGAAAGTGCTGTACAGCTTTCCAAATGTGATTTACCACCTAGCACCTCTTCCTACTGAATCCTTGAAACTCCTCATTGCCCATTTAGTCCTGCCTTATCCAGATTTTATATAGTGTTGAACCAGCTCAATGGGCTACCTACTTGTTTTTCATTCATTTTGGTTTTTTTAAGTTTAAATAATTAATTTGATCTTTCAAAGGATTATTGATTTAACTAAAGGTCATAATAAATATCATAATAAGATCATAGATATAGAGCTTCAAGGTATCGTAGAGGCCAAGGGGTCTAATCATTTCCTTTTTAACTGAAGATACTGATGCTCAGTGTATGACTTGCCCATGTTCTCACAGCTATTCAGTGTAAGAGCTTGGGTTCTAGTTTAGGTCCTGTAACTCCATATTTAGACTCTTTCCCCTATATCATGATCCCTTATAAAATTAGTTTGGTAGTGATGCAGTTTGGGGTTGCTGGGAACCCCAAAATGTCAAGGTATTGGGCAGTGTCTGCCTAGAAAAAATTCACATACTCAAACCTTCCTTCAGTCAAACAGCAAGGTTTATTGTAATGCTAATAGAAATAGGCTAGGTTCCTAGTGAACCTGTGACTTAATGGAGGTGAGACTGATGCTTACAAACAAACAAACAAAAAAAAAACAGTGAAAGAATCTGGATGGATTAAGGAGTGGTAAGTAGTGTAGGGTATGCCTGGTATAAGGACTATCAAGTAGGTTAATTAGGTGATCTAGGTGGGCTTAAGGACTAGTCATATATATACATATATATGTGCAAGTAGCCTGTGGTGGGCCGAGAGCACAGTGGAAAGATGTCAAGTAAACTAACTGGGTGATCTAGGTGGGCTGGGGTGGGCCAGTTGCCTTGGGCAGAGGTGCCAGCAATATGGGCTGCTGAAATGTATGGGAAAACTCAGGGACTGGATTGCTTTCACAGACATGGTCTTTTCCTTTTAGGAGTCCAGGTCCTATCACCCCATCAGTAGCAACCCTGAGTTTGATGGCATTAATACTATGTTATCCCCAAAAGAGGAACATGTGCAGGAACTCAGCATAAAATAGAAAACTCTTCTATTTGTACCCTCTGCAGGACATCCTTTGTGATTTGGCAGGAAAGCTGATTTTCTACAGTCTTGATTTTCAGTTTTAGACTATGAAATTAGTAATAAACTTGGCATTGGATTTTATATCCTCCCCCCAATGTCTGAAAATTATTCTCCATTTTTATCTTCCTACCTGGAATCAGGAATATTTGGGTTTAAGTCTCACTTCTAACAGTTACCAGCTATGTGAACAGGACAAATTATTTAATCTCTATATTAATCTCTCAGTTTCCTCATCTGTATAATCCAAAGGTTGGACTAGATGGCCAGTTCTAATTCCATGAGCCCAAACTCACCTTCAGGTCAAGGCTACCTTTGAAAAGAGGAATTTAATGCTTTTAAAACTATAAATAATTTTATCTTGCGTTGTTCTGAACACTATGCATCACTGCAGTATAAGGAAAAGGATATTGTTTCTCTGCTCTTTCAAATGATTAAGAGCAACTAATGATCTGGTTTGTGTATCATAGATTAAATCTGGAAATCTGGTCTAATCCCCTCACTACTGATAATTAAAGTGAGACAGAGAATTTAAATGACTTTGAATGGGGTAATGAAGATAGTAAATAGAGCTAGGATTCAAACTCAGGTCCTGTCTCCCCAAATCCATTGGTTTTGCTAACGCTATAATTCTTCAAAAAAATCCTCCTGAGTAAAAAAAAAATGGGCCAATGGAAGATCATTTATGACCCTTCCATCCAGAGGCTGTGTGGTTGTGTGGTATAGTGGAAAGAATCTTGAATGTAGAATCTAGAGAACCTAGATGTGAATCCAGTCTCTGTTCATCAACTATGCAAACTTGGGAAAGGCATTTTTTCTCTGGGCTTACTTTATCTTTAAATGAAGGAGGACTGTGGCTACCTGACCTTTAAGGTCCTTTCTAGCTTTAAATATTTGATCCTTTCTAAAATTTCTATTTTTTTTTTAAAGCAATTGGGGTTAAGTAACTTGCTCAAGGTTACACGGCTAGTCATTATTTATGTGTGGGTGCTCATTTTCTGAGGCCGGATTTGATCTCGAGTCATCCCAACTCCGAGGCCGGCGCTCTTACTCACTGCGCCACCTAGCCGCCCCTTTAGGGCAATTGGGGTTAAGTAACTTGCTCAAGGTTACAGGGCTAGGTTTTTGTTTGTGTGGATTAAGTGTCTGAGGCCGGCTCCGAACTCAGGTCCTTCTGACTCCAGGGCCGGCGCTCTATTCACTGCGCCACCTAGCCGCCCCGATAAAATTTCTATTTTTTTAACACTATAAGAATCAGAATTTAAAAATACATCGAAGAAGCAAGCTACATCAATTGACACAATTTGTAAAATTATTCATCTGGTATCCCAGGTAGTTGGGTAAATCATAATTGGTTCACTCTTGAAGGCTATCCCACCTCCCCACCCCAAAAAAAGAAAGCATGTCTTTTGCTCACTTTTCCCCATAAAAGAGTAGGTCTCCACAGATGTGGGAGGAAAGGGCCTCATACAAGAACTCAAGGTTGCATATATGCACTATTGTGCAAATGCTGGGTATGGGGCAGCTTTTATTCCACCCTACACAAAATGCAAAAACAACATCTAAGACTCATAATTTCTTTTCTGGGGATTTCTCAGATTTTATAATGCTCTGGTCCTTTGCCTAGACATACACAAAGAATTCTAAGATCAAGTCACATAGGAAGAGATGCCTTCTGTTGGAAGTGTAAATGACTTTGGAGTCCAAAAGGATGTCATTACACAGATCAAGTAATATCGTCTATCAGTAATTAAATATTTCTATTTGGTAACTCAGGACCAGCATACCTGCAAGTAGGAGAGCATGGAGCTACCCAATAGTATGGATTTCAAATTTCTATACCATATATCTTTTGCTTTGCCTCCCCCCAAGAAAAAATGCAGCACCAAATCACTCATAACACAGGCATCTATCACACAAAATTTATACAGAGTATACAGATTAACCTTATAATTCTATTTTTCCAGGCCTCAATCCAAAGTCTTCTCAGACTTAAAATTTCGTTAGAATCACCTGTCAGAAGTTTCTGTGACCTGAGAGGTCCAGGTATACTTTGGGGAATTTTCTCTTTTTGACTGAAGATGGCTGTCTCCACCTGTTGTTGTTTGTCCTTTGTTTTTGAAGAGGATCAATGGTAGCACAGGCTGATGTCTTGACTTGTTTGCAATTGGATGTAAACGAGTTAAGAGTTGCACGAAGTCTTTAGCCTCACTCTCTCTTCCACAGTCATCAAAATACAATAGCAAGACAAAAGTCAAGATGACATGATGGCTTGGAATGTAATGGATGACTTTGGCATGTTCAATGTCTGATCAAGCTCTAAGCATTCCAAAGTGCCCACTTCAGTCACTTTCATGGCTTTTGGAACAAATTGTCCTCATCCTCCAATTCTGTTGGGGGAAGTTTTCCACCCCTAGTTCACCATTGGGTTTGTGGCCTGTTGGCTACCCTCAACCTAGTTTAGTCCATCTGCCAAGAGTGTTTACTGAGGTATGTATGCTACTGCTGCTTGGAACCACAGATGAGAGTTGAGTGACATGTGGATAACAAAGGTGGATGAGAAGCCCAGAAAAGCGTTCAGTAAGCCATCATACCAGAGGGCTTGAATACCCTCAAATACACACATACTGATTTCCATCTAGGAAACTTGGGAAACACCACAATGTTCTGTATCTGATTCTGTATCTGTATCTGTATCTAATCTGACTATAGTTCATAATATTACAGAAATTAAAGCATAAAGTTCCCAGAGCCTGTACCTCATCACCATCACTCCATTACTGACTCTGTTTTATAAACTAAGTTTATGTAATATTCTTCAGTATTGTGTTTTAAAGAATAGGGAAGCCCAAGGAGAGGTAGACAGGAGCAGTTATCATACATACATTTATCAATTAAGTTTGCCATCTTATATGGTGGCCAAAACAATTACAAAGATCACTGATCACAGATCACCATGACAAAAATAGTAATAATAAAAGTTTTAAATACTGCATGTGACACAGACAACATATGAGCACATGCTGTTGGAAACATGGCACCCACAGACTTGCTCCATGCAGGGTTGCCACAAACCTTTATTGTGTTAAAAAAAAGAAAAATCTGCAAAGCACAAGAAAGTGAAATGCAATAAAATGAGGTTTGCCCATACTGGATTTGTACTAGATGACTAGTACTGATGCTAGCCTACTGCTTTGGGGAGTTGTATTACAGGGTCTGTAATTCTCTCTGTCATTTTTATCTCGTAAGCCCCCAAAAAGAGCACCCTGATCAAAAAAACCCAATGTCTGATCTAATTCTCCCTCTTCTCTGGGGTTGATCCCCTTCCCCCCTCTTTAATTGTCTTTCAACTTTTATTAATTACAAACCTAGCAAAAGCTGGAAGTTAATGAAGAAAAAGTAAACATTCAAAACAAAGACCTTTCTATGCCCAGAAGGAATATCTTCAGGCTTTCATAAGGGAAGAAAGGAAATACAAAGGTTTTACTGTCCTAGGGCCTGTAGGTGGTTTCAACAATAGAGCATCTGTCCCAACATTCCTGGTGCCTTCTCACCCCCGGAGCCTCACTTCTAGAATTCTAGCCTCACTTTTTTCTTGGTAGCAGCTCTCAGACTCTTTGTGACTCCTTGTGGGTTTCTTTCCTCCAGCTCCATATATCATTTGAAGACCACTAGGAGTCTACATCCTATGAGTTACCTGTCTTTCAAATTCATTTAAGGGTCTTATTTGAACCTCCTGAAGGGATCACTTGGTGTGGCTTCACTTTATTTAGCTTAATACCTCATTACAAGATCCTTTTTCTGTGAGTAGGTCTATAAAAGACCATTTTCCTTACATATATAAAACCAAATGCATCTCTATTTTTATAAATTACATTGAGAACCTCTATTTCAAAGAATGATAGAACTGATAAAGACCTTACATCTCGACTAGTCCTGTGCTCTTCAGTTAACATGTATGCCAAGGAATCTATATTCTTAAAATTATACCGTTGTCGCTGGATGACTCTGGCTACTACAAATTATATCCAATGTTTGCCCTTCCAAGGGGAGAAAATATAACCAAGGCCCTGTCTTTTTTTTAAATCCTGCAATGAAAATTTGATTCTGACACTAGATGTCACTATTCTGACACTCTGAACTGCTATTTCTGAAATGTTTTTTCAACCTCTGTCTTAAGGTTGCTAAGAAGTACTCTTTGAAAAATAGTATCAATGAGATAATGCCAGATACTTTACTTTAAAACAAATAAGGTCTTCTAATATTTACCTTATTTTTGACACTACTAAGGAGGCTGAAATATACCAATGATGACATCTAAAATGGGAATATATTTCTTCTCCTGTTCCAACCTCCCCCAAATGTTTTGTTTTGTTTTTTCAATATACTAAGATATAATACTAATAGCTCACATTTCTTTATTTTGCTTTTTTGGAGGGCAATTGGGGTTAAATGACTTACCCAAGGTCACACAATTAGTTTTTGTGTTAAATGTCTAAGGCCAGATTTGAACTCAGATTCTCCTAATTTCAGGGCCAGTGCTCTATTCACTGCTCCACCTAGCCACCCCCAATAACTCACATTTATGTAGCACTTACCAAGTGATGCTATGAGATAAGTAGTATAGGTATTACAATCCTCATTTTAAGGATTAGGAAAGTAAGATCCAGCACAATGCAATGATGTCAGCATGGTCACATAGCCAGTAAATGTTAAAGACTCCATCCCAGATCTATTGACTTTTTCCAGTGTTCTTTCTATTATACTGCACTATTTCTTATCCACAAAAACATTAATATTGTTAGAGTTGAAAGGGTCTTTAGATATTTCTTAGTCCTTGTTGATTTCCTAATTCCTAGTTCTGGGAACAGTAATCAAATCAATACTCCATTCCTGGAAAGAATGGATCAGTTTCCCTCCAAATTTCTTTTGTTTTGTTTTGTTTTGTTTTTTTTTTTTTTTTTTTTTTTTTTTTTTTGGAGGGCAATTGGGGTTAAGTAACTTGCCCAAGGTCACACAGCTAGGTTTTTTTTTTTTTTTTTTTTTTTGTGGGTGTTAAGTGTCTGAGACCGGATCCGAACTCAGGTCCTTCTGACTCCAGGGCCGGCGCTCTACTCACTGCGCCACCTAGCCGCCCCCCCTCCAAATTTCTTGAAGGGTAATTTCTAGGTTCTTTCTTTGATCATGGCTTTCAGGTAGTCCAATAATTTTTAAATTGTCTCTCCTGGATCTATTTTCCAGGTCAGTGGTTTTTCCCATGAAATATTTCACATTGCCTTCTAATCTTTCATTTGTTTGGATCTGCTTAACAGCATCTTGATTTCTCATAAAGTCATTAGCTTCCATTTGCTCCAGTCTAACTCTGAAGGAATGAATCTCCTCAGTGAGGTTTTGAGATTCTTTTTCCATCTGGCAAATTCGACTTTTTAAGGCATTCTTCTCCTCATTGCCCTTTTGGGCCTCCTTTGCCATTTGAGTTAGTCTATTTTTTAAGGTGTTGTTTCCTCAGTCAGGCTGTTGACCCTCATTTCATACTTTTCCTGCATCCTTCTCATTTCTCTTTCCAATTTTTCCTCCACTTCTCTTATTTGATTTTTAAAGTCCTTCTTAAGGTCCTCTATGGCCTGCAACCCGCTCATGTTTTCCCTTGGGGCTTTTGGAGCAGGACTTCTGACCTCACAGTCCTTTTCCTGCTCTATGCCCCCAAAATAGGATTCTAGGGTTGCATTTTTCTGTTTCCTTTGCCTTGGCATGTTGCCACTTAATTACTTGACTTTGGGGCTTGTTGCCACACTATGGCTTTAAGGCCAGCTAGAGGAATTTTCATCCCAAACGTGTGGGGGGCAACTTCCGTTTCTGGCAAGCTGTAAACCCACCCATGACTTCCACCCTAGATCACAATCCAGATCCAGGGAGGTTAAAGCAAGAGCGATTACCCCCCAAGACTGATCGCTGGATCTCCCTGCAGTTCGCAGGCCAGGAGCTGGAGCTGCCTCTGAAAACTACAAAATGGCTTGTCTCCTCAGTGGCTTCTAGCGCCCAGGGGAGGGAGCCGACGCATTCCCCCAAATACAGGTCCCAAAGTCCATAGGACACTAACCTCTTATTTTGTCCTAGGCATGTCTATGTTGATAATTCTGGAGTCGCCACGGCTGCTGGTGTTCTGGGGTTCCTCCAGCCAGCTGCTGGCCCTGCCGCCCTGGGGCTAAAACCTCGGCTCACCAGGGTCAGAATTTTAACTGAAGTCCTTTCACTGGGGAGCCAATGCTCTTTCCATGGTGATATGATGCTTATTTTCAGTGGCCCCAAAGAGAACTTTTATTCTATTAAAGAACCGATTCAAGTGGGACAGGGTTGAAATGTTTTAAAATTTAAAACCCAGTGGAATTAGAATAATTTTTTTTCTAAAATAGAAATGGACTAAATGTCTTTAAACCATTCACAAAACCTCTAATCAATAGATCTTGATCATGTTCTTAACAATTTATTCTATACTCACCTCCTTCTGACCCTCAACATACTTTTATAGGTATTTTTTCAACAGAGCAGTAGTCCTTTGTTTCTCTCCTTTCTTTACCAAATGTCATGTTTCTGTAGCAAATGACCCTTAGCTTTCCTAACTTCTTATACTACTTATAAGAATAAAATCTGTGATCACATATTTTATTCCTATAATTATGATATATTTTGTCATGCTGGCATTGACTTTGTACTTTATCACTCTACTAGTGTCACATAAATTTTAAAGCTATGTGATTGGGTGATGATGGGGGCAGAAGACAAAGATTCTGTAGTCTTTTACATTTTGTACCATAGTTCAATTTTGCTAATATAGTACAAAATACTACAAATATGTGTTGGGGGAGTGGGAGCAGTGAAACACAAGAGAAACATTCATATCCAAAATGAGCTGCTGTAACTTCTCAGGTTATTTCAGGGCCATTCAACTCTTTAAAATAATTGAGAGATTGACTGATACAAATTAATGTGTTTGTGTGGTTTCTGTAGAGTAAATTAATCTCATTACCAGTCTTCTCAATAATTGCCTTACCACATTTCATGATTAAGCTATAGAAGAAATGGTAATGTTGGATAGCATGATAATTGCAAATGCTCCCCCATTAACACTGTTCTTATCTCACACAGTAACAATTTACATTGACATGTCACTGAATTCAGACTGCAAATTTCTTGGAAAATGTAGTCTTACTAATTTTCATTAGTTAATAAAGCTTACAAAAAGAAGATATAATTTAAGGGGGCAGAGAGTCCTGGGGGTGGAATAAAACAAGGAGAAAATTGCTGACTTCTTGTGGATTTAAGTGGATTCAAGACTGGGCTTAAGAAAAATGTTAAAGACATCACATCTTCAACATCCACTCTTCTTTTTGCTATCTCCTTTCAGGGCATTCCCACAACAGGTTCCCAGTGGTCTTACTCTGTACCCTCACCTCCCAGGCCCCACAATGCAATGCTGCCTCCTATCCTCGGGCAGTGAATGCACAATGGTCCTGACCTTTTCTTCTCTCTCTCATCCAATCCATCTCTTCCTCAAAATTTACCTTCTTTGTACCTTTTCTTCACTGGAGGCCCTGATTTCTACTTTTAACTTACCTATATAGCCATGTTGGTTGTTACTAATGGCAATATGTGATCCCTTCCAGGTATCACATTTACAAATTAATGAAAGTCTTCTATAAAACAGTACCTGACTACATCAGAGTGACTTTAATTTTGGGAATTTCAGGCACTGTGGTTAGCCAGTGGCTTTATTTGGGGGTATCCCTCAAATGGAAGTAGCCCAACTATTTATCTCTTTTGTCTTTACACAAGGTGGGAACCCTTTTTTGGAATTCAAGAACTATTTCTATTTATGCTATAATCCTGCAATTTAGATACACTATTGAAATTTTGTCTATGAATATATATATTATACATTATCACCCTTTTGGTTAAGATGGAGAAATGTAACCATGATGATAGTACAGTGAGGTGAATTTAATTATTTATTTCCTGGTCATCATCATCATCATAATCATGTGGCAAATTTGTTGTCCCCAGAACAATTCACAAAATATCTACTATGGCATTTAGTGGTTTATCATTTGCATTGGTGAAGAGTATGCCCACAGAAATATAAGATTGTGTCTCTTGGTATAATTGAAATAAAGAACAGCAGAATTACTGGGGTGGGGGCAGGGGAGCAGGGTAGAAAGATGTTCTATTTTATTACTCTTATTCCACATTTCCAAACTGCACCAACTTGGACTGCCATCAGCAACATGACATTCAATGTACCTATTTCCCATAGCATGGCCAACTTTGGGTTTTGTCATTATTTGTTTATAACTGTTAAGTGAGTGTGAGATGAGGCCCCATTGTTGCTTGAATTTGCAGCTCTGTCATTTTTATGAAGATGAACATTTTTCAAATTATTTCCATCTTTTCTGCGAATTGTCTATTAATGTCCCTTTACCCTTTGTTGTTTAGAGAAAAGATGCTGTCCTTCTAGGTTCGTATCTGTTCCCTATAAATTTAGAAGTTAAATTTTTCTGGTGTGGGCCTTCTTAATATATATGTAGCTTTATTGGATCAAAGCATTAATTATCTAAAAAGAGAAATACCCCTATTAGTTGGCTAGCACATTAGCATGATTAATTTGCCTATAAAAGTCCATTATTGCTTTTAATCCTTGTGTCAGAAAGGAAAAATAATGACATAAAGGGCAAAGGTTACTTTTTAGAGAGTGTTAACTTCTATTGATTGGAAGCTCCAACACTAGAAACTAGTAATAAAACCAAGGGAAATTATATCCATACCATTTCCCTAATCAACTATTTAATAATTTTGTCCATAAGACAAAAACTCACTATTCTATATCTGACTGTACAGCAAGCTCTGAACCCATTTATTTGTCCATATTTTTTTATTTTCCTGACAATATTTATGTATCGAAATTTTGCTAAAAATAAAAAAGGATACCATTAATGTCATGACCTATGACCTATTTATTCTCAGCAAAGCCATGCTGTTCCTTCACAATCAATCACTGCTTCCCTTTCTAGATTTTCACTAACCGCCTCTTTAATGATCCATTCTAGAATTTCTTCACAAATCAAAGTCAAGGTCATTTGCCTATATAGTTTGTATACTATGTTCCTTTCCCTTTTTTGAAAATTATCTCTATATAGAGATAGATAGGTAGATATACACACATGTTGTTTTCCCAAATTTCTTGAGACCAGACATTGTTGCATTTTTATACTTATCATAATCAGCATACTTGAAAAGAATTTTAAAACCCACAGAAAACCTAGTCTACTTTGCTAGATTGTGAAGAAATATATTTTAGGCTATAGAAAGAGTTATTCATTTTTATAAAATTTTAAAAATAAGTTTTGATTAATATCTTTTTTTTACATAATTTCTACCAGTATCCCTTTTCCCCTTCCACTCCCAGAAAGCCATCTCCATATAACAAATCCTATATAATATATGTATATTCAATATACATTATTTATGGACTTTCCACCTCTGCACAGGATTAAGGGCAAAGGAATGTTTCTTCATTTCTTTTCTTTCAGGCCATGCTTTTTCTTTATAATATCACAACAATAATTTTTGACTTGTGGTTATTCTTTTGGTTTATATTGCTAGTCATTGTATACATTGTTCTCTTGACTCTGCTTACTTCATTGCATCTGTTCATGTCAATTTTTCCGTGCTTCTCTGTGTTCATCATATTCATTATTTCTTATGACCCAGTACTTTCACATTACAATTATATACCACAGAAGGATTTATTCTTTTTTTAATTTTGTAAATTTTTTATTCATTTTAAACTTAAATACAAAAAGAAAACATTTCTATGTACACAGCAAAACATAAGAGAGGATTCAATATAAAACAATAATTCTCCACTTTCATGAAAACCTACATGATAAATACTATACATTGTTTTCAAAGCTTTCCAGGTTTTCTTTTTTTTTCTGCTCTGTCATCTTTGCTCTACCCTCATAAAACATAATTTTAAACAGGTAAATATGGGATACCAGTACTGGAGAGATGAGGAAAACTCTCATGTAGGCAGTGATTTTTAAAACTTCTGTGTTGGTTAAGAGGAATGGAGGACCCTGTTCTGGGTACATTATATGGTGTTTGAGCCAACATGGGAACATCGTTATGATCTCAAGTATGATTGTTGCTATTGATCTATTGTGCATTCTGCTTAGAGAAAAGGTAAATCTAGTGAATGGGCCATTGTCAGATGTGGGGAGCAGTGCCTGGTAGAGAAGCAGTACAGAGTGACACCTGTTGGGGAAAAGGTCTGGCAGATAGAAGTGTAATGATATCAGTAGAAGACATTAGCAACTCTGTAGCATCAGAGGCATGTTATTCCTCCATATGTGCACCTTAAGATCAAATGAATTCTCTGTGTGGATGTCCCACACATAATTCCTATACAGGTTCACTCTTCCCATTGAGTATGTAGATACTTATGGAAGAGTAAGTTTAAGGTTTATGGGAACAAATGAAATTTTCTGTGGTTTATTTATTGTTATTTAATTCAAATGACTTTTTATGAACTAAGTATCATATGGTTAACTGGTTAAAAGAAAAAGATATTTTATCAGATTGGGCTTGTTAGCTCTGGTTTAGAAAGGTTTCTAATCCATGTGATATCCTGAACCTATTAATGTAATATATAATCATAATATGGAATAGATTGTAGGAGTATAATAGAAGTAAAAATTTATGTGAAATCCAAAAAAGCCTCATTTCCATCTGTGGGGAGATCAGGGAAAGTTTTTTGTTAGAAATGGCATCTAACTGAGCATTGAAGAATGACAGATTTTAAATGGCAGAGCTGGGGTTGCAGAAAAGGCATTTCTGGCATAGGAAATGGGTTGAAAAATGACACAGAGATGAAAAACATATAATGTATGTTAGGGGATAAGTTTTACAAACATAGTACATGGAAGAGAGTTGGAGAGTTAAGATTTAGATAATAGAGATGGGCATGCTCTGAAATACATATGTATATTCAACTTTAGAACCTCTTGCTACTTCAAATTCAATAGGGAGTATTTGAGTCATTCACAATTATGTAAATAGGCCTCAAATCCCCATCCAGTGCCTTCTCCACCAAAAGACAAGGTAAAAGCCATAAAACAAATAGCAAAGAGTTTAACTAGGACAAATTAACAAAGTAAGTAACAAGGAAAAATCAAGAAAAATCATACTCTGTCCCCATATATGAAAGGATAAAATATATTAACTCTTCTGGGGACTGAGAAGAACTTGTGAGTTTTGCCTTGAATTTCTGCTACTATCGCAAAGGCCTCTGTCTCCTAACAATTTTATGGTAGGGGGTAGCTTTTAGAGGTTATAAGTCTTATAAGTTCTACTAATAAAAACTGTCATTCAGTACAAGTGTGTAGTTAGCAAAGAGGTAGGGGCATTACCAAGACAATTTATTGTCTCCAAAGTCAAGAGAAGAGAGATATTCAGGGGAAAAATAATAATAATAATAATGGTTTGTATTTATGTAGTGCTTTAAGGTTTTTGCAAAATATTTTACAAATATTATCCCATTTTATCTTTCCAACAACCCTAGAAGGAAAGTGCTATTATTATGCCTATTTTAGAGATAAGAAAACTAAGGCAGGCAGAGATTAAGTGACTTGCACAGGGTCAAACAATTGGGAAGCATCTGCAGCTGGATTTGAACTAAGTTGTTTCTGACTTCAGGTCCAGCAACCTAACTCCTATGCCACCTAATGGTCTAGGATGAAAATTCCATCAGAAGCCAAAAAGAGGTAAAGGAGGATGAGGGATAAAGAAAACCTCATGCATTAGATTTGATCACTAGAATGTCTTTGATAATCTTTAAAAGTAATAGCTGTGGGAACAATGCTAAAGGATGAGGCATTCAGGAGAGAGTAGATCGATCGTGTGTGAATAATGGCATGTGGTGTAGTTGTTCTTTCATTCATCTCTTCTTTCATTCAATTCAATAGTATTTTTAAGCACCTGCTATGTACTAATACATATTTAATAGTATGATCTTTAATATTAGTGTATCCATTTAAAATGTATTGTGAATGTGGTGTTAGGTGTTGGTCTAAGCCCAGTTACTTCCAGGCTGCTTTCCAGTTTTCCCAGAAGTTTTTTTATCAAATAAGGAGTTTTTTCCCAGGAAATTTTTACATTTTACCAAACACTGGGTTATTGAGTTCTGTTGTTTCTGATTCTTCCTTGTCTGGTTTGTTCCATTAATCTATCAATCTATGTTTTGACCAGTGCCAGATGGTTTTAATAACTAGTATAATACAGTTTGAGGTTTTGGCAGGACCTGGCTTGTTGGTATTTTGGGGACTCCAGAGCAACCCTAACCCTCTTAGTGGGTAACCTCTTCAACTCGGTTAGTAATTGTGTCAAGTGTCTGAGGCCAGATTTAATTTGAACTCAGGTCCCGGCCTCAGAAAATGAGCACCCCCACATAAATAATGACTGGCTGTGTAACCTTGAGCAAGTTACTTAACCCCAATTGCAGACCTTTCAATAAACTTTGCTTTTCTTTGAGAGAAGACTTGAGTTGAATTCATTTGGCAGGACCTGGCATGTTGGTATTTTGGGTACCTGTAATGGAAATGCAGATTTAAAGATCTTCCCTGCCCATAGGCCCTTTGATTGGCTTAAGAGACTTTGATTGACTTAAGTGACTCTGAGAACCTTCCTTGATTTGAAAATATACTCTGCCCCCTAATAGGCTGAATGTGGTCACATGGAGCCTGTGGTAGGAGGCTTGGTTTTCAGGATGACCACACCTTGATGCTGTGTGATTGGGCAGTGGGTCAAAAGGGTGGTTACATTGTCTGAGCCAGGAGAAGGCTATATAAACCCTCATGGGAGGCTTTGCTTTGGGGCTCACTTTGAGAAGTGTTGTGTGATTTGACCAGATGAGACTCTGGGAAGCTGTTGTTGAGAGCCCCCCGGCTTTGAAAACCCAGATGTTGATGCTTCCCTCTCTGGTAACTGTGATTTGGCATTGATGTAATGGTTGGACAGTTTGGAAGCCTGTCTGCTTGATCTGTAAGTTCTGTAACTCTGAAGTTCGGGGTGCTGACGTTTTTCCCCTGAACTAGGTAATATATGTTTGTTTGATTAAAGTAAGCTTGTTAACCGATTTTGAGTTGCTTTCCTTTTGAAAAGCAGATCTAAGAACCTGTGTTGGCAGCCACTCTGGGGATGCTGGGGTGCTTGCTGCTACAGTACCCCTCACCCTGTACCCCGTCATTAAAAGTTCATCTTTAAAAGTAGAAGGGGTCAGAAGAGGAGATACCTCTATGACTGCCTTGGGGGTAGGGCCTGAGGCCTGAGTGGGTGTTGCCTCAGGGGGAGGGGCCACAGAGGGAGGCTCCTCAACCAGACCAGTGGTTGGGATCAGAGCCGGGGTCCCTGAGGGGGAAGGGCCATGCTGGGAAATGCAGAGTAGGAGATATGCATGGTGTAGGAGGCAGGAAATGAGGGGTCTTGGGCAAGGGGAAAAGGGTTGGGGAGCTGCCTCAGTGAGACCAGTGACTGGGACCTGAGCAGAAGTTGTTGAGGGGGGAAGGGTTGGGGCCGAAGCCATAGCAAGGCGGTCATTTAATTGGTCGCCATTGCCCCTTTGTGGAGGGGCTCTAGCTTCAAGTATCTCACGATCTTTCCTGAGAACCTTGTTCTGAGAAAGTTCAATGAAGGCCATTAAGTAGTCAACTTCTATTCATCTTCCTTCTCTGCAACAGTATAATTCTAAGTGCAAGAAAGTATTGTTTTTTTTAAAGTCCCAAAACAGGCCATGATTCATTGTAAGTGATACCAAGGCCCAACAGTGTTGCAAAAAAAAATATATATATATACCAACTTTTTCTTCTTAAATTCTCCAGAGAAACTAAATTTTCCCCAATGTTGAAAAAGACAACCCAAAGGCAAACTTTTGGGAGCTACAGGTGTAGGGCCTGGAAGTCCCTTCCTCCATAAAAGAAGGTTTGGGAGTAAGCCTCGAAAAACAAACAGAACAAAACAAGACAAAAAACCCACAAAAAAGTTTTCCCAGTTCCCTAGCACCTAGAGAATTGAAAGAATCTGGCTTACACTTCCAAATGGGGTGTCTGTCCTTGTCCTCCATTCTTCAGAAGCTGCACCCAGATCCATGTTCTCCAACATAACTAAACAGCCTCCTAGCTGTTTGACCTAAGGGGACCTGAGAGGTCAGGCCCAAAAAAGTACACACAAAACACACACACCCACATACACAAAACCCACCTCCAAGGTACTTGGAGAACAAGAAGGGAACAGAGAGAGAGGCTTATGTACCTTCCAATCCGGGCTGGAGAAGAGCTTGAGATTAGCGGTGTTTCCTGTTATCAGGAAACCATAAAAATGTAGAGGGTCACTATAAAATGATGAGGTATAGGGTTAGGGGTACTTGAGACCCCAAAATACCAACACACCAAGTCCTGCTGAATGAATTCAACTCAAGTCTTCTCTCAGCCAAAGAAAAGCAGAGTTTATTAAAAGTTTGCCATAATGGGTAGACTCTTAAGGAGCCTTGGTATCTGTGATGTTTGCATTGGACAAGAGGGCCAGAATCATCTGACACAGAGTAAGTCTACACTAGAATTCTATGGCTCTCACACACATGGAGGCAAGATAGGGTCTTATATACAGAAAGGTTATGGGAGGAATCTAGAGGTGGTCTAGAGGAGGAGTTTGGGGAGGGTTAATGATGTCTCCAGTAAATGACTCCAGTAAATGAGTGAAGTTGCTGGAGGCTACCTGGAGATGACAGAAAATGGTGGGCTAGGCCAGTTCAAGGGTGTAACAGTTCAGGATCAAGGGTGGGGGCTAGCTGGATAATGGAGGGCTAAAGATTTGGGCAGAGCCACAGTGAAAGGCCTATGGCCTCAGGCAAATGCCTCATCAAATGAGAAGATTCAATCAGTTCAAGGGGGTTCCCAGAGCCTGTACCTCATCATATGTGAAGACTGAGGACTATATGGAATGTTTATTTAAAAAAAAAAGGATTAAAGGTGGCAATATTATCTCTATTTACATATAATAGTTTACTTGAAGACTCAAATTATTGAAATAATTTTAGTAAAGTTGCAGGATATAAAATTAAATAAACAAAAATTATCAGCTTTTGTATGTTACCAACAAAACCCAGCAGGAGATAGAAAAAGAAATTCCTTTTAAAAGAAGCCAAGCCATAAGAATAATGGTTTGTTGCTGAAACTGTGAATACACTGAGAGGACCTTCCCATATGAGCCAGTTGTTAAAAAACTGGTCCCATGGGAAAGAAAATGAGTGACTTATTCTGGAGTCTAGAGAACAGAGCAAGACTGTGAAGGACAATGAATAGACCCAGAAAAAAAATAAAAAATTATGACTACCTGCTGGTAGCTAGGGAGAGCCACAGGAAAGAGAGGCTTCAGAGAAAAGCATTTGGGGTTAGTGACAAATGACCACCACCACCTTCTGAGAGCTAAGGAAAACTGCCTTGGAGCTGAAAATAGCAATAGGATGCAGTGACCAGTGACCCCACTGAAAGCAGCAGGCAGCTTCAACCAAGCAAGACACAGAGGCCAGGGACAATAGCACCAGGATGGAGAAATAAGTCTGGACTGCCCTTGGCTGAAAGTCGCAGTATAACTGACAGAAACTGTACAGGTTTCTGGGGGAGGAGAACCTTCTCCAATCTTACTTTATATGGGCTCATATTCTTATATATTTCCGTTAAATGGTAAATAAAACTGTTGTTTTGTGAACCTATGTGCTTATAGTGACTTCTATAGCAATCAAGGGAGATCATCAGATATTAACATTCTCAGATCATCTCAGGGAAGCAAGCTAGAGAAATGAGATCCTCTAAAAGTACTTCACTACTTCATATACTAAGTGATGGGGTACAGGCTCTGGGAAACCCCTAGAACTCTGATTGAATCTTCCTACTTAATGAGGCATTTGCCTGAGACCATATCTCTGTTACTCTTAACCTAGCCTAGCCCTCCATTGTCTGTCATCTACAGGTAGCCTTCAACTATTCCCCACCTTTAATCCCATTACTAGAGTCTGACCTCAGTTCCATCAAAGGTCCTTCTTAGACTCCTCCTCAAGACCTTCCCCAGATTCCTCCTCAAGACCATCCCTAAATCCTCCCACAATCTTTATAAGATCAATTTTGCCTCCATGAAGGAGCTGAGATTAATCTAGCCAGACTCACTCTGTGTCAGATTATTCTGGCCTGCTTGTCCAATACAAGCATCACAAATACTTAGGCTCTTTAAGAGTCTACCCATAATGGCAAATCTTTAATAAACTTTGCTTTACTTTGGCTGAGAGAAGACGAGTCAAATTCATTCAGCAGGACCCAGTGTGTTGATATTTTGGGGTCTCGAGCACCCCTAAAACCGTAAACCTCAACAGAGTCTCTGACTCAAGGGCTACATATCATTACTTCAGAAAGAGAATAGTGGACATTATTGGTTTTTTAAAATATCTATTGTCTTCTGATCCAGTCAAAGAATCCCGGGCTTCATCTAGAATTACAAAGTGTTCTCTCCAACAACTAAAAGACAAATTAGCTTGTCATTCCATTCAATTTCCACAACCTACTCCAATACTTTACCCTAAAACAGATTCCATACAAAGGCATGACTACAGAACACCAAGAGACAAAGGAACTTAAATTTTGAGAAGCAGTCTTTATATATTTGCTTGCTTTTGAATGTGCTACAATAACCAAAAAAAATTCAATTTATAAAGTAAGCCTGGATAGAAGGTGAAAATAGAAGCTACTTCTCAGAATAATTCTAAACAGTGTATTATGAAATTGATGGGGTTTAAGCTTTGGGAACCCCCTAGAATGAGGCATTTAACTCCATAAAGGTGCTGAAATTCAGTCTAGCACAGACTCAGTCTGTCAGATCGTTCTGGTCTTCTTGTGACAAGTATCACATAATAAAGTCTACCCATTATGGTGAATGTTTAATAAACTTTGCTGTACTTTGGCTAAGAGAAGGATTGAATTGAATTCATTCAGCAGGACCCAGCGTGTTGGTATTTTGGGGTCTTGAGCACCCTTAAACCCCCAAACCTCAACAAAATGAATCTAAAACTTTAATGCAACAAATATTTGAATTCAGTATACAATTACCAAATGGATAACTGACTCACTAATGTTCACTTGTGAATGTTTTGGACTTATAGCAATTTCCCCCAGAATAACCTATTCATTTGAATCTGCAGATAGCTCTTCTGGACCAGTGATTGCCTTGTCCTTACTTTGTCTGAACAAACATGACACTTAAAAGCTAAAAGCCACTTTTCTCCTCTGTTCAGTGTCTCTATTTATTTCCTCCTCATTGGGTTAATAGGTTTGTAGTAAATATACTGGCTCCATCTGCTCTCAGTCCTGTGAATTCCACACCTTCAGCTCAGTCCATTGTATACAGTGCCCAATGGAGAAATCAGAGCTGTTTAAAAAATTTTACAGCCAAGGGTTTAAAATCTCTAGAATACCAACTACTTTTAAAGCCAAATATTTCTAGGTTAAAAAAAAAATGCGAACATTATACTAGTAAAGGATAGATTGAATTTGAACCAAAACCACCAAAGTCACCTTTAATGACACTTTTGCAGTGTTCCTGAAAATAAAGGCCCAATAGAGGGCAAAAGGGAAACTGAGGTTTACTTGACAAAGAAAAATAATTCCTAATCCTAGAAAATTCAAAATCTTAATAAAAGCCAGTTTTTCCAACTCAGCATATCCAAAGCTGAATTAATTATCATTTCCCTAAAATCCTTTCCCTTTCTTATTATTGTTGAGGGCAACACAATTTTACCAGGTCCTTCACTCTCTCTCACCTCTCTTATCCAATCTGTTGCCAAGGTCTGTCACTTTCCTCTTCAAAGGATTCATATATGTATGCTCCCTTCCTTCTCTGATACAGCCACTACCCTGGTGTAAGCCCATATCAGCTCACCCTTAGACTTTTACAGTAGCATGCTCTGGGGCTGTCTACCTCAAATCTCACTATACTCCAGCCTCATTCAGATGCTAAAGTGATTTCCCTAAAACCTATACATACCTACCCCACTCCCACACACCTTTCCAGTCTTATTACATCTTAATCTCAACCTCTTACACTTCAATCCAGTGATACTGGCCTCCTTGTTATTCCACAAACTAGACATGCTCTAGGTCTTTTCTCTGGATGTTATCCGTTGTCTGGAATCTTCTCTCATTATCTCAGCCTACTGGCTTCCCTAGCTTCCTTCAAGTTCCCATTAAAACCCAACCCCTTTTAATTTTAGTATCTTTCCTCTTTTAATTATTTCTTGGTTTTTTTTTCCTGTATATAGTTTGCACATTTTTGTTTGCTTGTCTTTTCCCCAATTAGATTGTGCATTCCTCAAGGGCAGGAACTGTCTTTTACCTCCTTTTGCATCTCCAGTATGTAATAAATGTTTATTGATTATAATTTTTCCTCAATCTTGTTTTCATATAAAGAAAGCCAGTTTGGGGGCGGCTAGGTGGCACAGTGAGTAGAGCGTCAGCCCTGGAGTCAGAAGGACCTGAGTTCGGATCTGGCCTCAGACACTTAAGCACACACAAACAAAAACCTAGCTGTGTGACCTTGGGCAAGTTACTTAACCCAAATTGCCTTCCAAAAAGAAAAAAAAAGAAAGCCAGTTTAGCCAAGCAGACTAAGACTAGAAAAGCATAAGCCAAGATGTCTGGAATTTCTGAATAAGCCCGATCAAATATTGAATGTATCTATCTATAAATCATTACTCCCACCTTGGAATACTGTAACATCCTCCATATTGTTCTCTTTTCATCCAAGACTTTCCCCTTGCAATAAATCATCATATGTTATAATCCCAACTATCTTTCTAAGCAGCTATAACAACAGTGCAATATTCACAATGCCTATGGTGACTATAAATATACTAGTA
Source organism: Gymnobelideus leadbeateri (assembly GCA_011680675.1). Lineage (NCBI taxonomy): Eukaryota > Metazoa > Chordata > Mammalia > Diprotodontia > Petauridae > Gymnobelideus > Gymnobelideus leadbeateri. The sequence continues at coordinate 479,183 of WOXC01004562.1, read as the reverse complement.
TAGTGATTAATCACAAAATGTAACAGGATCTCTACATGGGAACATAGCCAAAACATTTTTTCAAATACCAGAAAGCTGAGTCCCAAAACCAGAAAGTCAAAGCCATCACAGTAGCCACGAAGTTGGCACACATAGTCAGTGCAGTAAAGACCCACATTCTCAAGCCTTCAAAACAAAACAGGCTCCCTCAGGCAAAGATCCTCCTCTCCTCACTCACAGGAACTGCTTAGCCTCCATGCAGCTTAATCCCAGCAACTCCAGCCACCCCCTCTCAGTTCCCATCCCTGGCAGTCCTCAATAGAAGCTCTGGCTGGCTCTCAGAAGAAGTTTTCGCTGCTACCACAGCTTCCAGTCCCAGTGCTGGCTCCATCTCCTTCCTGCCTCACCCCTTCCTACAAGTTCAAGGGGCATGGAAGATCTTCAAATCCCATTACCATTACAGCAGCAAAGACATTACTCTTCTCTCCTCAAAACCCTGAAGGAATACACCCCACCCCACTTCATCCTCCACTCTCTATTTAAATTTTCTATTGATTCCTTTCCCTCAGAATGTTTCTACTCCAGAGCTTTCAATGAAACTTGTTCTTTATACTTTGAGGAAAACTTAAAATCTTTTTTCCTCCATGAAATAGTCCTTGACTAATTATCTAATACAGATGACATGACTTGCAGTTGACTTTGATTAGAGTGAAGCAGGACTGTGTAAGGTCACCAGCCTCACTTTCTCCCCCAGAGCCATCTGGATCCTGTGACCAGATATTCATTTGAACGAATGGAGATGACCCAGGATACAATCTGAGACCCTGGCCCTTTTAGGTTAAGGACTTTCATGTACTTATTTAGAGTGAAGTAAAGCCCATTCATACTGTGAGGTAGATGGAGAGAGAGAGGGTTAGCCTTAGAGTCAGAGGCATTTAGGGAAAGGATTAGAGTCAGAGGCATTTAGCATTATATTCGGAGGCATTTAGGGTTAGGGTCAGGGTTAGAGTCAGAGTTCGAGACATTTACAGTTAGGTTTAGGGTTTGAGACAGAGGGAGACTGAGACAAAGAGGGTTAGGGTTAAAATTAGAGGCATTTAGGGTTAGGGTTAGAGTCGCAGGAAGACTTTTCAGGTTAGGGTTAGAGTCAGAGGGAGACGGAAGGGGAGAGGGTTAGGGTTAGGGTGGGAATCCAACAGTGAGGGAGATGGAGTGAGTTAGGGTTAGAGTAGGAGGCAGAGGTATTTAGGGTTAGAGTTAGAGTCAGAATCATTTAGGGCTAGGGTTATGGTTGGAGGTGGAGGTGGAGGCATTTAGGGTTAGGCTTAAAAAGGCATTTAGGATAGAGGGTGTGGAGTTGGGAGGGTTAGTGTTACAGTTAGGGTTACAGTTAGGGTTAGAGTTAGAGTCGAGAGGCCTTTCGGCTTAGGGTTAGGATTATGGTTAGAGCAGGAGGGATTTAGGGTTGGTGGTATGTTTAGTGTTGGGGGAGGTGGCAGGCAGGTTTTAGGGTTAGAGTTATGGTTGGAGTCAGTTAGGGTTTGGGTTAGGGTTTGGTCCAGAGTCAGAGGATTTAAAGTTAATGTTACAGTTGCAGGGGAATTTAGGGTTAGGGTTAAAGTCAGAAGGTGAGGGATAAGAAGTATGTTAGGGTTAGGGACCAGGTTAGTGTTAGGGTTAGGATTTCAGTTAGAGTTAGGAGGCATTTAGGCTTAGGTTAGGGCTATGGTTAGTGTCAGACGAGGAAGTGGGATGCAGGATTTAGAGTTAGGGATAGGCTTAAGTATAGGTGTTAGGGTTAAGTTTAGAGCCAGGAGGCAATTAGAATGGGGAGGATAGAATCAGGAGGCAATTAGGGTTAGGGTTAGGTTAGGTGTAGAGTTGAGAGGGTTAGATTTATGCTTATGGTTAGTGTTAGCGATGGAAAGTTAGGTTTACAGTTAGGGTTAGGGTAGGAGACGGTATTAGGGGTAGGCTTTGGGTTAGAGTTGGGAGGCATTTAGGTTTAATATTACCATCTCAGGTGGATTTATGGTTAGCATTAGAGAGTAGGGAAGAAGGAGGTTTAGGTTTAGTGTTAGAGTTGGAATGCACACATTTAGGGTCAGGAGGGTTGGGAATGGAGCATTTAGGGTTAGGTTTGGGAGGGAACCAGGTGTCAGCAGGGAGGGTTAGGGATAGAATGTGGAGGGTTAGAGTTACTATTATGGTTAGAGTTAGTGTAGGAGGGTTAGGGTTAGTTTGATGGTTAGGGGTTAGTGCATTTAGGGTTTGAGTTAGGGTTAGAGTTTGAAGGCATTTAGGTTTAGAGTTGGGAGACAGGAGGGTGCAATTAGGGTTAGGTTTAGGCTTAGGGTTAGAATCTGAGGGTTATGGTTCAGATTAAGGTTGGAGTCAGCTAAAGTTTTGGTTTGGGTTAGAGTCAGAGGCATTTAGGTTTACTTTTACAGTCGTAGTCAGATTTAGGGTTAGGGTAAGGGATTCAGGAGGCCGGAGAGTTGTGGTTAAGGTTAGGGTTAGGGCATGCATTTAGGGTGGGGAGTGATGGGAGTGGGGCATATATGGTTAGGATTGTGAGGGCAGGAATTTGGAGGGAGGTTTAAGTTTAGAGTTGGGAGGGTTAGGGAGTTGAGACGTTTTTAGGGTTAGGTTTAAGGTTAATCTTAGGGTTAGGATTAGAGGTAGAGTTGGGAGAGTTAGGGTTAGGGTTAGTACATTTGGAGGCAGAATTAGGGTTAGGGTTAGGGTTAGTGCCAGAATTAGGGTTAGGGTTAGGGTTCCATTTGGAGGCATTTAGAGTTAGGGTTAGGGTTATATTCTGATAAAGAGGTTTTGAGTTAGGGTTAGGGTAAAGGTTTGGGTTAGAATTAGAGGCATTTATTGTTAGTATTACAGTTGCAAGCAAATTAAGTTTAGGGTTAGAGATTTTTGAGGCATTTAGAATTAGGATTCAAGTCAGGAGTTAGGGTCAGGTTTAGGGTTAGGGTTAGAGTCAGAGGAATTTAGTGTTAGGGTTAGATTCCAAGGTGTAGGCATTTTGGGTTAGAGGTAGCTTCAGAGGGGTTTAGGGTTAGGGTTAGAGTCAGAGGCATTTAGGCTTAGGGTTAGAGTTGGAATTAAGATTATGGTTAGGGTTTAGGGTTAGGGTTAGGGCTAGGGTTAAAGTCGGAGGCATTTAGGGTTACAGTTAGAGTCAGAGGGAGGGTGAGAGGGAGAGTTTAAAGTTAGAATCAGAGACAATCGAATTTAGGCTTAGGGTTAGAGTTAGTTTTATGTTTAGAGTTGGGAGTTGGGGGGCATTTAGGGTTAGCTTTAGAGTCAGAGTGTTTAGGGTTTGTGTTAGGGTCAGGGTTAGGATTAGGGATAAAGTCGGACTGCACATTTACCGTTACAGTTTGAGTAGCATGCAAAAGGGAGACAGAGATGTCTAGGTTTAGAGTCAGAGACATTTAGGATTAGGATTAGGATTAGGGTTAGAGTTGGATTAGGAGGGAGATGTGAGAGCGTCAGGGTTAGAGTCAGAGGCATTTTGGGTTATCATTAAAGTTGGAGGGAGAGGTTTAGCATTAGAGTCAGAGGGAGAGTGAGTGACAGTGACTAACCAAATTACCCAACTAGCTGAGTCCTCATTTCAGCAACTGTGTCTGCTCACAGTCAGTTGAGTAACTCACCTTTTCCTCTCCCTCTCCCTTTCTTCCTTCTCTCTAAAGGAAGCTATGTTTTGATGGCTAGAAGCTGTCCACTTCCCTTGGTTTTCACTGACTAGATTTTCTACCTCCCTTCCTCCCTCCTTCCCTCCCTTTCTCCCTTACCTCCTTCCTTCCTTCTTCCCTCCCTTTCTTCCTTCCTTTCTTCATTCCTTCCTTCCCCAAAACTTTAGACCCAGTTCACTCTGAAGCTCATAGATTGGACCACAGTAGGTTCCTACCCAAACTCCACTTAATGGCTGTATTTTGGGCCCTCCTGCTTTAGAGTGAATGTCAATGGTAACTGTTTTTCTTTGGAACAGCAACTCTGAGGGTCTTTCACTCCCAGCTTCATTTTTTCTAATTAAAGGGGCCATCCCTTGACTCACTTCTTAAAGAGGCCTATTCACTGAATGACCCTTACCTCACTCTCAGTGAGTAGGTGAAAAGGCCTTAGCCTAAAAGGGCCAGGGTCTCCCATTGCACCCTGGGTCATCTCCAGTCATCCTGATGAATATCAGGCCTGGACTGGACTCAGGTGGCTCTGGAGGAAATAGAGAGGCTGGTGATCTTGCACAGCCTTCCCTCACTCAAATCAAAGTCAACTTCGAATCATGTTATTTCTCTGATGCCATGGGCCTCTTAGAAAATGAAAGACAAACACAACTACAATACAGAACACTGTCAATGACAGGTGCTTAATTGATACTTTGCTGCTGTTGCACATAACAAAAAAGAATGCAGATCTTTATTCTAGATTATTCTCCCTATGGGCTCTTATTTCTACTTCCAGATCTGTATGTGGCTTGATAACCCATGCTGCCATAATGATAGAGCTACTTCTTTGCTCAGTCTTCCGTTCCTCTCCTTCCTACACTCTACTTCCGTTTACTTTTGTCCCCTTTTATATTTTATTTCTACCCTCCTTTCCATACCTGAATTCATCCATGAGTGCAATAACCAATATGGCAAGCAAACATCCTGTATGAAAAGGTTCAAATTTCAAGCAAGTATATTTTAATGAGGCTCTCCCCCCCACACCCAAAAAGAACCACCATATCTCTTAGAATACCATGCATCTTGATTTTTGGTTCAGAAAAGATCACCACTATTAAGTATAGCCACCCCCCCTCCCGCTCCAGTCTTCCAAGGAGCTTTCTCCCTTTCTCCCTCACTGACTTCTGACATGTCATATTTATTCCACTGAAGTTTCTCAGCATTTTGTCGGACACAATGTAGAAAATGATAGTGCCATATTTTAGAAGTGGCTCCATTACTGCCAGGGCACCATTTTAGCCCCAGGCTATTTTTCTTTGACTATTGGCTGCATCCCCTCTTCTGTGCACTAGTGTCTAATGTGCTTTTTTTTTTCTTTCTGTTATCAAACACTCTAGGAGCTGGAGAAATCAGCTGAATACTGAAGAGCACCTGTCAGTGGGCTGTGCAAGCAGCAGTGAGTTCCATTAAGACTTGGGCCCATTAATCTCAGTGGCAAGAAGAACATTAAATGGTAAAATTGCCTGACCCCTGTGTCAGCTCCATAATTTGACTTCACAACAGAATCTAAAGTATTCTTTTATTATAGATTCTGCTTTGGTTCTCTGGTGTAAATAAGCACATTACCACATTTGTGTTAGCAAAACCCCAAAACATGCTATACAAAATTTTTCTGCATTCCAAGAAAGGACAAACTACTAGGTAGAGCAAATATTTTTTAGTTGAAATCACTCCCCTTCTATGGATGACAAAATGGAAATAACAGGGAACAGGGAAATAACAGGGTTGTTACTTTGGGTGAACCTGAGTGGTTCTTTTGAGTCAGATGATTATGTAAAGCAGTACTAAAAGCAACAACGTTTGAATAAAAACAAAATACACAGAAATGAATGAGAATCAACAGGGATGTGGAAGTTAATAGAAAGTCATCATTATTATTTGGTTAAAAATCCTATGCGTGTTTTAAAACAATTGTAAATAATAGGGATTTTATGGGGATTTTTTTCTGTGATATTTTTTATTTTGCTTATATTAATATTTGTTTGGGGGTTTTCTTGCTTTTCTGGTCCTGTAATATGAATGAATGGATGAAAGAGCCTTTATTAAGCACTACATGCCTAATACTGTAATATATACCAGAGATAAAAATACCAGCCAGCAAAACAGGTCCTACCCTCAAGGAGCTTGCATTCTAATAGAGAAAACAATACATAAGGGGAAACTAAAAGGAAAAGGGAAGTGACATACTTTGGAAATTTAGAAATGGCCTGAAATTGGCACTGTGGCCTTGTTCCAGGCAAGATATAGTGAGGATACAGTGCTGGGATCACACCCAAAATAGGATTTCATCCACAACATGTTCAACAAGTCTGACTTTCACTTTACTGGTAGCTAGGTGACACAGTGGTTAGAATACTGGGTCTGGAGTCAGGATGACTCATCTTCCTGAGTTCAAATCCTGCCTCAGACACTTACCAGCTGTGTGACTTTGGGCAAATCACTTGATCCTGTTTGCCTCAGTTCCTCATCTATAAAATGAGCTGGAGAAGGAAATGGCAAACCACTCTAATATCTTTGCCAAGAAAACTCCAATGAAGTGGCAAAGAGTCAGATATGACTGACCAACAATAACAAATACATTTTATTATGATCTAAACAAAAAGCAATAGGAATAAGAGTAAAAAAATGGTAAGTCAATAAACATTTATTGAGCACCAAATGTACACTAGGCCTATGAGCACTACTGAAGTTGAGCCCTCTTTCCTCAGGTCTCTTGGAAGGGTATCAGGCTGAATTATATCTACCACACCTTAAGTATCTATTCTGGTCTAGGGATATGAAGTTCAGGAAAAAAAAGAGACACACTATCTTCAGTCACTTTTAAGGGGTAGGATAGGGATTAATGTATTATATTAGTCAGTTTAGCTCTTTCTCACTAAATGCTGGCTACATAAAGACCATTACAAATAGCAAGTAAACCCATTTAAAGCAAAATAACAAACAAAAACTGGGGGTATCATACAGGTGAAAATATGCCAAAAGATAGATAAGAATAAAAGATCTCTTCAGCTGAGAGTGCACTAAAATATGTGATCAAATTGGGAGAGGGGACCTAATCTCATTCAAGGGAAAACATACTAACTAATGGATAGAAATTTGAGTAAATAAATGAGGGAACAATCATTTTCTTTCTTAAAGACTTCTTTAGGGGGCAGCTAGGTAGTGCAGTGAATAGAGCACCAGCATGGAGGCAGGAGGATCTGAGTTCAAATCCAGCCTCAGACACTTAACACTTGCTAGCTGTGTGACTTTGGGCAAGTCACTTACCCAATTGCCCCTCCAAAAAGCAAAAAAAAAAAAAAAAAGGACTTATTTGCTTTAGAAAAGGCTTTAACATAAATTTCCATAAATTTCTTTTAAATAAGTAGTTCTCATTAGAGAGCATAGGAATAAATGGAGTCTTCCTTAAAATGATAGGTAACCTCTCTCTGAAACCATCAGCAAGGGGTGGCTAGGTGGTGCAGTGAGTAAGAGCGCCAGCCTCGGAGTTGGGATGACCCGGGATCGAATCCGGCCTCAGAAAATGAGCACCCACACATAAATAATGACTAGCCGTGTAACCTTGAGCAAGTTACTTAACCCCAATTCCTTTAAAAAAAAAAAATAAAACCATCAGCAAGCATTTTATGTAATGGGGATAAGTTAGTGGCATTTCCAATAAGATTGGGTGTGAAACAAAAATGTCTATTATAACCACTGTTATTCAATATGATACTAGAAATGTTAGCTTTATCAATAGAAGAAGAAAAAGAAATTGAAGGAATTGGAATAGGCAAAAAAGAAATGAAGCTGTCACTCTTTGCAGATGATATGATGGTATACTTAGAGAATCAAGTTAAAAATTACTTGAAATAATAAATAAATTTAGCAAAGTTGCAGGATATAAAATAAACCCACATAAATCATCAGCATTTCTATATATTACTAACAAAACCCAACAGCAAGAGATAGAAAGAGAATTTCCATTTAAAGTTATTTTAGGCATTATAAAATATTTGGGAGTCTTCCTGCCAAAACAAACCCAGAAACTATATGAACACAATTTCAAAACACTTTTCACACAAATAAAGTCAAATCTAAATAATTGGAAAAATATCAGTTGTTCATGGGTAGGCCAAGCTAATATAATGAAAAGTTCTACCTAAATTAATTTACCTATTCAGTATCATGCCAATCAAACTACCAAAAAATTATTTTATAAAGCTTAAAAAATAATAAAATTCATCTGGAAGAACAAAAGGACCATAATATCAATGGAATTAATGAGAAGAAATGATAGGGAAGGTGGCTTAGCCATATCAGATCTTAAGTCATATTATAAAGCAGCAATCATCAAAACTACTTGGTACTGGCTAAGAGATAAGAGTAGGGGATCAGTGGAATAGGTTAGGTATGCAAGATGCAATAGTCAATGACTAAAGTAATCTACTATTTGATAAATACAAAGACTCTAGCTTCTGAGATAAGAACTCATTATTTCACAAAAACTGCCAAGAAAACTGGAATATAGTATGGCAGAAACTAGTCCTAGAACATCTTATACCCTATACCAAGATAAAGCCATGATTTAGTACATGATTTAGATATAAAGGCTTATACTATAAGCAAACTAAGAGAGCAAGGAATATTTTACCTGTCAGGTCTATGGAGAAGGGAAGAACTGATGACCAAGCAAGAGATAGAGAACATTGTGAAACGCAAAGGGGATGGTTTTGATTACATGAAATTGAAAAGTTTTTATACAAACAAAGCCAATATAACCAAGATTAGGAGGGAAGCAGAAAGCTAGGAAACAATTTTTATAGCCAATTTCTCTGATAAAGGTCTCTTTTCTCAAATATATAGAGAACTGAGTCAAATTTATAAGAATACAAGCCATTTCCAAATTAGTAAATGGTCAAAGGATATGAACAGGCAGTTTGCAGTGCAAGAAATTAAAGTTATCTAGAGTCATATAAAAAAATGCTCTAAAACACTATTGATTGGAGAAACACAAATCAAAACAGCTCTTAGGTACCACATCACACCTATCAGGTTGGCTAACATGGCAAAATAGGAAAATGATAAATGTTGGAGAAGATGTGGGAAAATTATAATACTAATGCCTGGTTGGTGGAGTTGTGAATTGATCCAACCATTCTGGAGAGCAATTTGGAACTATGCCCAAAGGGCTATAAAACTAGGCATGCCCTTTGACCCAGCAATACCACTTCTAGGTCTGTATCCCAAGAAGATCATAAAAACAGGAAAAGGACCCATATGTACAAAAATACTTATAGCAGCTCTTTTTGTGGTGGCAAAGAATTGGAAGCTGAGGTGATGCCCATCAATTGGGGAATTCTGAACAAGTTATAGTATATGAATGTAATGGAATACTATCGTGCTATAAGAAATGAGGAGCAGATGGACTTCATAATAACCTGGAGAGACACATATAAACTGATGCTGAGTGAGGAGAGCAGAACCAGGAGAATATTGTACGCATTGTAACAGTCACATTGTGTGGTGATTGACTTTGATAAACTTAGCTCTTCTCAGCAGTGCAAAGATCTAAGACAACTCCAAAAGACTCACAATCTTTTTTATCCAAAGAAAGAACTTTGGAGTCTGAATGCAGATGGAAGCATACTATTTGCTGTCTTTTTCTTTTGTTGTTTTGTTTTGTTTCTTCTTTCTCGTGCTTCTTTCCATTGGTTCTAATTCTTTTTTACATCATGACTAATGTAAAAATATATTTAATATAAATGTATATGTAAAGCCTATATCAGATTGCACGCTGTCTTGGGGAGGGAGAAGAAGGAGGGAGAAAACTTAAAGAAGGAGGAAACTTAAAACTCAAAATCTTATGGAGGTGAATGTTGAAAACTAAAATAAATAAATTATTTTTTAAAAAATCAGTAGTGCCTATTTCTTTTTCAGACCTGTGATTTCTTTGATATAGGGAATGCCCTATGAGAAAACCCTCTCTGACAATGAGATTTGAACATTTGCCTAAAGCAACTGAGAGATTAAATGATTTGAGAAGAGGAGCTATCTTTTGCCTTTCTGTTACCCAAGTGCCTAGCACAAAGGAGGAACTTATTGCCTGACTTTCTGATTTGCTCAGGGTCACACAGCTAGGATATGTCAAAGGCTGAACCGGAATCATGGTCTTCACTCTCATATTACCTCTCTTCACTACACCAGTGTGTAGTGGACTTTTTTTTGTTGTTCTGTGAAGCCCTTTCAAGCAAAAAAAAAAGTGTTGTGAACCCCCAGGGTAATTTAATGTGCTTCTTTTTGACGTATTCATTAAGTGCTTACAATGACGATTTCCTCCAAAAGTTCCAAATTGAAATTTGTTACACGGTTATATTTATAACATATAAAATTTTATTTAATCTATAATAATGAGTATTCTAAATAAAAATGATAAAACTCTAATGTAAAATAATTATTGTTATTTTTTGTGGGATAATCTGTATGAATCAAAACATGTGATCTAGGAAGACCATATTTAATTTCGCTATTTTACAAATTTTGTTGAATATAAATAACATTTTAAGAAATGTTACAACTTGGAATATGTTTAGCAGATATAAGCCTATAAAAACAATTTGATGTTGGACTTCTTTATTTAAACAAATGATTGCAATATTTCGTTCAACACTAGTCTTAAATCTAGTTCTAAATTGAACTTATTTCTCCTTGTATTTCAAATTTTTTTTAAAGCAATTGTGTTAAGTGACTTTCCCAGGGTCATATAGCTAGTAAGTGTCAAGTGTCTGAGGTCAAATTTGAACCCAGGTCTTCCTGAATTCAGGACCAGTACTCTATCCATTGCATTACCTAGCTGCCCCTGTATTTTGATTTAAATCAAGAATAAGATAAGAATGCTCATTCCCAGAAATCCAAGGTAGAAAATGATAATAAAAAAAAAATAGTAATGATACTATAAGCTCTTTCACTGAGAAATAGATTATTCTTTGTTATTAGCCAAAAATTTATGAGGCTGTTGTTTTTTAGTCCAGTTTTTTAGAATGATGTTTTTAGTCCAAAATCCACTGATATTTCAATTAAATTTTCTTTCTTTATCCATAGACATAGATGACATCTCAAATAGGTTGTAAATCCAATTTATTAAAAATTTCAGAAATATATTCATTGAAAATCACTTCTAAAAACTTCAAATGGTCATTGGTGGGTTTTTTTTGACAGCCTGATTCAAAGAGAGTTCCTTTTCTAATAAATGACATAATGTCATGAAGTATTCAGTGCTGTTCTCAATAGTGTGCTTCCAAAATTGTACTTTTGTAATCGTGCTTTTTCCTTTGTTGTGAACATTGAATATATCTTGTCTTTGTGTTTTGAATGTAATTTGTATTTGCACCCTGTATGATGTATTAAGTTTGTTACTTTTTTTTTTTTTTTGCTTTTTGGAGGGGGCAACTGGGGTTAAGTAACTTGGCCAAGGTCACACAGCTAGTTTTGTGTTAAGTGTCTGAGGCCAGATTTGAACTCAGGTCCTCTTAACTCCAGGGCCAGTGCTCTATTCACTGTGCCACCTAGCCATCCAGAGTTTGTTAATTTTTTAAAATTAAATTAAATTTAGATTAAATTAAATTAAAAATCCTGCTAGCTATGCTATATACTCACTTAGGTGAATAGGATAATGGGCAAAGAAAACAACCAATTCTTCTCAATTCAAATAGACAAATAATATTATTCATCCTATAACTGCCATTGGAAAGCCACTTAACATCTCTGTGTGTTAGAAGTATAAAATAAATGCTCACTGCTCATCTCTCTGCAGAAAATAAAAGGATAAATAATTGAGTTAGTGGGTTTTGATTCTATGAAATTATTTTGGCAGCATCATCTAATATGCTTTTAAGTTGTTTTGGCATTCTCTTTGATGATAAAATTTGTTTGTGTATGCTTCAAGTGTGTCCATACTACATTTACATTAGTTTTTTTAACAATGTCTAAAAATTTCTTAGTTGTCAATTTTGCTCCCTCTGTGCAAATTTCACAAGAGGACCATTTGATTTATTTTCCTTTAAAAATGCAGATTAATTAGATTTAAATACCTTTCTTTATTATATGTAATGATAACTCACAAGAAAATAGCATAATCTCCTCCACTTTACCATCATGCAGATATTTACAAATACAATTAAAATTTCGAAGTTACAAGCATCAGTGGTCTCATTTAATTGCAAAGCATAATTGGTCATTTAAAAATTCTTTCTACAAGAACTGATTCAATATAATCAGACATATCATGTATCTGACAAGCCTCTGAAGTTTTAGAAATGAGTATCTCTAACTTCTTAATAGAATCCTCTTCAAATATGCACTTTACAATTGCTTGGCACATAGCAAAATTAATTTTCTGCAATAATATGAGGTTTCCCTTTTTTCTTTTTTGCAGTTTGATAACTTACTAAAATATGAAGCCTCAGTTGCTTTTCTATTTTCTTACTAATTCACAAAAATAAATACATATTCCATGTTTTCACATTTTCTTCTTTTCACTTAAAAAAGTCAACAGGCTTATCAAAATAGCTTTCATGATTGGATTGTAAATGTTAAGATAAAAGAGAAGATTTTAAGCTGCTATCTGTAAGAATTTCTTCGCAAATTACACTTTGTAGTGGTGTATATTCATTCTCTGCAAGAATTAAAAAGACAGATTTAATCTATTCTTCATTATATCCTCTCTTTTTCTTGCCTGGTCATAATGCAAGATATCCTGAATATCTTTGTGTAATTTTCAGAATTGTGATCTATTGAATAACTTTTACTAACTTTCTAATCACAGTGTGCTGAATTGAATGAATATTTTGAGATTCTTAATTAATACATTTTTCCACATTATTTTTTTTCTGAAGGCAGTGGGGATTAAGTGACTTGGCCAGGCTCACACAGCTAGTTAGTGTTTGAGGCCTATTTGAAATTAGGTCCTCCTAAATCCAGGGCTGGTCCTCTATCCACAGCACCACTTAACAACCTCTTAATATTATTTTTTTGTACTCTTCCAAGTCTTTATGCAGTTGGGACTCTTATGATTTTTTTAAAAATAAGATTTCTATATAAATTTCACTTTTATGTTCAGTATTTGTTAAATACATAACAATACTGTACCAGCATACAAATATGTATTCTTCCAAGTAACTTTGTTTCATAGCAATGTCACTCCCCAAAAAACAGTTTTAAGAAAAACGAATGAAACTAGGGTGTATGTCCACGTTTTAATTACTCTCACAAGCAGACTTGACATGCATTACATGGAAGTTACAGTCCAGAACTAAGCCCTCCTAAGGGGACCAGTCCAGAGCTGACTCAACTTGGAATTTGGGAATACAGAGTTATTTACCTTTTCAACAGGGGCTGATATCACCCACCATCATTCTCCCTCCTGGACAGAGGAATTATCTGTTCTATCAGACCTCCCACCGTACTAGACCACTCCCAGTCTTGGGCTATCTAGGCAGAAAGATCTAAGCCCACCCAAGCCTGAGCAGATTCAATCAGTTCATGTCTGGTTTGGAGTTTGACTAAGATGACTCGATGCAATATTAGTAATGTCCTTGTGAAGAGCTTTGAAGAGCTCTTCTGGCTGACTGGGGTGGAGGGAAGCTCTGAGTGAGAATCATTTTTCACAGCAACAAACAGGTTTCTGGACAGGTAAGTACTGTGGTTATTAAGCATACAAGGACTCCAGAAAATATGGTTGTCTAGCCAATCAATGAAATGGGTATCTAGTTACAATATAAAATATTTCCTTTTCTCCTGGTTCATGACAAATGTTACATGAAATGATAAATGTACTTAAAAGTTCAATTGCATATATTGCTTCATATTTAATAATGTTTATATATAAATTAGCCTTTCTAAGGAAAGAATCTCTTCAGATGTAACTTTCTTCTCTTCAGGCATTCTGGCTACAGGGGTAGGGAAACTGCATCCTCGACATTTTGTTCTGTGAAATTTGGATTCAGTCAAAGGGCCACATTTAGGACCCTAAAGGCCACATGTGGCCTCAAGGATACGGGTTCACCACCTGTGGGCAACACTCTCCCAGAAACTCTATCTAATGACTGACCATTGTTGCCAAATAGTTAATTTGGAAATCTATCAGAAAAGAGAATAGTAGTATAAGTGGATGATAAGTTCAAATGGGAAAATAGCCTTAGTACTAGGAGAGGCAATATGAGGTTTCTTCTGCAGAACATTTATGATCATATGTGATGTTTTCAGGGTGGCTTGTAATGCACACACTCCACACCAATTATGGTTTGGTTTTGGTTTGGGGTTTTGTTTGTTTTTAGATTTTTGGAGTGGGGAAGGCAAGGCAATTGGGGTTGAGTAACTTTCCCAAGGTCACACAGCTAGTAAGTGTGTGTCAAGTTTCCAAGTCCAAATTTGAACTTGGGTCCTTCTGACCCCAGGGCCAGTGCTGTATCACCTAGCTGCCCTATCAATTATAGTTTTGAAACAGCCAGATATGTGTGCTGCAAGAACACAAACATTAACATCTTGATCTTGTGATTACACAGCTGATGAGGTATTTTTAATTATACAGAAGGAAAAAAGGGAACTATTCTGGTAAATAATACAAATGAGGGAACATGTATGCTTCTGACCATTCAGTGGAAATTGGTTTGCTCTCCAATATCAAACTCTTGTGGTAGGTTTTTTTTTTTTAGTAATTTGATCACAGGTGGAGAAAATGTAAGAAAATGTTGTGCTTAGAAGTAGTCAGAGTTTGATGTAATTATTGCATGAACATCAAAATCATTGTGCACGTGATCATGATAGTTTCAGATTGCTACAGAAACAAACCTGTAATGTTCAAGTATTCACATGTTGTCACAGAGGAGAAATATATTTGTAATATAATGAACAATTATTCGCTGCTGAAAATATCTGCCCAGAAATTTTTAGTAGGAACACCTTGGCCCATTGCTCTCTCAAACGGGATCTATTGTATTATACAATCATCCTCTCTTAATTCTTCCTTAAGTAGATTCAAAATAATATTCAAAAACAAATATAGCCAAGATTAGAAGGACAGCGGAAAATTTGGAAAAAAAAATTAGTTTATCAGATAAAGTTTCATATTTAAAATATAGAAATATAAAAAATAAAGAACTTTGTCAAATCTATAAGAATATGAGTCATTCTCCAGTTGATAAATGACCAAGGAATATGAACAGGCAGTTTTCCAAAGAAGGAATCGAAAGAACTTATAGTCATATAAAAATGCTCTAAGTCATTGATTAGAGAAATGCAAGGAAGAAAAAAGAAATTTACATGATATTTTGTGCATAGTATATTTGCTGTTTCATGTACTATCATCTTTTTTATTGTACTATGTTATGGACATGCTTTGTTTTATTCCATAAATTAAAAAACAAATTCTAATAATAAATAAATTTAGTCTGCTTCACTAAAAAACGATATTAAATTCACAAAACTTTATTTACACAAGACTTTTCAAAAGTATGTATTATGGAAGAGAAGGAAAGTCAGAAGGAATAACAGACAAGCAGAACAATTTTAAAAGCTGTATGTTGAAATTAATTTTTTTAACGAAAAGCAATCTCTATATAATAGATGTTTGCAGTTTCAAGTACTATTCTCTTTTTTTAATGCAATATACATGGAGAACCTCATTTTATTTAGTGTTTCAGGGTTTCAGAATTTTAAAATCCTAAAAAAGAAATACATCTGTTGTATGAAGTGAAAGCTATAGTTGTCATCTGCATAAACTTTCTCTCCACAGGTACTTAGACAATGCCCCTGTGCTCATCCTGTGTGACTCCTGTTCATGCCTTTCCATAAATTCTTCGTAGAAGAAGCCCTCAACTTGCCAAAGGCCTTCCTTGAGTTCTTTTAGCATTTTAAGGTTACCAGTGCAACACCCAAATGTTCCAGCCCTCTGTCACTCTCTCAATTACTGGCCCATCTCCTTTTATATGCTCATATGTCCTTGATTATGGTTGCAGATGTGTCTTGCATATAAACTATGGGGGGTGGTATGCTCTTTCTCCTACTTAACACCTGCTATTTAACACCCTCCATTGCTTTGGGTCACCTGAAATTTTGATTCATCTGAGGTTATGACATTCCATGACTCATGGATATATGGTATCCCTGCAAAGTACTGTGAAAAGAGCACTGGACCAGTAGTTACGAGAACAGGGCTTAAATCTCAACTTTGCCATTATCCGGTTGTGCAAACCTTGACCAGGTCACTTCCTCTCTGACCTTCTGCTTCTTCATGTGCAAAATGACAGGTGTTTGAAGTAGATGATCTTTCAAAAGATTCTCCTGTTGATATGTGACTATTGGTGTTAAAAAGAATGAGGTTGTTAAACATTTTCTAAAAGAATGTTTTGAAAAAGTTACAAATTAGAGTATAAATATTGCATAAACATAAATATTACACCAAGTTCCTTGGTGGTAGTAAATAGAGTATTTTCTTATGAAAGAGTTAAAAAACTGATATTTTAAATGAATGAAGCAACAGTGGTAACGCATTTCTACACCACTTTAAACTTTATAAAGCATTTTCTCTGCAGCAATTGATAATGAACAAGCAAATATACCTGGAGCCCAGCTGTGATTTTTTTTCATCACTGCAAGGAGACCTGGGGAATTTAATTGAAAAGTTTTAATAACATGACACTTTCCCATATGGAAAAAGAATCTGAGAAGGAAAGCGGGGGAGGTCTGTTCTGGGTGCACAGACAGCCAAAATGAGAAAGTGACTCGGAATCAGGGGAAATGTCAAGCTGTGAATCAGGTGTCAGTCTCTCGAAATAGAAATGTTGCATGAATTTTGGCAAAAACCCACCAATCCCAAGATGCTTTTAGAAGTCATTTGAGAACATACTAATAGATCACAGAATAAGCAAACTCACCTGCAAGGGATTTCTAGTCACCTTCAGGCCGTCTTAAATCTAACACTATGAAATTTGTGTTTCCTACAGCCATGATGTCTAAGGTTTTGCAAAAACCCTGTATCTAGGGAGTGACCTTAAGCTATTACTTTCAGAGTTCTTTAGGCCTTGGATAATAGGGGCTGAAACAATCCTAGGGGATGGTAGGTAGTAGCCTCGGGTGCAATTGGGGGACTTGAATAAAAATAAAGGGGTGGTGGAAGCTTAAGGAAAGAGAAGATAAGAAAATTTTGAAAAACTACTTTTCACCTGTTGTGTAACAGAGTTAAAGTTGTAGTGATATTATTTTCCAAATAAACACACAAAACATAACTTCTAACCAATCAGTGGTCAAGTCTGCTGACAGGTCTTAACAAGGAAGATTTGCCTTTGTATTGCCTTTGAGCCAGCAATACCACTTCTAGGACTGTATCCCATAGAGATCATAGATGTGGGGAAAAGACCCATATGTACAAAAATATTTTTAGCAGCTCTTTTTGTGGTGGCAAAGAACTGGAAATCAAGGGGATGTCCATCAATTGGGGAATGGCTCAACAAGTTGTGGTATATGAATGTAATGGAATACTATTGTGCTGTGAGAAACAAGGAGACTTACATAAACTGAAGCTAAGTGAGGGGAACAGAACCAGGAGAAATCTATACACAATCACAGACACAACAAATGGGTACGAAGACTAACTTTGATAGACTGGACTTCTCTCAGCAATGCAAGGTTGTAAGACAACTCCAAAAGACTCATGATGGAAACGGATATCCACATCCAGAGAAAGAGCTACTGAGTGTAAATGCAGATTGAAGCAAACTACTTGCTCTTTCTTTTTTTTTGTTTTGTTTCTTCTTTCTCTTTGTTCACTCCAGTTGTTATAATCCTTTTTTACAACCTGACTAATGTTTAATGTGAAGGTATTTGTAGATCCTATATTTGATTGCATGTTGCCATTGGGGAGGGAGGAGAAGGAGGGGGAGAAAATTTGAAACTTAAGGGACTGTGGAACTGAAGGTTGTAAACTAAAAGTAAATAAATTTAAAACAAACAAGGAAGTGTTGGCAGGTGAGAGTGTTGTGCATTGTCAGGAAGTCCAGCATGCATTGCCAGGAATATGTGCATGTAATAACTTGTTTACAATATGATACTATACAGTTACATGACACAATATTGCATCATCAAAGTTTCAGTGCAAGAAAGAAACTACTAATTTATAACAAATTATTAAATGCATCATTTTAAAAAAATTACATATTTTAAATAAAGCAAATTGTAAAAAACATTAAAGGATTAAAGAAAGTAGGTTTCCAGGGGAGTGCTGAGAAATAGGCTAAATAAATTTGGGAACTTCTGGATTGTAGATTATGGTGAATCCCCCTCTACTTAATGAAGGAAACCTCTATTAAGCACTTATTATATGCAAAGCACTGGGCTAAACACTGGAGGTACAAATAGAAAAGACAGACCCTGTACATAAGAAGATCACATTCTTATAGGGGAAACAACACATATGGAAATTTCATTTCTAACTCAGATGGAAAGCTTCCATTGTCCTTAGAGTGCATGGGTAATGGTAGCCTCTTCTTTTTTTTTTATTTAAACAAATACTTTATTAACTTCTAGTTTACATCATTCATTTCCGCCAGATTTTGAGTTACAATTTTCCCCCCATTTTACCCCTACCCACCCTCCCAGAATAGCAGTTCCACAAGATATCCCTTCCTCCAATCTGCTCTCTCCCATATCTTCTCCCATACCCCCTTCAACTTTTCCATTAGAGCAAGGTGAATCTCTGTGCCCCAATGCCTGCACATCTTATCTCCCAATTACATGCAAAAGAGTATTAATAATAGTATTTATATATATTTGAAACATTTAATTTTAAGACCTCAAATTTCAGATCCATTCCCTTCCTGCCTTGTCACCCATTCCCTCTGGGAAGATAAGTAATTCAGTATGTGTTGTACATGTATAGCTATGCAAAACATTACCATAGTAGATATATTGGATAAGGCTGCTTATAATTCCCTCCCACCCATCCCACCCCCTACCTGGTCCATTCCCTACATGATCCTGTCCCTCTTCTATAGTGGGTACTTGCAACCTCCCCTCCCCGCAAGAATGCCCTTCCATCCATCATCCATCCTCTCATCCCCCTTCCCCTATTCTGCTGCAGGTTGAGATATCCCATTTAGTATGTATGTCATTCTCTCCCTGAACCAAATTCAATGACAATGTGGTTTTGCTTTTTGCCTTCCTATTCTTCCCCTCCTCTGCAGCCACTTCCCCTTGCTTCTTCTACATGAGATAGTTTACCCTACCCTGTCTCTCCCCATCTCCTCTTGCCACTTTCCTCTCTCACCTCATAATTTCATCCCTTAAGTATCATCCCTTCCCAACAAATTCAACCTATGTCCTCTATCCATGTATAACTGTAAATATATATATACACACATTCACATATGTATTCATGTGACCATATACCCTTCTTCCATTATTTTTATACTGAGAAAAGTTTCATCAGTCACAGTTATTGTTTTTCCATGTTGGAATGTAAATAGGTTAACTTTAATAAGTTCCTTTTGATTTCTTTTCCCTGATTACCTTCTCAGGCATCTCTTGCTTCTTGTGTCTGGATGTCAAATTTTCTATTCAACTCTGGTTTTTTCCTCAAGAATGCTTGAAAGTCCTCTATTCCACTGAATGACCATATTTTCCCCTGAAACAAAATACTCAGTTTTGCTGGGTAGGTGACCCTTGGGTTCAGTCTCAGCTCTTTTGCTCTCTGGAATATCATATTCCATGCCCTTCAATCCCTCAGTGTAGAAGCTGCCAGGTCCTGGGCTATTCTGATTGTGTTTCCACAATATTGAAATTGTTTCTTCCTGGCTGCTTGGAGTATTTTCTCCTTGATCTGGGGATTCTGGAACCTGGCTATAATATTCCTGGGAGTTTTCTTTTTGGGATCTTTTTCAGGAGGTGATCTGTGGATTCTCTCAACCTCTATTTCACCCTCTGGGTCTAAAACGTCAGGGCAATTTTCCTTGAGAATTTCTTGAAGGGTGATTTCTAGGTTCTTTCTTTGATCATGGCTTTCAGGTAGTCCAATAATTTTTAAATTATCTCTCCTGGATCTATTTTCCAGGTCGGTGGTTTTTCCCATGAGATATTTCACATTGCCTTCTATTCTTTCATTTGTTTGGATCTGCTTAACAGCATTTTGATTTCTCATAAAGTCATTAGCTTCCATTTGCTCTAGTCTAACTCTGAAGGAATGAATCTCTTCCGTGAGCTTTTGAGATTCTTTTTCCATCTGGCAAATTCGACTTTTTAAGGCATTCCTCTCCTCATTGCCCTTTTGGGCCTCCTTTGTCATTTGAGTTAGTCTATTTTTTAAGGTGTTGTTTTCCTCAGTCAGGCTGTTGACCCTCATTTCATACTTTTCCTGCATCCTTCTCATTTCTCTTTCCAATTTTTCCTCCACTTCTCTTATTTGATTTTTAAAGTCCTTCTTAAGGTCCTCTATGGCCTGCAACCTGCTCATGTTTTCTTTTGGGGCTTTTGGAGCAGGCTTTCTGACCTCACAGTCCTCTGACTGTTCCATGCTTTGATCCTCTTTGCCCCCAAAATAGGAGTCTAATGTTTCATTTTTCTGTTTATTTTGTTTCCTTTGCCTTGGCATGATGCCACTTAATTACTTGACTTTTGGGCTTGTTGCCACAGTAGGACTCTGCCACCAGACAGGGGAGCTTCGTCCTGAATATGTGTGGGGGCAACTTCTGTTTCTGGCAAGCTGGAAACCCGCCCCACGACCTCCCCCCCAGACCAAAATCCAGATCCAGGGAGGTTAAAGCAAGAGCGATTACCCCCCAAGACTGATCACTGGATCTCCCTACAGTTCGCAGGCCAGGAGCCGGAGCTGCCACTGAAAACTGCAAAATGGCATGTCTCCTCAGTGCCTTCTAGCCCCCAGGGGAGGGAGCTGACGCATTCCCCAAATACTGGTCCCAGAGTCCATAGGGTACTACCCTCTCACTTTGTCCTAGGCATGTCTATGTTGATAATTCTGGAATCGCCACAGCTGCTGGTGTTCTGGGGTCCCTCCAGCCTGCTGCTGGCCTGGCCACCCTGGGGCTAAAACCTTGGGACCTGGGCTCAGCTCTCACACGCCCGCTGTGCTGCCGGCTCCCAGAGAGCTGCGCTGGCCCTTCCTCCAGGGCTGCTGGGCTGTCCTCAGCAGGAGGTTAGCTTCTCTGTGTTGTTCTGTGGGTGCTGGGGCTCCAGAATTTGTTCAGAGTCCCCTTTTACATAGTTTGGAGGTGATCTGGGGGGAGAGGGCCTTGGAGGTGCTGTTTCTACTCCGCCATCTTGGCTCTGCCTGCCCCCCCCCCCCAGCCTCTTCTTTAAAGTCATTTCCACAGATCAAATCACATCACTCTGATGTTGAGCCATTTGACAGTGCCAAGGACTTCGGTGACAATAACTCTCCTTTCTAAGCCTTCACTAGTTGATGCTGTAGTACCTGCAGGAGACCTGCCAGGCTAGACCTCACAGGATTGTCTCCCAAGATGAGATGGCTGAGGGCCCTGGGCTGGAAGCATTGCTATTCCCAAGGCTCTTGGGTTCAGGGTCCTGGGTTATTTCCATAAGGGCCTGAGGGAATATGGTGGCCTAGATGGTGATGGTGGTTGTCCTACTTGGTTGGCACATGCTGTTTCTCCTAGGATGCCTTGCAGCTCCAACTATGCCCACTGAAACAAATTCAGAGCCATGAGAA
Source organism: Gymnobelideus leadbeateri (assembly GCA_011680675.1). Classification (NCBI taxonomy): domain Eukaryota; kingdom Metazoa; phylum Chordata; class Mammalia; order Diprotodontia; family Petauridae; genus Gymnobelideus; species Gymnobelideus leadbeateri. Next base: position 457,748 of record WOXC01004562.1, on the reverse strand, counting down.
ATCCCTGAGAGACATCAATATTTCCTCATGCCTGGACCACATTTTGAGCACATAATACTACCAAAGCACTTGGAGTGCTTTATGTAGAACCAGTTTTCCTGTATCGTTATACCAGTTTTGTTCCAAATAGGAAAGTACAAATCTAAGACTAAAAAGTCAATTGATTTTCTCCCTTAGTACAAGACTGAATGAACATAAGCCAGAAATTGTTAGAGCTGCAAGGAACTTTAAAGATCATTCGTTCCAACCCCCATCTCCCTAGTTTTTCATGTGAGGAAAGTGAGGCCCAGAGAAGAAAAACCTATCCAAGGTCATACAATAAGTTTTCAGTAGAATTACCCCTCAAATCCACCTCCTGATTCTGAATCCAGTGATTTGTACCACCAGATGTTTGATGGTATTTGTGGAATATGCATGTCATAAAGGATGGCTGGTGAAGGTTTTTGTCCATAGAGAAAAGAATGTGTATAGAAGGAGTAATATCTCTATTCCCACTGATGGGGTGCTTGGGATGTATATATGTTTGTAATATCAATCTATGTTTGTAACATCAGTCTGTAATGTCAATCTGTAACATCAGTTTGTAAATGGGGTGCTTTGGGATCTATGTCTGTAAAATCAATTTGTAAAAGCAGTCTAAAATCACACTTCCCCCTCCCCAGTCTCAAAGCATTAACACTGCCCTTTCTCCCTGCCAGCACTGCCCAGCAACAATACATGAACTGTTTATCTCTGCTTGAAACAACAAGCTACCTATGAATCCTTCACTAACCTATCTATAAACATTTTAGCTTAGGCAAATGTTATCTCCCTTAGTTAGAATGGCTAGCTGCACCATGAATCCTTCAATACCCTATCTATAGGGTAACTCCTTAGCCAATTATACCCATACTGTGTCTCCAATGGCCTTAGTTCCCAACATCCATCTTGTCAAGCTTGACATTGATGGGTGGCAGACTGGGCACTCCTCAGTGGCCCTGACCTAGGATTGACTTTAGTGACATGTCAGGCCTAAAACCACACTTTCAGGTAGCCCCTCCCTTGGGCTATTTCCCAGTGAATCATGGGCAATATGCCTGTGCAGTTGATATTAAAAGTGCATGGTCCTTTAAGCACTGACCACTCCTTAACTCCTCCCTGATCCCACCCTTACTCACCTAGTTAGCATAATTGACACCTGATTTACTGTCTTGACTCCTTAAAACTATGCCTATGTTTTCTTTAAGTTTGCAGGTTCCCTAAGAACTCTTGCCTGCTGTGCTGTGCAGTATAACAATAAACTTTACAATCTCGGCTTCAAAGTTTGCTTGAGCCTGGTAAATTCTTTCCAGGCTGAATTGCAGGGTTTCTGGTCACTGATAGTGATCAGGGTCCCTGGTAGAACCTATTACCCTTCCCTCATCACTAATAGCCTTCCCTTATCACCACCCCATGCAGATTTGTTGGTTTTTCCTTAAAAGGTATTGAGACATTCCCAGATTCCCAAGGTTAGTTCAGAGGACTAAAGGCTTAGTCTGTTGATGTCACTTTATCACTACCTGAATACAAAAGTTAGGGGAGGGTGGGCTCTCAGAAGTCTGGCTACTGGATCACTATGGGCAAGGCAAGAAAGCTTCACTCAGCTGAATCCAAGCTTCTTTTTGCCAAGTATCTTTCTCCTGAAGTAGCTAAGTAAACCTCCTTTTGCTAACTATTGAACGACTTCTAGGTGTCCTCCCTTTGTTCTAGTATCAAACCTAAACTACGGTGGGGGGGGGGTGGGGGAGGGCGGGGAGGCAGGGATTAGACTGTCTCGGGCCCAGTCCAGAACAATAAGTATTTGGTGAAATTGTTTCTGGAGTTGATGATGATTTGAAATACTGGGTTCTTATTCTCCACTTCAGGCATTTGGTAACTGATTTTGAACCTGTCCTGAAAGAAAAGAAAGACTTGTGGTCAGCTGCTGAGATAGAACTGAGTGTGCACTCAGAAGGGCACCAACTGGCTGGCCAAGGTAGGTCCTCTGTGCTGGTGAGCAAGACAAGGATTCCTATAGGCCTCTGGGGGGGAGGAAGGTAGCAGTAATGGCAGCTAGCAGGAGGCTCCTATCCCACTCCCACCCCTGGCCCAACACATGACTGTGAATATGGCACTACTTTTAGTTTGCATTTTTTCTTTCCTGCTCCAAGATGAATACATTTTGGAGATAGAATGGACTAGGTTACAGCTTGGTATGGGACAGCTAGGTGGTGCAGTAGATAGAGTGCTAGAATGATTCATCTTCCTGAGTTCAAATTTGGCCTGAGACACTAGCTTTGTGACCCTGGGCAAGTCATTTAACCTTGTTTTCTTCAGTTTCCTCATCTATGAAATGAGCTGGAGATGGAAATGGCAAACTACTCCAGTATTTCTGCCAAAAAAACCCAAAATCAAGTCATGAAGAGTCAGACACACTTGAAGAACAACTGAACAACAAAAGCTTGGTAGGATCTTGGAAGGGCCACAGAATAACCAAAAGGTCCAGTGATAGGAATCTCTGCTGGGAATTTGTCATAATTGTAGTCCTAATGGGCAACCATGGTTCAGTGGCCATTCATACCTAGCAGCTGAGGCACCATTTCCAAACCAAAATCCTCTTTTCTTTACCAAATGTTAAGTGGGAAAGAAAGTTACCAAATGCCTGAATATGCTCTGAATCTGAGAGCTGAGATCTTCTACTCCACACCATCACAGACTTCCAGAAGCAAGCTTACCAAAAAGACATTCCCAGAATCTAACCATTTTTATTTTGGGAAGCAATGGATAGTTGGTTGGCTAGTTTGAGACTGGAAAAAAAAAAGTAGGTTAAATTTATACTTCAGACACTTACTAGCTGTATAACCCTTGGTAGGCTGTTTAACCTCTCTACACTTCATTTTGCTATCTGTAAAATGGGGATAGTAAGAGCACCTATCTCACAGAAATTGTATTATGTCAAATGAAATCATGTAAACTTTAATGCACTATATAAATGCCAGCTCTTACTTTGCTGATTTGAGCTATAAAGTTCCATCCCAGGTTGCTCAGAACAGAAAATCTGTTGCTTTAAATTAATTTTGTTGTTTAATGTGACAGTGAGTAAAGAATTATTGCATATTGCACTTTCTATATTCCATTTAAGGGGGTATGCTTTGGACTTCAGCAAAACTAAAGATTAGAAGGGACAAAAGAGTCATAGAGATATAAAGGGGAAACCTTTTAAAATGTAAAGGAAGCACTTCAAGCCTGAGAAAGGGTCAGAGGCTTGAATAGTTCAACTGTATATTAAAAGGCCTTAGAGCACCAACAACCTCCTTACCTTTGTATCCACTACTCAACAGTATAAAGCGCCCCCAGGCAAACAGGAGTGGTATTCATGCAGCAAATCCATGATGAACCAGGATAAATTGTCAAAATAACCGAGGCTAGACCTCATCCACCTCCTAACTGGAAGTCAGAAACCTCAGAGTCTGGGTTCTGAGAGAATCAGAGAGAAGCTTCTGCCAATTCCAGGCTAATATTGTTGCCTTGGCTAAACGCTAACAATCCAGGTGAAAGGAGCACCAGAACACTCAGCACTCAGAACAGCATAGGCTGTTAAATGTTCAGTAGAGCATTTATACCTTGGACATTGGCATGCTATAAAATTGGAGCTGCATTTGTTGTCTTAGGTTTAAGAAAATGATGATGGTAATATTAATAATAAAGATCACACATTAAATGCTCTATACACATTGTTTTCTCCCAGAGAACTGGCTCTTAGTTACCAATACATCCCTTTCCTGAAGGCTGTCTTGGGTCTTCTTCCACTATACTATTTTGATTGGTGATCTCATCAGCTCCCATAGATTGAATTATCTTTATTCAGACGATTAACAATCCATTTGGCAATCCCTAAACTTACTCCCTTCCTTCCCCCCTCCTTCCTCCCCTGATCCCGGCCTCTAATTTTCTATCTCCAATGCCTATTGGACATTTCAAACTGGATGCCTTGAAACATCCTATGTTCAAAACAGAACTCACTATCTCCCCCTCTGCCCTTGACTCTGCTTAACATCTTGTTTGCACCTCATTCTCTCCTCTGACAAGCAGGCCCTTATCATTTCACACCTGGACTACTGCAACAGCCTGCTAGTTCCTAGACCAGGAGTGGGGAACCTGTGGCCTCAAGGCCATCTATAGCCTTCTAGGCCCTTGTATGCAGCCTTTTGACCAAGTCCAAGTTTTACAGAACAAATCCTTTTATTAAGGGTGTTTGTTCTATGAAAGTTTGGATTTAGTCAAAGGGCCACACTTGAGGACCTAGAGGGCCACATGTAGCCTTGAGATCTCATCCCTGTCTAGTCTCTCCCCACTTCAGTCCACTCTCCACTGAGTTGTCAAACTGATCTTCCTAAAGGGCAAGTCCACATTATCCCCTTCCTCCTGCCATTCATTCAACTCCAGTGGCTCCCTATTACACCCAGGAACAAATATAAAATCCTGCCTGGCTTTAAGCTCCTCATGATCTGATTCCTTCCCTTCTTTCCAGTCTTATTCCTTTATTGCCACTCCCCTCTACTCCCAGTCATATAGTCTACAATTCAGTGACACTGGCCTCCTTGCTGTTCCTCACACAAGACACTACATCCATCTCCCTATCAGAGTGCAGTCCCTCTTGCCTAGAACTGTTACCCTCCACCTGCAAAAAAAAATTTGTAGTCCTCCTTAATCTTGGTGCCTTCCCTCTGAGATTATCTCCCACTTTTCATGTGTGTGTGTGTGTATATATATTCACAAATACATATGTAATCTTATTTGTACATAGTTGTTTGCATGTTATCTCCCTCACTGGACTGTGAGCTTCTGGAAAGCAGGGACTGTTTTTTTGCCATTCTTTGTAGCTCTAGTGCTTAGCATAGTATCTGGCACATAGTAGGTGATTAATAAATGCTTGCTGACTTCTCAGTCATATCAGATCATTGCTAGATTATTGGTGTTAATATTAGAAGAACTGGAATTTAAACACCACCTCAAAGGACCAAGCTGAATCAAGTGATATAGTGCATTTAGAAAAAAAAAATCTGTATCGAAGAAAATAGAAAGTAGGATGAAAATTTTTATTTCAAAGTAAAATCTTAATTTTTTTTGTTGTTGCATCAATTATTGTGCCTTGTCCTTCTAGTGTGAAAGATATCGTGAAGTTTAGGAACTTTCTGGCCAAGAAGCACTTTGGGATTACTGAAAATGCAAGTCAGTCTATTTTCTTTCTCATATTCAATTTGGGGCCTGTTTCATTATCCATCTACAGTGTCTGTTCATGACATATATAATGATTAACTCAACAGATTGGGGGGGGGTTGGTTTAATATCAGAAGAACTTGGGATAGCTTTAATAAAATAAAGATTTTTTTTACAGTATAAGTGGCTTGGCAAAGAAATATCGACTAATTATTTCTATATGGGACAACAAACTGACAAGATTAAATACCATTCCATGTATATCCAGAATATATAGAAGAGTCAGAGGACCTAGGTTAAAATTCTGTTTGACATTTACCTAGAGTCATCTTGCACAACCAAATCCCTTGGTTTCTCTAGATCATGAGTTTCCTCAGTCCTCTTAAATGAGGATAATACTTACAACTACCCACTTCAATGATGACAGGATCAAATTTGTGCAAAACTTTTAGTAAAGGGGGCGGCTAGGTGGCACAGAGCGTCGGCCCTGGAGTCAGAAGGACCTGAGTTCAGATCCGGCCTCAGACACTTTACACACAAACAAAAACCTAGCCGTGTAACCTTGGGCAAGTTACTTAACCCCAATTGCCCTCAAAAAAAAAAAAAACTTTTAGTAAAGCTTAAAGTTCTATACCAAGATGGCATTATCCAAATGTGTCCTGTTCTTCAAAGTAGTGATTTTGACAAGCTATACAATTATGCTGAGGCCACTGCTCAGAATGTTTCTACAAATCTTCTTTTGGCCATTTAGAGCCAGTTTATGAATAACATGTGAATATCATGTTATATTCAAATTTTCTTTTCTTTTCACCAAAACGATCTATTAATAACCTACTTCATTTACCAGGTTTGGTACTTCATGCCTTTTGCTCTTTCTCCCACCCAAATCAAGTCCACCATAAAAGGATTAATTTGCCATTACTGCAAATATTTGTTTTGCCTTTTTTTTTTTTTTTTTGGAGGGGGGAATGCAGGGCAATTGGGGTTAAGTGACTTGCCCAAGCTCACACAGCTAGTAAGTGTTAAGTGTCTTGAGGCCGGATTTGAACTCAGGTCCTCCTGACTCCAAGGCCGGTGCTCTATTTACTGTGCCACCTAGCCACCCCTACTTCAAATATTTAGAAGAATGTAGTACAGAAAATTCCAAAAAAGGAAATTTTTTAAAAAATCCCTTACCCTTGTCTTGGGCAAGGTCAGAATTGCTAGAATAAGTCTCAAAATAAATACTTTGAAGGAGACGATATCCATTACTTGGATGTGTGAATTCAAGTATGTTTGTTAAAGAAAGTATTACTACTACTACTATTATTATTGTTAAGGCCCACATTGTATTTTCTTATGCTACAGAAAGAAGAACCTTTCTCAATAAATATTTAGGCTCAAAAACTATAACTATTCAGGCAATCTAATTGAATAGTGCTTGTTCTTACACTGAAATTGGCTCCCCACAAGGTGACAATCCTAAAATGATTGGCTTATCCTATCATTTATATAAATGTAGCACACAGTAATTCCTCCCATAAATATGAGAAAATAATTCAATAGAGCCTATACAGTGAATATGATGTACACTTTATTCTATTTACAGTACATTTGTTATAAATATAATACATTTCTTGAAAAGCTTACTTTTAATTAACTTGAGTAGATTTTTTATATTTTAAACAGATCAACCCAGTTGTTAAATTACATAATAAAGTAAATGACAATTTAAATGACAAAAATTTCATGGTTGTGAAATAGTGCATTCTGTACTGAGATGAAAAAAAAAAGGTCAAATTGGTTCTAAAATTATATTCAAAGCATCAGATGAAACTTAATTTGTACAAAGTTATGTATAAGTGAAAAAGTCCACTGGATACTTAAACAAGAAGACTTTTATAACATAGGGCCAAAACTGATTTTTGAGAACTGTGAAAAGTAAGAACAGCAGAATTTGTATTTAACACTCTATAGTAAACTTCACAGTAAAGCTGGAATTTATAGGGACTAATGGCTTAAGAATAGCATAGCCAACAAAGGCCATTTTTTTCTGAAATTATCTTCTAATACGGCCACTAATATGCACCATCCTGTAAGCTGTTACAGCAGTCAATCATTAATTTTTTAAAGACAGGGCCTAAGGTGCATGGATATGTTCAAAATCTGTATTTTGAATATTTAAATTACCAGAGTTGAAAAAAAATACAAAAAGAATCTATGCATTCTCAGTCCAACGTGCTTTGCATCAATAAACATAAACTGACAAGAGGTTTGAATATTTGCTATTGTGATGCTATACCATCTTTTGTAATATGGTAGATGTCCCCAAAACTGCTGTAAAGATTCGTTCAGCAAAATAAAACTGATTCTTTTGGTTTCCAGTACAAATTTGCAAGTGGTCACACATTACTGATGATGATCAGTGCTGGCATAGAGCTCTGCTGACTTGTTTCAAACAATGTCACTTGGTCCGATAACTTGGCAAATACCCTAGGAGTTCCAAGATTATAAACACCTGCATGAACAAAGCAAGCTTTCAGCTGCAAATTGTAGATTTCCTGGCTCTTAAGCTGTAGTTTATATTGGGTCTGTCCAAGCCATGTGAATGAACCATGGACTTCCAGGGCCTCTGGGCTAAAAGAGAAGAAAAGGAGAGCTGACAAATCCATTTGTTTAATGTTTTTAAAAGATTAACAGCAAGGTTCAACAATTGATCCTAAATCTTTCATTTTCTAATTTTCCAATTTCAAGGTAGCACAATGGTGCAAAGCAAGCTTTACTTATGAAAATATCAGTGGTTAGGTATTTTGAATGATAGCTTACTTTTATTTAAGGTAAAATTTTAAACAAAAACCATCTATCATTTTTAAGACTTTTCTTAAAATTCACCTCATTTGTTCAGAGGGCAACTCATTTATTGCTCTAAAATAACGGAAGATGAAGAAATCTTATGAGAAGCTCACATTTACAGTGCTTTAAAGGACCCTTCACAGATTTACTCACAACAACTTAGTAAGACAAATAGTATACGGTTATCCCCATTGTACATAATAGTGCTAAATACAGATCCTATAAATTCGTTGAACCAGAGAGATTTTATAAGCACTGTGTCAAGTCATAGCTAGGAAGTACCAGGGCCAGAACTCAAACCTAAGTTTCTTGACTCCCAGAGTCTAGAATTTATCTTACTACACTGTTCAAATAAAATGAAATGCATAGTGCACTTCATGTAAGGAGGGGAAATAGAGAGGTTCTGCTCCACCCTCCCCCACTTATACACCCTTGGCTTTAACTTAAAACTACATTAAGACTTTTGGGATACCCTGTATAAAAAAGGCTATCTTAAAATAACTACCTTCAATTACACTATACACTAAAGTGCTAAGGAAATTTATACCTGAAAACCATTACCTTGTTGCTTTATGTCGCAGATCAATTATTACATCTACATCCGTCTGAGAACAATTGGAAAGTAAGAGGGTGACTGGTACTAAACAAAGGCTATGAGAAAGGAGGAAAAAAGGATTGAACATGTTTTTGTTTTAGAAATAGAGGCAGTATTTAATAATTAAAAAAGGAACTTGTATTTTTAAAATATCTACTATATAGATAGGTAGAGATCTTAAAATAATCTATGCTATGTCCAAATACTAAGCCAGCTATAAAGTCACTCAAAACAATCCTTTCTGATAAGAAATATTACTGATGAAAACAATTTCTACATTAGCATATATAAATAACTGAATGTGTTCATTCAATTAACTGTTATATTTAATAATCTTAAATAAAAATGTAAGAACTTTCAAAGCATTTCCTGCTCCTCTCCACCTCCAAATCCCCCAAATAGAATAAAGGTAAACAGTAACTCCCCCCAAAGTTTAGCAGAAGAAAAAATCTCCAGCTGGAAAATCCCGTGGGAACGCACAACTACTTCTGGTCTTTTTGCTAATTCAGTTCAATATACATTTACTGAAACCTTCCCAGGTAGAAAAGGTTTGGGGCTAATGGAAAGACAGAGGGAGGATGGGTTGGGTAGGGTCCAAATCAAACGTCCAATTACTGACAGCCTAAGCAAGCAGAGAATATGTGAATACAAGCTGTATGCAAAGAGTCACATTCCTTTCAGAGAACAGGCCCAACTATGATATAATAAAACATTCCTTAGTGGAGGTTCTTCCTATCCAAAGATCTACAGTGTAATTCACAGGAGTGTTTTCCTTTCCCTAAAGAAGGCAGAACACAATCCCTTTACAGTGAGTAGCAAGAGTCAAAAAAGCTTATCATGTGATGGTTCAAGACTGAGTTAAGTCTTCCAGAAACTTGGGGCTAAGAAAATTTCGAGGTTACTGCTAGGTCAGACAAGGTGGCCTGAAGTTGCTGCCCTAAACATAGCAGATGTTCAATAGGAATTTGTTAAATAAAATAAGTTGTACTGAGGGAAAAATAATCATTTTATGTGAAACTGTCTTATTAAGTTTGAAATTCTGCTAAATACATTATATTCCTATGTTTTTAAGGAGTCATAACCTCAATTATAAACTTATGATATAAATATATATAAATCATGTTGTATAATATATAAATATAATACATATAATATAAAATATATAAGTTAATCTTATAAATATAGCATTTCCTTAGGACTATAAACACCCATCCTGAGACTCTTTTCAAGGATTATTTCATTAAGCATAAAGCTTCAAAAAAGTTTTAAAAATTATTTTTAGAAATCTTTAAATACTTTAAAAATAAGTAAAATGAAGCCAATAAAGACAAACCTTGCCAATTTGGAAAAAAACAAAACAAAACAAAACCAAAAGCTAATCTGTTAGCAAGTAATTTAAAGGGTGGCCAGGTGGCGCAGTGAGTAAGAGTTGGGATGTCCTTGGAGTTGGGATGACCCAAGATCGGATCCAGCCTCAGAAAATGAGCACCCACACACAAATAATGACTACTGTTAAATATCTCTTAAATAAATGTCACTGGTTTTCTAAATTCAGTTGTCGGGAGATTCTTAGAACTCAGAATTTAAAGGTTCTATACTTATTCTTTATTAACTACAAATGAAATTAAGTCCCTAGGTAAAGGAGTTTTCTTTCTTTTGACTTTCCAATGTAGGGACTTCTGGGTGGATATTTTTGAATAAGGTCACAATATCCATAACATTAATTTGAGTAATGTCAAGTGCTTTTGAGACATTTATTTATAAAGTTTTAACTATGTACCTCAAAATTTCTCATTGATGTTTGAACAAACTTTATTACTCCATCATTTCAAATATCAGTAAATAAACAGGGCTGTTATTTTAAAAACAGTACAAAAGAGCGTAGTAAAATTTCAACTATCAAAAATGAACATATTTCAGACCTTTTTTGATGAAATGGATGATTAAAGGACTCTGGATATTGAAGACTAGTTTTTATGAGACTTGATAGCTGTTCTACCGTAGGTCTTGTGGGAACCATAGTGTTTTCTGCTCGAGTAAATTTTAAGAGTCCCATCTCTGGTGGTTCCTAGGGAAGGAAAATAAAACAAAGCCTTAGCTAATTAAAAATACCAAGAGCAGAGAGAATGTTTTGAAATAGCATTAAAACACTGAAACAAAAATAAAGTAATTCTTACCTCAAGCTGATATTCTATTGGGGGACAGAACACGTGTGTATGTGTGTGTGTGTATGTATGTATATATACACAGATTCAGTTAAAAAAAAAAGTTTGAGGAAAGAAAGAGCACTAACACCTGGGATTTCAGGAAAAGGTCCCTGTAGAAAGTAGGACCTGAGTTGAACATTAGTGAAAGATGGAGTGTTTCATCTGGGGAACAGTTAGCATGGCAATTTGGCTAGATTTTAGGAATATATTAAAGAATAATATCTAATAACTCTAGTCACACAATTTGAAATGTCAGAGGCAGGATTTAAACAGAGGTATTGTTGCCTCCAAATCTAGCCTTCTCCCAATACCAGCAACTACCCCAACTCATTGCCCTCAGGAGGAAGGGAAAGATAGGCAGCAGCAAAAGCTGAAGACAAGGAATGAGGATTAAGAACAGGCCATCAGTTTAGAGAGTAACAGATCACTGGCAACATGGATAACACAGTTTAAGTGGTATGGTGAGGTCAGAGACCAGACTGAAACTGTCAGAGCAGTGAAAAATGGGTAAGGAAATGAAGGTAATGACCACAGATAATTTTTTTTTCCCTCTAGGAGTTTGTCTATGAAAGTGAGAAATGGAGAATTAGTTGGAAGGGACCTCAGCAACTGAGCAGAGATACAAGAATTTGAGGGGATGGCATAGTTTAGGGGAAAGTATTTTGAGAGAGTGAAACTCAGACTTATGCTGAGTCTCATCTCCACAATATCAAAATATCTACTGAAGTTTTCAAACCAGATATTCCAGAGGCATCTCAAGCTAAAAGTGGCCAGTAAGAGCTCATTATCTTTCCCAACCAGCTGACCCCTCTTCTAAACTTCCCTGTATCTGTCAAAGGAACTACCATTTTTCCCCCTTCAGTTTTCCAGGTTCATAACCCTAGTAATGGGGCAAGTAAGTGGTGCAGTGGATAGAGTGCCAGGCCTGAAGTTAGGAAAACTCATCTAAGTTCAAATCTTGCCTCAGACACTTACTAGTTGTATGACCCTGGGCAAGTCACTTAACCTTGTTTGCCTCAGTGTCTTTGCCAAGAAAACCCTAAATTAAGTCACAAAAGAGTTTGACATGAATTAAATGACTGAACAACAATCCTAGTAATATTCTCAAGTTCTCCTCACCTCACATATCCAATAAACTGTCAAACCTTGCCATTTCTCCTTCCATATGTCTTACATCTGACTCCTTCTCTATACCCACACAACCATGAATTGGGCTCAAATCCTCATCACCTCTTACCTGTATGATTGCACTGACTTCCCTACCACAAGCACACCCTACACAAAGTTGCCAGTACAACTCTTCTTAAGTGTAGATCAGATTTTATCAGTTCCCTACTCAATGATTACAAAGGTTCACTACTGCTTCTAAAATACGAAATCCACCAATTGGCTTTTGAAACCCTTCACATCCTGGCCCCAAGCTATCTTTCACTGTATGTTATTCCCTTTCCTATATTCTAACATTCAGCCAAATTGACCCCTCTGTTTCACACATAAAACTCCCACCTCTACCTCCATGCTTCTGCACTGACTTCATCCAACATCTGGAATGCAATCCCTCCTTACTTCTGGAACATAGGATTCCTCTCTTCCTTTAGGATGAAATTCAAGTATCACCTCCTACATGAAGCCCTTCTTGACTATCCCCATACCTAATGCCATCCCCTCCTAAACTATCTTGTATTTAACTAGTTTCAATTTAACTTTGTATTTATCCTCTTTCTATTTATTCTGTATATACTTAAATATGTACTTGTTGTCTCCCTCAAGAGAATATAATTTTGACAAGAGTAGGAACTGTTTCATTCTTTGTATTTGTAACACCAGTGTCTAGCACAGTACCTGGAATATGGTAGGTACTTAATAAATGCTTTTATACTGACTGATGAAGTAAAGGGTATCTGGGGACTGAGAAAAGAAGAGGTCTGAAATAATCACTGTCGGGAATGTGATAGAGACTCAACCAAGATGCAACACTAAGGCTAGCTGAAATTTAAAACAAGTCTGTAATGGACAAAATTAGCATACACTTAAGATTTTCCTTAGTAACTTTCAGCAGTCACCCATTTTGACATACTATGGCTCATACCTCTAATAAATCTATTTCTGATCTGTGAAGGATCCGAATCCCAGCTGGTTCAGGCCCTCTAGTGTCTGCTGGTTCTGTGAATTTCAAGATCTTTCCTGGATGTGAATAATTTTCAGTTCATGGCTTCTACTGCCCAAGCTGAACTGGTCGCATATGCCCTTATATGTTTAAAACATTAAAAAAAAAAGCCCACAAATTTAAGCTAGGCCTGTAAGAAATTTGGTTTTGTTGTTGTTGTAGTTGAAATATAACAGTATTTAGTAGGTGAACTAAAAAAATTTTTTTCACTTAGCTTGTTGCCAAACAAAAATTTTAAATATTGCTAGGCAAAGATGAAATAAGCATTAATTAGTGAGCCTGTGCGATAAACACAAGTTTGGCTAATGTTAACTTTCATTTTTAACTTTTTGGTAATTTGGTATGCTCATGTATCAGAAAAATGGACATTTAATCATTTTAATCTATGTCTGTGCTTAAGCCAAAAATATAACAAATGCTGATTAAGTGTTTTTAAATAAAAGAAAAATATGGTTGGAAACTAACAGTCAGAAATTCTTATGTCAAATCACAGTCTGGTCAGTTCACTTCAAAAAGTATTACCTGCTTTTGAGAAAATGAAAAAGCCTCTCTTCCAATAGTTCGAAGAATAACATGATGCTGGCCTTCCAAAATAAGCTGTTTATTGTCTTCCACAACATAGGCCTATAAGACATAACACACAAAAGGATTACCTAAATGTATTCACAATATCAAGAATGGCAAAATACTGGTACTGTAAACTCGACAAAATGATAGCAACATTATAACTAATTTCACCAATCATTAGAAAATTAGCAAAATGTATCTGTATCGGCATTTCTATTCTCAAAATTATTTAACTGATAGACTTCTCTCCTCCTTGGGAGTTAAAAGATCAAAATGTTTTTGTTGAGATTTGCAAAGAAATATGTTCAGAGGTGTTGTGAGGCTCAAATGAGACAATGAATGTAAAACACTTTGCAAAAAACACTTTTAAAGTATTATATAAATGCCAATTATTATCAGCCTCTAGTTTGGTGATGACTTGATTCCCTAAAACATTCCTTCTATTGCATTCCTGCTGAGTTCAAATAGTGTTTATAGAGCAATTATAGGACTATGTTTTTCTCTACATTTTAAAGGCTCTGCTCTCTCCTGGTTCTATTCCTACCTATCTGCCCCCTCTCAGTCTCCTTTCCTGTATCTTCATTCTGGTGAAGCCTACTAACTGGGGGTGTTCCCCAAGACTTTTTCTAGTCCCTCTTCTCTTTCTATGCTATTTTGACTAGTGATCTTATCAGCTCCCAGGGATTCAACTATCAGTTTTATGTAAATGATTCTCAGATCTATTTGTCCAGTTCTCTATTAAACTTCTCATCCCCAACTCCCTATTGGGCATTTTGGACTGGATGACCCAAAGACAACTTAACATGTTCAAAACTGAACCAATTTCTTTCTTCCTGTGCTCTGTCCTCATTCAAATTTCCCTAAACCAGTTGAGGGTACCACCATCCTCTAGTTATCCAGGTTCAAAACCTAGGTATCATCTTTGATTCCTTGCTCTTTCACACTTCACCCTATAACTATTCAACTACTATATCTTGTTCCTTCTGTCTTCATATCATCTCATATACATCCTCTTCTCTCCTCTGACACTATCATTACCTAGGATCCTAGAAGCAGGCCTTCATCATTTCATGCCTGCACAATTGCTATGTCTTGCTGGTTGGTCTTCCTGCTTCAAGTCTCTCTCTACTACAGTATACCCTTCACTCATTTGTCAAACTGATCTTCCTAAAGTATAAGACCAATCATATTATCCCTCCTTTCAATAAACTCTAGCGGTTTCTTATTACATCCAGGATTAAATATAAAATCCTGTTTGGCTTTTAAAGCTTTTCATAACCTGTCCAGTCTTAATTCTCCTCCAAAATCCTCAACCAACTGACAATGGCTTCTCTGATGTTCTTCATAAGATACTCCATCTCCTGATTCTTAACATTTTCACTGGCTAGTCTCCATGTCTGGAACCCTAACCCTAAAAGTCTTACCTTCTGCAAGAAGCCTTTTGTAGTCCTCCTTAGCCTTAGTGTCTTCCCTCTGAGATTATTTCCCATTTTTAATATATTTGTTTGCATGTTATCCCTCTCATTAGACCATGTCCTCTTTCAGAACATGGACTTCAATTTTTGCATTTTAGGGACAGTATCCAAAGTGCTTTAGAACATAGGTACTATGTACATGGCAACTAAGAAGAGCTCCTTCCACAAAATTGTGCAGGCCAGCCATCTCTTTGTTTTCTCAACAGGCTGCAAACCCCACTCTCCCATCATGCTTATTCACTTGATACGTTCCTTCCCACAATCCCTTTCCAGCTGCTGCTTCTGTACTGTCTTCCCATTAGAATTAATAAGCTCCTCAAGAGCAAGAATGATCTCTTTTGTTGCTTGTTTGTGCATTCCCAGCACAGTACGTGGCAGCTAAGTACTTAATAAATACCTATTATACCTGCTGTCTGTTGTTAACTGCTCCTTTATATTAGCAGATGTTAAATGTTGTGTGATCCTATCTCTGGTTCATTAGTACAAGAACTCTTTTATTTTTGGCTACTTGTACTATTTTTACTTTAACCCAGAATCTCTGGATTTGGGCTATTAAGTGTATGGAAGTTTGACTTTTAGAGTTGCTCCCCCCATTCCCAGGCAGTAACTGGTGGATTCTATTTCTGTTTTGTCCCCTGGTTCTAAGAGATCTGGGCAGTTTTCTTAAACTACAATGTCTAGCCTCTTTCTTTGATTGTGGTTTTCACACAGTCCAATGACTCTTAAATTATCTCCCCTCAATCTTCCCAGGTCAGTTGTTTTCAATATGAGATACTTTAAAATTTCCTCTATTTTTCTTCAAGCTTTGGCCTTTTTTTCATGTTTCTTGTTGTCTTGTGCTGTCATTAACTTCTATGTGACCTAATTTTTAGAGTCTGTTATTTGTTTCTTGTGCTAAGTTGTTGAGGATATATCCTCTTTCCAAGTCTCTCTTCCATAGCTCTCATTTATTTCCCAATTCTTTCTCCATTCTCATTCCATATAATTTTTAAACTTCATTCTAACTCTTCCACCATTTCTTTAAGGAGTTTAATTGATATTGTGGGCAAACTAGGCTTTTCTTTGAGGCTCTGTTTTTCATTGTTTTTGAGTTATTTTTCTCTTCTGGTTTTGTTTCAAGCATCTCTAGAATTGTAATGGTTCTTAAAAATTTTTTATTCATTCTTCCAGAAACCTGCTTGGGGCAACCTGCTATTGCTGGCCATGCTGAGCCCTGGGATCTGTGATCAAAGGCCATCTAGCAGACCCCTAGTTATCAGTTTGGGCCAAGGGCTGAGTCCAAGATCAACCCTTGCCTGTCCTGAAGCTGTTGCAGAGTCCATGATCACAACCTACCCATGTTCCATATTTTCTACCCTGGCCACTTGTTTGTAGGTTGTATTTCCTATCTTGGGTTGGATAGGTGGCCCAGTATCTATTTTCTCTACTTCCCAATCACTAATAACTGATTTGAAATTCTTAGATTACTGTTGAAGCAGTTAATTGGGGAAGTTGGGCTGTATTGCTACCTCTTACTCTACTGCATTGGCTCAGGCTCCCATCCACTTGGTTTTACCCATATTGTTACCCCCAAACAACTTAAAAAAGCTCTTTTTTGTTGATGTCCTTAGTGATTATGTCCTACAGAACAACAACAATCTTTTGCATTCAACTTCTATTACATGCCCTTGCTTTTATTTTCTGCCATGTTTTTAAAAACCTAAGTTGTTTCTTGTTACTTGTTTGTTTTTTGTTTTAGCAACAAAGAACTGGAAGGAAAGTTGATCCAGTAATTTGGGAATGATTGAAAAAACTGTGATATGTGATTGTAATGGACTATTACCATGTTATAATAAAAGCTAAATGTGAAGAATTTGGAGAAACTGAGAAAAATTTGGAGAAAGACTTGTGTAACTTGCTGCAAAATGAGGTAAGCAAAACCAGTAGAATAACTTACATTGCCTTCAAATGGCAGTAGTGATAAAGTGAGACCCATGCTTCTCCTTAGTTCTTTCTTTAGGTCTTCAGGCTTTTCTCTTCCTCTCAACTTTAAAAACCCTAGCAGTGAGTATAGGACTCTTTTTGGAAGTTTATTTTTCCCCATGTAGAAAATGTCAATAGTGGATCATCAACAGTTATCAGGTTTGACAAATCCTGGAAGACTCTCAGGCAGATCCTAGATATATGGCACAGGAAAACACCAACAGACTTCTTTACTGTTATCATTAGGTAAAAAATTAACTATTTTGATATACCTCAGCAGAAAAGTTGACTACCAGCAACTCCTTGGTCTCATCCTCTTCTGATTTTTGCTGGATGATCTCTCTTGACCCCCGCCTGAAGATCTATATCATCATTCTTTGTAGCAGAGGAGTTGCTTTCTCTTAATAAAGTCTAGGTTCCTCCACCAGTTGTTTCAAGTATTCTGTGTTCCTTTTTCTTCTGTGAAATATCCTGGCATCTGACATAGGCCAAATTCTCTTATGACTCTTCAGTCTTTTTTTTTTCTTGTTTTTTCAAGCAAAACTTCATTCTTTTTTAAATTTTTTTTTGGTCTTTATTAATTTGTTCATTTACTTTTAGTTTACAAGATTCAGTTCCCCAGTTCTTTGAGTTTCTTTTTGAGTTTTATTGCATAGCAGCATACAATCAAGTATAGGATCTGCAGATACTTTCACATTAGACATTAGTCAGGTTATAAAGAAGGACTGTATCAGATGGAATGAACAATGGGAAAGAAGAAGCAAACCAAACAAGAAAAAGAAAGAGAGCAGGTAATTTGCTTCAATCTGCATTCAAATTCTATTCTTTCTAGTCCTTTCTCTGAATGTAAACATCTCTCTCCATCATGAGTTTTAGGAGTTGATTTATAGCCTTGCATTCCTAAGAAGAGTCCAGTCTATCAAAGTTGGTCGTCACACATATGTTGTATCTGTGATTGTGTACAGATTTCTCCTGGTTCTGCTCTTCTCACTCAGCATCAGTTTGTATAAGCCTCTCCAGGTAAATATGAAGTCCATCTGCTCCTCATTTCTTATGGCACAATAGTATTCCATTACATTCATATACCATAACTTGTTTAGCCATTCCCCAATTGATGGGCATCCCCTTAATTTCCAATTCTTTGCCACCACAAAAAGAGCTGCTATAAATATTTTTTAACATATGGGTCTTCCTCCTGCTTCTATGATCTCTTTGGGATACAACCCTAGAAGTGGGATTGCTGGGTCAAAGGATATGAAATTACTTATAGCCCTTTGTGCATAGTTCCAGATTGCTCTTCAGAATGGTTGAATCAGTTCACAACTCCATCAGCAGTGTATTAGTGTTCCAATTTTTTCACATCCTCGCCAACATTTATCATTTTCCTGTTTTGTCATCTTAGCCAACCTAACCGGTGAGATGTGGTACCTCAGAGTTGTTTTGATTTGCATTTCTCTAATCAATAGTGATTTAGAGCATTTTTTCATTAATTTCTTCCTCTGAGAATTGCCTGTTCATATCCTTTGACCACTTATCAATTGGGGAATCAAAACTTCATTCTTGAAGATGACCTGAAAAGTCTCTCTTCTAGGAGAGCAACTGACCTGTACTTTTTCAACCAACTAAAAATACACGGTCATGGCAGAAAGACCTGAATGTAAATCAATGGAAAATTTCTGTTGATCTTCTTACTTGCTGAAAGCAAGATCCTTAGTCCTTGGTCATTCTGTTTTTTTTTTGCATTTCAATAGTTTTATTGAAAGGTCACTGTCTTAGTACCAGAATATGACACTTTGTCAGGTTACTTCAGCCAACTTAAGTTTGCACTGATGAATTAGAAAGGAAATTCTTCAAGGAATCAGGTGTTTAGGAGTAACTGAAGAGTACATCTGCAAAATGCTTTACAAAATGGAGTATAAGACATGAGATGTACTGTGGTTCTTTGGTTTAGCTTCAAAGGGAAGTTCCCCGCCCCCCCCAACATGATGTCAAAGGTAAATTATAGTTATAGCTATTGTGGAAGTTAAGCTATATATTGCACTGATTAACTATATGCTTTCTCTACCCTCTATGTCAATTTAGAGTCATTAACCTACAACTAGCTTTAAGTGAAAAATAGGCCAAACAAAAATAAATCTTTAGAATTATTGGATTATCTAGTTGTATAAAGCTTTAAAAAGTTGTTTATACTGCCTTAAAGACTAGTAACCCTGACTATACTAAAGTGCATCATACCATCTGTTTTGATATGAACTTGCATCACAATTCAGATTACATCAATTAAAGTCAATCACACCTTGCCATCAATACTATCTATAATCAGTATACTGATCCAGATACTACTAGATTGGATCAATATCAACTCTCAATTCACAGTATAGTCTCCCATCCTTATTCTACATTAGGGTTGAGTTTTAGTTTTTATAAACATACTTCAAAGAAGATCATAATTTAGTCCTGAACACATTTCCAACTGCAGCACACATAACCAATTTCCACCTATAGCCTGTTTTACCCTCATGTCTGAAAACATCAATGCTAACCTAGTTGCTATGTTTCAGGCTTCACAGCTTAAATCCATTCTAATATTGGAGTCCACAGTTCTGATGTAAAATAAGCCTTCAAAACAGTTTGATTTCGTCACCATAAGAATCCTATTAAGACCCAGTTTCAGGGATTGTTGGAAGATGAGAAATTTTGTAATAACTATACTTCAACTGACGTCTAGTATGCCCAGATACAATCCATTTCAACTTTATTTGGTTTAGAACACATTTGATGAGTATTCAGTTAGGCACTTTGCTACAAGTTCCTGCCAGAAGGTCAGATCTCTGCAACTTATCTTGGAATGTTTCTGAAGACATTCTACTCCTTCTGTCAATTCTATATATTTCTGTGCTTGAATCTCCAGTGCAATTATAGACAATGCCAATAGAGAAGGCTTTGCTTTAGAAAACATAATCCTACAGTGGCATGCCTTAAGCTGAGTTTCTAGTCTTTCAAAACTCAGGTTCTTTCTCCTTTCAAATGGTAAGTTTTCATGAATGAGTGAATAATAGAGCTGTAGAAACTGAAAGGCAGTAGTCACTTTGACTTTCCAACACACCTTCTCTAACACTATCTTTTACATTCTCATTAGGTCAGAAACTGAATTTGTATTGGCTTATTACTATCAAATCAGTGGCTAATGGGACATTTCTCTCTTCCTCTGTCGATTTCACAACCAGATAGAAGCAACTTAATCCCACACATCCAAGATGTTTGAGCTGTACCTTCATTTTGGATAGAAATCTGTCCAGTAAATTCAATGCGAGAGAAAAAGTCTCTGTGTCAAAACCAAAGAATTGAGTTAGGCTAAGAAGATCTTTCACTTCAAAGTCCCTCAGTCTTGCCATCATCAGAAGGCCATTATCATGAGCAGATTCAATTAGTCTCAAGCCACAGACCTTTGGCTGACATCTGGACTCTTGTTCCAACAGAACATTCAGTTAGTGCAGCAGTTTCTGAGCTTCAGTTGTTACAGTGCCTGTATCATCTTGAGCTCCTCAAAGCGGTTCTTCCTCAGTAGCAAGCCTATCACCCACTCCCTTCCCCCCCGCCACCCCCACTCCGGCCTGTCCTCTCCTCACCCTGAAAAATTAGCCCAAACGTCCCGGACAATGAGGGAACTGTAAGAGGGAGGGGAGGACGGGGGCGGTGGAAATAATGGAGGGGGTTTATGGGGCAGCAGCTCCAGCGAGCTCAGAATGATACCAGTCCCAGGCTGCAGAGCGCTCCCTGTCATTCTTTTTTTTTTTTTTTTTTTTTTGCTTTTTGGAGGGCAATTGGGATTAAGTAACTTGCCCAAGGTCACACGGCTAGGTTTGTTTGTGTGTGTTAAGTGTCTGAGGCCAGAACCGAACTCAGGTCCTTCTGACTCCAGGGCCGATGCTCTATTCACTGCGCCACCTAGCCGTCCCTTCCCTGTCATTCTTAATGGTATCATTTGTGATCGACTCATCAAGTAAACTGCTTGTTTCAAAATCTCTGCCTTTTCTGTTTACCTCTAAATTTTGAGTAAGGGGAAAGAACACCCACATCTAAAAGAAGCAACATAGGTTACAGTTCTTAGAAAAAAAGCAAATTACTTATACTGAGGGGTATTATATAAAAAAACAAAAGTTAAAATTGGAAATCTTCAGAAAATTAAATATAGAAAAGCCAGTATTTATTTAGTTCAGATATCCAATACTTCAAAAATAAGCATACTGTATTTAAAAAAAAAACATACTTATTCAAGAAAAGTAATGATACATACCTTCCATAATACAACAATATTCAAATCCACCTCACTGCATTTTTTAATTAATCTCACTGCATCATCAGAGGGCTGTTTTTCAGTTGCCAGAGAATTATACATGGATGACTGGGCATGTGTTTTTTTCAACTCAGATGATAAGCTTCGAAAAAAGAAGTCAGCACATGGACTTGCTGAACTTATTATCTGTTTTTAAAAAGCAACACAGTTTAGTAAATGTTATTAACTTATTTATTAAAATCTAAATGGAATAAAAATGTACACATCTCTTAGAATTTATATTTACACAGAAAAACATGCACAAATAGCTTCTTGAAAATAATATGACAAATAGTTTGAATGCTGGTAGGCAATCAGAAGCAGGAAGTCTAATAGGTGGCACTATATGCTAGCTCTCTGTATTGGTAGGTAGTCATAGATCTAAGAAACTAGTAACATGGAGTTCTTCCGTGTAGATTTGAAAGCTATTACTTTTTTTTCTTCTTTCTTCTTCTTCTCCTTCTTTTGATTAAAAAGTAAAAAAGATCATATATTAACAATGACAGGTTGAAACTTGTGTACTAAAAACGCACGTCTAAGTATGTTCTGTTTTTTTTTTTTTTTTTTTAGCAATTGGGGTTAAGTAACTTGCTCAAGGTTACACGGCTAGTCATTATTTATGTGTGGGTGCTCATTTTCTGAGGCCAGATTTGATCTCGGGTCATCCCAACTCAGAGGCCGGCGCTCTTACTCACTGCACCGCCTAGCCGCCCCTTTTAGGGCAATTGGGGTTAAGTAACTTGCCCAAGGTCACACGGCTAGGTTTTTGTTTGTGTGGGTTAAGTGTCTGAGACCGGCTCCAAACTCAGGTCCTTCTGACTCCAGGGCCGGCGCTCTACTCACTGCGCCACCTAGCCGCCCCTGTTCTGTTTTCTTATCTTCCCTAAAGTCATGGAATATTTATGTCTAGCAACTTCTATAATAAGGGCTTTTTTTTTTTTTTGCCTTTTGGAGGGCAATTGGGGTTAAGTAACTTGCCCAAGGTCACCCGGCTAGGTTTTTGTTTGTGTATGCGTTAAGTGTCTGAGGCAGATCCGAACTCAGGTCCTTCTGACTCCAGGGCCAATGCTCTACTCACTGCACCACCTAGCCGCCCCTATAATAGAGGCTTTTAACTGGGGGGGAGGGGCTGCGCCTATGAATTTTTCTTTTTTAAAAAATACTTTGATAACTAGTCAATATAATTGGTTTCCTTTGTAATTCTATGTATTTTCTTTTATGTATTTAAAAATATTATACTGAGAAGGGCCCCAGATGTTAAAACAGATTACCAAAGTGGTCCAAGACACACACAAAAAGGTTAAGAATCTCTGTTTTCTGTGAACCCATATATTTATATAGTTTTTGAGTACTATCTTATATGGGTGACTCTAAATCTGTCTTCTGTTCTGACCTCTTTCCAGAACGATACAAGCCAACTTAAGTTTGCATTGATGAATTAGAAAGGAAATTCTTCAAGGAATCAGGTGTTTAAGAGTAACTGAAGAGTACATCTGCAAAACGCTTTACAAAATGGAGTATAAGACATGAGATGTACTGTGGTTCTTTGGTTTAGCTTTAAAGGGAAGTCCCCCCCCGCCACAACATGATGTCAAAGGTAAATTATAGTTATAGCTATTGTGGAAGTTAAGCTATATATTGCACTGATTAACTATATGCTTTCTCTACCCTCTATGTCAATTTAGAGTCACTAACCTACAACTAGCCTTAAGTGCTCCACCTGCCACATAATTAGTCAATTAAATTGGTGCTTACTTGAATCTGGATAGACAACTCACTTTAGTCTCCCTAAGTTTAACTGTTACAGGAGCATTGTGACAACAGCATTCCTCATATGTACTGCTTTTAAATAGAAAGTTCTATACTAACGTCCAACCGTAATCCTTATTTAAAAGCTCTAGCATGTTAGCATTAGCTTATATTGCTTTAGAAGGGCACAGCTGAGGTTTCAGATTGACAGACTATAAGAGTTACTTGTATAAGAGAAAATTTTTTCTAAGGGGCTAGATACTGAGATAAAAATCATTCTGTATAAAACTGTATACCATATCATTTGTTCCCCACAATAATGTTGAAGTTACTTAACCCCAATTGCCCTCCAAAAAAAAAGGCAAGGGGCAGTTGGTGCTTTGGGGGGCTTACAGTGTGAGAACAAGACATACACAGGTAATTATGACACACGATCAAATACACTAAGTATACCTGAGGCACAAGGCAAAGTGTGGATGAGGTCTAAGTATAGTTAATAAGATTTATTAAGCATCTACTATGTGCCAGGCAATGTGCTAAGAACTGGGGATACAAAGACAGTCTCTGCTCTCAAGGAGCTCACAGTCTAATGGAGGAGACAACATGAAAACAAGATGTACAAGGTAAATTGGAGATAATGAAAGAGGGAAGGAACCAGCGTGAAGGATGAAAGGGGGATCAGAATGGCTTCTCAGAAAGGAAGCCAGGAAAGCCAGGAGGCAAGATGAAGAGGGAGAGTATTCCAGGCATGGCAAATACCCTGTGAAAATGCCTGGAGACGGAGTTTCCTGTGTGAAGAAGAGCACAGCACCAATAACAAGTCACTGGAGGGCAGGAAGGTTAGTAAAAGCTACAGGAGTCAGAGGATTCAGAGGCAGCAGCATATGAAAAGGGCCTTAAAGGACAGGCTGAAATTTATCAATTAAAGTACAAAGGACAGAAACACACAAGTAGAGGGTTCAATCAGGGTCAAAAGCATAGTACAGGTAGCTTGGAAAGGAGAATGTATGTTAATATTATTTGAAATAAAACCGAAAAAGTATAGTATTACCATCAGGCAAAGGGGTTTGAACTTTTACTCAAGAGACCATGGGGAACAACCAAAAAGTTTGTGCAGAAGAGTGACATAATCATATTAATGCATAAGGAACATTATTCTGAAAGCAGTATGAAAGGGCAGGGCGAAATAAGGAGAAAGTAGAGATAAACCTACCATGGTACATTACTGGAACTTATAGAAATACAATTACAAAACATTCTTTGCAGAAATAAAGACAACTGAAGGGATAGTCATTGTTCATGACTGAAGCATGCACACACATGTGCTTAAACATACACAGACACAGGCATACCCCTTTACCTAAAAATACTAGGCCAAAGACCTAGTCAAAATAATAATACTCATTTGGAAGAACAAAAGGTCTAGAATCTCAAGAAAAATAGTCAAAAATAGTAAGAATGAAGGGGCATAGTATTAATAATTCTCAAACTATATTGCGAAGCAGCAATCATCAAAACTATTTGTAACTAGTTAAAAATAAAAAGTAGATCAGTGGAACAGTCTAAATAAGTAATACTCAGAAGCAAACAAATTCAATAGCCTAGTGTCTGATAAACCTAAAAACACAAACTACAAGGGGAAGAAGTTGCTGTTCAACAAGAACTAGTAGGAAAACTAGTTTTACAAAAAAAAAATTTAGTTAGAGAAAAGAGATTTGTTGGAGTAAATTTTCTTACCTAGCAACGAATATGAGGAATCATAAAAGGGACAATTTAAATTACATGAAAAACAAAAGCTTTTATACAAGCAAAATCAATGTACTTAGAAGAAAAACTAGAAGAAAAAATTTTGAATCAACCATTAATAAAAATCTAGCAGTCAAGCTAAAAATATATAAGAACAAGTGTCAATACTCAAGCGATAGTGATCAAGTATATGAATAAAGAGTTTTCAAAAGATTAAAGGCAAATGATCAACAACCACATAAACAAGCTCCAAATCACTACTAAAAAGAGAAATGCAAATAATACTACCCTGAGGCTTCACTTTATATCTTGAAAGTTAGCAAGGATGATAGAAAATGGAAATTAATGCTTGATGATCTGTGAGGAGAAAATAAAATACTAGTAGAAAAGCTATTAATTGATTAAACTATTCTGGAAAGCAATTTGGAATTATGCAAGAAAAAAATCATCTAATTATGTTAAACCCTTTGACCTAATTAGCCAGTACTAGAAATATATACCAAAGAAATCAAAGATAAAAGGACTCACAAAAACCAAATCAATCAGCATGATGTAATAACAGAAGCAAAATGGCAGAGTGTATAGAGGGAGTGTGACAAGATGGATAGAGTCAGCCTCCAAATCAGGAGGATTTTGCTTGAAGTCCCACTTCTTACAGTTATTGGTTACATGACCTTGGGGCAATCACTTAACCTCTCAAATGTTCTAGGTAACTCTCTAAGACTAAATTGCAGATAAGTTATTGATCCACAGTGGTAAAATGAGTTCTCAGTTGGGAGGCCCCTAAATTCATGAAATCACAGGTTTAGTTCCCATCCCCTATTCACAGCAAAACTTTTTTATAGCAGGCAAAAAATATAAAAACAAAGTATTATTGATTGACAAAGGGCTGAACCAACTATGGTTTATCAGTGTAATGGAAACCTACTGTGCCCCAAGAAATTACAAACATGAGGAATTCAGAGAAAAACAGCAAGTCCTGTGAACTAATGAAGAATGATACAAGCAAAATAATAATAATACAACGAGTGACTACAAAAATGTAATAAAAAAAACATTAGAAACAGCAAAATTCAGAATTTTAATGATCTGTAACCTAAAGAACATGAATCTCTATAGCAAAGCACTATGGGAGCAGAACTGTGGTATCATTGACAAATACAGGGACATCAAAGGGGAAGCATATTTATAGAAGATGACAATATGCTCACTTTTGTCTGTACTACATTATTGATGCTGGTGGTACATCCTGGTGGAGTTGTGTTCTACAGGCAGTTGGAGATACAGGTTTGGAACTCAAGAGGCCAGGACTGGAGATTTAAGAGTCATTAGAGAAGGCCAAGCCAGTGCCAACTCACCAAGAAAGGAAGTCATCAAAAGGAAGAAGATAGCCATGGACAAAATGTTGGAGACCATGCATCTTAAAAGGTCAGGAGGAAAATTATCCAGCAAAGGTGACAGAGAAGCAGTTAAGAGAATTAGGAAGAAAACTCAGGTAGTGTGGTATCTCTGAAGCCAAGAAAAAAAATTTCCAGTAGGAAAGCGTGGTCAAATATCAGATGCTGCAGAGAGGACAAGGAGAATGAGGACTAGAAAAGAGAATGTTGTTTTTAGTAATTATGTGGTCTTTGGTAACTTCTAGTGAATTAAATAGCTTCATTTTGTGACTTCTAGGAATAATCAGACCAAGAAGCAAAGAAATTGGATGGTAGGGGTTACCCTGAAAAAATAATTAACAGGACTGACAAGGTGGGAATTTAGAAACAAAGACCTAAGAGCAATATTGAAGAGATCACCCATACTTTAATACATATTTAGAACTGTAGCAGAATTTCACATACACATACTGATTGTGACTGCTAATCATCTAAATTGGTAAAAACAAAACCAAAAGCAGTGTCTGGGGTAATTCAGATGATCTATTCTCCTTTGTTTTACTTCCATTCCCATCTCCGGACTGGACTGTGCTCTACTACCAACCTACTCTTTAATTCTTACTTTCATTTCTAAGACATTTAACAGGGAAAATGCGTTTTAGTGGGGTGTGTACTCTATTTTTTACACATATATGTTAAAATTTTACAATTTTTTTAATTCCCAAAGAAAAATTTTTAGATTAATATAATAACTGACTCCTATTGATAAACTAACAGGATAGTATAGCAGATTAGTCTACTGTCAGGCTTAATTGTATCATTACATGAACCTCATAAAATTAAAATTTCCAAAAAATATTTTAAAATTTAAAACAATTTTATGAGCAATTTTAATATCTTTTATGTTAAAAAGTGAAATGATGTTATACTTGCATTTAAACAAAAACAAAAGCTATTTTCTCTTCTGACTGTACTTGTTTTATATTAACAAGTCACATTGATTTTAAAATTATAAAATTTCCAACAGTGCCTTCCTGTTTGAAGGCCAATCAGTACAAAGTCAAGTATTACTGGGGTGTCTTTTATTGCTTTTTTGGAGGGCAACTGGAGTTAAATTACTTGCCCAAAGTCACATGGCTATTAAGTGTGTCAAGTGTCTGAGGCTAAAGTATTACTGTTTTAAACACCTAGGCATATGAACTATAAAAAAGATGTCCTTCAACAGTTTCCACTAAATATTTCCAATAATCTTCCAAAACTCACAGAAACCACGCCTACATTTTGCACAGTTGCTTTCTTTGTTTTTCAGGCTGACTGGAAATTAGAGAAGCATATGATGTTAATCTCTAATGATTCCATTAGTTCTTCACCTTCCAATCCTCTTATTTTGCATACAGGGTATGCCAAAAGATTTAGTGCAGTTTTAAGCTATTAGAGATTTAAGCCACACTAAGACTTCTGGGCCACCCTTTATAAGGAAAGTGAGGTTTAAGTATTCCTTGTGCTGCTTTCTTGTTTAACTATTTTGCTGCATCGTTACAGGGAACGTAATTATGGTTTTAATTCTTCTGAATGGTCTGAAGCTTCAGATCAAAGTTCTCCTGAATCTTCCAGATTAGAAGCATCTCACCATTTCTACTTTTCTTGTGGTCATAAACCCATTAATTCACCTAAGGTGGTTCACACTAAGCAAATGAGACATTATTTTTTGTTATCTATCTATTCACAATTACTCGTGGTGAAGGGGATGTGGGAGAGAAGAAAATATAGGGAGGTTTGTAGGGAAGGGAAGTTTCTGAAAGATCAAATGATGATAGGGTGTTTGAACTCCAAACAGCAAAGAAATCAATAGCTTGCCTAGGTCAGAATAACAAAGTATATTTTGACAATGACTGTTTTTTAAGTCACATAATTCTATAACGCCAATTTACCTACCTGTTCACTGCCAAAGATGATGTCTGCAAATGTGTATTTTTCTGGTAACTGTGCAGCAGCTAAAGAATAAGGGAAGACAAATATCATCTCAGAGTCATGAATATAAAGCCTCATTTGAAAAATGTGTCAATAAGTAAAATGAACTTACCTTCAAAATTTTTACATCTTACTGCCTTAAAGCACAATTTTCCCCTCTCTCTACTAGCAAGTTTCGAATCTAAAAGATAATGGAAATTTTTTTTCAAAGTATATTAATCAGTTTTGCTAAAAGAGAAATACTATTTGGTAAAAGTCTATTTTAGCATTCAGATATCTTTGGCCAAACTGGAATATCAGTCATTTTAAAAAATCTTTAATTCTTAAAACATTATCTCTTTGGTGCCAGGACAATAAAAAATCATTTAAGGAAGGAATTTAATATTCCAGAATTAAAAGTCTAAAAACCAAACTTTTGAACTAAATCAATAGTTATAGTAGAGGGACCCAGAGAAGAAGGGTGGAAGGAAAACAATTCTTTCATGGGAACAATAAACTTTGAGATGAATGGGTGACAAAATAATTTATTTCTACTTCTCATATTAAACACTACATGTAATCTACATAGATAGTGAAGGAATACAAAGGCCATTCTTCTCTAAGCAGTCTTGCCTGTTCAATGTAATTCAGCAAACATTCATTAACTATTCATTGCAAAGTACTATCATCAAGGTATTAAAGGGACAAAATTAAGACACTACCTCCATGTAGCCCCCACCAAACTGACAACTCTATTCGAGAGAGATATATAAGCAGTTCTAACAGAAAATACTACATAATTATATAACAGCAGAAAAACAAAATGTTACATAAAGTTAAATTGGGATAAGGGTCATTGTTACTGCATGATGGGGTTGATAATGGAAGTATGTAAAGGAAATATGGGTAGAAATTCAAGATATTCCAAGAATTATAAAGAGTGTGAACAAAGGCAGAGACAGGAAAACACAGAATGTGCTCAGCAGATAAATAGTTCACACATTTTCATTGGACACTGAGTACATGAAAGGGATGAAATAATAATGAGGGTGACACTAGAGTGTGGACAGGTTTGAATGCAAGGCAAAAGAATCTAAATCATATTCAGCAGGAAATATGGCATTAATAGAAATTTTTAAGAAAAGGAATAATATGAAAAGATCTGGTCATAAGGAAGGATGTTTCATATTGCACAGAACTACTTCAATAGTCCAGGTAGATGTAATAAGGACCTGTACTAGGGTAGTAGCAGTGGAAAGAGAAGGGAATGGATGCAAGAACTATTATGGAGGTGAAACTGATGCCTTGGTGACTGACTGAGGAGGGAGGGAGAAATAAAAGTCAAAGGAAAATCAAGGCTTTGACAATGGGACACCAGGGAAATAGTGGCACTCCTGATAGAGCTAGTGAGACAAGAAAGAGAAACAAGCTTTGAGTAAAAGATAAATAAGTATAATTATATATACATATGTGTGTGTGTATACATATGTGAATTTAAGTTTCTGGTAAAATACCAAGGCAGTGACAGCCTATAATGAGTTAGAAATGCAGGTACAGAATTTAGAAGAGAGGTCCAGATTAGAAAGAAAGATTTTATAAACTCTTAGACACAAATGATTAATTAGCTGAAGTCATAAGAATGGAATTAAATGAAAGAGGATGGGGTAGAGGGCAAGGGAGTCCACGAATTGCCAAAGTACTAAAGTGTCATAAACAGAATGAGGAATTAGTGAAAGAGAAAGAAGAAAGGGTTAGGGAGGTTGGAAGAGAATCAGAAATACTAATTTCAAAATTTCAAAAGCCAAGGGAGGAAAGTACACTTAGGAGGCAACAGAAAACATGCTCAAATAACTGAATGTGTATTCAAAAGTCCTAATTTGAACTCTTCACCCTCTCTGCTTTAATTCTAAACCTCCTTCCTAACTTGAGGGGAAGGCAGTATCCTCCCAGGCACCTGGGTTCAAATCTATCATCTGACTTTTTTTTCCTCCTCCACCAAACAGCTGCTAAGTACTATCATGTCCACCTCTACCTCTAATACCTATTCCATTCTCTTCACTCATACAGTCACCAGTCTAGTTCATACGCTTATTGCTGCTGATCTAGCCTACTAATTGGTCCCCTAACCACCAGTCTTCATTTTTACCAAAATTTTCCTGTCATTTTCCACTTCCCAAAACTCCAGTGGTTTTCTATTGCCTGCAGGATAAAATATTAACTTAGAAGCTAGACACTTAAGGCCCTCCACAACTTGGCTGTAACCTACCAATTTAGGCTCATTTCTTATTGCCTCACTTCACAAATTCTTCATTCCAAATTCTTCATTCCAATCTAAGTGGTTATACCCTCATATCCACGGATCTGCACAGGTCCTGCAAATCTTCCTCATTCCTGGATTATATTCCATTCTCATCTCTACACATCAAAATCTTCTTCCTTCAAGGCTCAGTTCAAATTCCACCTTCACTAGAACATTCCCTGATTTTTATGGACACCCCATCTCACAGCTAAAATATTCTCTCCTTTAATTTTTCCTGGTACACTTTGCCTGATTCTTCCTTTATCCCAATCACATGCTATCTTATATTTCACTTATCTGGACATATATTATGCACAGTCCCCCCTCCCAAGCCATAGTCCTAAAAGGTGGGGACCAGGCCATTTTTCATCCTCCACTGCCCAGCACCTAGCCAGGATGAGCTTTGCATATTAGGCATTTAATGAATGGCTGCTAAATTTACTACAATGAAAGAGGACAGGAACCAAAAAAAAGATCACTGATTTTAGTAATTAAATTCTTCATGCTACACAGAGGTTTGGGTGTTATTTGAACTCTGGCACTAAGTTTGAGGTTCCCTGCATCCATTGCTAACAGCAAAAATACAAAGGCTGGTTTGTGTTATACTGCTTGTTAGTAGTTAGCCTGCTCTGTAGTCCTAGGAATGAGACCTCATTACAGTACAAAACTTACAGCACAAAACTTTTCCCTCCCTAATTCCCCCCCTGACTCCCCCTGCTCAGAGGCCTCAGGCTCAGAGAAAAGAGTTACCATATTTCCCCCAGATGCACCCACAGTCAAAATCAATGTCGAGTTCCAGTTAGAGTAATAGAAGGAGTCAGGAAGACAATAAGAAAACAGCACATATAAAGTAAAAGGAAAGGTAGAAACTAGAGAAATGAACGAAATGGAAAAATATATGGAAAGTAGCAAAGTAAGAGAGAATTTTAGACAAAATAAAGGTAGGAGATAGGGGCATTTGCAGTCATTTATTTCTCATAAAAGTATGATTTAACACTTTATTAAAAGATTGATTCTTAGGATTCTAAAAAAAGAATAGGAAATATAAACGAATTTACCATAAAGGAAAAAAAATTACAAACCTTTGTTTTCAGAGAGATTGACAGATTTCTGTAACTTCCAATGCTTGCTATTACTTGAAACTTGCACTATGTGAAATTCCTTAACACCTGCTTCACTCTGTCAAAAAAAAAAAAAAAGGGGGGGGGGAAGATGTGGTCATCCAGAATCAGAGTATCAAATTATAGTATTTGGTTCTGAACAAAAATATTGAGATACTGGTTGATGAATAGGTGGCTCTTTTTGCCAAGACCAACTGATTGTATTTGTACACTTATGTTTATCCTGCTTTGGTAGAATGACACTGTAATTATAACTTCCTCTTTCTAACATTTAGTCTCTCCTTATCTACTGGCTCCTTCCCTACTGGCCTATGTACATAGCCAGGTCACTCCTATCCATAAAAAAAAAAATTAACTTCATCTTATCATCCCCTCAAAGCTATATCCTCTCTTACCAACCTTTCAAAGTCAAATTCCTAGAAAAGCTGTTTACATTCACTTTCTCCAACACCTTTCTCAGCTCCTTACAATATGACTTTCTACCTTATCACTCAACTGAAACCGCTTTCTTCAAAGTTACCAATGATCTCTTAATTACCAAATTCAATTAATTTTTCTCAGTCCTTAGCCTTTTTGATCTCTCTGCAACATTTGACTCTATTAACGGCCTTCTCTTCTTACTAGCTACTCTTGACATTCTGGGTTTCCATGAACTACCCTCTCCTGGTTCTCCTCCTGCCTCTCTAGATTTACGGGTTTAAATAATCAGCTCTAATGAGATGACTCCTAGAAAAAATTTATCCAGCCAAAGTTTCTTACCTGAGCATCTGTCCTGCATCATCAACTGTTTGTTGGACATTTTAAACTTAATGTCCAGTAGGTATTTCAAACTCAACATGTCAGAAATACATTCCTGAAGACTACCCATCTTCTCTATTCTGTTATGGGGACTACTATCCTTCTACCCAGATTCACAACACTGAAGACATCCT
Source organism: Gymnobelideus leadbeateri (assembly GCA_011680675.1). Lineage (NCBI taxonomy): Eukaryota > Metazoa > Chordata > Mammalia > Diprotodontia > Petauridae > Gymnobelideus > Gymnobelideus leadbeateri. The sequence goes on along the minus strand of WOXC01004562.1, from coordinate 425,217 downwards.
AGACTCTTTATTCTCTTTCATCCTCCACATTCGATGAGTAGTCACATGCTGTCTATTGCCCAGCATTCTAAAGTAAGTTTTAAAAAGCAGCAGATAGTACCTTCTACCTTCTTGACTGAGAGAATCAGAAACAGTGATGTATAGGATATAGCACTGGAGCTGGTCTTTGAAAGAAACTAGAGATTCTAAGAGGCAAAGATGAAGTGGAGAAATGTGGAAAACAAGCCCATACAAAGGCAGGGAAATGAGCAGTGTAATGTTATATATGTGGAAAAGGAAAAGGAACAAGCACTTATTGTCTACTATGGGCCAAGCATTTATGCTAAATACTTTCCAACATTCAAAAACAGATGCTATTATTATCACCATTTTAGAGGTGAGGAAATTGAGGCAGAGAGAATTTAAATGATTTGCTCAGGCTAACACAGCTGTTAAGTGTCTGAGGTCAAATTTGAACTCAGATCTTCCTGACTCTGGGCCCAGTGCTCTATTTACTGCACCTTCTAGCTTCCTATGTGGAACTGGAAGTAGACAAATTTGACTTGAATGTAGAGTGCATAAAGGGAAGTAACATAAAACAAGACTAGAAAGGAATGGGGCTTTAAACACCAGGCTAAGGATTTACTATACTACTAAAGATAGATGAGTAAGAAAGTGATACAGTTAGAGCTATCCTTTAGGAAAATCAATATGGCTGCTGTGTGACAACTGCTTAGGGGAGAAAATAGTGGTAGGGAGACAAATTATGGTTGGAACTGGAATTGTACCATGTAAATGGAGGAAAGGGAACATATTTAAGAGATATTACAGAAGTGGAATGATAAGACTTTACAACCAAATAGATAAGGAGGAGAGAAGGTCAGGGGAAAACAGAGTTACATGAAAATGAACCTAGATGAATGAAAAAAAGAACAGTGATGCCCTCAATAAATAAATCAGGTAGCCTGAAGGAGGTGGGTTTTCAGGGAATATAATGAATTCCATTTTGGCCATGTAAGATTTTAGATGCTAAAAGGATATCCAGGTGGAGATGTTCAGCATTCAGCAGTTGGTGATTATAAGTAAGATGGAGAGCTCATGAGAGAAATCAGGTTGGACAGATACCTGCTAGAGATGTTAACTAAACCCATGGTAGATGATGAGATCAACAAAAGAGAGGGAGAAGAGAGCCATTATTGTTACCAAATGAAATACTTATAGAGCACTTAACATGGTGCTCTGGTACATGATAAGCACTACATAAATTATTTCCTTACTCCCTTCCCTCTCCCTTTTCCCGATGACAGCAGTTTAAGGGATGCCTAAACACAGTTTAGATGAGAGACAGATGATGACCTAACAAAGTTAAATGAGGGGTGATCAAGTAAGGAGAAGGAAAACAAAGTGAGATCAATTTCATGAAAACCAAAGGATAGGAGATATTCAGTAGGAAGGGATGGTCCACATGTCAAAAGCTGCTCGAAGATAAAAGAAAATAAAGACTAAGAAAAGACCACTGTATTTGGTTGTTAAGAGAACACTACAGTTGAAAAAACAAAGGTTCATGTCTTATTTAAAACCAAATTTGCTAGTCACATTTTATTTTCATGCAGCTACAAGAAGCATTTCTTAGGCCAAGTAGTCCTAAGAACTTTCGAAAAACACATTAGATGGAAGCAGCTTTAACACACTCTCAAGATTAATAGAGGCATTTATTTCTGGTTAAATAACTATGCATAAATTGCTACAGTTCAGGACAGAATTGTTATCTCAAGGATACCTGCAGTGTCAATAGAATAGGAAATAGCACATAACGTTTTTTGCTATTTTTGGAGAGCAATTGGGGTTAAGTAACTTGCCCAAGGTCACACAGCTAGGTTTTTGTTTGTGTGTGTTAAGTGTCTGAGGCCGGATCCGAACCCAGGTCCTTTGACTCTAGGGCCAGCGCTCTACTCACTGTGCCACCTAGCCGCCCCTAGCACATAACTTTTAAGGATCTTCTAATGTGTGACATTAGCAGTTTCAAATTCTAAACAAATGGTCTTCTTCTCCTTGCTACAACTTTTAGAATAAACAGTTTTTTCTCAGTAATGCAAAGACCTAAAACAATTCCAAAGGATTCATGATGGAAAATGCCATCTACATCCAGAGAAAGAACTATGGAGTCTGAATGCAAAGCAAAGCAGACTATGTTCTTTCTTGTGTGGGTTTTTTTTTCCCATGGTTTCCTCCATTTGTTCAATTCTTCTATACAACATGACTAATGCGAAAATAGGAATATTTAATATATATATTTTATAAATTTATTTATATACAATATATTTTTATAAATTTATTTATATATAATACATAACATTCCATATAATGTATAATATATTTATTTATATATTTTTATAAATTTATTTATATATATTTAATAATGTTTAATAGGAATGTATATGTAGAGCCTATATCAGACAGCATGCCATCTTGGGGAGGTAGGGGGGAAGGGAGAAAATTGAAAACTTATGGAAGTGAATGTTGAAAACTAAAAATAAATTAACTTAAAAAAAAAAAAGAAACCTTTTAGGCACTTGATAAATGCTTTTTGATTGACTGATGTAGCAGTCTGCAATCCTAGCACCCTTCTAGGTTGACTTTCTCTGAATGTGTCCAATTCACCACTGTCTTCCCTAAATTGGGGCACCTAGAAGTTAATATAACCCTCTAGATGTTGTCTGATCAGATCAAAGAATAGGATTATAACCTCTCACATTTAGTTCAATTTTAAAAGGAAAGAAACAAGCATTTAATTAAATATAATATTATATTTACATATAATTGGGGCCACCTAGCCACCCCAATATTTATATATAATAATATAAATAACAAATAATAAATAAATACCTACTATGTACTGGGCTTTTTAGTGAGCACTTTACAAATATTAATTCATTTAATAAACACAACAACTCTTGAGGGAAAAAAAGAACAAAAAGCTTTAGTTTCTATTCAAAAGTTCTCTTCCCATCTCTACGGCCATATATACAATGAAGTCTGACTTAAGTTTGAAGCCTATTCCATATGATTCCACACTGCAATCTTAGATCAGTTTTGGATGGCTGGGAAAAAAATGAATTTCAAATTGCCAAGAGCTTTAAAAATGAGTGGCCAATAAGGGTGCAGATGATCCTTCCTATGATACTGGCTATGAAAGGAAGAAATGTAAGAAGATGGAGCTTAATGGATGACAGATCAGTGAAAAGTTTTTCAAGTATATTTGCATGTGATAGGGAAGAAGCTAGTGGATCAAGGTAGACTGAACATAAGAAAAAGAGATGCAATGAATGAGGAGGCAAGCTCCCAGAGAAGAAAGGAGGGAATGAGATTAAGAGCATAGGATCAAGGGTGTACAGAGGGGTTAGCCTTGCCAAAGAATGATGATGACCACATCATTATCTGAAAAAAAGGCAACGGGGGAAAGAATAGAGGATGATGAAGAGGAGCTCTCCAATAACTGCCTCCTTTTATTATCAATATAGAAGGCTATTTATTAAGAGTAATGGCAGAGAACATGTTATAAGGGGTCAGCTGAGACTCGTGCCTTAGACTTCACCAAAAAATACTGAGGCCACTCATCACGGCTCCCCCTTACCCTCTCCTCTTCACACGAATCTTTCTCTATTATTTCTTCCTTCTCTCCAGACTCGCATGAAAAGGTGGCCTTTCTTGCCAACTTCTCTACATGCTTCCTCAGGAGACTGTCTTTAGTAGCATCCCTACCCTCTCAGCTCTAACCTTTCTCTATCCTACTGGCACCTTAACTGATGTCTATAAATATGTCCATGTCCATCTCATCCTTTAAAAATCCTCAACGGAGGGGTGGCTAGGTGGCACAGTGAACAGAGCACCAGAGTCAAGAGGAGCTGAGTTAAAATCCAGCCTCAGACACTTAACACTTACTTAGGTGACCTCGGGCAAGTGACTTAACCCCAACTGCCCTGCCTTCCCCCTTCCAAAAAGTCCCCCTCCTCAAAAAAAAATCCTCAAAGTCTCTACTATCCATGACAGCAATTATCCTATATCTCTCTTCTTTATAGCTAAACTCCTTGAGGAAGTAATTGACATTTGGTACCTTCACTTCTCTTTTCACTCTCTTCTAAACACCTTTCAACCTGGCTTCTGGCTTCATCATTCAACTATAATTGTTCCATCCAAAGTTATGAATGAGCTTTTTTTTTTTTTTGGCTTTTTGGAGGGCAACTGGGGTTAAGTGACTTGCCCAAAGTCACACAGCTACTAAGTGTGTCAAGTGTCTGAGGCTGCATTTGAACTCAGGTCCTCCTGACTCTAGGGCCAGTGCTCTATTCACTGCACCACCTAACTGCCCCCAATGAATGAGCTCTTAAACGCCAAATATAATGGCCTTTTCTCAATCTTCATTTTTCTTGACTTCTCTGCTGCCTCTGACCCTGCTGACCACTTCCTCCTGCTCTAGTTTTTCAGGATATTGCTCTTTTTTTGGTTCTCTTCCTAACTGTTCTTAATGAGTCTCTTTTGCTAATCCTTTATCTAAGCACAATGTATCTTACACTCCCTGAACCCCGGCCCCTAAGGCTCTGTTCCAGGCCTTTTCTTTTCTCTCTATATTATCTCATTTGATTTCAGCAACTTGTATAGGTTCAATTATTATCTCTAGGTAGATGATTTCCAGTTCTATTACATCCAGTCCTACTTTTTCTTACAGTCCTGTCCTGTATCACCAACAGTCTTTTGGATATCCTGAGATAAATAATCAAATGGTGATTATGCCTCCCTGTGGCATATGCTTAGCAGTGGGATCTCTGGATCTGATAATCACCCATAATCACCTCAAACTGAAAATGCCCCAAACAGAACTCATTATTTCTCTTCATCCCCCAACCCTTCCCCCCACCCCTGGAATTTCCACTGTAGAGGGTACTTTCCAGGTTCCCAACCTTGGTGTTATCTATATTCAAATCAATTGCCAAATCTTCACAATATCTCTTACATATTTTCCTTTCTCTTCACATCCATAGCCACCACTTCATTTCAGGCCCTCACCACCTTATCATTACCAAGGTGATTTTTCTAAAGCTTAGGTCTGATCATGTCACTCAATCAGTTCCAGTGGTTCACTGCTGCCTCCAGAATGGGTTATTTTTATAGAATTAAGCAAAATAACAAAATTCATCTGAAGAAATAAAAGGTCAAAAATCTTAAAAGAACTAAGGAAAAGAAGGTAAAAATGAAGGGGATAAAAAGCCATTCTTGAAGATATAAGTGGTCATAGAAGAAAAAAATAGTTCTTCAATTACAAACTATTAACAGCCACAAGAAAGGATGCTCTCCAAAGCATTACTCTTGAGAATTCACTTCATACATAGCAAATTATCAAAGGTGACAAAAGGGAGGAGTCTATGTTGGAGAGATTGTCTACAGGCATACTAATGCACTCTTTAACATCCTTTTTTTTTTTTCTTTTTGGAGGGCAATTGAGGTTAAGTGACTTGCCCAAGGTCACATGCTAGTTTTTGTGGTAAGTGTCTGAGGCTGGATTTGAACTCCTGACTCCAGGGCTGCTACTCTACTCACTGTACCACCTAGATCTAATAGAGACCTCTTAATAGAGCTCTGAGCTGGCTTGACCATTTTGGAAAAAAACGTGGAATGATTCAAACAGAGTGACTCAAATGTCCTGACATTTTGATCCAGAGATCCCAGTGCTAGGCATATGCCACAGGGAGATCAATGACAAAGAGAAAGTCCCCTTATACACCAAAATATTTACGACAGCATTTTTTTTTTTGTAGCATGAAAGAACTAGAAACACATTGCCCATCAACTGATGACTGGCTCAACAAGTTGTGGTACATGAATTTAATGGAATATAATTGTGCTCGAAGAAGTAATAACATAATGAAAAGACAAGCATGGAAGATTTAGATTAAATAACAACAATACAACCTAAAAACCCAATATAAATAATGATTACAACAACATAAATACAAAGAACAATAACTGAAACTAAATGCTGTGAAATTATGGCCAAATTTGACCCCAAAGAAGAAATGAGAAAGAAATATGCAAAAGCACCTCCCTTCCTTCTTTGCAAGGGGGAAGACTCTACATGTGGAATACTGCAAATAATGCTGGACTTTTTCAATGCTGACCTATTGGTTAGTTTTGCTGAACTGTTTCTTTTTTCTTCTTTGCTATAAGGGATGGCTCTCTAGAAAGGGGAGAAGATGACATACATTAAGAAATGTAGGAGATATCAACAATTGTTTTTAAAGCCATTCCTTATCCTACCTAGAAGGTTCTCCACAAAACATAAGTAATCTACAGACTGCCCTTTATGAATTACTGCACTAGTAATCTTTAGTTCTGTTCAGGTCTCAGGTTAGTTTCTATCATCACAAAATCAGTGACCCACTGGTCCACGGAACTAAACTAAACGTGAGGATGAATGCTCATTTTCATTACATGAAGTTATCAACAATTTCACCAACAAGCTCAAAGGGGAGACCAGGGAGAAAATTCCTGTTGAGCTACATTTTGGAAGGCAGGCTAAGTAGTGATATAAAATTTGGAAGAACTGAGAAGACACTTAAGACAATAGTGTTCTATTCTTGAGCACCAAGGATCACATTTCTCACGAACTGTAGGATGTTATTATTCTATAACATGAACAAAAAAAGTGATATTAGTAATTTTTAAAGTGGGGGAGGTGAACAGGGGTATGTACCTAAAAGTACCATATCTCAAAGTATGCTGCAAAGTAGGTATTATGAAAATGATTTGATACTGTTTAAAAATAGAAAACATAGAATAGGTTTGTTATTAGGAAACTATCACTATAACAGATGATATATAACAAGAACAAAAATAACATCAATAAACAACAACAAAAACCACTTATTCCTATTGTCGTTTATTGATAAATTATTTTTGTTCTTGCTATATATGGTCTGTTATATTGATAGCTTTCCTAGCAACAAACCCATTTCATGTTTTCTAATTCAGTGCCATGTGAATCAAAATACTGAGTAATTACTTTATAGAGCTAGAAAAAGTAATGAAAATTATTTATCTGTAAGATCAAATTTTCAAGATCTCAAGTAAAGAAAAAAGTGGAAGGAAGGAGAGCTAATAGTACAAGATATCAAACTATACTATAAAGCAGTGATCAGCAGAAAGTTTTGGCACCTACCAGTTAAGAAACAAAGGGATCTGTGGGACAAAAGTATACAGCATAGAAGAAAATATACACACTGGCATAGTGTTTTAAAAGCCCTCAAGACCCCAGCTACTTGGGATAAGAATTCACTCTTTAGGGGCGGCTAGGTGGCACAGTAAGAAAGCTGGTCCCAGAGTCGGAAGGACCTGGGATCGGTTCCAGCCTCAGAAAATGAGCACCCACACATAAAAAATAACTAGCCATGTAACCTTGAGCAAGTTACTTAACCCTAATTGCTTAAAAAAAAAATAATTCACTCTTAAAACAAAATTACTAGAAAAACTGGAATGTAATTTGTGAGAAACAAGATATGGATGAACATTCTACATCATATATAATCTCCAAAGAGATACATGGCTTACACATAAAGGGCAAGATATTATGAACAAATTACAGGAGTAAGGGAGAAATTACCTTTCAGCTCACTCTATGGAAAGGGAAACAGTTTATGACCAAACAAGGTATAGAGAGGATCAAAAGGGACAACTGGATTACATAAAGTTTAAAAGTTTTAATACAAATAAAACAAATTCAATATACACAGAAAATATTCTCTGAAAAACATCTGATTTCCAAAGAACTGCTTTGAAATCTGGAAAGACTTACATGAACTGAAGTTGAGTTAAGTGAGCAGAAACAGAACAATATTGCACACAGTAACAGCAACACTGAGAGAGGTCTAACTTCCATAGACTTAGCTCTTCTCAGCAATGCAAAGATCTATGAGAACTCCAAAAGAGTCATGACAGAAAATACTATCCACATCCTGAAAAAGAACTATGGAGTCTGAACGCTGATCAAAGCATACTATTTGCTCTTTCTCTTTTTTTTTTCTTCTTTTCTATGGTTTCCCCCATTGGTTCCAAGTCTTCTTTATAACATGACTAATGTGAAAATGTGTTTAATATGAATGCATATGTATTGTTATTGTGTTTGTACTTTGTTTTTGAATAGGACCATGGCACTAGGGAAATGATGACCTGACTTGCAGTTGACTTTGAGTGAAAGAGGGCTATGCCAGGTCACCAGTCTCCATTTCTTCTCCATATATTCATCAGGATAACTAGAGATGACTCAGGATACAATGGAAGACTCTCCCTGGTCCTTTTAGGCTAAGGCCTTTTCACTTATTCACTTAAGAGTGAGGTAAGGGCCATTGAGTGAATAGGCCTCTTTAAGAAGTGACTCAAGGGAGGGCTCCTTTAATTAGGAAAAAAAAAGTCAAGGTGGGAGGGCAAGACCCTCAGAGTTGCTGTTCCAAAGAGAAACAGTAACCACTGACATTGACTTTAATCCAGGGGGTCCCAAAATACAGCCATTAAGTGGAACTGGGACAGGGACCTACTGTGGTATTATCTATGAGTTTCCGAGCGAATTGAGTTTAAGGTTTTGTGAAAGAAGAAAGACAGAAAGTAAGAATGATGGAAAGGAAGGCAGGAATGCAGGCAGGCAGGAAGGCAGGCAGGAAGGAAGGAAGGAAGGAAGGAAGGAAGGAAGGAAGGAAGGAAGGAATCTAACCAGTAAATCCCAAGTTAAGTGGGCAGCTTCTGGTCATCAAATTTTACTTTCCTTTGGAGAGAAGGACAGAGAGAAGACAAGCTGAGTTACCCAACTAGCTGGGGCCCCATTCAGGCAGCTTGGTCTACTCACAGGTTGTGTTTGTCTTTCGTTTTCGAAGAGGACCATGGCATCTTCAGGAGATGGGAGAGGAAGAAAATTTAGAACTCAAAATCTTATAGAAGTGAATGTTGAAAACTAAATATTTTTTTTAAAAATCCTGAAAAAAGATAAAAAGACTAAGACCCTTCCCCAACTGATAAAGGTCAAAGAAATAAACAGGCCACTTTCTAAGGAAGAAATCCAAGTTATCAATAGCCATATGAAAAAAAATGCTTCGAACCACAAATAGAGAAATGCAGATTAAAACAACTATGAAGTTCTACCGCACGTCTGTCATACAGGCAGAGTTCATCAAAAGAAAAATGACCAACAGTGGAAAGCCCTCTATAACTCGACTCCTTCCTACCTTTACAATGTTCTTATAACTTATACTCCAACCTCATCCTCTCTTCATGTATTCTGTGAGCCTCCTTGATGTTCCTCGAAGAGGTCCCTCCATCTCTTGACTTCAGGCATTTTCAGTTGTTGTCTCCAATCCCTGGAATTTTATCTCTCCTTACTACCATCTCCTAGTTTCCTTCAAATCCCAGCTAAAAGTCTACCTTTTTCAAGAAGTCTTTCCTAGTTCCCCTCAATGCCAGTGCCTGTCCTGTATATATCTTGTTTGTTGTTTGCATGTTTGCTTTCCATTTAAGTGAGAGAAGGGAATTTTTTTTTTGGGCCTTCTTTTGTGTTCTCAGTGCTTCCTGGTAGTGTCTGGTACATGGAAGGCACTGAATGACCAACCACAATTTTAAAGAACTCATAATAAAACATGCTATCCATTTTCAGATAGCGAGCTGATAGACTGAATGAAAAATAAAAGCATATTTCTCTTCTTCTCTCTCTACATGGCTTTGTAGAGAGAATGGCTACGAGAATTTGTTTTGCATATCTGTAATAGGTTTTGTTTTCCTTGCCTTCTAGGGAGGGACGGGGCAGGGTGGCAGGGGGGAATTTGAAATTGAATATAAAGTAAAACTGAAAAAAAAAAAGCTTTTTGAATGACTAATCATTCTGCCTGGAGCAGCACCTTAATAGCAGAAATTCTGAAAATACAAATATAGTAAAGTAAAGGACAATCTGGAAGAAGAAAAGAAGCAAAAATCAATAATGCTAAAGCCATAAAGTTAAAAGAACAAATGATTTCTGTATAAGCAAAACAAGATAATCTTGAAAACAGGTTGTGCAGAAGCAAAATTCTGACAGAAGAATACAAGTCGAAACCTCTGAGTGCTACAATGTAAGAAATATCTTCTTATATTAAGAAAAACTACCTAGGACTTCTGAATACAGAAAACATACTACCAGCAAAAAGAATCCACATATCAGCTCAAGCAAAAAAACCAAACCAAAACAAAAAACCCTAATGCATCAAATTCCAAGATAGTGATTAAATTATGCTAGTCCAATAAAAATTATGCTATACCAATAAAAAAAATTTGCAAGAGAGTAGGAGAAAGGCCTTCAAATATAAAGTAAAGGAACATTTCAAATAATACAGGATTATTCTTCACTTACTAAAACCACAGAAAGGAAGGGAGGAATATAGCCCCAAAGGCAAAGGAACTGAAGATATAATTCTAAATTATATACCCTGCCAACCTGAGCCTGGTCATGTAGATCTGCTGTTGGCAAACTACAGTCTGAGGCCTGCTGCCTTTTTCTTTTTGGCATGACCAAGAGCTAAGAATAGATTTTTTACATTTTTAAATATAAAAAAACTTTACTAAAAAATGTAAAAAACTATTCTTAGCTGACTGGTCTTACAAAAAGAGGCAGCAACTGCTTTTGGTCCATGGGCTATATAGTATGCTGACCTTAATACAAATTATGGCAGTAGAATAAGTTATATGTCATGCTGAGATCAAGGGTGTGACTACCCCTCTAGTGGACACTGTAGAGGTCACTATTTGTTATATAAAAATATTACCCCTACCCCCCACCCCATAGCAGCTATAACAAAAAAAGATATTCAATGGACAAGGCCAAGATGGGGAAGGAGCAAGAATAACCTTAGAAGCAAAGAGTAGTTGTGTGCTCTAACCCCAGGACTGGAGCAGAGTTTCCATATAAGTTTCCAGTCTAGTATGAGGCCTGCAAAGGGAATAACCAAGGGTAATGGTAAAAGAAAAGCCTATAATTCTATCACTGAGAAACAGTACAACTTGCATGTAATCCTGAGCCATTCCAGAGATCCTAGCATAACCCAATATTCCCAAGAAAGAATACCCAGATATTCCCTTGATAAGTGTGCATTCTAGCCCTAATAGTTAAGTCCAAAGCCAGGAAGTAAGGTAGAAAGATTAGCAAACAAAAAAAGTTATTTTGGTAACAAGCTTTGGGGAAAATAGACAAAATAACCCTCCTAGATAAAGCTCAGTCTGTCTTCAGCAAGTTTGTAAAGGTTGGTGGCTTCTACTGAGACTCCTTCTTCACCCTTGTCTTAATACCCTTAAAAACCTCCTATTATTGTACCATGAAATACCCTGATGTATTTGTGTGACACACAGACCTTCCTCTCCTTAGAAACAGTCCTACTTCAAGACATGCTGACTCCATCTTGTTCTGAAGCAGACATTTTGCTGTAAATAACCCCTAGTGAACTGCAGTACCAGCTGCAGCAGTGTCTTCTTTTCACCTCATATTGGTTCAAAAATACTTTGTTGCTGTAGGTGGAGGTTTACAGAGTCCTGGGAAGATTTCCTCCCTGTCTGACCCAACTAGCAGATTCCTTGGATTTAAAGAAACAAATTTTACTGAGATTTTACAAATTTTACTTATCTATCTCCTTTTACTAATATAAATTTTTCTTCAACTAGTACACTATTCTTTTTTTATGTTATCATCTGTGTTTTATGAATAACTATCTTTCTTTGTTTCAAACAATATAATTCTGAATAATGTTTAGCTTATGAATGTTGCCCCCCAAATTGATGTATAAGGAACTTCTCATGTTTGACTCATTGTAGATGCTATCCACCTTGTTATAAACCAACCTGAATAAAATAGCTACTTGATCCACTCTTAACTGACTCTTACCATCTGACCCCAATCCCAAGAACCCAAATTGGTAATAATCCTTGAGCGTAATTCCATGACAACACAAATCTAGAAGAAGTGAAAGAATATAAAACATCTGTAAGAAAAGGATCAAAGCAACACCCTGAGCATAAGGTCAATTAGAAATATTGGAAGAAATGATAAAAAAAATTATTTAAAGTTGTTTTTTTAAAGTGAAATTAAATGAGAACACTAGAAAAAAAATCAGAAGTCAGAGAGTTATGGAAGAAAGAACTAGAATAAAGTTTGGTGTAAGAGGTTCTAAACCTCTTACAAGGAACAAACTGCCTGAAAATTAAAATAGACCAAAAAAAATGACATGATTTTATGAAAAAACAAGAAATGCTAAAACAAATTAAAAAAACTAAAGAAAAATAGGAGAAAATGTAAGGGGAAATTAATATTAAATAGGAAAGGGGGGAGACAGTAAGAGAAGGGAATGAGTATTTGTTAAGAACTTATGTTCCAGCCATGAGCTAAAAAATTTATAAATATTATTTCATTTGATTCCCACAATAACCCTGTGAGGAAAATGTTATTATCCCCATTTTACAGTAGAGGAAACTGAGGCACATAGAGATTAAGTGATTTTTCTAGGGTTCCAAAGCTAATATCTGAGACCACATTTGAACTCAGGTCTCCCTGACTCCACACCCAGCTACATACTACATCTACATTCTACATACTACATCTCTTTTTTTTTTTTGGAGGACAATTGGGGTTAAGTAACTTGCCCAAGGTCACACGGCTAGGTTTTTGTTTTGTGTGTGGGTTAAGTGTCTGAGGCCAGATCTGAACTCAGGTCCTTCTGACTCCAGGGCCTACGCCCTACTCACTGCGCCACCTAGCTGCCCCCATACTACATCTCTTAGCAAAAATTACTACCACTACTATGTGGTGATGATGATGATGATGGTGATGGTGATGACGATGATGACAACTTATATTTATTTAGTGTTTACTACATGCCAGGGACTGTGCTAAGTACTTTACAATTATTATTTCATTTGATCCTTATAACAACCTTAGGAGGTAGGTGTGCTATTATTATGCTTATTTTACAGATGAGGAAACTGAGGTAAACAAAAGTTAAGTGACTTGCCTAGGGTCACAAAGCTACTAAGAGTAGCAGGTCGAATTTGAACTTAGATCTTTCTGAGGCCTAGTGCCCTATCCACTGCACCAAACTCGAAAACAGATTAAAGAGAAATAATTTAAGAATCACTGAACTACCTGAAAACCACAACCAAATAAAAAACCTCAATATCACAATTTAAGAAATCACAAAAGAAAAATTGCCAGATCTCTTAAAATCAGAGAATAATGTGGAAACAAAAAGAAACCACTGATAATCTCTAAAAGGAAAACTACCAAGAATATTATAGCCAAAAGCCAGAGTAGGTCAAAGAAAAATACTATAAGCATCCAGGAAGAAAGAATTCAAGTATGGAGATGCCATAGTCAGGATGGCCATAGACTTACAACCAAGAATAATTTACTCAGCAGAACTGAAAGTAATCCTACAAGGGGAAATGAGTTTTTACTGAAAGAGAAGACTTCCCAGAATTCCTGACAAAAAGAACAGAGGTACGTAGAAACTGTAAAGCACAAAGGAGTCAAAAGAAACAAAAAGATAACCATGAATGAACGACGATAAGGGACTAAACAAGGGTAAACTCCTTGTATTTATATATTATATATATATCACATTAAACCATTAGGGGATCATAGAAGGGAATCTAAACAGAGGGTCTGGGAGTAGTTCTGTTATGCTTTGGTGATCTTAAAAGAATGTAAAGGGAGGAGAAGAGGAATTAACTAGGAGAAAAAAGAATGGAGGGATGAGGAAAATTCTCTCACATAATCAAGGTGTACAAGTTTCTACTAACAAGGAAGAAAAAATGAAGGAACAAGTGATGTGCTGGAACCTCCATCTTATCTAAACTAGTCAAAGAAAAGAACGAATATATGCGTATGCCTCCACCCCCTGTGCTGCCCCCCAACTCCAGAGTTAGGTACAGAAATACATTTTGCTCAACAAGGAACTGGGAAGTGAAAGGGGGTGAATAAGAGCAAGAGGACGTTAAGAAAAGGATTAGTACTAAGCAAATCAAACTCTAATGCTCTACAAAAATATTTAGGGTAGTTCCTTTAAAAGAGGCAAAGAACTGGAAATTGACGGGGTGTCTACCAACTGGTGAATGCTGGAACAACATTCTTAACATAACATAACATATAATATATGAATGTGATAGAATACTACTGCACTGTAGGAAACGATGAAAGACATGGTTTTGGAGAGAGGCCTGAAAGGACTTGTGTGAACTGATGCAGAGTCTTAGGAACTCTGATCAACATAATGACCAAACAATTGCAGACAATAAAGCAGGTTGCCTACCTTCTAACAGAAAAATGATAGACTCAATATAAACCAAGATATATTTTGTTTGAACGTGCCCATGATGGGAATTTGTTTTGCCTGACTGTATGTGTTTTCAACAGGGATTTTGTTTTTCTTTCTTTCTCAACTGGTGAGGATTAGAAGGGATGAGGGAGAGGAATAGAAGGCTAATTTTTGTTGATTAGAAAAATAAAGATATTTCATGCTTTAGAATCTTTAAAAAAATCAGTGCATCAATTCTCAAAACATCCTACAAAATGGAGTACTCAAATGTTACAGCCAGTTAGTTACATTACAAATGAATGATTAAACTAAGAATAAATCCTTTTAAAACCTTATCTATATCTTTTTAATGAGATCAGAATGTATCTACAGAGAATTTTCTCTATATTAAGGGGCTGAAAAGTTATCAAGAAATCCTCAAGTACTCCTAAAAATGGAAAGTGAAACTATTACAAATCTAGTTAGATTACACCCTCAGAATTCATGGAGATCTGTTGAAAGGAATAATACTGCAACACCGAGTGACTGAAAACCTGTAAGAATTCTATAAATTTAACTTTATTAACTTGCCCTTAATGACCAAATTATAATATATTCTTTATGGTCACATTTCCCTTTTCAAGATTTACTGATGTTTCTTTCTGTTTAGGTTAACAATTTCTATGACACATGAATTTGTCCTATTTACCGAAAGAAATAAGAAGGAATGTTCAAGGTCGAATTTATGTAGCTAAATGAGGCATTAACATTTAATTAACATTAAGAAGCTAAGAGCTTTGAGGTCCAGACCTAGGTGTAAATCCAGGAGTCAGAAAGTAAGTGATTCCTACATCCTATATTCCACTGGATAGTTAATATGAGTTATTATATAATTATCTCTACAATTATACCAGTAGATCATAAAATCTACAAAAGAATAAAAATCTACTCAACTAAACTTCAATTAAGTACACAGTTAAAATAAAAAACTAATTTTACAAGAGAAAACTAAAACTTACAGTATTGATATTTTCCACATCCACAAAGACAAGCATATTGCCTCCTCTGCCTTCTTCACCTTCAAGAGTATTACTTCTGCAGACTGTAGCTCGTACATTCAAAGATCGGCTAGTACAAATAACTGCTGTATGTCTTAATACCCTGTGACTGAAGAAAAATAAATGTAAACTCTAAAGCATGGGAACACATGAGCTGATGCAAAGTGAAGTAAGCAAAAGCAAGAAAAAAAATATGCAATGACCACAATGTAAATGGAAAGAATAAAAAAACTGAAATTGAATGCTATGTAATTATAATGAACAGTCTTGGGCCCAGAATTTGGAGAAGTCACCTCTCTCCAGTACAAAATTATGGATGAGAAACAATACATATATTGTGAGATGTGGTTAATGTGTTAAGTTTTTTTTGCTGTGCTTTTGTTCTTACAAAGGATTGCTTTCTAGGCATGGGAGGAGGGGGAGGGATATCTTTGGAAATTAATCACATATAAAAACCAAAAGATTAATAAATTTCAGAAATGAAAACTATTAAGTTGTAATACTGGTTATTATTAGGTACCACACATTTGACGATAATCCAAATCAGAAAATCACAAAGAAAAATATTTCTAAAACTTCAGTTTGACACTCAAGACTAATAGTCTTTATTAAATTATTTCATATTTAGACTAATTGCCATCCATAGAAACAAAAGAAAATTCTGTTGGTTTAATTTAATTTTGATCGATCATTTGAAAGGCCTAATATTTTGTTCCAGTTCCTATGAGCTATTTATCTCAAACTATTTCATATGAGCAGGAAAATCAAAAGCAGCAGCCTTTCAGGCTAATAACCAACATGCACTACCACAGTTCAGGCCCTCATGAGCTCTGGACTAGATTATTCCTACAGTCTCCTAACTGAAGTCTCTGCCTTAAGACTTACCCCAACTCCAGTCCATCCTAAACCCTGCAGAGAAAGTGATTTTCCTTATGCACTTAACTAACAATCACTTCCTTAATCAATCAACATCAGTGGTTCCCTAGTGTCTCTAGGTTCAAATATGAAATATAAAATAAATATGATGAAACTTTTCTATCTAGCTTTTAAAGTTTTATAAATTGGCCTTAATCTTTTAGCCACCCTGCATAGGAACAGAACTTAATTGAAAAAATAAAATTTCTCTCTTTTTAACCCTCAATGAGTTCATTCATTCCCAAAGTTTCAGCTATTATCACACTCAAGAATGACTCCAAAATCTCTTTACCACTACTACCCTGCCCCAGTTTTGAATTTACTACTACCTACTAAAAATGCTCATACGTATTTACCAATACTTCTACATGGGCATGTCATGCTGTACTCATCCTCCTTTACTCTCCCTTTTTAAAAGAGTACCCTTCTCCTGATTTTTCTATTTTGTTAGTGTTATCCATTCCTACCCCCCTCTCGATCATTCTGGCTTATAACTTCAGGGGTTTTACTAGCTATTCCTTTTTCATATCACCTACATCTATTTACAAGTTCTATGACTTGTTCCTTCAGAGTCTCTCAAATTGGTTCTCTTGTTTTTTCCCCACAGTCAATATACACTCAATAAGCACCTCACATGAGTCAGGCACCACTGAGGGCTACAAAGAAATGTGAAAGACAGTCACCACTCTCAAGGAGGAGGTCACAATCTAACAGTAAAGACAATATGCAAGTAACTATGTACAAATAAGATGTATACAGAATAAATTGAAGATAATAAGTAAAGGGAAGGCACTAGATTACAGGGAAGCAGAAAAGGCTTCATGCAGAAGGTAGGATTTTAGCAGAGAACTGAAATAAGCCAGGAAATAAAGATAAGGAAGGAGCCCTGGAGGACAGTGAATATGCCCCCAAATTGGCAGATGAAGTGTCTTGCAAGGAACAGCAAGGCCAGTGTTACTATATCACACAGTACTATGGAGTGGGGGTGGGTGGGGAGGGTGAAGTGGAAGGTAATATAAAGTATAGGAAGGAAGGGTGGGAGAAGCAGGTTATTAAGGTCTTGATTGCCAAAAGTTTAGACCCTTATTAAATAGAGGCTGCTAGGTGGGGCTGTGGAGTCAGAAAGAAATAAGTTTGAATACTGCCTCAGACTCTCTTTGACCCTGTCAGGTCGCTTGACTGTTTCCTCACTGATAAACTAAGGAAAGTGTTTCCTCATCTATAAAATAGAAATAATAACACCTTCCTCAGAAAGTGATACACGCACACACACAATTATATAAAGTATTTTGCACACCTTAAAATACTACAAGTGCTAGCTATTATTACTTGCACCTAGACTATTATAATGATGCTCTAACATTCTAACTAGCCTTAGTCACCTGTTTTTCACACTTCTGATCAATTCTGACCACAGTACCTCAAGATTCATTTCCCTACAGCATTGCTTTGATCATGCCACTTCCCTGCTAAAAAAAAAATCTCTAAAGGCCATCAAATGCTTAATGAATAAGGCCCAAATTTAGTAGGCTGGCTTGAAGGTGGTTTGTTATCTTGCCTTCACCTCCCTGCCAGGGCATAGACCTCATTCCACCCCTCTCTCCTTAAGCATTACACTATAACCATCAGTACCTGAGTGTGCCATGGACATTCTCCGATTTTTTTTTTCTCTAAGCTTCTGCACGTGCAATGCCTTTTCCCTGTACCCATCCCTACATACTGAAAGTCTACTTGATTAACTTATGAAAGGAAATCATTAGATGTAGGATCATAGATGAAGACCTCAGAAGCCGTCAGTTAATTTGCTTAACTTCTTTTTCTTTGTTACAAGGGAAGACTCATTGAAGAGGGTATGGTTTAATATATATATACACACACACACACATATAGATAGATAGATTTTTAATTTAGTTTAAAGGTTCAGTTTAAGGTAGCTATCCGATCTAGAAATGACTATCAATAAAACTTTAAAAAAGAGAGATACAGAAACCCTATACAGTTTTAAGAATCCAGATTAAATATCACCTCCAGGAAGCCTTTCTTCATCATACCATCCTCCCTCTCTTTTCTATAGTTCTCTGCTTCTACTATTAGTATGGAACTTATATATAAATAACTAATATAAGGCAATATGTGATTCATTATTGTCTATATAAAATTATGAGCTCTGTGAGGATAGCAAACAAGCCTTAGTCATTCTTGTATCTGCTACAGCAACTAGCACAATGCTTTATAATATGGAGATCATGCAACCAATACTGGTTGAAATAAATACATTCATAGAAGGCAAAGAGCTCTGGATTTAGAGTCAGACACACCTGAGACAAATTTCTTACTCTGCCCTTTACTATTTGTGTGAACTTGATCAAATCACCCCCTTTCTGGGTCCCACATTACCACTAAGGTCCTTTCCATCTCTAAATCTAGGGTCCTATGATCCAGTGACATAAAAAATTAATAGAAATAGTATGTAGCAAATGCCAAATGAGTGGTGAAAACAGTGACACTGGAAGTCTTCTTGGCCCAAGTCTTCAACCCATTCCAAAAAGCACCCTCTGATGTGAGCAACACTTTAGAGTCAGAAGCCAACTTTGAATCCCACTTCAACTACAACCCGTGTAACTTTGGGAAAATCACTTTGGATTTCCTGTCTCACTTTCCACATCTGAAAAATAAGAGAGGTGAACTTGATGGCCTTTGAGGTCTTCACCTACTCTAGATCTATGATCCTACCTCTGATGATTTCCTTTCACAAATGTCTCTATACTCAGAGGTTGAGATGGTTCCTATACACTTAAAACTTTTCTATATCCATTTACTTCCCCACTATAATCCTTTAGCTTAGACAATTAGCCTGTACATAGTTAGCATCTACATATACATGTTCAGGTATATCGTTCTAATATAATCAATATTTCCCCCTACCTCCCACCCCCATTCTAATCCTTACTCTAAAAAGGCCACCACATCAAACTTTGGACTTCTAAGCATGGCTTTTGAGATCTACACATCAATTGTTCCTTGTTTTAACTATACACACACATACACACACACACACACACACACACACACACACACACACACACACACACAATAAATTATATATCTTTTGCTAGAAGGGAGCCAATTTTTTAATAATTCCCCAAGTACAGTCCTCTCCTTTTGAAATTCTTGACCTATATTTTCTCCTTCATGTAAAGCTACTGTCTTCTTTATCCATCACAATTAATTGCTTCCCAAATGAAACTTCTATAAATTGTTTAAGACTCAGATCAAGTACCACCTACCACATAAAACCATTCCTGATCTCCAATTCTCCACCACTCTCCCACCCCTAATTATAACTTGTATTTTGTTAGTACTTATTTTGTTTATACTTATACTTACATATATACATGCTATCTCCCTTTAAAAAATGTAACCTCCTTGAGTCTGCAGAAACTATTCTCTAAATTCCCAGCACCTAGTATAGTGCCTGGCATAAAAATGTTTGCAAAATTTTCATATGTAGGAATACATACTATGTATGGTTTAATAATCTTTTATATTTTAGTCAGAAAATGTGATTTGTTCCTAAATCATCCTGAAAACAGGTAAATAAACATTCCAGAGCTAAGAGAATTGCCCACCTAGGTTTGAGTAACTCTGCTAACATAATCAACAAACTTTGAAATAAGGATAAGGCAATAATTAGCAATTAACTTCACTTCAAGTCTTTTGCTTCTTTGATGAAGGATGAAGGAATATTTCTTACTTTAAATTGATAGGCTAACTATAGCTCTGAATAGTTAACCTTACATATAAGTTCTTTATAAATGAAATCTTCACTGTTAAAAGTTTCTATTCCCTTTCATCACCAAATACTGAAAACTCGCTAAGATACATATGCTCACTGATACGGTACAGCAGAGAAGAGTGGCCTCAGAGTATAAATAATTCTGTGACCTCTGAGCAAATTACTTGTCAATTTCCTTCTTAAAAAATGGGGACACAATTATCTAAAGAACTGAAAATATATAAAAGTGGTTTTCAAACTTTGTTGGAATATGTTTATATTTTAATTTTTAAATCTGCTTATTTCTAACTAACTAAAAAGTCATATACTACTAATGACCCTTAAATAAACAAAGCAGGTTTGTTTATATTTTTTGCTTTTTTTGGAGGGCAGTTGGGGTTAAGTGACTTTGCCCAAAGTCACATAACTAGTAAGTGTGTCAAGTATCTGAGGCCAGATTTGAACTCATGTCCTCCTGACTCCAGGACCGGTGCTCTATTCACTGTGCCACCTAGCTGCCCCAACCAGGATTTTTTTTTTTAATGGTCTGAAAATACTCTATAAAATATTTCAAAAAAACTGTTAAACATAGAAAAGAAAGTCATTTCCAACTATTTTCCTGAAAGAACCATTTTACACAAAAAGGATTCTGCTATGCTCTATGCTGAATTATAACCAAGACAAGCAATCCTCCCCATGTGAGTTAATTAGCTTCATTCTGTTCCATGACATAAATTAAACTATAACACGAGCCAGCAATTTGGGAAATGTATATATTGGTTTCAAAGGGTCCTGTGTGAAAGAGT
Source organism: Gymnobelideus leadbeateri (assembly GCA_011680675.1). Taxonomy (NCBI): domain Eukaryota; kingdom Metazoa; phylum Chordata; class Mammalia; order Diprotodontia; family Petauridae; genus Gymnobelideus; species Gymnobelideus leadbeateri. Next base: position 404,339 of record WOXC01004562.1, on the reverse strand, counting down.
GAATGGATAGGCATATAATTAAATCCACTAAAGGAAGAAAATAATGTCAAAGCACACACCCTCCTGATGATGGGTTAGATAGCTTCTTCAAGTATGAAGGATATCCAATTACACTGGGTTGACACAGTGGTCACCTGGAAATTTATGGAACCTTTGGCCATATCAGAATCATTGCATTTTGGAGCAGGAAGTGCTCTTAGAGATTAGAGTCCACCTCTGTCAAATCTTGCAGCCAGGCAGTTCAGAGATATTAGGCACAACCTGAGGCATAAACATTATGTATAGTAAAGAAGAGGGGTGATTGTTTTCCTTTTGAAAATGGTAGTATATTAATATGCATATTTCAAAAACACATTAAAAACGGAAGTTTATCTTAGAAAAGGTTGTCTTAAAAATGCAAAAATACTCACCAGATGTTAGACTGCTTTTTAACACTTTCATAATAAAACAGAAAGTTTATTTCATGAACACCTTCTTCATCTGGTCCACGTAACCACATAGGAAGCTGGACTGAAGCCCCAGGTAGAAGAATAGAGTCAGGAAGGGGCACATGAATCACTTCTGGCTGACTTCCTAAGCCAAAGTCAGCCGAGGAAGCTGATGACGTGAGGGCAGTAGCCCCAGAGGTAGAATCTGCCACAACAGTCTTGTAAGCACTACAGTTCTCAGAAGCCGAGGGGCTCAGAGGTGTTAGAACAGTAGTATTACCACCAAAAGTAAAAAACTCTGGACGTTTAGAAACAACCTTCAATCCAGTAAGAGGACACTTGCTGACATTGACAAATTCAACATATGCTTTTCGGATTTCCCCACAAAGAAGTCCTGTAGGAAAATTTATAAAGAACACCTGCATTGGGGGAGGAAAAAATTATTATTTTGGCTATCAAATACTTCTTGAACTTCTTTCTACAGCTGAGTCGCTGCTTTTTAAAAAATTAATTTATTTCAAACTTAAAATACTGAAATTTAAATACACAATAAGAAAAACAAACACTATAAACTTAAATACAAAATAAGAAAAAAAAAGCATTGCCATATGCACAACAGAATGTGAGAGAGGATTCAAAATACACAGCAATAAATTTCTATTTCAAGAAAGTCTATATAACAAATACTACACATTGTGTTCAGAGCTGTCCATCTTTTCTTTGCTTCTTTGTAAGTTTTCTTTTGTTCTCTGCTGTGTACTTTTTACTTTGCTCTTTTTTTCCCCACTTTCTCTCCCTTCCTCCCCGCAAAGGCTACAATTAAGCACAGCGCGCGTGCACACACGTGCACACACAGACAGAACTATAACCATACTCATACACAGACATATTAATTCATATGCATCTATGTAAAACCGTACTATACTTGTTTGTCCTGTTTCTCTGAGGGTGGACAACATCTTCCTAGGTAAGTCCAAGTCTTTCCATATTTTTCTAAGTCCACCTATTCATCATTTCCTACACCACAGCAATATTCTACCCACATATTGTCTAATTATTTTAAACAGTCTAAAACAATCCTGATTAATATGGCTGACATATAGTGTAGTTTCTTTCTAGCTGTTAAAGCTCTTTGATTCCTTTTATGGTTTGTTTTTTTTGTTTTGTTTTGTTTTTGTTTTTTTGCTTTTTGGAGGGCAATTGGGGTTAAGTAACTTGCCCAAGGTCACACGGCTAACTGAAAGAAACAAGGAGTTTGAGTCATATCTACAAACTAAGTTGAAAAACTGAGAAACTGCAAAAGGAATGGATAGAACTAAGGATCAAAACCAAAGAAACCTAAGCAAGTAGCAGGAAGATTCAAGACCAAAAGAAAAAAAATTGCACATTGCTTATCAACTTTTTAAACTGATCTGCAAAACTTCAACTCAACTTTTCCCATACTTCTCTGTCTCAAAGAGTATACCTGATATGAATATCGACAATTTGCCATTACCCACATATTCAATTTCTATTAATAATTCAAATGCAACATTTTGGGCTTCAGACATAACTATGGTCATTTTGCATGCTTATTTTTAATAAATTAACCCTTTGTAAGTAGTAATGTTTTTAATACTCATTGCTAAATAATCCATACCTCCAATAATGGCATTTCCTCAACAATAATGGGATCTAAACGGCGATCAGGACCATATTTAATAGAAGTTTTCTCTTCTTTTGTGTTATTAAGTCGAGGACCTTGAATTTCTAAATCCTGTCGCCCTCTTACTGACATTATGTTAGAAGGATGCTTTCCTGAAAAAAAAAAAAAACAAACAACAACACTCTGAAATCAAAGAGCACAGATTAGTAGGGATTCATTTAACATGTCTTATTTTTAAGTCTACCATTACCAATAACAGTAGACTGCTTAATTATTTGTCTTATATCCCTCAGAGGGATTAGGAAGGAGAATGGGAGAAAACTACTCTATGAAACGGTCAAATACATTCAATGTGCTGGTTAGTTTTGTAAACTGCATTTTTCTCTTTATTTTAATCTGTTACTTTAATCTGTTACTTTAATCTGTTCAGGGATAGCTTCCTGGATGGCGAAAGGAGAAGGGAAATATGTACAAAACAAATATGAAACAAAGACAAAGGACAGCAAGGAAAATAAATGTTAAAGATTATTTCATTGACACTCTGCAATTACTTTGGATAACTATGGCGCTACAAGGGACATCAGTAGTCACGTAGTCCAATTGCCCTCATATTACATATGAAAACTAAGTCCCAGAAACTAAGTTACCAGCATAAATCTATGTAAGTATCAGAGCAGGAATCTGAACTCAGATTCTGTGCCTCTATAACTTATAACTAGAAGTCCTCTGATAACCACATATTTAAATCATACTTAAAGAGGGGAAAAAGTATTTTTGCAGAGCATGATGTTATTATGGAGTATGTATAATAATATAGTAGTATGTATATATTTTTCTGACCGAGTCAGCTTTTAAATATATCCTTATTGTGTAGATAGTTTCAAAGGAAGAGGCAAAGTAGTGAATTTCAGATTCCCTAAAAGCAAGCTACCATCAAAATTATGTGTTGGGAGGAATGATGTTTAGCTGACAACCAAAACTATGAAATCATGTTTGGAGTAAACACTCAGATGATATCTGCTAAAATCAAATATAACCACAAGAAACTGTGAGAAGATGGCAACATATGCTAAGATCTAAAGCAGCTCAGAATCCCCACTCATACAGCAGTTAATTTCTAAAAGTACCTCAGGAGGGAAAATGCTATAGAAAAGCAAAAAAAAAAAAAAAAAGCTATAAGGTCTTCCATATAGTCCAAGATTGTACAAAAGAGACTTCCAGAATCCTATGGAAGATCTGAACAAAGACAAGCCAGGTTAGGTGGAAGGCAAATGGGACCCAGAGCAGAAGACATGGCTAGAGACATGGCTGGAAAAACCCATAGGCAGCCACATCCATGGCATAGCAGGAGACAGGCACCAACCAGGGTCCTGGCAGTACAGCATCTAGGCCTAGGTCCAGGCCCAGGCAGTCTAGAAAGCACAAAAGGACAAGGGACTAGGGTAGCACCCAGGAAGTAAGGCCATCTGAGATCTCTTACAGGAAGACTGTGCTACCAGCACAATCAATAACATCAGGGAGGGGGACAGGAGGGGATTAGCAGGCTCACATTAAGAGACAGAGTTTAACTTTGGGCTAAGAAACATGCTAGAAGGAAGGTAGGAAACAACACTTTCCTGGCCACAACAAATTGCATTTATTTTTGCTTGACTATGCCTATTTGTTTCAAGGACCTTATTCTTTTCCAACAAGGCAAGGGAGCTGGGGAAACTGAGGGGCTACAAATAGAATAGCTAGAAGAAAAGAAAATCATGATTTTTTTAAATGCACAGAAAAGCAAGATCAGTAAAGACTAGTAAGAACCACAGACACACAGGACATGCTATTTTATATATTTAAAAAGAAAAACAAGATATACATAATAAATATGTACAATATGATATACAATTTTTTCTCTTCTAAATATGCAGAAATGTCCATTTTATTTGGTGTTTGTTAATTTCAGATTATGAGTTCTATTTTTCCTTGATCAAATGAAGCAAGATGTATTAATTAAATAGCTTAATTTAACTTAGTAAGCTTTTTTACCTTTTACAAAAAAAAGTCAAAGCACTGACAAGAATGCCAACCAAGAGGCCAGCCTCCCAGCTTAAGACCCAACATCAAAATGTGTCACAAAGATGGACACTGAAGGAGGTTCCAGAACAGTCTGATCAAGTCCCTTCCTGAACAGACTTCTCTCTAATCACTGATAATAAGCCTGAACTCCCTCCTCAATGGGTAACATACTCCCATCCTACCATACTCTCCCTATTTTAGTGATTCTAAACTCAAGGCTGTCGTCTTTCAAACCACATTCTACATCTTCCATTGCCCACTCCTTTAATCCCATCGCCCTCAACCCTACAGTTCTAATTTCCCACTCCAGGTCTATCTACCCCTGGCACCGTGCTCTCTGTGATACCTATTCTATAGTTAAACTTGATTTCATCTCTAACCTTTTCCTTTCTCACTCCTTCAATCTTTTACATACATCTTGTGTTTTTAAACACATGTGATAAATTCAATGCAGTCATTTGCAGAACTGTTCTGCTTATCTGGCTAAATTTGGATGTCCTTTTTAAAATTTATTTTTTTAATCTTCGGTTCTGAATTCTCTCCCTTCCTCCCACTTCTCCCTCTTTCATTGAGAAAAGCAAGAAATAAGATGACCGTTATATATAAAATCATGTAAAACATTTTTCCCACATCAAACATTATCCAACAGACATTTTAAATTCAACATGCAGAAAAATAAGAGCATTATTTCTCCCCATTCCCCAGACATCTCCTCTGACAAAGGTACTACCATCCTCCTAGTTAATCAATAGAATTTATTCAGTACCTACTATGTATTAGTCACTGAATTCCTCTCACTCCTCCCACATATCCAATCAATTGCCAAGTTCTGTGGTTTCTTCCCTTGGAACATCTCTCATTCGTGTGTTAGTGCGTGTGTGCGTGTGCGTGTCAATAAATATCCCCTTCTCTCCTCTGACAAGGCAACCACAATAGAGCAGGCCTTCATCATCTCATTTTGAACCTAACAGGCTGGGGGCTGGTGTCTCTGCCTCAAGTCACTCTCCTTCCATTACATCTTCCCTCAGTTCTAACGTGATCTTCATAAAACACAGATCTGGCTGTGCTATCACCACCCCCTAGAGAATAAACTTAAGTGGCTTCCCATTGCCCCCAAGACCAAATATTTGGTCAAGCTACCCCCTTCCTACCTATCCATTCTTTTTAACATTTACTCCCCTCTATATACTTTATAGCTGTATCCACTACACTGTTCTTGTGGTTTCTTGCATACAACACTTCATCTCTCAACTTCAGGTCTTTTTACTGCCTGTCCCTCACACTTGAATGTTCTTCCCTTCTTTCATCTCCACTTAATGGCTTCCCTGGATTCCTTCAAGTCTTAGCTCAAATTCTACCTTAAGCAAGTGGCTTTTCTTGATCCCTTTCAATGATAGCACCTTCCCTTGGATATTACCCCCCCATTTTCCCTAAATTTATCTTATATGTGAAGATCTGTTTGCAAAAGTTCTTCCCCATTAGAATGTGAGCTCCTTGTAGTCAGAGATTGTTTTTGCCTTTCCTTTTATCCCCAATGATTGGCAGTTCTGGCCAAATAAAGGGCTTAATACTTATTGTTAATTTGTGGAGAAGCTAAAAAACTAGCTGGGAATGCAACATCATCATCATCATTATTATAGCAGCTTGTATTTATGTATGACTTTAAGGTTTGCAAAATGCTGTATATGTTATCTCATCTGTTCCTCACAACAACCTAGTGAGAGAGGATCTATTATTATCCTGATTTCACAAATGAGGAAACAAGAGTGAGAGAGATTAGGTAACTATTGAAGAAGATGCTATGCTTTTTGTCTTGAATGAAAAGCAAAAATGAATTGCAGAATGAAATTGTAAAAAATTATTAGGTAACTATTGATGACACAGTTAATAAGTATATGAGGCAGAATTTGAAGTTAGATCCTTTCTGACTCCAAGTCCAAAACTTTATCTACTGTACTGTCAAGAAGCTTAAACAGTAGCATTAATCTGTCTGCTTTTCATTTGAATCACATGACAATCAATCAATAAACCGGCATGTATCAAGTTCCAAGGTCACAAATCTAATAAGTGTCAAAGGCAGATTTTGAACTCAAGTCTTATGCCCTGTCCACTGCACTATCTAGATCTCGATGTCCTGAAAATTATATTAGTGAGTGCCAGAGTTGGCAGATCTCATAAAGTTTATAAAAAGATTTTAAGTATGGCTGCAAAGACAGGCAGAAATCAACAAGGCTTATTCTGAAGTTAAATTACAGGCCCAGCAACATATATAATCATGTGCTAAGACACAGAAAGCTAAAAATTAGTGGTAGAAGAAGGAATAACCATAGTGACATACAATCAGATCACTTGAAATACTGACGAACATTAGGACCATTTGCTACTTTATACTGAAAGTTTTATTTTTGTTAAAAAGAGTAAATCATGTGTATATAGTGCTTTAATTCTCAACCAGAATTGACTGAGTTTGACAACAATGGAAATCCTCAGTGAGGTCCAGTAGAATTTACCTGTAGGACGCCACGTAAAAGAAATAATTAAAAGAAAGACAAACAAGAGTTCTGCAAAGAGATAAAATAAACCTAATGGGGAAAAAATAGAGACGATGTGTCTTAAAAAAAAAAAATCACACCTAAAAAGGTTGAAATATACTAAAATTCAATTTGCCCTTTTCATGTATTTGAATAAATGTCCTTATCTGGATGTGAATGGAAAATATGTAGGGCATACCTAAATTCTATAAGATGAGTCATGTTTACTTGGATATTTTCATTAGGGTAATGTTTTATTACCTGTATAACATCCAGGAATAGAGCCAATACCATCTAGCCCCACTGAACTCTGAATAGTGCCGAGATTATAAACAACTCCCAGAATATGAAGTTCCCCTATATGATGGGGAAAGAGCTTTAGCCTTGCCTGTGGAGATATGTCAAAGTTATTATCATTATTGCTTGTTCTTATAATTTCTTAGTTAAAATTATCAAATAAATATAAGCAAATACAAATATAAGCATAGTAAAAATACAAAGCTGGCCAGTATAATTTTGGGGAGAATGAAAAGGAAAACAAACTCTAAGACCAAATAACTTTTACTATAGAAAAGCATAATTTTTAGTGGCTTGGTAATAATTTTTTACAATTTCATTCTGCAATTCATTTTTGCTTTTCATTCAAGACAAAAAGTATAGCATATTCTTCAACCATAATCATAGACAGCCATAAAAATATATTCACAAGAAAAAATCCAAAATTCTCTTTACATAGATAATTTTGAAATTATCAAACAAAAATATCACAAACTTCTTCTCAAGCAATTCTGGTTCTACTATAAGACATAATTCTTTTTTTCTACCTCTACAGTTTCAGTTTTAATATATTATTAGCTATGCAATGAGGAATTATATTGATAAGCAATACATAAATAAACTATAGATAGCAATCTATAAATGAGTTTGTTCGGATTATTTTTATATCCAATTTTATTTTTTTTTTTATTATTTTTTTTTTTAAAAGCAATTGGGGTTAAGTAACTTGCTCAAGGTTACATGGCTAGTCATTTGATTTATGCATGGGTGCTCATTTTCGGAGGCCGGATCTGATCTCGGGTCATCCAAACTCCGAGGCCGGCACTCTTACTCACTGCGCCACCTAGCCGCCCCTTTAGGGCAATTGGGGTTAAGTAACTTGCCCAAGGTTACACGGCTAGGTTTTTGTTTGTGAGGATTAAGTGTCGGAGGCCGGCTCCGAACTCAGGTCCTTCTGATTCCAGGGCCGGCGCTCTATTCACTGCGCCACCTAGCCGCCCCCCAATTTTATTTTGAGTAACACAAAAAATGTAAAATGTTAGAAAACATGACAAATATTTACCACTTTTGTTTCCTCATTATTAATCAAGAATTCTGATATAACTTCAGTTCCAATCATTTCATGTCCACAGGTTACCTGAAAAATAACCATATTTATTTATTTTCTAATGATATTTTTTTCTCTATTGCATGTAAAAACAATTAACATTCATTTTTTTGAAATTCTGAGCTCTAAATTCTCTGTCCCTCCCTTCCTTTTCCCCTCCCCCTCCCCTAAGATGGTAAGCAATTTGATAGGTTATACATGAGATCATGCAGAACATATTTCCATATTAGTCATGTTGTGAAAGAGCCCCTCCCCCAAAAGAATATAAAGTGAAAAATAGTATGCTTCAATATGCATTCAGACTCTATAAGTTCATTCTCTGGAGGTGCATAGTGTTTTTCATCATAAGTCCTTCAGAATTCTCTTGGATCTTTGTATTGCTGCCAAACCACTCACAGTTGACCATCATATAATATTGCTGTTACTGTGTACAATGTTCTCCTAATTCTGCTCACTTCACTCTGAATCAGTTCATGTAAGTGTTTCCAGGCTTTTCTGAAATCATTCTGCTCGTCATTTCTTATAGCACGATAGAATTTTATCACAATCATATACTACAACTTGTTTAGTCATTCCCCAAATGATGGGCATCTCTTTAATTTCCAATATTTGCCACCACAAAAAAAGCTGCTATAAATATCTTTGTACAAATGTATTGTCTCCCAGCCCCCACTCCCTCCACCTATTTAAAAAATTTCTCTGGGAAATTTGTGGTATTGCTGGGTCAAAGGGTATGCAGAGTTTTATAGCTCTTTGGGCATAGTTCCAAATTGTTTCCCAGAATGACAACCATAATATTTAATAGAAACATTATGATACAACAAAATAGCACATAGATGAAAAGCTCTTGTCAAAGTAGCATACATCAGCACTGTAGAACCTGACTTCTGACCCTCTCAGAATGTGGTCAGCATGTGACAAAAATGTTTATTTCCTTAATAATATATGTGAAAGAACAGAGACCACCACAGGAAAATTGTGAAGCATGTAGCAGAAAAGTTGAAAAAAATATAAGAAAACATGGAAATGTGTAATTATAATCTATTATTAATGATATTTTATGACTAATGAAAAATATGAAATGTTTAACATATTTAATACATCTTCTTTTAATCAGTCCTCATTAAAAATGATTCACAGACATCTTAAACTCAACATGTTCAAAACCAAACTCATTAACTCTCCCCAAAAAAACTTCCCCTCTTCCAAATTTCCCTATTATTGTCAAGGCACCATCATCTTCCCAGTCACCCAGGTTTCCAATATAGGTGTCAAACTGAATTCTTCACACTTAATCACCCTATATCTAATAAATTGCTAAAGCCTATCAATTCTTCTTTTGGAACATCTCTCACATACACCCCCTAATTTCCTCTGACTTTTATATCAACCTAGGGCAGACCCCTGTCACTTCATATCTAGACTACTGCAACTGTCAGCTGCTTAATCTCTCACCTCTCTAGTCCATCTTCCACTCAAATATCAAAGTGATCTTTCAATAAAGCACAAGTCTGTTCACGTCCCTCTCGTCTCATAACCCCCACCCCCTATGCAATGAACTCTAGGGGATCCCAGATAAAATGTAAAATCCTTTTGGGAGCTTATAAAACACTTTATAACCTGGCCCCTTTTACTTTCCTAGTTTTTTACACTTTATACTTTCCCCACCTCCCACCCCAAGTCCTGCCACCAAGCATTCAAAGATATAGTAACACTGGCCTTCTTGCTATTTCTTGAACAAGACACCATATCCCAACTCAGAGCTTTTTCACTAGCTATTCCCTATGCCTGAAACTGCCACCCTTCTGATCATTGCTTACTAGCTTTCTAGGCTTCCTTCAAATCCTAGGTAAAATCCTATCTTCTACAGGAAGCCATTACTAATTCCCTCTCAATGTGAGAGATTTATATCTTGCCTGTACATAGTTGCTGACATGGGGTCTGTCCCACTAGAGAGTAAACACTCTGAGAGGAGGGACTGCCTTTTGCCTTTCTTTAGGTTTCCAGTGCTTAGTATAGTGCCTGATGCTTAATAAATGCTAACTGATTTAAGAATTAAGAATATCACATAAATTAATCCAATTAAACTAAATTCATCTTTTAAAAACACTAGTATTTTTATTTGAACTATTTTTATAGAATTTTTTTCAAAATGTTTAGCAACTTAACTGACCTTTTAAAGAGAATTATATTAATCAAACTTTTCTTGAACACTGGCAGGATTGCAGAAGTGGATACTTTTCTGATTGAAACTAATTTCTTCTACTATATTAATTTAATATATCTAGGTTTGGAATGGAGTATAATTTTACATGAAAGATTGTTTAACAGCAGAAAGAATTTAAGTAAACCATTTAGATCAGAACAATTAGTTACTGTAACAATATCTTCCTCAAAAATATATTTTACATGTACACTTAACCCACACAAACAAAAATCTAGCCGTGTAACCTTGGGCTAACCCAATTGCCCTAAAAGGGGCGGCTAGGTGGCGCAGTGAGTAAGAGCGCCGGCCTCGGAGTTGGGATGACCCGAGATCAAATCCGGCCTCAGAAAATGAGCACCCACACATAAATAATGACTAGCCGTGTAACCTTGAGCAAGTTACTTAACCCCAATTGCTTTAAAAAAAAAAAATATATATATATATATATATTTTTTACATGTAGCTAGGTGGCACAATGGTTATAGTACTGGGTCTGGAGTCAGGAACTCATCTTCCTGAGTTCAAATCTGGCCTCAGACACTTACTAGCTGTGTGACCCTAGGGTATGTCACTTAACCCTGTTTGCCTCAGTTCCTCATTTATAAAATGAGCAAGAGAAGGATATGGCAAATCACTCCCATATCTTTGCCAAGAAAATCCCAAATGGGATCATGAAGAGTCAGACACAACGAAAAAAAAAACTTAACAACAACATATTTTAAGGACCTCCCTTAAGAATAAATATGTATCATTCAATAAGAAATCCAAAGTTTGAATATTAGACTATCTACTAAATTATAATGGTGGAATCATTCACTACAAATACCTTTTAATAACTTACTAGTTCTTTTGTTTCTCCATTATCCTTTGAATTTGAACCTTTAGGCTGGAATTTCCAAAGCAAAGATAATTCCGTCAACAAAAGTGGAACCTTCAAGGGGTTTCTAAAAGCCACTTCCACAGTTATTGGTTCTATTAAAGAAAAGCCAATATTGAAGAACATTTTATAAACAGTGAATAGTTTGCCAACTCAGGCTTGATTTGGTTCAGTTCTTCACCATTAAAACAAAACAATAATTTTACCCCCCAAACTGCAAGTTTCCTAATCCCTTACATGAAAAAAAAAACACTTGTCAAGTGAAGGTTAAAAGAAAAAAACTAATACAAAATTCAAATACATCACCTTCTACAACTGCAAGTGGAAATCTTGAGTTGTCTGTATAGCTGTTCAAACAGTATTGTGTTGGATGGAAATTTGATGGAATTATTCCCTTGTTAATTACAGCTACAACTTGCTCTTCAAGTTCTCTCCACTGCTGAGAAGATTCAGAATCATATTCCTGATCTAGACTTATATGAGTAGCTGCTTGCTTTTCACCTAAAAAAAAAAAAATACCCCAAACTGAGCATATGAACATGATTCCTCCAAACAAATAAATGTTGACTGATGCTTATACGATTTTATTTTTAAAAACTTTTAATCACTTTAATCACTTTTAATCTAGGGACAACCCAAGAAAAACTGAGATTTGTTTAAAAATGTTTGTGTTCAGGTTATACCTATGATATAATATAGTTAAAAATAATAATTTCACTTACCTTCTGCTGGTCGTCTGTCATGACCAAAGAAAACCCGTGTTGCTAAGCTGTTAATATATGGTAAAGGAAGCTGTGGTAAAGGGCCATCTGGAGATAACTGACTTACATTCTAGAAGAGGGAAAAATTTTAAAAGGGGAAAAGAACAACTTTTAAGAAAACATGTTCACTTATTACTATTACTATCTTGAAAATGCTAAAGAAAATAAGACATATTAAACAGGGATATTAAGATATTTCTACCACTTAGATCCTATACTAGGCTTTAGAGTGTAAAAGTGATAACACAGGATTCTTAATATGAACCAAATATAATTTCTGGCAGGTCCTTACTGAGCTAGAAAGGTTTTTACTGCAGGTCCAAAAAAAAAAAAAAAAAGATAGTTGAGCTAAAGGTTAGACCTTGTCTAAATTCAATCTGGCTCATAATCATAAAGCTGCTTACCAGTTAATGAGTTTTTTGGGCAGCATCACACCATTAAACTAAAACATGGAGAAGATTTACTCTGTATCAGGTAAAAGAGTTCTCGTATCAATGAAATCATAGATAATTTAAATATTACTATTTTTATTTATTTTTTGCCCTTTTGGAGGGGGGAAGGCAGGGCAATTGGGGTTAAGTGACTTGCCCAAGGTCACACGGCTAGTAAGTGTTCAGTGTCTGAGGCCAGATTTGAACTCGGGTCCTCCTGACTCCAGGGGCGGTGCTCTATTCACTGTGCCACCTAGCCACCCCAACTGTGCCACCTAGCTGCCCCTAAATATTACTATATGTAATTATTAATTTCATTTATCATACTTCAGAAATTGCTAAATTAGGAATGAAAATAAATTACAACTATCCTACCAATAAACCTCAGCAAAACTGTTGCCCTTTCTATAAGCTTTTCTGAGTTATTCCACAACAAATCACAAGGCAAAGAGTAAGGAGAAACACTAATGGCTACAGTCTTTTACAACTATGCACCCTCCCTTGCTTTTGAGAAATAGTGATAATGAAGGAGGAAAGGAGTGAGAGAAAAAAGGAAAGGTAAATAGATAGCTCAAGAGCAAGGTAGAAGTTGTGATGGTTAGCCATGACCATCAGAAAAAACACTCAGGAAGTTTGCATTTTGCTTGTATAAGAATGTCCCAGAAATATTCAAAGATATTGAGATACTTAAAATAGGGGTAGCCCAACTCACACTCATGGGACTACCACGGTTTGTTTTCCATATGCATGAAGTAAAAGGTTTAAGATTAAGGTTTAAAAGATTAAGAAACATAGATGTAGAAAAAGAACATTTATTTTCCTCCTTTCGCTTAAAATTCAGCCTTAAAAATGGTTATAAAGGGCTTTTTATTTGGATATATTATTAAAATTGGTTTCAAATTAAATGAAGTATCAACAATCTTTTAACACTTTCTATAAATAGGAAATTCTCACCTTGTAAACATAAAGATATTCTCTGAGGAAGGCTCCTTGCTGAGCAGCAGGCTGTTTGCTCTCATTGATCAAAATGTGCTTAAAGGCAGATACAGCATTATCCAGCTGTCGAAGTGTAAATGATTGACGACCAATAGTAAAATTAATGTGATCCTCTGCAAGAGACCAGCCCTTCCCTTTGTAAACTTGCATGGCTTGGCAATAGCAACGTAAAGCATGCTTTTTCTGAAAGAAAATTTCATGAATTTTTACAAGTGTAACATCATCTTTTTCTAAACTGATCTTCGACTGAAATAGATTTAAAATTTTTAAATCAATAGTTAGGTGTGAAAAATATAAAGTCATAGCAATGTTAGGCTAGAAAAGGATCTTAGAGATAATAAAATTATAGACCTGGAGCATGTAGAGACCTCAGAGACCATGCAGTTAAACTTCTTCATTTTACAGATAAGGAAACCAGGGTCTAGACAAGTGAAGTAACTGACCCTATGTCACATGGTTAGTGGCAGAACCAGAGCCTGAATCCAGATCCTATAATTTTAAATGCAATGTTCTTTCCATTATGTTACCTTTCATTATAATATTTATCTATGAAAAGCAAAAAAAAGGTACCAGTTAACCAAAGATAGGACAAATATTATCATTAAGGTAATCTACAACAATAAAGGCATTCAAATAATGTTGTCCAATCTATAGACTTTTATTTATCAGAATATTTACTAATTAAGAATTTTTTTCTAAGTTTTTCTCCCTAGTCCCCCCAAATAAAAAAATTTTCCAACTGTTTTAAGTAGTAATTCTCTTTTTTTAAATCCAAAAAACTTCTAAAATTCAACACAGGGATTACACACAAACCTTTTCAGGTAAAACAGAATAAGCTCATTTCCAACATAGTATAGTGAAAAGAGGATCAGATGTAGGGACAGGATCTGGGTTAGAATCTTATATCTGAAACTTTTTTTTTTGCTTTTTGGAGGGCAATTGGGGTTAAGTGACTTTCCCAAGGTCACATGGCTAGTTTTTGTGTTAAGTGTCTAAGGCCAGATTTGAACTCCAGTCCTCCTGACTCCAGGGCTGGTGCTCTATTCACTGCGCCACCTAGCCACCCTTCATATCTGAAACTTAATCCCTGTGTGACCTTGTCAAAGTTATGTAGTCTTTCTGGGTCTCAGTTTCTGTCTCTGTAAAATGAGGGGGCTGAAGTAAATGGCCTCTAAGGTTCCTTCCAGTCCTGAATCTATGATATTATTATAAACCTTAATGGGACCTTGGAAAACAGCTATTCTAACTAAGTTCTAATTTATAACCTAAATTTTTGTTGCCTTGGTGATCATTTTTATAATTTTAACAGAACTTGTTCATATCTTCTTTTTATTTTATAGGAGAAAGAAGACAGTGGGGCAAAAATGTGCTTATGGAAATATTTTATTAGATTTAAATTAAAGAGAGATGGGCAGCTAGGTGGCACAGTGAATTAGAGCACTGACCCCTGAGTTCAAATTCGGCCTCAGACACTTAACACTCACTAGCCAAATGACCTTGGGCAAGTCACTTAACCCCAATTGCCCTGCCTTCCTCCCTCCAAAAAGCAAAAAATAAATTAAAATTAAAAATAAGGGAGCTATTTATTTGTGAGTGGATTAATGCCATAGTTATATAAACAAAATGCTGTTATTAAATTATGGTCACTTTAAATAAATGTCAAAATTAATATGGTTATACTAATCTATCATTATGTTGCTATACACTGAAGACACAAAAAACATCTCAGTAATGAAATAGACTACCCAACATAAACACGTTAAAGATATGAGACCATCTGATTTTACATTTTGTAACTATAGTTTTTAAGCTTATTTTAAAACTATTACTAGTTATCTATGCTAAGAATAGAGCAATCTTCAGTGGACCTGCATCTTTAAGCTAGGAGGACCTGCTTGTCCTCTACCAAGTTATGCAGTCACAGCCTCAGGGTACAACAATGTTTAAGAGGGGCAGCCTTGCAGTCTGTCAGATGGGAGCATTTCATTCCACAGGATAAGCCTATAGTCTGAACAACAGTCAATTAATCTTAGCAGCTAGCTGGGCCAATGGATAGACTGCTAGTCTATAGTCAGGAAGGCCTGAGTTCAAATCTAGCTCAGACACATACAAGCTCTGGTAAAGGCACTTAACATCTGTTTATTTCAGTTTTCTCAAGTGAAATATAAGTACAATAACAGTACCCATCTCAAAGGGTTGTACGATGTAGTTTTAAAATGTTTAACACAGTGCCTAGCACATAGTAAGCATTATATAAATGCTTATAATACAGATAATAACTATAGCACTGACCTGGAAGACTTACTATAAGGATAAAATGAGATAAAGTATGCAAACTGCTTTGCAAACCATAAAATGCTTTAAAAATGTCAGTTAATATGATCACCTGCAAGAAACCAGTCTTCTCTTTTTAAACTTGCATGGTTTGGTAATAGCAATGTAAAGCATATTTTTTCTGAAAGAAGATTTCCTAATTTTTTCCTAAAATTTCCTAAAATAACTTTTTCTAATGCTGTTTCCTAACTGTGTTTGGCGGACCCCTGATGTGTACTGGGAAAATTAAAACAGAAAGTTACTGCTATTTGAATAATTAAAAATCAAGAGTCCAGTACAGCAATACAATTGCAAATTTACTATGACATACGCTATAGTTCATTTTTTTCCCTCAGAAATGAACTCTAATACTGTTACACTTCATATACTGCATGATTCAAATTGTTCTTGAGAAAATATATACAATACAAATGAATGATTAATAATTAACTGACATTTATGGGGTACTTTAGTTTATAAAACATTTTAGATATTCAACCACTATAGAGCCCTGTGAGGTAGGGAGTTAGATATTACCATTCCCATTTTACAAGTTAGGAAAAAGTTTTAATATGGTTAAGTGATTTGCCTATAGTCACAGATACCAAATGTCAGAGGCTGAATTTGAACCAAGATATTCCTGACTCCAAAACTAGTACATTGTGACACAGCCTCTCACAGAATCATAAAATGAGAGTTAGGAGAGACCTCAGCAGACATGGTTCAACCCACACATAAAAGTAATCCCCACTATAATATATCCAAAAAATAGTTGTATTGTCTCCAATTCCTAACCTCAGCAGAGGTGAGTCAACTTCTTCTGTCAATATGAGATGTTATTCAATTCAATAAACCCTCTTCACTGCATAAAGCACGTAGGTGGTAAGGAAGATATAAAGTTTTGATAAAGCAAAGTCCTTGACATCTGAAGTACAGAAAGGGAAGGGCTACATACACAGATAATGAAATTACACATAAGTGCATTAAAATGGTACAAAAATGATCAGCAAAGACTATTTTATAGTTCATTTGTTCCTTTATCAACCAGGATGGTGATTTTATAAAAGTTAATTTTCAAAGGCAAAAACTGGGTTATATTAAAATCTCATGCCTATGGAATAGTGCAATAGTGTAATAAAAAGCTGCCTAACGCCCCCCCCCCAAAAGGACTAGTAAATTATTACTATTAATACTCAGATTACAAAGGAAACTCTTTTTAAGGTTCCATTTCTATACCTCCACAGGAGCTAAACCTCAGTACTCAAAGACAGGCTATATATGCCAGAAGGGCATATATAATTTCAAGTTCTACATTATGTAGATAGGGATTCCAAAACTGTCCTAGTAGCAGACTATTTGCTATCCAAGGACCAGACTACCAACATATGCAAAGATATATGTCAGCCATTAGGTGACGAATTCTTCGGCCACGAAGACTACTAAAACAATGTAAAATAAAATATAGCCCTCGATCTTATTTAGCCCTTTTCTACTTCCATAGTCATGATGAGAAAGGGAGCAATGAATGCTACAAGTCACAAAGTTTGTAGAAAGTTTATAAACATTATCTTTAAACAAAAACTATCCCCTCTCTTCCTGCCCCCAAAGAGAAATAAAAAAAGAATAAAGAAAGAAAGAAGGGAAGGAAGGAAGGAAGAAAAGAAAAGAGAAGACAAAACCCTTTAAGAAACACGGATAGTTCAAGCAAAACAATTTCCTGTAATGGAAATGCAAATTTAAAACCTTCCCTGCCCCTAGCTTAAGTGCACCTAGAGCCTGTGTTGGGAGGCTTGTTTTTCAGGAAAGCCCACACCTTGATACTTTGTGATTGGGCAGTGGGTCAAGGAAGTTGTTACAATCTCTGAGCCAGGAGAAGGCTATATAAGCCCTGAGGAGAGGCTTTGCTTTGGGACTCACTTTGAGAAGTGTTGTGTGATTTGACCAGATGAGACTCTGGGAAGCCGTTGTTGAGAGGCCCCTGGCTTTGAAAACCCAGATGTTGATGCTTCCCTTTCTGGTAACTGTGATTTGGTATTGATATAATGGTTGGACAGTTTGGAGGCCTGTCTGTTTGATCTGTAAATTCTGTCTGTATAATCTGAAGTTCAGGGTGCTGACCTTTTCCCCCTGAACTAGGTAATATATGTTTGATTAAAGTAAGCTTGTTAACCCATTTTGAGTTGCTTTCCTTTACAAAAGCAGATCTAAGAACCTGTGTTGGCAGCCACTCTGGGGATGCTAGGGTGCTTGCTGCTACATTTCCACACTGGCTAGGTCTAAAATTTATACGCAGTCTGTACTCTGTGTCTATCATATCTATCAGGAATCTGGCAGTATGTTTCATCATGAGTCCTCAGGAATCACAGTTGGTTATTGTAGTGATGACAGTTCCCCAGTTTTCTTTATTTAAAAAAAATATGTATATTTTGGCATGAAGAGGGCTGATAAATAGTGTGGCAGGTCTGAGTCCAAACCAGAAATATTGAGTTCCAGGTATGGCAACATAAAAATATCCAACAAGTTGTATGATGGCTCTGGGTCTGGGTTAGAAATGGTAAATATTCACCAATCAAAATGCTAGGATTCTAGGTGGTAGCTTAAATTTTGGGGTGGAAGGTAGAGAGGAGGAGCACTGCAACTTGAAGATGGCAAGGAAGCAGCATGGTACATCTGAGTCCAAGCAAGGCTTTTAAAAGATATCAAAAACTAACAAACCATATTTCTAATTTCTCAACTCATTTATGAGAATGATCTACACAGGCCTTTGCTTGACAGAAAAATGAAAAGACAAGCTTTTGGCAGATGATTTTCCACAGCCTCAAATTTACAAAACTGAAAAAGTTGAAGAGAATAAAAGAGCTGTTGTTTTTTGTTGGCTGGGATGCCCCCTCCCCCCAAAAAATGGCTTTGATTTAGCAAAGTATTAAAGGTTCTCCTTCAACAAGTTTCCTTCCATGTATATTTCAAGAACATATAAAATTCCCTGATAGATTAGAATTCAAGAGTTCTAAATATCAATTTCAAAGGCACTTAAAAAAGAAGCAAACAAGTGCTCCCCCAAAAGGTGTTGAACAACCTAGAGGATGCTATAAGGATGACCTACAGGAATCTAAATGGAAAAGAGAATGCCTTTAGTTGATGACATCCTCCAGATGCTTATGCTTACAGATAATATTGTGCTGATTTGATTATCCGGTGCCAAAAGAATATAACAGCATAAGGCCACTTAAAAAAAAAAAAAAGATTAGCCTACCAATCCACAGAAGAGAACTAAGTGAATAAAGATATATTTATGATGCAAATGGACGGTCAAGTATTAATTAGTTCATCAGTATAAACATCCAGAAAAGGCACCACAAATGTACAATGAGCTGAGAACAAATTGCAAAGAACAAGTAGATTAGGTTGCATTTGGGAGGCTATATGGCACTTTCATTGATTCCAAGTTGTTTCTTGACACAAAAATTCATCTTTTAATCTCCAAATCCCCTATTGATGCTACAAGGCTATGAAATCATAGAACACCAAGATCTAAAATGGTAGGTAATACAAGGGGCAACAGAGATAATATGGTAGGTATAAGTAGGTAATGAGGACTTACTTGCAAGAAGTGATATAAAAGACATAAACAAAATATGACTGGAAAAGAGAGGATAGTCATATAGCAAAAACAAATAGATGGCCCAAGCATTACATTAATATCATGATATATTAAAAAACTTTCAACATAGGAGAGTCATCTATAAAGGAATTCTCTGAAGTCACGAGGGACTGAAAATTTTGGAAATGAGTTTAATTCTTCAAAGTACAAGAGCTATGTGAGCTCCAAACCATTACTTTCATCTGCCACTTGGTAAAGAATGTAATTGTACTATGGTTCATATCTATATTAACTGAGATTAAAAATTCAAATATTGAAGTGAAATATATGATCATTTGGGGTCTTTATAAAGTTTTAAATGTCAAAAAGAAAGACACTATTCTCCCAGTTCTGTCACCATTCCTTATTTCTAACAGTATCTCTAAAGTGTTGGATCATCTTCTCTACACTTCCCAGTAATGAGACTATGCCTAAATAACATAACTTCCCTGAGCCTCAGTTTGCAAATCTGTAAGAATCTAATCCAATAATAATTTATTAAATGTTTATTATCTCAAGGCATTTTGGATACAAAAAGAAAACAAAACTGTCATATTCCTCAAGGAAGATTTTTTTGTAGTAGAGGGGCATGAAATATTAACAGAAAGTATAATCATTATAATTTGAGGAGGAAAAAGAGCATGAAAAACTAGAAAGAATCTTGAAAGGCTTTCCTTAGGAAGTAATCCATGAACAAAACCAATATCTAAGCCAGAGATTCCAAAAGGTAGAAAGAATGAAACATCAATCAATAACTACACATTAAGCACCTATTATGCATGAGGGAATATACTAATTGCTAGGAATATGGAGAAAGAAACAGAGTAGTCCTTGGTTTAAGGAGTCTGCATTCCAAAATGTATTCATATAGGTATCGATGAAATAATTCAAGGTGGTTTTGGAAGAGAAAGCAATGCAGAGGGAAAAAGGAGTCAGCTCAGGAAAGTCTCAGGTAGGAAGCAGCCTCTGAGCTGAGATTCTAGGGAAATGTGGTATTTCTAAGTATCAAAATGAGGAGGGAATGTGTTCCAGATCTGGGGAACAGATTTTACAAAGGCAAGAAAAAGGGAGATGGAATGGTGTTTGTGAGCAAAAGAAGAATCATATGGCTAGGACCAAAGAGTACATGGAAGAAAGTAATATATAGTAAAACTGCAAAAGTAGGCTAAAGCCAGATTGTGAAAGACTAAAATTTCCAAAGAAAATAAGTGTGTATTTGATCATAGAGGCAATAGGGAGTCTACTGGAGTTTACTGAGAAGGAAGCAGCATGGACAGCCTTCTGCTTTAGGAATAACACTGGCAGGTATGTAATAGATTAGCAAAGGGAGAGACTTGAGGCAGGGAGACCAATTAGGAGACACCTGAAAGGCCAGGACAGGATGTATTTCACACATTGAGAATAGCTTGCACAAAAGCAGAGAAGAGAGATGGAAAACACTAAGTAGGTCAGTGTAGCTGGCATACAAAGTATATGAGGTGGAGTAATGTGCAATAATCCTGTAAAGTTAAGCAGAAACCAAGTTTTGATGGGCTTTAAGTGACAAATTAGAAAGTTTATACTTTATCCTGGAAGCAAAAGGGAGTCATTGAAGGTTTTAGAATAGAGGAATGACATGATAATCCTAGTGCTTTTGGAAGCCTATTCTTTCAGTTTTGTGGAAGATGCTTTAAGGAAGGGAGAAGTGAGAAGTATCTACCTCACAAGTTATAAAAGTCAAAAATAATATAACCTAGTCAAAGTCAATTCTTAGAGTGCTAAGCAAACACCATCCATCATCGGAATCATCTGAGGAAATACACAAGAACGGTGCAGGATGGGAAGGAAAGAAAAGGCTGTGTTCTGTGAGGGCATACCCCCAAAGGATAAAGTCATCCATACACAAGTATTTGCATACAATGTAAATAACATCATACTATTTTTTTAAAACACAGCTTTTAAGTGCATCCCAATAGTCCCCTATTAATGCTTTAAGGCTACAAATCCTAGAATACCATGAACTCAAAATACCAGGACTCAAAATTACGTGTGAGCCAAAGGGCAACAGAAATAGACACTGTCAGGTGTTAAGTAGGCAATGATGACTTGTTTGCATTTGTTAAGTAGGCAATGATGACTTGTTTGCAAGAAGCAGCATAGAAGAAATAATCAAAAAAGATAACTGGAAGACTTAGGACAATCTTATATCAAGAGTAAAGGAAAACCAAGGAACAAACTAAACATTTTACTAATAAAATCTTTAAAAAAAAGTTCAAAACAGATACATCTTCCATAAAGGAATTATGTGAAAAGATGTCAGTAAGTGAGCTTATTCAGGACAAACTATTCTGAATAAAAATTCCTATTTTCACTTATATTCACCAAAATGTAAACTCATGAGTGCTACCATTCTCAGGAGCCAAAAGATAGCAGAGCTTCCTTCACCCTGAAGGTTAAAAATATAAGTGAAGGGCAAAAGAACACCACACTTTTCCCTAGTCACTCCTCCTCAAAACGGTGGTACCCTAGTACTGATGTTCAAAATCCTCCAACAGAAACAGGGACAGGGCCTTTTATAGGATAAATACTTACTGAGCATCCACTACATGCAAAAAAAACTGACTGGCAACAGCAGGAGCAGTATTCTGGGAGTATGAAGGTTTAAGATGCTGATATAACCAAAGTGTGAATTTATTCCAATTTAAGGCAATTTCTTTAAATCTTAAGAAGTTGACTGATTTATTATAACAGTATATGTGCAGAAATAGACAATGCTTGAAATAACCTACTTTATCTATATTTTTAAGTAAAGTAAATCCACTTACCTGTCCTGCTTTACTAAACCGATGGCCAGCCAATATCATGTGAAAGGCAAATTTTCTAACCATGGGATTCTTCATGTTTATAAAGCAATGTGCTGCCTGTTCTAACAGAAGAGCACTTCGAAGATCAGAATCCTATTTAATGTTTAAAGAAAAATGAAAATATTAGTGTCATCACAATCTAAAACAAAAAGTAGAACTGTTTATAATCAACTTAAATAAGTACTAGATATCAACAACTGATCTTAGTTTATACTGGACAGAGATGAAGGGGGAAATTCATATTGCTTGTGATTTCAGATGTATTATCTAACAACAAATCTTATAAAGCTTTGAAAACATTTCTGTGAATGAAAGCTATTTAATATAAATTATTCTGTTACCGTGAAAAATTACATCTTATGACTGATGAAATAATTGATCTTATTACTTTTTGATCCAATGATGAATTTTTGAAGAAATTTTAAAAGATCATATAATCCATTTTTTTGCATATAGCAACTAACTACTTTGATTAGAAAGTTAGTACAGATGGGTAGATACCAAAATTAAATTTGAAAAGAGGAAGTGAAACTGATGGACCCACAGTTGTATATATAATTCCTCCTTCTATGACTAAATAGGTTCATTTCCATTACATTAAAAAAAACTGAAAAATAATGCAATGTGTTCCTTTCTTGGCTATCTGAAAATTTTACTCAGGGTATTTTCATTATGACTTTTTCAATTTTCAAGAAAACCAACTGATGTACTGATTTAAAGGTCAGATATGTCTATTAGATCTAACAAAGTTTAGGAGTAAAACCATCAAAGGATTTTATTGTCCTCTGTTGTAATGATAATAAGCAAAGAAACAGTACAACTCAAAATTTATTTATCCCTTCAATTGACCCTAATATTAATGGTATTTCTTTAATAATCATAGAACTATGGGGCGGCTAGGTGGCGCAGTGAATAGAGCGCTGGCCCTGGAATCAGAAGGACCTGAGTTCGGAGCCGGGCTCAGACACTTAATCCGCACAAACAAAACCCAGCCGTGTAACCTTGGGCAAGTTACTTAACCCCAATTGCTTTAAAAAAAAAAAAATAATCATAGAACTAAATTTAATATCCTTCAAGGTTCATTTAATCTGGAAAACTCATATATTAATAATTACTGAAAAAGCACTAAAGGTTGATGGTTAAGCATCAACAACTTCTTTCCCAAACTTTCTCTAGATCTTTAACCATATGTAAGCCAAACTTACACACCCTTCCAACTGTTCTGCTGCCAACATTTTCTCCCAAGATGTTAAAAATAGAAAAATATCAACTTGAAAGGCACTAGGTTTACGTTTAAGTATCTTAGTCTTTAATGGATCAAAGAGTAACATCAATTATTTTAAACAGGGTATGTATATATTTACATACATTAATAAAGTAAAGCTTGACAAATTATGTATTTTATGAACAGAAGCCTCTACATTTCATTATTTCTTTTCTTTCACAAAAGAGAAATGAAATGTGAAAATGAGTAGTACTTTAATGTAGTAATATCTCCATCTTCTACAATCAAAATATCTGAAGATGAAGGAAAACACATAAGGTAGGCATGTCAAAATACATACTGAACTAGAATGACTGAATTAGGCAGAATTAATTTTTTCATACTCCAATTTATGTACTTGATTCTGGGGCTCAAACAACCTTTACAAAAAAGGTACTTAAAAGAAGATTATAAGACAGAACAGTTATATACTAACTAGACAAATCCAAACTCTACTAAAACAAATCTAAAAACATTGCATCACACTATTGAACATCAAAAATCATAATATTCCTCACAAACATGTTTGACAAGGCAAAACAGATAGAATGCAGGGCTTGAAGTCAAGATTTATACTGAAATACTGCCTTAAACACTGAATAGCTTAGTGATTCTGGGTAAGTCACAACTTTAATCAACTCCCTAAAACTTGATCTACTAAGTCACAGATGAGTTAAAGTCACAATTGCTGGAGCACCACACCAGAAGTTCCTATACTGACAAAAATACCACAGATTGGGGTACTAGGTGGCGCGGTGAATAGAGCACCAGCCCTAGAATCAGGAGGATCTAAGTTCAAATCCGGCCTCAGACACTTAACACACAAGAACTAGCTTTGTGACTTTGCGCAAGTCACTTAACCCCAATTGCCCTCCAAAAAGCAAAAAAAAAAAAAAAATACCACAGATTCTTTTATATGCCCTCCTTTGCCCCAAGGAGTCACTATTATGAGAGCATATTATATACTTATCATGAAATATATTTTGCATACAGAACTTTTTTCCTTTACCTTGAAGATAAGAGGTAGTCTAAACCAATGGAACACATCCCTTGACTTAAAAAAAATAACTAGGTAAAACCTTAAAACCAGAATTTGCCTAGCTTCCTTATTTCTAACAAGGGAACTACCATTTTTTCAATCATCCAGGCTCACAATAAAGGGATCATCATCCTTGACTTTTCACTCATGTTCACTATCCATATCTACTTAGTTTCAAAGTTTTGTTGATTATACCTCCACAACATCTCTACAATCTATCCCTTTCTCTCTACTCTCATAAACACCCTTCAAGTCTTCACCACCTCTTGCCAAAACTACTACAAATAGCCTAAATGGTCTCCCTATATCCAGACCTCTTTGACTGACCCTTCACATAGCTGATAAATTGATATTCCTAAAGCATGGCTCTGAATACAGCACTGCCTTGCTCAAATTTCAGGGATTATTCTTGCCCCTAGGATGAAATATGAAACACTTTGTCACCCAAAGTTCTTTACAATGTCTCCTGCCTATTTTTGCAGTATGATTATACAATATTCTCTCACATATCCTACATGCCAGACAAACTAACCTATTTACCCTTCCACCTTCATACAATGATCCCTTTCACCTCTGTGCCCTTGCTTGCACAGGCCTGGAATCCCATGCCTGGAATGTCCTCCCTCCTCATTTCTGCCTTTCAGAATCTCTAGCTCACTCAAGTGCCACTTCTTAAAAAGACCTTTCTTAATTCTTCCAACTATTAGTGCTCCCTATACCTCCTTCCCAATTACTCTGTATTTATTTTGCACCAATTTTGTATTCACACATCTGTGTACATATTGCTTTCCTCTAGAAAGTAAACTTGTTGAGAATGGGTACTGACAATCAGATAGGATTTATTAAGCCCCTACTATATGCCAGGCCCTATGCCAAGTGCTCAGGATTTAAAAAAAAAAAGACAAAAGACAATCCCTGATCTCCACAAAATAATGAAGAGTAAAATGCAGAGAACCAAGAGAACACTGCATATGGTAATAGCAGTACAGTTTTAAAAACAATTCTGAGCAATCAAGTCATTCTGATTGTTATAAATTATAAATCATATTATATATTATATATAATATATTACAATATATTATACATAATATTATATTAAATTATAAATGATAAACTATTATAAACACCCAAATTAACCGTCAACCTACGAAGGAAGATGCTGTAAAGATCTAAAAGCACTCACACTCACACACACACGTATGTGTGTATATATGCATGTGTGTACATATGTATGTGTATGTATACGCATACATACACAGATTTGTTTCTAATGGCAGCCATCTCAAAGGTTGGGGTGGGGGGAAGGGGACAAAAAGTCACATGTTAACTTGCATTTGAAAGGAATAGTAAGTTGTACATAATGGATCTGCAATTTCAGGTGCAATCCTCTGTTTTTATATCCCACTTTATTATGGAAATACTTATTTTACTTTTTTAAGTTCAGGATAAAGTAAATAAATCTTAAAAAAAATTTTTTAAGACAGTTCCTATTCTCAAGGAGTGGTCACTGTATAATGGGGGAGACAACCCACAGCTATGAACAATCAAGATAAAAACAGGATAAATTGGTGATAGTCTCACAAGGAAGATTAAGTAAGGCTGAGAAAGGCTTCTTGGAAGAGATGGGACTTTAAGATCTGAACGAAGCAGGACGGGGAGAAAATTCAAAACTCAAAGGATTTTGGAACTGAATACTATAAACTAAATGAATTTTTAAAAAATTCTATGGGTCACACTTGATCATAATTATCTGCTGACATAAGTCCTACCTATTTGAAACAAGTCAGTCTGCCATCTCTCTCTTACTAACATGTCCTATGATTAACTCATATGAAGCTTATAAGAGAATAAAACCCTGCAATCTTTAAAAAAAAAAAAAAAAGATTTGAAGGAAGCCAGAGAATCCAGGAGTTGAAGATGATGAAAGAGAATTCCCAGCATAAGAACATCTAGCAAAATATTCCAATTTGAGAGGTGAAGTGTCTTGAATGAGAAAAAGCAAGGGGACCAGTGTTACTGGATCTTAGAATATTGGGGGTCTGGAGTGTTAAGGCATAAGAAGACTGGAAAGGTAGGAAGTGGCCAGGTAATGAAGGTCTTTATAAGTCAAATGGAGTATTTTACAATTGATACTGGTGGCAATAGGCAGCCACTGGAGTTTATACTGGAGTGAGTGAGGCAGGAAGGGTTGTGTAATGTGATCAGTAATGGTCAGACCTGCATTTTAGGAAGAACAACTTTGACAGCTAAGGAGATAGATGGACTGGAGTGAGAAAAGACTTCAAGCAGGGAGATCAACCAGCAGACTACTATAACAGTCCACAAGTAAGGAGATGAGGGCCTATACCAGAGTGGTAGAGGTTATCAGAGGAGAAAAGGGAGCATGTAGGAAAGTAGAAAAAATAAATTTGATAATTATTGGGGAGAGGGGAGAAGAATAAGTGATCAAGGATGACAACTAGGTTGGGAGCACAGATGACTAGGAGAATGGTAGTATCCTAGATAGTACTAGGAAGTGAGGATGAGAAGAAAGCCTTGGGGGAAAGATAATAAATTCAATTTTGGTCAAGCTGAGTTTGGATATCTACAGGACATCCAGTTTCAGACATCTAATAGGCAAATGGAAATGCAAGACTGGAGGTTAGAGGAGGGGTTAGGGCTGGGTAAGAAGATCTGAAAGTCATCTGCATAGAGATAACTGAAATCATGAGAGCTAATAAAAATCAACAAATGAAATAGTAGAGAGGGAGAAGAGAAAGCCCAGCAAAGAGAAGAGACAGTCACAGAAATGAAGATCCAACAAGGGAGATAGAGGAGTGGTCAGATGGGTAGAAGGAAAACCAACTGAGAGCAGTGTCATTAAAACCCAGAGAGAAGAGAATTTCAAAGCAAAGATGATAATCCACAGCAGAGGTACCAAACTCAGATCCACAGGCCACTTTTGGTCCAACCAGATTAAAACGTAACTGGGAAATGTTTAACAAAATTTTTAAAAATACAATGCAACATAATGTTATTTGTAATTTTCTAAATCAATATGAGGGCCTCAGGGGTTTCTAACTGAGTTTGACACCACTAATCCATAGTGTCAAGGCTGCACTCAGGTAAAGAAATATAACTAAGTTAACAAAAGGTCATTAGATTTAAAAAATTAAGAAATCATCAATGACTTTGGAAAGAAATATTCCAGCTGAATGAAGGAATCAGAAACCAGACTGCAAAGAGTTAAGTAGCAGGTAACAGAAAGGGAAGTAGATGGCCTTCTCAAGGAGTTTAGTAACAAAAGACAGGATAGAGCTAGGTGGGATGGATGGGTCAAGTGAGAAAGAGAGACTGAAGATTAGTAAGAGAGTAAGGATGATGGGAGGAAACAAACTTCCAGGGAAGACAGGATGGAATGGATCACTTGTGTACGACAAGAAGTCTGCCTTGACAAAAACGACACCTCTTCAGGTGAGACAGGGATAAAGGAAAAAACAGTGGCAGAAAACATCTAAGTGATATGAAATGAGCTGAAGTGAAGCAGAGGGAGCTATCAGTAAATGGCTTCAGTTTTTTTTTTCAGTGAGACAAGTTTCCCAAAAGGGATAGCGTAGGATGTAGGAGGTTTGAAAAAATTACTATGATGTATGTATGGGATAGTGAATCAGTTAGAAGACATGTAAAAGTATAGTTTTGCCACTGTGAAGGGCCAGTTGAGATTAAATATCATGAATTTATAATGGATCCAATTAGCACAGTTTCATGAATTCCCCCCAGTTTCATTCAGATTTAGATGAACAAGATCTTCGATAAGATAAACAGGCAAGAGACTCAAAAGAACAATGAACTGGGGGGCGGCTAGGTGGCACAGTGAGTAGAGCGTCGGCCCTGGAGTCAGAAGGACCCGAGTTCGGATCTGACCTCAGACACTTAACGCACACACAAACAAAAACCTTAGCCGTGTGACCTCGGGCAAGTACTTAACCCCAATTGAAACAATGAACTGGTTCACCAAGGGGCAGAATGGGGAAAGGAGAATAGTATAGCAACTGAAAGATCAATAGCCTGGAAAAGAATGGAGTAATGGAGGGATCAGACATTGAGGTGAGGATGAAGGGTTTGATGTTGGTTGTAAGATAGAAAAGATGTGTGGGTTTTTTTGTTGTTGTTTTTATCTCTGCATCCCTATTTGCTACCATGGTTCCTGGAGGAACAAAGTGGGTAGTTACTAAAGGTTTACTGAAAGGAATTAAACTGAAATAAAACTAAAAATCATCAGAGAGTTCCAGAAGATGCAAAGGTCAGGAAATCAATAAATGTAAACTTCTTTCTATATGTTAATTCCATTAGCATTATGCAATAATCACAAAGATTCAGAATGGCTTCTGCAATAATAGGTCATCCTAGACTTAACTATATTTTTTTTGTTTCTTTTTGACAAGATAGATCAAACTATAGGTATAGTTTACCTAGGTTTTAGCAAAGCATTTGATATGGTTATATGCTATTGGTGTAGAAAATATGAAAAGAGATGGTAAAGATGATAGCATGATTAAATGGATTCAGAAGTGATTAAATAACTGGACCCAAGCAGTCATTAATATTTCTATCCCAAGTTGGAAGAATGTCTCCAATAAACTGCCCCTAGGATTTCAGCTTAGTCCTATGTTAACATTAGTTGTGTCGTAAGAGAATTAGGTAAATGAATGAACTGCAAATTTACCAAATTTTCAGATGAGACAAAACAGGGAAAAATTACTATTGCACTAGACAGCAGATTCAGGATTCAAAAAGATTTTGACAAGCTAGAAAACTAAGCTGAATTTAGTTAAGATGAAATTTTAGAGAGATAAATGTAAAGTTTTATGCAAGGAATAAAAAAAATTCAACTTTCCAGACATTAGATATAAAAGGCACTGCTAGATAAGTGATTCCTCTAAAAAAAATAGTCGGGGGGGGGGGGGGTTTCCATAGGCTATCAACTAAATACAAGTCAAAAGTTTATCATGGCATCCAATAATCTCAGACTATGTTATAAAGAAACAAAACGTCTAGATAAAGTGATAGCTTCTCTGATCATACCACATCTAGAGTACTGTGCACATTACCTGGCATCACACAGATGAAATCCCAAGATAAAGTCCTATGATACATGCCCATATGCTTCAGAGATATTAAAGAGGAGGGGTTATTCAACAATATCAAATACTACAGAGAGGTCCAAAAAGAATGAAGACTGATAAAATGTGACTGGAATGAACAATAAAGAGATCGTCACTGACCTTAGTTCACTTGAGTGAAGAAGACAGAATCCAGATTACAAGAGGGTGAAGTGAGTGGGAAATGGAAATTGGCAACAAAAAATATAGCTTTTGTTTCTTTCTAGGCACTTGGCTACAAAACTGAGGATATACAGGACAACAGTTTGATGGGATGGTTAGGTCAGGTGAAAGTTTTTAAAGGGAAGGGAAGATCCAGGAATGTTTATATACAGTACAGAAGTAAACAACTGATAAGAAGAGTGTGAAAATTAGGGACAGAAGGTCTGAGAAACAGTCTTTAGAAAGCTTATATTAATGTAAAATTAGAAAATTTAGGTATGGTTATTTATAGTACAGACTATCAACACAAAAATATAACAAAAAAAATGAAGTGAAATGCTTAGAATATATATTTTTAAAAAGCAAAGGATGTATATTTGACTAGTTTGTCTATAACCTAGAATTGGACATAATGAACATAAGGGTGCTCAGTACTATTCAATAATGACTTAACTCCCTCCCTTTTCTTCTTCCTAGTGAAAGAAAAGGAAAATAAAAATAATCCTAGCAACAAATAAGCATAGTCAGACAAAACCAATCCACACATTTGCCATGTACAAAAGTTGGTCATTGAAAATATTGTTGGGGGTGGCTAGGTAGTGCAGTGAATAGAGCACTGGCCCTGGAGTCAGGAGGACCTGAGTTCAAATCCAGCCTCAGACACTTAACACAAAAACTAGCCATGTGACCTTGGGCAAGTCACTTAACCCCAATTGTACTCCAAAAAAGGAAAATAAAACAAAACAAAAACAAAACAAAACCATTTTTAAAAATGCACAGAAACTGAAAGGAATTAAGAAGGAGAGAGACAAGCAAGACAGCCTCAAAAGTAACATGCTGAGTGTCTGAGAGCATTTGAGAAAGAGAGAGAAAGAGAGGGGGGAGGGAGAGAATAGGGCAGGGGAAGAGAGAAAGAAAGAGAGAGAGAGAGAGAGAGAATGAGTGTGTATTAAGCTGTATGTAGGAAAAATCTTCAATTTCAAATATGATGCTTTTTCTGTTCTACATCGTATATGGAAATGTATCTTGGGCAGGAGAAGGCTCATTAAATTCAGACTTAAAAAAAATTTACTGTCTTCAGAGATTTATTACCAGAAAAGGTGACAAGTCAATCAGGCAGTAAGAGTAAATGGTAATCAATAGATGGCTTTCATGACTACTGCTCCCACACAATATCAAAAGAATGAGGTAGTTCTCTGCATATGACATGGAAAGTCTCTGTAGAAGATTTCTGAGGGAACAAGAATCACTCAAGATCAGAAAGCATGGATAAATCTGATCTACAGCAGAGGAGAAAGCACCCATATTCAGGAGATCATAGGTCCAAAGTATCAAAGATAAGGAGGTGTTTTCCTGAAATGCTGCATATAAATTCAATTGTTGTTAATTAAATTTTCTTCATTTATAAGCAGTTTAGTTTATTACTTTTATATTATATTTACTATAATAAGTTTATTACTTTTTGTAATAAATATCTCTTCATTTATTGTACAATAAGATTTTACTGTTTGCATAAAATGGACCACACCAAATTCCCATTATAAAGATATTGCTCCTTTTTACAAAAGTAAATTAGTCAGATATAGTAAAGCTAGTTAAGTCAAAGGGTCAATACCTCACTGGTCAACCGTATCAGAAGAGCAGCAGCCTCTGAATATTTGCTTTGGCTTTTTAATATTTCAGCACTAAGCAACACACATCTTTCTGCTAACACCATATTCCTAAGAAGGAAATTAAAAATATTACAAAAATATCTTGGAAATCAACGTAGCAAAGTTACATTAAAACAAATATAACCAAATTTTAAATTTACCTTTTTAACATAAAGACATTAATGTCCCTCTCTCTCTTATAACATATACAAGTAAAAATATGTAACAAAAAAACTGCAAAGGGAAAACAAATGTTTTGCTAGAAAAAGATTTTGTGGTGATAGTACATTGCTAGAAATAACATTTTCAATATGCATTAGATGGGTAAGCCCAGATAACTAAGTTAGTAGATAACTAGGAAATGAAAGTTGGAAGTTAGGAAATGGGAGGTAGCATCATCTGTGTTTGTTCACTTTTCTTTCTCCTTATCTAAGAAGTATGAATTTGATTTTGATTAAGTATTTGAAAAGAGTTTGAATTTTTTTTCCCCTGGCTGGCCTGGTTAGGATTTTGAGGTAAAGTCAGAAAAGAGGGTACTAAGCGTTAAGTTCCCAATTTAACTGAAAGTGAAGTAGCAAGTGAGGATCACTTATGTTGCCAGTGTGTAATCAGGTTTTGTGGAACTACTACATTAATTAAAATTAGAGGATACTGTCTTTACCAATGAAGATTGGTAGCTTCTTGAAACTTGTAGTCTTAAAGAATTCCTAACAGTAGTAAGAAGAGGTAGGTTGTTAGAGGCAGGACATGAATCCAAGTCTTTAAAGTTCCAAGGCTAGCTTTTTATCCACTGTGCCACACTGTCCCTTTTGAAATATCAAAAATATAACTTGGGGCGGCTAGGTGACACAGTGAGTAGAGCGCTGGCCCTGGAGTCAGAAGGACCTGAGTTCGGTTCCGGCCTCAGACACTTAATGCACACACAAACAAAAACCTAGCCCTGTGACCTTGGGCAAGTTACTTAACCCCAATTGCCCTCCAAAAAGCAAAAAAAAAAAAAAAGTAATAATAACTTGATGAAATACTCACAAACACAGTAACATAAGTGCTGATTTATGGTTAATAAAATTTTACCTATTTTTCATGACAAATTATAAGATGGCATTATTTTATGTGAAAAAAGCATTAAGAATTTTTTTAATTCCATTATGCCATAAACTTTTTAACAGTACCCTCAAAGAATTCCATGATTTTAAAATTACAAAAAGTTCACTACTTTTTATTAACTAATTCTTAATAAGTGGAGTTTATTACCTCTTAGTACCTATCGTATCTTAAAACCACCTGAAAGTAGGAGTTGTAATGGAGAATAGTGAGTTTATTTTCATGAAACTCTAGGAATCATCCCCAATTTTAGTATTCACTTGACTACAATAATGTTGTAAGTTCTTTAAAATACAGTAATTTTCTTAAGTGAGCAAATTATATCCCATGAAATCTCATTTAAAATATAAAACTAGTGCAAAACCTGTCTCAATTAGCTTTCATTCCTATTGCCTGATTTAGGTAACTAACATTCCAAGTATGGGAAAACAATTAGATACTTCATTTTTTTTTTGCTTTTTGGAGGGCAATTGGGGTTAAGTAATTTGCCAAAAGTCACACAGCTAGGTTTTTGTTTGTGTACGTTAAGTGTCTGAGGCCGGATCGGAACTCAGGTTCTTCTGACTCCAGGGCCAGTGCTCTACTCACTGTACCACCTAGCCCCCCTAGATACTTCATTTTAAAATCCAGCAATATTATAAAAAAAAAAATCTTTATTCAAAAAATGTATAGGAGAAATTTCAAAGTCACCTACTTGCATATATCCCTATATGTTTGAATTGCTGTATCCATGTAATGAGCAGGGTAAGGCCTAGGTGCTCCAGGCTGAAGAAAAGCTGACACTGCTGCCATTTCCTAAAAGAAAAAAAATATGGTTTGTGCTATTCAGAGGAAATACCCAATTTATTTACTAAATCAGAAATTCATGTCAGAGCAATTCTATTTGCACTTAGCAACTAAACATGAAAATTAATACAAACAGCAGGTATCATGTGATAAGTAAATAAATAATTTTGGGAAATCAAATCTAAAATACTGAGCAACTTTAAATTTGCAAGTCTGCCACTCAACTACAAAGGGAATATCTTGGGTAACTAAGTCTATAAAGTTCAATTATTATCTTCTTTAAAAGAGACCGGTTCTCTCTATCTCACCCATGCTGGAAGTATAGCAGTCTCTCACAGACCCAATCCTATTACTGGTCAGCATGGAAACTCTGACCTGCTATTTCCAACCTGGATTGGCTCACCCTACGTTAGGCAGCCTGGTAAACGCTCTCTCCTTCCCTCAACCCTGGAGGTTCACCATATTGGTGCCAGACTTAGAAGTAATACTTGCTTACCTATAGTCCTACTGAAGCTCAGAACCTCTGAGTTTAAATGATCCACCAACTTATATATCCCCAGTATTGAGAATTATAGGTGAGGCTCTAGCATGCCTCGCCAATGTACAAAAATTAGAGAAGTTATTTAACTAATACTTGTACAGTCCTAAGGAATTTTCTTTTGCTGCCCCTAAGAATTCTGTTATACTTCATAGCCCAAAGCTTTTAATTTAATGATACAGGAATTATAAATTTTATCATTGTTATATACTAACCAAGGCACCAGCTGCATAGAGCATTGCTTGATCGTTCAGAAAATCCTTCTTTGCAGTATGATAGCAACTGTATGCCAAGTCATAATGTTGCACCAAAAAACACAAGTCAGCCATTTTCCTGATTTGAAGTTCTGGAGCTTCTGGTGGATATCTGCAAATATATATGAAGAAAAAATATTTATCATTTATGTTCTCCCCTCCAAAATATAAACCATCACAAAATGTTCATAAAGTCACTCATATCATTAAAAAGCTTCCTGTCACAAGGCACCCACCACCAAAGAGATAGTCTCATTTCTCCAAGACTGTTAGAAACAGAAGGTTGCTTCCATATTTAATTAGTATATAGCCCCACATTAGGAATTCCTCCACAGCATGAGGGTTTTCTCTGTGGCCAAATTATGAGCATCTGGGAATCTTGGCTTAATTCAGGAACACTCAAGTATTATATAATCTTAAACACTGCAGAGAAAAGCCAGAAGGGATTATATTTTTATATCAATAAATTCAACTGATAAAACTGAAAAGCATTACTATCTGTATTTTCAAGTAAACTTTTTTAATTAGATCAAAAATTTCATAGTAAGCAAAGTCAAACAATTTCCAAGTTTAAAATCAGAGTTCATTTAAGAAATTTTTCAATACTTATAATCATAGCATCCTAATGCTTGAAGGTACCTTAGTTTTTATCAGCTATAAAAAGAGGAAGTTAACTATGAAAAGTCATGATACTAATCCAATATGGGATGCTACCAAGAATAAAACACATCTGATTCTGTACCTTCCATCTCATGCTGCACTTGTATCTAAACCAATTTCCAGTTCCCTCAGGGAAGAGGACTATCATCTACTCAATAATGAACATTCTCACACTTAGTCATATCTTATACATCCCAGTGATTCTAAACTTTTATTTTAGAAGTTTAGTTTAGAAGGTTCTCCCTTTACCTTTATCACCCAGTAATCTCTCCTGTGAGGTTCATGAAACTCATATCTACCACCTAATCAAAATCCTGATAGCTGTTGTCTACAGATCTCTAGAACATCCCACTTCTTTTCTCAATGAGTTCAGTAACCTGGCTCACAATTTTTCTCTTCTGCTCAATTCCTGGCTTCATACTTGGGAACTTTAACACACTGACTCTCCCTCAAACACTCTTGACCATTCAGTTCCTCAACCTACTCACTTCCCATGATTTATTCCTGCAACTGACCTTAGCTACGCATAAAGAGGACTATACCCTTCTCTCCAACATTCGCAAATGTACCACTTCCGTGTTCAAGAATCCTAAAACTCTTTTAGCTAACCATAATCTATTGGCTTTCCAACTCTCCATCTGTCTATCTCTCTAGCTCTTACCCAAACCTACTCTTCATCCATATCTATCACTTCTAATCCAGTCACCTTTCAGTTCTCTTCTGCACTTGCCACACTCTATCCTTTACCCATCTTGATTCCTTAAGTGAACCAGTTCAACTCTTCACTGTCCTCTCAAATACCTACTGCTTTATCATACTAACAATCACACCCTGCCCAAGCATCAACCTTGGATCAATCCCATAATCCTCTGCCTTAGCTCCTATACACATGCTGCTAAACTAAGGTGGAAAAAATTACACAATTGTTCTGAGTCTACTACAAAGTTATGTTACACGACTTCAACCACATCCTCAATGCTGCTAAACAACCCTACAACACCCTCCCTTTATCAACTCACTATCCCACTCTCCACAGAAGAGCTCTCACACACCTTTACATTCCTCCTCAAATCTCTCATGGTTTCCCCTCTGCCCCACCCTCTCAGCTGAGCTCTTTGCCTCACATTTTGCAGAAAAAATTAAGGGCATTTGCTGTGAGTTCCTTCTCATTTCCTCTTCCTCATTTCCTATCATTGATACCTTTTGCCCCTATCTCCTCCTTTTTCCTTGTCTCACATGAAGAAGTGGCCTTAGTCCTTACCAAGGCTAACTCTTCTACCTGCACAAAGATCTCATTCCATCCTATCTGCTCTAAAAGATTGCTCCCCATCATTCCCATTCTATTACTTACCTTCAATCTGTCTATTGATTCATTCCCTACTATCTTCTAACATTCCCACGGTTCCAATCCTCAAAAACCCTCATTTGATTCTTTCATCCCTGTTAACAGCCATCCTTTATCTCTTCTACCTCTGAAAAGGTAGCTGTAACAGGTGCCTTCACTTTCTTCTCATTCCCTTCTTCCCCTTTATAATCCAGCTTGTGACCTTATCATTTGACTATAATGGATCTCTCTAAAGTTACCAACGATCTCTTAATTGGTAATGGCCTTTTCTCAATCCTCATTCTCAATAGCTCTGCAGCTTCGGATATTGTTGATCACCTCTCTTCCTTGATATTCTCTTCTGTTTCCAGCACACTACTCTCTCCTGATACCACTCTTACTTATCAGGCGGCTCCTTCTCAGTTTCCTTTGCCAGATGCTCCTGTATATCCCACTCTCTTGCCAGAGACGTCCCACAAAGTTCTGTCCAGAGCACTCTTCTCTTTCCCCTCTCTACCATCGCCTCTCTACTTGGTGATTTAATTACCATCTATCTCTATACTGATAATTCTCAAATCTATCTTTTTCTGTAACTTCTCCACTTATCTCCAATCTCACATTTCCACTGCCTTTCAGATATCTCAAACTGGAATTTCATTAGACATCTTAAATTACATATGTTCAAAACTGAACTCATGATCTTTCCCCCTTAATCTTCCCTCCTCCTACTTCCCTATTACTGAAGAGGGTAATACCATTCTCCCAGTCCCTCAGATTCACAACCTATTAGTCAGACTGGCCTCCTCACTACCTCTCACTACTCTCACCATCCCTTTCCCTTCACCCCCCAATATCCAATCTGTTGCCAAGGCCTGTGGATTTCACCTCTGTAACATTTTTTGAATAGGTTCCCTTTCCTCTGACATTGCCATCACTATAGGAGAGGCTCCCATCATCTCACGCCTTAACTCTTATAACTGCCTATTAGTGGACTGGCCTGCTTCAAGTCTCTCCTCATTCAAGCCTAACCTTCACAATGAACTACCAAAATGATTCTCCTAAAGTCCAAGTCTGGCTATCTTACTTCCCTACTCAATAAGCTCAAATGGCTGGCTCCCTTTCACATCCAAGATCAAACACAAAAGACATTTAAAAACCTTCAAGAACTGGCCCTGTCCTACCTTTCAAGCTTCTTAAACCTTACTCCCTGCCACATACTCTTAGATCCAGTGACAATGGTCTTCTTAATCTTCCATTTACAAAATGTTCTATCTTCATCTTCAGAGCATTTTCTCTGACAGCCCCAATGACAGAATGCTCTCCTTTCTCAACTCTGCATATTGGTTTCCTTTAAGTTAGAACTAAAATTCCATCTTCTACAGAAAATCTTTCCCAATTCCTCTTAATTCTACTGTCTTCCCTTTGTTAATTATTTCCTTTTTATCTTATATACAGCTTATTTGTACATATTTGTTTACTTGCTGTCTCCCCTAGCACATTATTTGAAAGTACTCTATTTCATTAAATGTCTATTTTTTCTACTACAGGAATATATTCAGTTTTGTGGGTCTTGTTATTTTTGGTTGCAACCTTCAATCCTTTGGCTTCCAGAATATGATATTCTAAATCCTCCATTCTTTTATAGTGGTAGCTGTTAATGTGTATGATTCTTACTATTGGTCCATGGCACTTGAATTCTTTCTTTCTGGCTGTATATATTTGTCTTCCTTGACCTGAGATTTCTGGATTTTGGCTAAAATAATCCTATGAATTTCCATTTTGGGGTATCCTTCAGGAGGTGACTAGTGTATTCTTTCAATTACTACTTTGCTTTCTCTTTCTAAGATATCTGGACACTTTTCCTCTGTAATTTTTTGAAATATGATATTTAGGCTCTTTTTTTTGTTTGTTTTTCATGGCTTTCAAGGAAACCAATGACTCTTATATCTCCTTGATCTACTTTCTAAATCAGCTATTCATCCTATCAGATGTTTCATATTTTCTTCTATTATGTTCAGTCATTTGAGTTTATTTTATTATTTCTTGATGTCTTTATGGAGCCATTAGCTTCCATTTGGCTTTCATTAATTTTTAATGAGTTATTTTTTCAGTAAGTTTTTGTACCTTTTTTAAAATCAAGCTGTCAATTCTTTCTTCATAATTTTATTGTACCTATCACTTCTTTTACCATTTTTCTTCTACAACTCTTATTTAGTTTTTAAAATAAATTTTTGGTTACTTTTTTCAGCTCTCTAGTTAAGTCTTCTGGCAATTCTTGTGCTTATGTTGAATCTGCATTTTTCTTTGAGGCTTTGCTTGCAGATGTTTTCAAGTCACTCTCTTCTGTTTGCTTCTTGAGCTTCCCTATCAACATAGTGGCTCTTTATAATCAGATGCTTTTTTTGTTTCTCATTCTTCCAGACTATTTCTTGACTTTGTATTTTATGTTAGTGTTGGACACTGCTCACTTCTGGATCAGATGTCTAGCCTGAACTTCAGCTGCTTTCACAGATTGGTCTGGGAGATTTCAAGTGTTCAGTAATTCCAAAGTGGTTTGATCCAGATAAAGGTCTGTACGATGCCCTATGGGTCTGAGCTCTGAAAGTTCCTGACCCATGTTTGGGATTGCAGGCTTGTATGTAATTGAGTTTCAGTATACTGTAGCTGAATTTTGTCACTGTTAGCCTGCTGAGAGGTTTTGCAGATTTATAACAACTGAATGATTGGTTCTCCTTTGTTCTTCTCTCCTGTCCTAGTTTTTGCATTAGAGATTTATGTGCTAGGCTAATAGTCAGAACTGATTTGCCACTCTGCTCTTGGGCTCAGAGACACATGGTTAAGTTTCTGTAATTTGTTTTATGGTAGTACTAAGATTAGAACCCCCATTTGGTAAAGGCTGATCCTCTGCACCCTAGACCTATGATCTAGAACTGATGAATGGGTGACAAAGACACCAGATGTCATCTTTTTCTGCTCCTAGCACTAGTTCAGGAGTCCTCTAGGATCTCTTTCTGCCTCAGTGCTTCCTGCTCTGGTGCTCTCAGTTCCCTGGGCTTAGTATGTTCTAGATCCCACCTCTACTTCTACCATATTGTACTCCTGGCCAGCCCCCACCCCAGTGTCTATAGACCTCTTTGCCTTCCTAAGCTACCATGGAAAATAACTCACTGTGATTTCTTCTTAGCTTTCTCATTCAGAATTTGGTTTGACGTGTTTTCTAAATTCTTGTGGAAGAGGAAGTGCTGGGTGATGTAGGAAAAACTGCTGTCTCTCAACTCATCCCCCCACCCCACTGTATTATGAGCTGCTTTACAGCAGGAGCTGTCTTTTGCCTTTTTGTATCCCCAGTGCTTAGCACAGTACTTGGCACAAAGCAGGTGCTTAATAAATATTTACTGGCTGACTCCATAATAAGATCTTTTTAGAATGAATTACACAGACGCACACTACACACAAGAAAAATAATATTATGAAACACAGTATTTCATAGAAGTCAGATTTGGGGGGAAAAGAATATATTTGAACAAATGCAGCAAACAGCTTGCCTATGATCACAGAGTCAGCTATGATATTAACATACTTAAAAGCTTTCTGAAATACACCATGAATTCAAATACTCACGTTGCTTATTGTTAAATGAAATATTTTAAACCTACCAAAATTCTAGGATTTTTTTTAAGATGATTAAGCTACACATAGTCATTTAGAGACTAAAATTTTACTCACAGCAGTCCAGATGTATTCTTTAGCTCATTGATACTCTTTTCTGGAACTTTACTGCCACTGAACCATTTTTTTGTTGCAGAAAATAATGATCGACTCAATCCTTTTCTTGATATTAGCTAGAAAGGAAAGTTTAAACATTTGAATAAATCATAACAAAACCAGTATTTTTCTTGTGCATTCAAGGAATCTGATATTAAGTATTCAACCAATAGCATGGCATTTGCAGGAAAAATGTGCAGAGTTATAAAAGTGCTGAGAAAAAAATACTAAGAATGGGTGGCTAGGTGGCACAGTGAGTAGAGCTCCGGCCCTGGAGTCAGAAGGACCTGAGTTCGGATCCGGCCTCAGATACTTAACACACACAAAACAAAAAAACCTAGCCATGTGACCTTGGGCAAGTTACTTTACCCCAACTGCCCTCCAAAAATTAAAAAAAAAAAAATTAAGAATATCATTAATGTACAATAAAATCTTATTCCCAGAATAAAAGTAAGAAGAGACCTCAGCAGCTAATCTCTACATGAAAGACAATTAATTCCACAACGTACTGAACAAGTAGTCTGTCAGCTTTTATTTCAAGACCTCCAATGAAGGAGAACCTATACCCTCTCATGGCAGCCCATTTTGCTTTTAATAGCTCTAGATATTAGGAAGTTTTCCAGAATCTCAAACATAAATACCTCTATACCTTCCATCCTATACCCCTAGGAATAAGTCTGTTACAAATTTCACATTAAGAGTATTTCAAATACTTGTAGCTGTTACCCCACTAAGTCTTCTCTGCTAAAAAATAAAGACTAAAACTAAATCCTCAACTATTTCAATCAATTCCTACTGTCTAGCTCAGTATTTCTCCATTTTCTTAATAGAATTAAATGCTTGTTAAAATTTGGATAAACTGAATCTGCAGCATTCCCCTGATCTTCTCTACAGAAATGACTCCCAGATCCATTTATCCACTTATATGTGCTCTGAGCTCCAACTTCACATCAACAAATATCTTTTGGGCATTTTGAAATGCATGTCCCGGGGTGGCTAGGTGGCACAGTGAATAGAGCACCGGCATTAGAGTCAGAGGGACCTGAGTTCAAATCTGGCCTCAGACATTCAACACAAAACTAGCCGTGTGACCTTGGGCAAGTCACTTGACCCCAACTGCCCTACCTTCCCCCCTCCAAAAAGAAAAAAAGAAAGAAATGCACATCCCATAGACACCTGAAATATAACACGTCCAAAACAAAACTAATTAACTTTCCTCCCAAACTCACCTTCTAAACTTCCCT
The DNA here is from genome assembly GCA_011680675.1 of Gymnobelideus leadbeateri. Lineage (NCBI taxonomy): Eukaryota > Metazoa > Chordata > Mammalia > Diprotodontia > Petauridae > Gymnobelideus > Gymnobelideus leadbeateri. Next base: position 363,293 of record WOXC01004562.1, on the reverse strand, counting down.
ATCACTGTCAAATACATCACCATTCTTCTAGTTAGTTACTCACATTTGCAACCCATCACCTTCCTCAATTCGTCACTCTCACTTACCCTATCTATCAAACAAACTGTCAAATCTTATTGTTTCTCCAAAGGACTCATGATGGAAAAAGCTATCCATATACAGAGAAAGATGTATGGAGTCTGAAAGCAGATTAAAGCAAACTACTTGCTTTCTCTTTTTTTGTTCCTTCCTTCTCATTGTACATTCCATTGGTTATAATTCTTTTTTATAGCTTGAGCAATGTTTAATATGAAGGTACTTGTTGAACCTGTATTGGATTACATCCCGCTAAAGGGGAGAAGGGAGAAAGAAAGGAAGGGGGAGAAAATTTGGAAATCAAAGGCTTGTGGAACTGAATGTTGTAAACTAAAAGCAAATAAATTTTTTAAATAAAATTTTAAATAAATCTTATTGTTTCTATCTCTACAACATCTCTCCTACACATATCCTTCTGTCTACCCAACAGAGGCCTTAGCCTAGGTCAGGCCCTTATCACCTTTCACATGGACTATTCCAAGAGACATCTAAGTAGGCCTCCCTGGGTCAAGTCTCTCTCCATTAATTCATCTTCCACACAGTTGCCAAAGTGATCTGTTTAAAGCACAGGCTTGAACATGTCACCCAAATACATCTCTTCCCCAATAAATTCCAGAGGCTATTACCTCTAAATAAACTCCTCTATCATTTAAAACTCTACAACCTGGCCCTTCCTTACTTTTCTAGGCCTCTTAAGATATTACTCCCTTTGGGGGCTGCTAGGTGGCTCAGTGAATAGAGCACCAGCCCTGGAGTCAAGAGGACCTTAGTTCAAATCTGGCCTCAGATACTTGACACACTTACTAGCTGTGTGACCTTGGGCAAGTCACTTAACCCCAACTGCCCTGCCCTCCCCCCTCCAAAAAACCAAAAACTCAGATATTATAACCTTCCACCTACTTTATGGCCCAACCATACTGGTCACTTGTTGTTCCTCATACACAACATTCCATCTTCCATAGTGACTTTGTACTGGCAGTCTCTCATGTCTGGAATGCTCTCCTTCCTCACTGCTACCTAGACTTTCTCAGTATCCTGCAAAACTCAGCTCAAATACCTACCTACATGAAGCCTTTTCTAATACCTCCAGCTTCTTCTTTCCTCCCTCCAAAAATATTACTTCTCATTCATTTTGTATAGATTCTGTATATGGGTAAATGAATGAAACAAAAAACATTTATGAAGCACTTGTTATGTGCCAAACACTTTGCTAAGTGCTGGGAATACAAATATAAAAGCAAAGGTAGCCCATGCCCTCACAGAACTTACATTTGAAAAGGGGAGACTATATATATATGAGAGCAATATTCTGGTTTGGAAAATTATAGGGATGCAGCATAGAACACTATAAAGGAGTGGCCTGACATGTCCTTTCCAGGAGAAAAGGAAGAACTGATTTGATTATGGTTCTAGTCCTACAAAGGGGAGAGCATGGTGAGATCTAGCTGGGTAGTTGGTAAAAAGATGGGTCATGAAAAATTACAAGGATCTTTCTGAAATAGGGAAGGCATGCATTAGTTCATCAGTCAACTGTCAATCTATAACAGATACTCATTTAGGAAATAGCTACAGGTTGCTTAAAGACTACTGACAAATAAGCCAAGAAGCTCAGCATTAAAAGCTGTCTTGTTTATATAATTAGAGGCAAAAGTAGTCCACAGTTGATAGAGAGTCCAGTTGTGGAGTCAGAAAGACATGGATTCAAGTTCTGCCTTCTACAGATATTAGCAATATGACTATGAGCAGGTTACTTAACTTTTTTATATCCTAGACATCTCTCTAAGACTATATATTATAGACAAGATGCTGATCTGCATCTGTGGATGGAGTTTTTACACCAAAAGTTCTCCAAGCTAATGAAATCATTGGTACAAGTTTAATAAAAGGTAGAAAATTTTCTTCATACAGTACCAGAATTTGAGGTCTAAAAGAGCCCCTTCAGAGGTCAGAGTCCAACCTGACACAGCATGTTTATAATATCCCCAATTAGTAGACATTCAGGTTTTGTTTAAAGGCTTCTAACATAAAAGAAACAATGGTTTCTCCTAATTCTGCCCTCTTAGTCAAAAGACTGAACAAATCTAATCTCCTTACACAACTAGATACTTGAAGATGACTATTGTATTTTGCTTTCCTTTCTCTCCCCACCCCCACCCCATCTTCATTTGGTAGGGGTTCTAGTTTCTTCACCATGTACAGTACCCTGCCCCCTTAAAGCACTTAAGCAATAAAGTGAATCAACATCTTTCTTAAAATATAGTGACCAGAACCAAGTAAAATGCTCTAATCTGGTCTGATCAGAGCAAAGTACAGCAGAATTACCCACAACCTTCATTCTGGATTCTATACCTCTCAAGGGAATCTAGAATACTAATATCTTTTTGGGGGGCTATCATGTCACACTGATAACTCATTTTGAGCTCATAGCTCGTTAAAAGCCTCAAGTCTGATGAGAAGTGTTCTTCTACCAGAATCTCAGTTAAATAGGTTTTCAAAAAATTTATTCTGAAAAATATTTTTAAATTCTAATAGAGTTAATAGTAATAGTCTTCCTAGTATTTGATTTTTGACCAGATTTTTACAACAGTAATTTCTGATTTTCACAACAGCAAATCTGAGACATCTGTTTATAACAATGTAAGCATACAGTTATGTGCATAGCTTAATACTCTCATAAACATAATTATTTGTATACTTGTTATTATGAACAGAATTCTAAAATTCAAAAAGCCTTACAGAGTAAAAGTCAAATGTTCAATTCCATTCCAAAAGATTATTTATAACAGCTTCAAAGACTAAATATTAAACCGGAGAGATTTACTATTCCCAAAATGGCACAATAACAGCCCCCCTCCAAAAAAAAAAAAGAGAAATTCTCACTAATAAGGAAGGCTGAGCCTGTAATAGCTTTCTGAAAACATTATCAAGAAACTCTTCTAAATTTCAAAATAGAAACCTGGGGAATTTAAACAACTCTTTTCGGTGGAAATATGTCCAATCATACATATAAATACATATATCTTTGAGTATCTTATCTTTTTCACACACACGGATATTGTCTTTGGATATATAACTATAAACAATGTTCTCTTTAAGTAGACCATTCCACAGACCTCTACATAAAGCGATTTTTACATAATGTGAATTTGTCCCATATAACAAAATAATACATTTACACAAGTTATAACATGGACTAAAATGCAGTCATATTAAATGATGTACCATTATAATTAACAGAATTATGAGGTAAAGTTAATGATAAAGTATGCAGAGTAATGTAAACAGAGGTATGCAGATTTCTTTCAGAATTCTTTACATAAGGTTGAATTTGCATAATGTGAATTTAGATAAAGCAAGAACTGTTTGTATATGGACTCTTCTGCCAAGAATGAAATTTAAAGTTTAAAAATGCATAAAGCTTCACCAATTTCAGGCAATTGCATGATATTTTATGTAAATGTCATGCGTATTTATTCATATGTACTTATGGGCTTATTTCCTGCACATTAGTATAATATTAACAAAGATTAGGTAGAATTAGCTTTAGAAGAACAACAGCGTGCCTTTAAACATGTTATTTTTCTGTAGTGCTTTAATAGTTTACAAAGTACTTCACTAAAACTCTGTGAGGTACCCAATGAAAAGACTGTTATAGATCTCTATTTAACTGATGAGGAAACTGAAATTTTAAAAGGTTAAGTGATTTAACTACATTCACATGACTGATAAGTGCCAAAGTCAGAACTAGAACCCAGGTCTACTAACTAAAAACTTCATTCCATTATACCATACTGCCTCTTTGGCAAAGAGCAAATTGGAACATTATTTTTTCAATATTTATAATTTACTAAAATTTTACCTGATCGTTTAGTTGCCGAATTGTTTTCTCTATATGTGGCAAAAGACCTCGAAATGTGAATTCTTGTATGAACTGTCTAATTCGATCATGATCAGTGAGGGTTAAACATGCACCATGAAGTATTCCTGTGTTCATTTTTTTTGTTTCATGTAATGACAGTGCAGATTTTACGTGATCAGTTCCATCAAAGTTGCTAGCAGGGTCACTGGATTGGTCCAATTGAAGTGGGTGAGATTTGAAGTTATTTGGTAAACCATCTATTTAAAAAATGGAAGTTTTCTTTTGTTAACATTATGTAATAGAAAATTATAGAACTGAATAGAGAGAAAGCTATAATTCCCAAATTTATAGCTGCAATTAATCCTAACATGAAAAATCTAGAGATAATATCAAGATTTATACCCATAAATCCCAAACTTTGCAATGTAATATGACTCAAAACTCATCTTATTTAAAAAATCTAAAACTGGGGGGCGGCTAGGTGGCGCAGTGAGTAGAGTGCCGGCCCTGGAGTCAGAAGGACCTGAGTTCGGATCCGGCCTCAGACACTTAACGCACACACAAATAAAAACCTAGCCGTGTGACCTTGGGCAAGTTGCTTAACCCCAATTGCCCTCCAAAAGGCAAAAAAATAAAAAAATAAAAAAATAAAAATAAAAAAAAAAAATCTAAAACTGAAATCTATTTAGGGAGAGATTAAAATATTTTTAAAAGACTGAAAATTAAGTGTAAAAGAAGTTGTTGCAATTAAATTTCTAAAAAACCAAAACATTAAACGTATAACAGTGAAATTCTTAAATTATTAAAAATGTCAAATAGTATTTAAAATTACTCTTAAAGCTCTTACTATTCTCTAAAGAATTTTTAAAAATTCATTTATATGACTACTATTAAAAATTTATTTTTACCTAAGACAAACATAACAATTTAACTTGTCTCCAGAATAAAAGTTAATGTCAAAACGGAATCATCCTTGTGTATAAAAGTTGTTCTATTTTAGCAACTTAATATACTTTTTCACAGTGATAAATTTGCAAAAATAAAAATTTTAAATAAAGACCTTTGACTTCATTATCTAATCCATCCAATGAAAGCATGCTACTATCAGCATTCTTATTTGAAGCTATAGAGTAAGGACCATCTTCATACGATTCCTATTAAAAGAAAAAATGGATTAGAAACTATGCTTAGATAGTAATACAAAATCACTAAATCCAGTAACACAGTATGGTTGCTTTGCTGATTCTTCCTGACAAGTGTACTTTCTAACAAAACAATATTTACTCCTTAACCAGCAATTTCATCGACATACCTATTTACCTTGCCATTCAGCTATGTTAACTGTTCCAAATGGCATTTATTTCATCTGTATATTTATTCCCTGCATATATTTCCTTAAATTTAGAGATGTTCATGCATGTCTATGAAAGAGAAGGATGTTTGAGAAAAATAGTCAAATAGCTAATGAGGCATGGAGGGAAAAACATGGTAAAGAGTATCACAGTATCACAGATAATTATAGTATAGATGTTCAAGTAAGATGGATATATTTTAAAAGGCCATAGTGGTATCTATGCTGAGGGTTAAGTTTATCAGGGCATTTCATACAAGATGTACCTCAGTGTCCAATGGGATTGTGGATACATTAGCTAATGCTTAGTTGAGTACTGTCTGCCAGTGTTTCTCAATCTGGACAGCTTACCTTCTGCTTTCCTTCCCACCCCAGTTTTTTTCAAGTCCCTGGCATTTTTTCAATATAAATATAGCCCTGAAGGGAAATATTTAGCTGGTTTTGCTTTTTTTTTTTTTAAAGTTTTAGATTCTCTCACAACCAACTGGTTAATTTTTTAGCCCACTATCTTTTCCTTAGGACCACAGAAAAAGAGTTAACAATCAATAGATCAGGAACAATCTCTAAGTTAACTGAAATATCAGCTCTGATTTCTAGGTAAGTGAAAAATCACTAGGTATGGATAAATTTGTATCTAAGAAGAAATATAAAGATTGGTTACTAACAGTCATATAGAAACCCAGAGGAAATAAAATACAAATTCTTTACAACTGATATTTTCATGTCATATTCAGTTCTTAAACAAACAACACACTACACAAAAGGTTAATGAGGTTATGCTATACATATCAAAATATCTTTTGTATCCTTAAAAGAAGCTTTTCCTAATAAGTATAGTCAACATGCCAAAATAGTTAACATATCAAAAGGAATACATAATAATAACATAATCAAAAGGAACTAATTGTATATTCTAAAATGGAATATAAGTCTTACAAATCAGGGAAGAATTTGTTAAAGCTCTCATTGCTCTCCCACCTCAGTGCTTTCCCTTGGCAAAATGGCTCCTTTACTACTTGAGAACAATGAAGGAAGTAGGAAAAAAAACGAACAAGATCTTGCAAGGAATAAAGAAGTTATGGTAAGTCAAGAAGAAAATTATATGTATCTAAATAACATAAGGTGGAGAAGGTGGCAAGGTGATAGATGAGCTTGTCAGAGAAAGGGACTACTACCACCAAGAACAGGTGGGTATTCAATAATTTGCTAAAGTCATTCATAACACAATAATTTTACAAAACCTAAATCTTATCTTCTATACTCCTAATAAACTTAACACAAATTCAAATGTGCAAATACTTTTTCAGTTCATTGAGAAATGACCAGCTAACTCCTGTTTTTCTTATCTGGAAAAAGCATAACCATATAAGGAAGGATTTTTCATTAAAATAAATTCAAACTACTTTTTCTAGTGCTAGTTTGCGCATGACTCAGTGTAATCACATTCCAAAAAAATAATCACTTGCAAGAACCATTAAAGTTAGGTCAAGGGCCTACAGAGTAGGGGGAAAAAAGTTATTCTAAAACCAATATAAGTAGGTTTGGAGAATTTGTGTTTGTGCTTTATTTGCTTGTTTTTACATATACCTGGTTTTGAATACTATTTTTCTGAAGATACTGACTCCAAGGATCTGGTATCTGTTCATCTGATGATCGATTAGATGTTCGAGAATTAATTTTAAGCAAATAGCAACCCTGAGTTCCATATCTCTGCTTCATTTCCTCATAAATTGAATCAGCTCTGAAATTTTGGGGAAAAAAAAAAGAAAAAACACACATCAAATGGCAATCTTTATGCAATGTTAAGAGATTATTCATTTTAAAGACAAATCCAGAATAAAACTTTCTGACAAAAAATTAAATATTGCTATTTATCTAATAACAACATATAATTAAAACTCAAATCAGCCTGACTAAAAACTTGTCTGAATTTGAACATCTTTTGAGGGTTGGAGAACCTATGCTAGCAGACTACCATGATATAATTAAGAATGTAACAGGTTGGCATTTGCAAAAGTTACATTTGTTTATTATGTTGTATTTATTACTACCATTCCCTTCAAAAAGTTTAGGAAAAGAAAAAAGGAAGATGAAAGAACAAACTGAAGGTGCAGAAGGAATTGTTTAGGTTAACATGTTCCCTTTCCAGTTGCAGAGCTTTAATGAATGGTAACTGAACTAGTTCTAATTTATCAAATAAACATTCCTTTCTACTATATAAAAGGTCTAAAATTATTTGCTATTGTAACTGACCAGTTACTAAATAAAACATTACCCTCAAAAATAAACTCTCAATACAACTAGTAGATGTTAAACAAGGATCTTTAATAGTAAAAACATATGTATAGAAGGGGTTGGTTTGGATGACATTACTTGGTCAAATTGATAAAATCTGGCAATTTAGAAAAACATCAGAGTAAAAAGGCTGTGATAGTTAACAGACTCAAGACACCAAAGAACTGTACACTTTCTTAGATCAAACAGAAATTCAAAATTCAGAACAATCAACATTTTAAAGAAGCCTACCTACCTTTGTTCATCTCCTGCACTTACATCATGCAACAGGACATAATACTTGAGTGTATTTGGTATAAACCATTTAGGGTAAGAATAGTCACTGCTGTGCTGAATTCGATGCTGCTCTTGGGACAATTTCAAAAATTGCTCCACAGGTTCAGATTCACTAGAAGATGCTACTAACATACCTTGCAAAGCACATCATTAAGGTAACTATCACAATACACAATGACACATAAGTATTTTATTGTAATCAATTATTTTTTCAAAGAAGCTGAAAGAAATCCAATTTTATAAACATTATCTATAAATACCAAAAATATCCCCAAATATCGTAAGTGATTCAAACAGGCTAAGATTTTTAAAAACTTTAATCATAAATCTAATAGTAGGCTACTATCTAATTAACATATCTACAAGAATATTTACTGACAAAATCTATGTAACTATAAACATAAGTTTATTAAACACATCTATTAGAACTATTTATTCCTTCAACTGCCTGAAAGCTAATAATAAAAATCTAACTTCTTTATACCAAAGTGTATTCCAAGTGAATCTGTTTTAATGCTAAGGGATTTCATTCAAGCAGTAGCCCATTACTTTCAAGCTGTGGCCCAGATCCTATTACTAGGTAAAAAAAACTCTTAAGGCCACACAAACTTCAAAAGATGTAAACAGATGGACAGAGATATAGAAAACTACAAAAGCCACAGTGCTCTGTGTAATATAAAACATTTACCAGAATTTAATCTAGTTTCAGATTTCAACGTACTAATATATAGATATCCACCTCTATCTATAGATATGCATGTCTACAAATAAATACACATATATGCATATATATTCTGTCATTAAATTAGAATAAGTATATTCATGTGTTGGTGAAACGGCTTCTTCACAGGGGTGGAGAACCTGAGGCCTCAAGGCCACATATGGCCCTCTAGGTCCTCAAGAGCAACCCTTTGACTGAATCCAAACTTCACAGAACAAATCCTCTTATTAAAAGGATTTGTTCTGTAAAACTTGGACTCAGTCAAAAGGCCACTCAAGGACCTATAAGGCCACAAGTGGCCTCGAGGCCACAGGTTGTCCATCATGAGGTTAATTATATATAATTTCTCTTGGATCTCTAATTTTTAAAGCATTAGGATCACAAGAAAACAAGATCAATTACTATTATGAGTTTATGCTTTCTCTTTTTGAAAACAATTATCTTTTGAGGAAGGTGAATGAACAACTCTTTCCTGAACTCTTTTGATTCTCAAAGTCCTCCCTTACCAGTTCATTGCCCCACTTTCCACAGTAGCTATTTCTAACCTTTGTGTCTCTCCTTAAGTTTCTCTAGGCTGAGGACCTTACCACATACTTCACTGAAAAATGAGGACTAGGGGCGGCTAGGTGGCGCAGTGAATAGAGCGCCGGCCCTGGAGTCAGAAGGACCTGAGTTCGGAGCCGGCCTCCGACACTTAATCCATACAAACGAAAAAAAACCTAGCCGTGTAACCTTGGGCAAGTTACTTAACCCCAATTGCCCTAAAGGGTTGGCTAGGTGGCGCAGTGAGTAAGAGCGCCGGCCTCGGAGTTGGGATGACCCGAGATCAGATCCGGCCTCAGAAAATGAGCACCCACGCATAAACAATGACTAGCCATGTAACCTTGAGCAAGTTACTTAACCCCAATTGCTTTAAAAAAAAAAAAAAAAGAAAAGAAAAAAAAAGAAAAATGAGGACGATTTGCCAAGTTCTCTCTTCTTCCCTTGCCTCATCTCATGTCACCCAGACATCTTTTCTAATCATCTTTTGCATCCATCTCACATGAAGAGGTAGCTTTTTACCTTGCCAAAGGGAACCCCTATATATGCACCCTCATCCCATCCCCTCTGCCTTTTCCAGCAAATTGTCACTATTATTCTCTTTCTAACTCTCACCTTCAATCTCTCCACTAGAGACTGAATTGGCTCCTTCCTTGCTGCCCACACACATGATCAAGTTTCCTCCATCTTTAAAAGACCTTCACTTGATCCAATTATCCCCACTAGCTATTATACCTGTTCTATGTAATTATATTACAGCTATCTATTATACCTATATATCTCTGTTCTACTCCTCAGCTAAACTCCTTAAGAAGGTCCTCTACAGTAAGTGCTTCCACGTCCCTTCTTATTCTTTTCTAAACCCTCTATAATCTGACTTCAGCTTCATCATTCAAATTAAACTGCTCTTTTCATAGCTGCCAAAGTTCTCTTAATTACCAAATCTAATAGTCTTTTCTCTACCCTTACCTTTCTTGACCTCTCTGCAGCCTATGACACTATTGATTACCATCTCTTCTCTAGGTTTTCATTACACTGCTTTCTCAGTCTTCTTTGCTAGGTCTTTATCCAAGTCATACCCACTAAATCTGAGTATTCCCCAACTGTCCTGGACTTACTTTTTTTCTCCTCTATAATATCTCTCCCTTGGTAATTTCATCACCTCTTATGAGTTTATTCAATTATCATTTCTATATAGATGATACCTAGATCTATACTAAGAACTAGTCTTGCTCCCTAATTACAGCTCTACATCACCAACTGCTTTTTGGACATCTCAAACTGAATGTCTCATAGGTAGCTTAAAATCAACATATAAAAAAGTGAACTTATTTTTTTCCCTTCCTCCAAATACTTTCCTCTTGGCTATTTCAGTGAAGGATATCATCATCTTCATAGTCAACCATCTGTCATCCTCAACTTCCTCACCTCACATAAATAAATTCATGGCCAAATCTTGTCTTTTCTCCCTTCTCTAGTCTAGTCACTACACTTTAACACATAATCATTGTAGTCTATTTACTACTCCTGTCTCTGTACCTTTGCATTGGCTATCCCTATGACTAGTATACTTTCTCTCCTGACCTCAGTTTCTATGACTTTCTTTAAATCACAAATTCCACTTCTGCAAAAGTCCTTTCTTGGTCTTCCTCGCTGGTAATGCCTTCCCCTCTGAGATTCTTTTCCATATACTCTCTTTATGTCTTACATACACATCTATTATTTGCATGCTATCTCCCCCGTTAGAATGTAAGCTCCTGGAGGACTGGGACTGTTTTTACTTTTCTGCTGTACCCTTCCACTCCCTTAATGCTGATAGTACCATGCCCCTTAAGATTATCTCTAATTTATCCTGTCTATATCTTGTTTGTACATGGTTGTCTGCACGTTGTCTCCCCGATTAGATTAAATCCTCCAAAATGGGACTTGTTTTGTTTTTTGCTTTTCTTTGTATCCTCAGTGCCTCGCATATAGTAAGCATTTTTGTTGCTTCATTCATTCATTTATTTATTTATTTTTGTTGCGTGTATTAAGCAGCTGTGCTGCTTTCTGTTTTCTTTTTGCTACACAAGTTACCTAGATAGAGTGGCTACGATAGAGTAGTACTTGAGACCATCATCAAAGATTTCCATACAATTTCCGTAACTTTTCCTGCATAAAAATGCTTTCAAAACCAATAACATCTATCTTTAAGTTTAAAGGATACATGCTAAATAGTGGTTTAGAAATTCATGATCTGATGCTGGCATGGACTGAAGAAAACTTTCTCGGTAAGATTCAAACCATGGAGTAGTAGCTGAAATTGAGAAAATATTTACAAAGGTAAAATTCTTCATAAGGAAACATTTATAATTAAAATTAATAAATGTAGAAGGTATAATTAGAACAAATTCAAACTTCAGAAAATAATGTGGCAATAGTTTGCTTCCCCCACCTCCAAAAAAAATTTCTTAAAAGAAAAAAGCATGCTTTAAGAAATTAAAACTGGAGTTAAATTATCTGAAACTTATACAACCCCATATTTCTTTCAACTTGCCTGTGGCAAGTTCACCAATAAATTTTAGCTATAAGACAAAAAGGCACTATACAATTAAAACAGAGTACCATGCCATGGTTTTTAATCATAGATAAGGCTATTTTATTAACAATAATCTTAAGAGTATTTCAGTAACATCTATTGAATAGATTGTTCTATAATAACTACAAAAAAGCCATGGTTTTCTGTACAAACAACATAAACCATTCACTAGAACTGAATCTGGTCTTACCTAACAATATACTGATCAACCAAACTTTTCTCTATAACAATACATTGAATATTCTCTTAAAACTTAAAAAATACTATGCAAAATACTGGAAAGGGTTCCAAAATAGGTGAATAATAATCTATCTTAACAAGAAATAAAGAACAGGGGGCGGCTATGTGGCACAGTAAGTAAAGCACTGGCCCTGGAGTCAGAAGGACCTGAGTTCAGATCTGGCCTCAGACACTTAAAACACACACACACACACACACACACACACACACACACACACACACACACACACACACACACAAAAACACCTAGCTGTGTGACCTTGGGCAAGTTACTTAACCCCAATTGCTCACCAAAAAAAAAAAAAAAGAAAAGAAATAAAGAACAGGCTTTCTTGAAGAGGGGTAGGTAGACTACAGAGGGAAATCTAGGAGACATAAAATTATCAATAAAAATATTTTTTTAAAGAAATACAATTTAACCAAATCTACTAAAATTAGGATATAATTCCCCTATTTTGCCTCTTGTGTACATAAACCCCATTATTTTGTCAGGAAACTAGCTAACAAAAATAATAAACAATGGCCTCAGACCATTGAGAAGACCTAAATTCTACCACATACAAATTTAATAGCCTTGAGCAAGGTGCTTTTCTCTTTGACCTTCAATTACACTACTACTACTTCATGAAGCTGTTCTGACACACATATGAAGTAACAGATGAAACTATTTGGTAAACTATAAAGAATTATGTACAACTGAGCAACAGCATTGTTACCACCAAGCAGAAAAGAAAGCAACTGAAATTTATTTCCAGAAGATAATAAGAGAAAGTAAAGGAGATGACAGACTGCTAACATAGTAATTTTCTCTTCAGCCAACAGATACATACCACACGAGCCTAAGAAATTATAGTCTATGTCCATAACATATACACATTAAAGTTAGCGTCCCTAGTAACGAAGTCAAAGAAAAGGCAATAAAAAAATCTCGTTGAACAAAAAGAATATCCAAAGAAGAAAGCCAAGGGTTGATTTACTTTTGATTATCTTTCCTGACCAAAGAGAACTGAAAACTCAAGCGAGGATTCATGGGGCAATGGTGGTTCTAAAAGAAAAACTAGAAGAGAGTACAAATTCTTTACTTAATCCTATGTAGACTATAGAACCTCATTTAGATAGGTATGTCCCAGTGCAGATAACCTAAAAAAAAATTTAGAAGTATTTGTTAATGGCCAATAACATAAAGAATATCTTACTTTTTTGACTATATAATTTAAGCACAAAAACTGACAATATGTTTGATTACCAAAAAAGTACAAATGAAAAATTAAGTATTTTCTTAACCTTCTGTCTAAAAATGTGTCTATATTTTGAGCACCAGAAGCTTCTAAAACATGATGTGATAGAAATTGTATTTTGGGACTTTGAACACAATAGTCGTGAGTAATATAGAACATTCCAAACATTAACATTTGCTTTAAAATTCTAACATAAATTAAAAACCTATATTCTTTTATATATCTTCCAATAATAATACAGTAGAGTATATAAAGGAATTAAACTTTCCTTTATTAGAAATGGCAGGGATTTGCACCAGAAAACAAACTACTTCCCTTCAATTATAAATCCTACCAAAATTAAGCAGCAGTTAACATGGCATTTTTTCCCCAATAACCATTAACTAGTCCTGAGCGTGACAAAGAAAAAATTTCTAAGGTCAAGAAGTAAACTAAATGGAAACCATATAGTTTATATCCAATGATATTAAAAAAAAACTGTTCCCAGCGTAATGACTAAGATTTGTGAATTCTTCTACCTTGAGATTTGGCTATAGCTTAAAAATCTTCAGTGAGATTTCATTTTTCTGAAAATCTATAACCAAAGTCCATAGTACAATACTTACTTACTATTAAGCATTATTTTTACTTATATTGCAAAATGCTCCAGTGATTCAAGGATTTTTTAAAATCTACTTTAAAGGATTTCTACAAACTGGTTCCAATCTATCTTTCTCATTTTAGTAATGAAACTTTAGAATACTTATTCAACAGTTAAGACATGAAAAGATGTAATAAGTATCCTAAAGTCAACCAGGCCTAAAGTATCTTCCTTTTTCCTCCAGGAAATAAGTGTAATGGTAAGGGAATTTGAAGATCTTCCCTGCCCCTTAATGGGCCTCACTTGAAGCCCAACAAGAGAAGTTTGCTTAGGGAAGGCTTGTTTTTTTTTGTTTGTTTGGTTGGTTTTTTTTTTTTTTTTTTCAGGAAAGCCCACACCTTCTTTTATTTTGTAATTAGGCAGCGGGTCATGAAGGTTGTAATGTCCCTTACCCTGAAGAAGGGTGTATATGTTTTGTTTTGGGGCTCACTTATGAGAAGAGTTGTGTGATTTGACCAGATGAGACTCTGGGCAGCCATTGAGCTCCCCAGCTTTGAAAACCCAGAAGTTGGTGCTTCTCTCTCTGGTAACTAACACTGTATGTATGTAATGGTCAGACAGCTAGAAGTCCTGCCAGTTGGTCTGCTGAACTGTGTTATTTTTTTCTATTTGTATTTTTTGTCTGCTTGTAATTTCTGTTTGTGTTTTCTTTCACTGTTTTGTTTTCTGTTTGTGTGTTCATTGCACTGACTTATTCCCCTGAACTAAATGAATGATATATATGTTTGATTAAAGTAATTATAACCCCTATTGAGTTGCTTGTTAGCAACCACCCTGGGTATGCTGGGGGACTTGCTGTTGCAACAAAGCATCTCTGAACAAATCTCTCAACCTCTTTGGTCTCATCTGTTTAAAAGGCAGGGGTGGGGTGCAGTGGGGGTGGGTGGAGGGAATGGAGGTTGGACTTGAGCAAAGTTCCCGGCCAAATCTAAAATGGTTTGATTCCCCTTATTTTGGAATCACAGTTGATACTGTTTTGGGGGTATAGCTATATATACTAGTAAGGAAATACTGTTAAGAAATAAAATGGGATACTGTACACAAAATGCTTTGTAAACTATTAAAGTATTATACAATTAACTGTGAACAACTATTATTACTTATATCACCTAAAAAACTGCATTAGATATTACAAACTACAATTGCAAAACATTACACATAATAACTACACTAGAACAATAATAGAATATTTGAAAGTGAAGGATATACAATGGTAATGACCAAGTTGGTTCCAAAGAAGAGATATAAGAAGTCAATTTCCTCTTTTCTTTGTGGAAGGGGAGAGAAAAGAATAATTATGGACACAAAACACTATAGATATCAAGTCTGTACCCATGTGTTTTACTGAACTACTTATTTTTCTGTTATAAAGGATGGTTCTCTGGGATGGGTAGGGATACACTATAAAAATATAGGTGATACAAAAACCAGTTATCAATACAAGTTGTGTGTGTGAGAGAGACAGAGACAGAGATAGTCTCTCTCTCTTTTTTTTTTGCAGAGGTAGGGAATTTGGGGTGTACAACACTACAATGTCAAGCATTCTCAATGTGTTCATTCTTCCATATAAAGGCTGACTGAAGTGGGATATGAAGTGGGACTAAAGTGGGTGGAGGGATATATTGGGAAATATAGGTGATGTAAAAACAATAGATTTAATTTTATTTAAACTTAGCAAAAACTAGAGTTGCATGATTATTAAATATACTTTTAAAAAACCAACAACATGAAAGCAATTTCTAAATCAAGGCTTCTTAACCAGAGGTCTGTAAACTCTAAAAAAAAAGTTATAACTGTATTTCAATATTATTTGTTTCTTTTGTAATTCTATGTATTTTATGCACGTTAAAACATTATTCTGAAGAGTCCATAGGCTTCACCTGACTGCCTAAAGGGGTTCATGACACAAGGTTAAAGAAAATCTGTTCTAAATCAACCAGCAAGTTATCTATTAAGTATGTATATATTTAGTATTATATACACATTGACTAGTACACTATATAATGAAGTAATAAAATTGCCAAGAGCACAAAACATATAACTTCAGTTGTTGCCAAAAGATACATTTAATTTAAAAGTTACAAGATATTTCATAACTACATATGGTTAACAAAAGCAATGGACTAACAAGTATCTAGGAATTTCAAATAAGAAGTTAATCCTGTAGTTTCCTATAGACAACACTTTAAAGACAGCTTTCAAAATTAAGAAGTGTTAATCATGGTCTTTTGTCCTTAAAAACCTACATTTAGGAACATGGCAGTAATTTAATAAACCACATTAGACATTCCTCCCCTAAAATACTATATATATCATCAGAAACTCTTTTTAGTCTAAATACAATATTGTAACATTTATTCCAATGTAATTAATAACATGAAAGATATTTAAAATATTTTTTAAGTAAATTATATACTTAGAAACAAAAACATGGTCATTTTGTCCCTCTACTGTTCAGAATAAAGTGAAATTCAAATCATTCTACTAAAGGGCAATGTCTATAATTTGTAAAATTAATGTTCTAATTAAAGACCAAAGAATAAAGGTAAAAGGAAAGAAGCCAACAGCCATCACCAATGCTACATATTTTTGGAAATATGGTAAAGGTGTAGCAAGTAAGGGAAATGGTTAAATAAGAGTAGTAGAAAAAGCAAAGGTTGATGGAGTACACCAACAAGAAGACAACTAAGGGCAATATGGAAAACTCAAATCCACCACAAGAAATACCTGAATATAACGTGGATTCTTTCAGTTCCATCAGTGTGTCTTTCCAATTATTGTACCAAGGAACACTAGCTTTAATTGATCGATCTGATAGAGAAAATATGGCATTGTTAAACTAAGCCAATTTGCATTAACAGATACCAATTATTTCCTTTTAATGAGTGGGGTGAGTGGGGAAAGGAGTTGAAGGGTATACATGTGTCCAACTAATCAGTGGAAGAAAACAAACATTTGTCTTATTAATTCACAACATGTTTATTAAATAGTTTAGTCCTGGTAAAAATGCATAACAAATTCCACAATGCTCTGTGTACAATAATTCTCCTACAAAGATAAAGATTCACAGTTTGCAGAACTCAAAAGTAAAATAAATCAGATCACCAGTGAAAAGTACTGTGATACTTGTAAAAGGCAGAATATTACAAAATAGACCTTATTTCTTTCCTTTCACTAGTTCTTAGATTTTTATTTATTGTTGTTGAAATGCTTGGGAGTTTGGATAAGTTTTTAGGATAAAGCACTCAGGTACAGCTTACCTCCTTTCTCTTCCTATATATGAACAGCACCATATCAAATTATTTCATTATCAAAAAGTACTGTTACAAGGTCAGGGATGAGAGAAAAAAAAATTATACCAGATTATTTGCTATAATTAGACTACAAAACTAATTATAATTAGTTCAGTAACATTGCTTCCATAGGTTAACAACCACTTCATTCATTCAAAAGAATGAACAGCTTTGTTGTAAAGAATTCTTTATAACAGAACTGGCTGCAAATGTATTTCACCAGTAGCTTGAAAAGGGTTTTTTGTTTGTTTGTTTTAAACCCTTATTTAAAAAAAAAAATACTTTTTTTTTCTATTGAACAAAAAGTTTTAGACTACCAAGACTACTTGGTCGTTGGACTGAAATTTTTTTTTTTAAAAACTCTGTTTGAAAACTAGCAATTTGCTCATTTAATTAGTGCATTAGTTGATGTGAGTAAAATACTAAGACAGCCAGTTATTGGCTGATTTGTAGAGATTGTTCCATCAAACTTTTTTCTGGATTATATTTTACAAAGTAGCTGTGTTATGGCAGAGATGAACAGACAGTCCAAACACAAGAATTTTAATTCTTAACTGACTTGTTTGTATTAGTAAAATTGGCCATGGCAAGTATGTAATAACCCATCAATTATGCTTACATTTGTTTTCTCCTACCATTTGAGAAAACGTTGTAAGGGATGAGCTAGGGCTCAAATAAAAGCAACAATTCTCTTTAGATGTCTTTGTTCTCTTCTCCATCTGAATTCTGAATATGGTAACACTTGATTTGCCTTCTGTAACCTATTTATTTCAAGTATATATCTTGGATTTCATTTGGAGGTAATTGAGAAGTCTGAGGCTGTTCACTGAGATGGCATTCATTGAACATGTGGTTTAAAACATATAAATGGGAAAGACTAGTTTACTCATAAGGACTAATTAATGACACCTTGTTTTGTATTAAAATTGGCACACTTCAGGGGTGGGGGGAGGAAAAGATTTCTGTTTAAAATTGGGCACAACTTTTTAAGAGAAATAAATGTATCACCCCTTTACAGTTATCTGTAATGTGTTTAAAACTTGATTATCTTTTAAGCTTTTTGACCATTGAAAATAAATCCATTTCTGTCCTGTTTAAAAAAAAAAACTCTATGAAAAGAATTAAACGTTTACTCTTTAGATATCTACAAACAAAACCTAAAATCAAGGTCAGATATCTACTTATACCCATTACTAAACATTTAATTGCCTTTCAGATCAGAAAAGGCATTAAAGTAACTTATCTGATCCACCAAAATTCAGTCCAGGTAATTTATTTTTCAAATCCTTGATATTCTTCAACTCTAAATCAACATTTCCTTCAGACCTTAATGAAATGTCCTTGCTTTTTCAAAGACTATCCTTGCTTTCACCATAATAGTAATACTGGAACAATACACCATTTTCCCCCAGAGTATTTCTCTACAAACAAAAGCAGTCAGCAGCCATTTTACCACTCCTCAAACCTCACTGAGCAGACACTTAGGGTCAAGTAGTGCAGAAAATATTCAAATTATAACTCATTAGGCCCAGGTCTAGGTTAAGCATACCTATACCCCATAACTGAGAAATATGATTTGATATAAAAACCACAGGCAATAAAAACAATTCTAATCTGATATTTCTATAGAGTACATGGATAATTATTATTATATTATTATTATTATTGCCAAAATCTTTACATGACACTACCCATTAAACTTTGCTAATTTCTAGACTTGGTGTCTCCCCCATCTCACCTTCAACTTTCTATAAATTAGAAACAGATCTAATGATTTTACTGTAATCCATCTCTATTAAAATTAGCCACTTTTAAAACATTGCATAATGCTCTTCTAGTTGGCAACAAACTGGAATATATACATGAGTTTGATACACAGAAGTCTCCTTAAAATGAAATTTTTTCCTTAAAAAAAGTGTTCAACCCTAAAAAAAGTCATAGTGCTGAGCTTAACTGAAAGAACTAAAATCCAATATTCTAGGCTAGAACTCTCCGATACTCAATTGTGTTCAGCCAGTAGAACTTAAAGATTTTGCCAAGTCACCAAAGGAGGTATTAGCTAATATCGTTATGTTATGTTATGTTATGTTATGTTATGTTATGTTATGTTATGTTATGTTATGTTATGTTATGTTATGTTATGTTAACCCTTCCTATACCTTATAATGATTTGCAGGCAAGGATGTGGAAACTGTCAGAATCTCCCTCCAAAGTAAATGGACATTTCCAATGGGAGTGCAGCCTGCAATTGCTTGTCCACCAGTCAATCTACCTAAACTCACCATGGTTATGGTAGCCACAAAATCCTAATTCTACCCCTTCACCATCTATATATCATAATATTCCAATGCATTTAGGGAAAACGAAAAGTATATGTCCCTCAGGGAAAGGTCAAAACAACAACTATAGGCTAATCAATTACATCTAACTTTTATGAAGCTACTTTTCATTGCAAAAAAAACACAAAAAACTAGATGCACAAAAACTCATTATCTAACTGAAAATGTAAGATATATTGGCAACAACTGAAAATTAAAATTCATCAATTTAAACGTCAGTTGTAATTAAACTAAATTTCAAACAGTGCCTGGCACACAGTATGCACTTAATAAATGTTTGTTAAACAATATACAGAATAAATAGGGTATAAAGTATGAAATGCAATTCATAAACTAGCTTATTAGCATTTAAAAGCTTTTAGATAATAAATTTAACATAATTAGATTCCAATCACTTTGATTAATCCAGTCACCTTAATATTATATTTGTATACTAAATATTATGGAAATGCAAATTTTAAAAGATTCTAAAGTTCAGAAGGTTTTTAATTCAACTTTATAATTTAATAATATTAAAAGCTAAATTTAATTATTAATCATGGGCATGCAACTATGTATGCTAATGTTGGCAAGTCACAACATTAAAACATTTGAAAAAATACAAATCTAAGGCACAGAGTGTCCCAAAAATATTAGTGCTTTTTTTTTCAAAAAAAATATATATATATTAGTAGGTTAAAACTGTACTGACATTTCTGGGACATCTTATACAATTATTTAACCCCTCCAAACCTCAGTTTTCTCATCTTTAATGTGAGAGATCTAAATAATAAAAGATTTAATAATGCCTTTTCACCTTTTAAATATTTTTTAAAATTATTAGATTGATACAAATAACATAGACCTAAAGGTAGTCTATCAATTAATCATAATTTAAAGTCTATTTTTAAAAAATATCACCCTAGACAAAATAAAAGATTAGAGAATCAAATTAAAATTTAAGTTCAATTTTATTCTACTTCAAGGTGTTTTCTTTACCTACAAAAGCAAATATAGGGAAAAATATATTATAGTAACATTATCTTAGTGACTGACATTATCAAATATATTTAAATTGGTCTTCAATGAGAAAAATTTTCCTTTATTTCACCACATTTAAGATACCTATCTAGGGGGCGGCTAGGTGGTGCAGTGAGTAGAGCGCCCAGCCCTGGAGTCAGAAGGACCTGAGTTCGGATCCGGCATCAGACACTTAACACACAAACAAAAAACCTAGCCGTGTGACCTTGGGCAAGTTACTTAACCCCAATTGCCCTCCAAAAAAGCAAAACAAAAAACAAAAAACCAAGATACCTAATCTTATATAATTATAGAAAATCCTTAAATTCATGGCTTTATGTGATCACAGAAATAATTTGACTCATAATCATGCTACAAAGATTAGACTACAAATTACAGTGGTATAAAAAAGATTGTTTCCTTTAAATTGCTGAAATACCCAAATCACATGATAGATTTCCCATCTTCTTAAATTCATCCAATATTAAGGACAATGAGTTAAGTCTTTTTATGTTTTTAGATTAATAAATACTACCTATTTATTTTACTAATATTACAATTAATTTCATTTATCAACCTATTTTAAAGTATTTAACCACCCAAATCATATTCAAACATTTTAAAAGAGTTAATACCAGATCCTTGCTTTTATATTCTATAACATTTTCTTCCCTATTTAATAATATACATTTAAATTAATTTGAAAATGAAGTGAAATTACTATTTCACTTATTTATGTACGTATATATGTATGTATGTGTGTATACACTTTTAACTCATAGGAATCGTGCATCTTCATCTTTATCCAGGCTATTTTTCTTCCTGATATATGAGTTCCATTCGCCAACCAAAACCATACTCTAAGGTAGTGGTGTCAAATTCAAACAGAAAAGGAGACCAAGAAACCATTAATATGGGTTCAGGCCCACTCAGGAGAGTTGCAAGTGTAATGCTCCCATTAGACATCTCTGCTCCGGAGTAAGTTAGGCCAATTACTAAACTTTAAGCTCCATCTTCATCTAGGACATTTTTCACTTAGCAGTCTGAAATCAAGTTGTCCCCAACCCCACCCCCAGAATTATACTCAAATCATCACTACCATAACCTCTGGATATCCCTATTGTTCACCCTCCCAATGCCTACCCAAACCTTTTCCTGGTCATTATTCTCCTATATGTGTCTCCCGGGGTTTAGCACAATACTTGGCATTCATTCATTAACATATATGGAGAAACTGTGTGGAATGAAGGAGGCAGCAAGTTTAGTGAGAGAATAGAGTGCTAGACTTGGATTAGAAGAATCCTGCCTCAGATCCTATGTGATTCTAGGCAAATCACTTAACCTCTCTTATCCTGTTTCCTTAACTGTAAAGTAGAGTTAATAATAGCAGGGTAATAATCCTGACAGGGTAATTTTGGAAGTAAATTAGATTATGTAAAGTGCTTTGCAAACCTTAAAACCCTAGACTGTTATCTATTATTATACTGAATACAGACTTTTTGAATTTGAAAGGGACCTTGGGTATTCTAATCCAACCACTCTCATTTTACAGATAATAAAAAATAAAGTTCTAAACAACAGTCAGTAGCTAAACATCATTTGCAAGTTAGTGGCAAAGCTTTGAATGAGAACCAGCTCTTTTGCCACTGCCCCTTTTTCCCCAATATAGATGCTAATTTACTACTACCTTTAACAAGAAAAATACTGGATCTAAAAATCTAAAAATAAGCCAGTTCTAAAAAATATATACTAATAAAAGATTAGTAACTGAAAGATAATATTTTTCCGAACATCAATTGATGTCTTTAATGACATTAACAATGAATTCTAAAGCACTGAATATTTTTAAGCGAACTAACTTAAGGTTGTTTCGTGCTTTTTAAAAACGATACAATAAATCTTGATACTTACCACTGATGTTGAGATCATAATCTCCAGCTGTAATCACATTAGCTACTAATCCTTCTGCAGGTTGGCTGACAGACACCACATCACTCAAATGCTTCCGAATGGCTCCAGGAAGAGGAGGCTGGGTGACAATGTTGCTTACTGATATTTTCAAGTTTTTAATTATGTGAAGCTGATTATTAGGATCTCTCATATGAACTATATAAGAAAAAAATAAAAAATGCTTTAAAAGTGCTGTGCAATGCCTTTATTTAAAATTAAGTTAAAAACTATCTTCCACGAAATAAGGTAGGCAAACCTAAAATGTAAAACCTCCAAATAAGATCCTCTTAGAATTCCAAATACTTGCTAGACTAGAAGGTAGCCTGGTAAAAATGGAAACAGCTAAAAAATTTTTGTATTTTAACTCTCAGTGTCAGAAGGGGAGGAGGAGGTGTTGCTTATTATTTTGTTTTTTAAAGACTGGCTTTCCCTATCTGTCCCAGGCTGAAAGTACAGGAGCCACTCACAGCCCCATCACACCTGAGCAAAAACTGTTTTAGAACAGGGCTAATGTGCTCCTTCCTCCTTAGGCAACTTGGTGCAATCAACCCTAATCCAGGGTTTCACCATAATAATGCTGAACAGTATGGCTAGATAGCCAACTAGTACACTGAAGCTCATAATTCCTGAGTTCAAGAGATCCAGGAGGTTCAACCACCCTGGTAAACTGAATTATAGGAGTGTGCCAGAAAGTATTTTAAATTTACAAACAAAAATAAAGGATCTGTAGATTAGCCAGGTAGGGAACTGGGTGTGACAATTCATTTCCGTAAAACATCACAACTCACGTGGTAGAAAAATCCTATTCTGCAGGACCCCAAATTTAAGTGACTTTCATAGAGTTCCACTGCTAGTGACAGGATTTGCAACCTGCCCATGCCCAACTCTATCCACTACATTTCTCTGTATATACGTTTTCCAGATACTCTTAAATTTTTCAACTGAAGCAGTTGGTCTTGCCATATATAATACAGGAATTGTGAATTGTAAAAGTATTTCACATTTTGACATTTGTTGATTTGGTGATCGTTAAGGGCATAGTGTACAAGTGTCCTTTTCTCATCTTTATGTAAGTTTATTTTTAGGATTTTTTAAAAATATTGAGCATTATTTTTTTTCTTACTCTCACCTCCTTCTACCTACTGAAAAGAAATGTAGAATCCCTGTATCATATGTACATAGTAAAAAAAAAAATCTTCCCTAGTTATATGCGTAGTACTAACACTATAAACTAATCCAAGTTCCTATTAGTCAATAAAACTCATCCTAAAATATTTATTTGACTATAAGACCAAGGGGTATTTTCATCCAATTTATGATTTACCAGCTTGAAGTATGAGTTTCAATGGTTCTCCATTACCTTTGGTGGAAAAAAAGGAGATTCTCTGGTATTTAACTTCCTTCAGAATTTGACTCCAACCTATTATTCTAAATGGATTTCACAATCCCATGTTCCAGCCAAGTTGGCCTACTTGCTTTTCCCAGTACAGAGTATTCATTCCACCTTCTGTCTTCATGTCTTTGTAAAGGCTGTCCCACAGGAGCCTCCCTACCTCCATTTCCTGGCATCCCAAAGTCCCCTTTAAGGCTCAGCTTAAGGACTACCCTTACTCATCATCCAACATCTACTTTTTCCTCAAAATAACATATATTTTTCATTTGCATAAATATATACATGTTTCTTTCCCCCACTGCCACCTACCAATAGAGAAATTAGGTGATAGAGGATAGAGACGTATCGTTGTTTTTTTATAAAAGCTCTCCCCCCATGCAAGATCTAACATAGGTCCTGACAACAAGAAAACATTTAAATATTTGTCAGAATATCATGTAGGGATATTAAACACATGTGATGGGCTTATCCATCATATTATTAATGCATAACTGAACAATCAAATAATTTTAGAAAAACAGGAAAATTAAAACAAAGAACTGTTTAAAATGGTAAAAGTTATTTTAAATTAGACACAGCACAGAACCCTAAACTCTTAGATGGTAGTTTAAATATTATCCAAAAGAATGCGTTCACAAAGACACTTTCGCTAAAAATGATATTTACGTTTACCATTACTTGACTTTTTTTATACTCTTCTTACATTAAAAAACGTTTAAATTGGGGGTGGCTTGGTAACGCAGTGAGAAGAGCGTCGGCCTTGGAGTCAAAAGGACTTGAGTTCAGATCCAGCCTCAGACACTTAACTCACACAAATAAAAACCTAGCCGTGTGACCTTGGGCAAGTTACTTAACCCCATTGCCCTCCAAAAAAAGCAAAAAAAAAAAAAACAGGTTTAAAGTTGAATTTTAAATAATATTATTTTTATTATAAATATAAACATAAATAATACTTTAGGCTAGTAAATGAAAATTTCTGTCCTAAAAGTAAACTTTATATACACAAGAATGTAACAGCCTACTTAAGGAAAAAAAGGCATGGCAAATAGAATACATTATTTATCTATAAGCTGTGATTTATTTTCAAAGTCTAAGGTTTGGTAACCCTTAGAGAAAACCTTTTTAGCTATGTATCACTAGGGCAATTTAAAAAAATGAAGTATTATTAAGCATTCCCAGATTTCAGAAAACCTAAAAGTACTAAATGCCACACTGTAAGAGTATTTTTCCAATCTAATTATCTATCTACCCTTCCTAAATGCATTCATTCAAAGAATCAAGTCAAAAAATATTTATAACATGTATCTACTATGCAAAGGATAATAAAGTAGTAGTCATGGGAGAGAAAGACTAAATTAGACGCATCTTATCCTCAAGGATCTTATATTACTTATATTCTTTTGGGGATATTCAAATCCCATCTTCTTTTCATTATACCACGCTGAATGATCTCCGATACACAGTCTTGACTAATTAGAGAGATAAATCTATAAAATAATATATAAAAGTATCCATAGATAAACTCAAGGTAATAAACTGCTGAAACAAATTACAACAAATCACAGGATAATAGACTTAGCATTAGAAGGAATCTTAAAGGTTTTCTATTCAAACCCCTCGCTTAAGAAAAAACAAAACACATTTATATAGCACATTAAAGTTTGCAATTCACTTTACATATATCATCTCATTTGATCCTTAAAATATCCCTTTAAGAGAAGAGCTATATCTTAATTTTCAGTCAACATTTATTAAGCATCTACCATATACCATTACTGTGTTGTGCACTGGAGATAATAAAGAAAAACAAAAGACAGTCCCTATCCTGAAGGTCACAATTTAATGGGGAAATAACAAGTTTCAACTACGTACAAATAAGCTAGTTAACAGGACAACCTGGAGAGAATAGAGAGAAAGCACCAGAATTAAGAGGGATCAGAAAAGGTTTCCTATAAAAAGTAAGATTCTATTTAGCTGCAAGTCAGGGAAGTCAGAAGCAGAGAGAATTCCAGTGAAAATTCTTGGAGTTGTGGGATAGATTATCTTGTGAAAAAAACAAAAAACAGCAAAGAGGCTAGAGTCACCAGATCATAGAATATAGTATGTGACAGAGCAGGTGTAAGAAGACTGGAAAGTTGGGAGGGGTCAAGTAATGAAGGGCTATGAACTCCAAAACAATTTTATATTTGATTCTGAAGGCTACAGAGAACCAATGGAGTTTGTTAAATGGAGGAGAAAGAGGGGAGGTACATGACATGCTTGCACCTGCACTTCAGGAAAATCAATTTGACAGTTAAGTGAAGGACGGACTGAAGTGTGGCAGGAAGACCAACCAGCAGGCCGTGGACCAAGCAAGAGGGGGTGCCTCCACCAGGATAGTGGCAATATCAGCAGTGAAGAAGGCATATTTGAGTGAAGTCAGAAAGGTAAAATAAAGAGATTGGATTGGGGGGGGGAGAATGAGAGAGACTGAGGAGTCCAGGATGACAACTAGGTTGTGAGCCTGGGTGACTGGGAGGATGGTAGTAGCCTTGACAGTAACAAGGAAGTTAAGAAGGGAGGATTTGGGGGAAAAGATGAGCTGAGTTTAAGATGTCAATGGGGCATCTAGTTCAAGATGTCTAATAGGGAAATGTAAGGTAGGAGGTTTGAAAAGAGGTTAAAGCTTGATAAGTAGATCTGAGAATCATCATCATCAGCAAAGCAATGATAACTGATTCCATGGGAGCTGATGAGGTCACTAAGTGAAATCAAGAGATTAGAACTCAGGACAGATCCCTGGTGACAGCCACTGTTAGTTTGGTGTAACCTGGATTAAAATCCAGCAAAGGAGACAGAGAAGGACAGGTAGAACTATTTGGGAGTAAGGTAGAGAAGGCTGATGACTGAGAAAAGGCCATTGGTAATTAAAAGGTCACTATGGAGAGAACAGGTTCAGCTGAAAGTAAGACTAGAAACCAGATTGTAGACTTAAGGAGTGAAAGAGGAAAAAGTGCAAGCACCTATTACAGATAGCCTTCTCAAGGAATTTAGTTACAAAAGGAGAGAGAGATATTAA
Source organism: Gymnobelideus leadbeateri (assembly GCA_011680675.1). Lineage (NCBI taxonomy): Eukaryota > Metazoa > Chordata > Mammalia > Diprotodontia > Petauridae > Gymnobelideus > Gymnobelideus leadbeateri. The sequence goes on along the minus strand of WOXC01004562.1, from coordinate 336,448 downwards.
TAAGGGCAGCTAGCTGGCACAGTGGACACAGTATTGAGCCTGCAGGCAGAAGGCCCTGCCTGAGCTCAATTCCAGCCTCAGACACTTAGTAAGTGTGTGACCCTGGGCAAATCATTTAACCCTGTTTGCCTTAGTTTTATCATCTATAAAATAAGCTGGAGAAGGAAATGGCAAACCACTGCAGTGAGTATCTTTGCCAAGAAAACCCCAAACAGAGTCATGAAGAGTCAGACATGACTCAAAATGGCTGAACAACATATAAGTTGCTATCTAGTAGTGACAGATGGATCAAGTTGGGGGTTTTTGAGAAATGGGGAGTCATAGTCATGTTTACAAGCAGTAGGGAAGCATACAGAAGATAGAGAGAGATTAATATTATTAGAGAAAAGAGTGGAGATAAAAAAGAGGTAGATCTGCTGAAGACAGGATGGATGATGGAACAAGTTCATTTGTGCACATTAAGGAGTTTGACCTGAGAAGAAGAGTCACCTTTTCAGGTGAGACAGGAGTAAAAGAGATAAAAGCAGAAGGCATCTTAGGTAGTGAGATGAGGTGGAGGGGAGAAAAGGTGGCTCTCAGTGAATGGCCTCAATTCTCTCTGTGAAATAAGAGACAAGATTCTCAGCAGAGAAGGCAGAGCAAGTAAGAGGCAATCTAAGTTTGAGGTAAGACAAGAAGAGTTGAAAAACTGCTAGGGTGAATGAGAGAGTGAGTACATTAGGGAGGTGTAAAAGAATTACCTTGGTACCGAAAGCCCAGTTAAGATAATGTAACAAATTTGCAGTGGACCCAATCAGCACAATTCCACAATTTTCTCTAGCTTCATTAAGTAGTATATGAATAGGAGCAAAGACAGCAGATGCTGGGAGTAATCCAAGGCTGAAGACTGGCAAAGCAAGATCAACGTTAGGATCGGGGCAAAGGACTTGAAAGAAAAGGATAGAGTTGAACTGATTGACCAAAAGGTCAATATGAGGAACAGGGGAGAATATAGTTAATGCAGGGGTGAAAAAGTGAAAAAGGACTGAGAGGCTGAAGAATTAGAGGTCAAGGAGGAGAAAGAAAAAGGTCTGGGACTATAAGGAAGGTGAGACAAAAGGAAAACAGACTGTGAATAGATAATTAATTAATTAAAGTTCAAGAATATACAAGTGGTGCATTTACAGGTGATATGATCCTCTGTGTATAGCTAAAGTTGAAGTGAAGGAATAAATCATGAGAAATGAGTAAATAGAGAAACTGGTAGCTTAGGACATTTGAGGTAATATCAATACGTATACTAAAGACTCTTAACATCATGGCAGGAATTGGGGAAGAAAGACTATAAGTCAAGCACTGAACTCAGAGGAAGAAGGAGAAAAAAAGAGCCACCAGAATTTTAATTGGTAGTAGATATGAAATGAATGAACCTTAAAAGATAAGAAGTTACTGAGAGATTACAGTAGAAAGCTTGGAAGCAGCAATGGAGAGCAAAGAATATTCCAACTCCCCTGCCTAGACCAATCAAGTGTAGTAAGTGAAAGTACAACCAGTATTGAAAAGGGTGACTGTGTCATCAGGAAGGAGCCAGAAGATGGAAGGAGTGGAAAAGGAAAAGACTGAAGTTGGAAAGCAGGTTTGTTATCTATGGTGTAGGAATTCCAAAGAGTAGAGTATAAGAGGTGGGTTGCCTAAAAGTAGAGAATGGGTGAGAAGGATGGATTAATGAATGCAAAGTGGGACTGGGTTAATAAGGATGGGAATAAAGGAGGAAGAAGTAGAAGATGTGGTATGAAGAGAGGAGGGTGGGGGAAAAGGGGATGTACACGTGTGTTCAGAATCACTTGGATGAGTATGTCATGACACTTGAAGGTGGGCATCTGTCAATCATTTAGGAATGAATTTGGGTAAGTTATCAACACCCCTAGGGATCTGATCTCAGGGTGGCATCCACTCAGGGCATTAGGCAGCTCAAGTAGGGGACTAATAGAAGAGCCGATAGAATAGCATTTTTTACCTCCTACAGGCAAGCCAGGCTAGAAGACTAGTGGAAAGAACACAACAGGATGACATTTCTTTCCTTCCAGTCAGGCAAAACCAGCCAGGCCAAGCCAAGAGATAGATAGATGGAGGAGAATAATTCTCTCATTATTCTGCAGGCAGGAAAAGAAATGGCATGAAAAGGCAGGAAAGCAGGTGATCAGTGCAAGACAGAATGTCAGTGCAATAGAATGGCATGTGTCCCTCCCTTCCCTGCAGTCAGAAAGCTGAAGCTGAGAGTCTTTACATGACTTGATCAGGATTCCCCAGCATTAGAAGCCTGGGGCAAGATTAAAACTCCAGTCCTCTTACCCCAAATCCAACGTTCCCTCCACTATGCCTGGGTAGGATGGGGATAAAATGCAGACTGTGATCCAAAAAGGCAAAAGACTTTCACCAGAGTGAAAGAAAAGAATCTGAACCCAGGTTCTTTAATTCTAAATCCAGTATTCTTTCCAAAGCCTTTTAAAAGTAGGCAGGCAGTGTGAAGCATGGGACTCACACAATTCCAGAATTTAGTAGCTATATGGTCTTAGGCAGGACAATTAACATTTCTGGGTCTTGGTTTCATCATCAATGAAAAGAAAAATTCTGTCTAAGTTCATTCTGAGATCTCTTTTGGCCCTAAGGTTCTGAGCCACACATAGTGGGGTTGGGTAGGGGGAAGTACTAAGGTCTAACACAAATAGATACTTGACTGAAAGTGAACAGGGGAAAGCTATCTAGAGGTTGTTTTAATTTTTAAAATCAGAAAACAGCATGACTACACAAACACAAAAAGTTGAACAAAGAAAAATCTACAAATGGCTTGTGATTCAAGTCATATGGTCCTCAACTTTGGGGAATCAACCTCAGTGTTATTCCTCAAGTACTAAGTGGCTCTCTCAGGACATAGCTCTTCTGAGCCAAGCAGGCTCCCCAAGGATAGTTCAGTCCAATAACTTTCTGAAATGGAAACTGTCACTGGACAGGTTTTTTTTTCCACCTCTCATCTTTAAGTCCTCAGTCATAAAAGTCCCACCAATTTCCTTATGTGCACTAAGTATACGTGATATATGATCAGATGAGACCAAGCCCTATCTGCAGACCCATTTTTATAAATCAGCAGGATCCTAAATTTTTCTATCAATTCTATCTATAAATAAGAAAGAATCCTTATCTATCCATTATCTTAGACCTTCCTTCAGTATCAATATTTCATAAAAGCATCCTCATCCACCTGTAAATCCTAAAGATGAACTCTGGAAACTTGGTAAATTTATTCCTCACTGGTAGCAAGAATTAAAGGTAGTCAATCTTTTTGCTACTTCCTTCTCACTCTTGTTGTTCTATCTCTTTCCCAAAAATTCACAGGCTAACAAGTAATAAGATTATTATACAAACATTATACAAAATATGAAGCAATGCAGGAGCATCATTCCTCATAGAAGAGGTCACTTTTTGCATGTAGCAAAGGGATATGTAAAGCAGGAGAGCTCTGGCCTGTAAGATTTTATCCTTTACTATATTTACCACATTCTTCAGATTTAATACAGTGCTTTTATCATGACTGTCCTTCAGTTTCTACTTTATCTTAATAAATTAAATCTAAATAACAAAATTCCTGAAAGTATTTTAGATGAGATTCGTTTTTTAGAGCTGAAAGAAACCTGAAAAAACACTTTAATCTAACTTCATTTTATGGAGACAGAAAGAGACTCTGAAAGGTAAAGTCATTTGTACACAGTCATACAATTAGTTAGTGAATCTGTCTTCTACTCTAGCTGTCTTCCTACCAAACCACTCTCTCATTTAGTGGCACAAATAATAGTCTATCTCATGACTAGAAGTAGAATCTCATCGATTTCAAACATAACATTAGGGAATTCAGAAGATGAGTTAATTGGTTATATATTATAGGCTACTTTTAAAGCTGTTTCTCAGAATAAAGAAGTTGTTTTCAGGGTATTTGGTCTAACCTACTTGTACATAGATAAAGAATTTAAAAAACTACTCTTGATGTCTTCAGACTTGCTTTTAAGGCATTCTGACACTTCCTAGTGGTATGACTGCAAGCAAACCACTTAATCATTTTTAAAATTAACTTTATTTTTGTAACATTTTAAGTTTTGAACTGACCCACTCCATCTCTACCCCAAACTAGAAAGGGCCACCATTTGACAAAAATACGTGTGTGTGTGTGTGTGTGTATGTGTGTGTGTAAAACCATACAATGCATACTTCTATTTATCAGTTCTTTCTCTGGAGGTAGATAGCATTTTCCTTTATAGGTCCTCTGTAGTTGATTTGAATATGTATAATGCTCAGAATAGCTTAGTTGTTCACAGTTATTCTTCAAACAATATTACTGTTACTGTACATCACATTCTCTTGGTTCTGCTCATTTCACTCTTCATTACTTCATGCAAGTCTTTCTAAAAATTAACCGGCTCATCATTTCTTAAATTACATTAGTATTTCATCATAATCATATACCAGAGTCATTCCCCAAATGATAGGCATCCTATCAATTTCCAGTTCTTTGCCACCACAAAGGGAGCTACTATAAATATTTTAGGACATATAGGTTCTTCTCCTTTGTCCATGATCACCTTGTGAAACAGATGTAATAGTAGTATTGCTGGGCCAAAGGGTATATGTACAGTTTTATAACTTTTGGGGCATAATTCCAGATTGCTCTCCAGAATGGTCTGATGAGTTCACAGTTCTATCAACAGCCTATGAGTATCCCAATTTTTTCAAATCCCCTCCAACATTTGTCATTTTCTCTATCATTTTAGTCAATTTGATATGGGTGAGATGATATCTCAAAGTAGTCTTAATCCGCATTTCTCTAATCAATAATGATCTGGAGCATTTTTCATAGACTACATATAGCTCTGATTTCTCCATTGAAAAACTCCAGTTCATATCTTTTGACCATTTATCAATTGGGAAATGACTCATATTCTTATAAATTTGACAAATTTCTCTGTATATTTGAGATGGGACATATATCCAAGAAACTGTCTATATTTTTTTTTTTATCCTCAGCTTTCTGCTTTCCTTCTCATCTTGGCTACAATGATTTTATTTGTACAAAATCTTTTTAATTTAATCAAATCAAAATTATATATTTTCTATCTCAATATTATCTCTTCTTTATTTATAAATTCTCCTCCTATCCATAAGTCTGATAGGTAATATGTTCCATGTTCTTCTAATTTACTTGTGTTATCTCCCTTTACATTTAGGTCATATACCCAGTGATCATATATCCATCCATTCTGACCTTATCTTGGTAAATGGTGTAATATATTGGCCTCTACCTATCATCAGCCAGTTGCTTTCCAGTTTTTCCCCAAATTTTTACCAAATAGTGTATTCTTAACCCAAAAGCTTAAATCTTGCTCTCTCCTTAAAGTTTCCAATTCTCCATCATGCCTTTATTCATCACTTCTCTTGAGTATATGCTATAAAAATGTAAAAGGCCCATTCCTTGATAGATGGGACTTTTTCCTTTTTATATCCCTAGCATAACTTGTAACATACTATGTGCTTAATAAATATTTGGTAAATTGAATCTAAAACACAAAAAAGGGAAGAGAACACATATAAAGAAAAAAAAAACCAAAACACCCTCTTAAGGCACTGTGATATAGTGGGAAAAACCCTGGAATCAAAGGACCTGGGTTTAAATCCCACCTCTGATGTTTTATGACTTGTATACATGTCACTTAAGCACCTTTATAAAATGAGAAATTCAACTAGCTAGACTCTGAGGTTCCTTCCAGCTCTAAATCTATGACCCAGGAGAGGTTTAAAGTTTATGAGAAATATGAGAGATAGATTAATCCTAGGAAGACTTCATGGAGGAGCTAGACTTCAACTAGACCTGGGAAGGAAATAAGAGATTTCAAAAGGTGTAAGGGAAAGTTAGAAGAAAGGAGTCCAATCCAGGCATGAAGGGCAGAACAGACAAAGCCATGGAGAACAGTGAATGGTTCAGTTTGGTTAAAGCTCAAAGTACAGGCAATAATTCAAAACACTAGTGACCCAAGGATGAAAAAGTTAAGTTCAAGTCTGATTCTGGAGGCTTTAAATAGTTATATAGACAAGAGGTATCTACTGCAAGTTTGTTGCACTTTTTATCACATTAAGATATGGATGAAACTTTGTTAAGGGTAGATTAGAGAAGAGACTAAAGGCAGAAAGAACAATTTGGTTGAGTGGAAAGAGTATTAAACTTGGAGTCAAAGGCCTTAAATTTTCAAATCCTCACTCTGTTATTTGTAGACTGTTCAAACTGTTGTCAGTTCATCGTGACAACTGACTGCACCCTGACAGACAAAGAAGAAGAAAACGTCAAAAAAAGACTCCAAAGTTTTAATTTTGGATGACTGACAAATCAGTATGTACACTGAACAGAAAAAAGAATTTAGGGGAGGGGCAGGTGAGGGGAGAAAAAAAGTGATGTAGTGAGGCTTGGGAGTACTTAATTTCAAATGATGTATAAGGTTCCTCCCAATTCTATGACCTTTAAGTTATAGTTATATTGCCCACTTCAAACACTATTAAGTAGTTATATTATTCCTATTTGCAGGAGCATACAAAAATGCCCTTACAAGTATCCATTTTTTCCAAGTTAGACAAAGAGACTGAACCTATAACTTCATTAGTATAGGAAATTCCCAAGTGAGGAAACTCCCTTTACCAATGTAGGGTGACAATTTCTCTGCAAGTTATCATGTTAAATACTTGTCTAGAACACTAAGAAGTTAAATGACTTGCCCAAGGTCATATGGCCAGTCTATGTCAGAGACGACACTTGAATCCAACACTTCACTGTTCAAAATTGGCTCTCTTTATACTATGCTGCCCTCCTTCTCAAGTTACCACTAGTAAAATGAAGGTTTTAAAGTTACTTTTAGTGGGTTATTTTGTTTCCAGTGCTTACTATCATTCTCTAGATGAATAGACTAATTTGTTAATTCTGTAATTAAAATATATTTCCGTATTTTCCTCACACCATCATGAGTTGTGCAAACTTTGGTGATTATCCTCATTTCACTGCTAGGAACCGAGGATCCAATAACTTAAATGAGTTTCCCAAGATGAAATAGTTACTAAATGCTGATATAAGAAGTCAAACTCAGTCCTTCTAATTCTAAGACCAATGCAGAGCAATCAAAATCTAACTGACTTTCTACTAAACACGTATTAAAAACAAAAGGGGGGATAATTGGGGAAAGAGAAGAAGAGTCAGATTTCAATTTTCTAGAAGCAAAGCAAAAAAAAGGTACAATATAACTAAAATGAAAATACTTCAAATACAATGTCAGAAAAACAAAACATTAAGCACATAATATATAAAGGGCACTTTAGTCTTGGTCAAACTACTTCTGAAGTACTGTGTCCACATTTTAGGAATAATATTGATAAACAGGACAACATTCAGAGGAGGGCAGTCAGGATAATGAAATGCCTTTCAGATAATGTAATATGAGGACTACTTGAATGAACTAGAATGTTTATCCTGGAAAAGGAGGGACATGATATTTATGTCAAGTATTTAAAGGGTTGACATACTTAAGCCAGATAGGACTCGTCCTGCTTAGCCCCAGAGAGAACTAGAAGCAATGGGTAAAAGTTGCAATGAGGCAAATTTAGATTCGTAGTAAAGAAAATCTTACTAATTGCTCTTTCTCAATCTCCTTTGAAAGATCTTAATCGAGGTCATGCCAGCGAACAGTTGGTGTCCCCAGGGCTCTGTCCCAGGCCCTCTTCTCTCAATATATAGTTTTACTTGGTGATCTCATCAGTTCCCATGGACTGATTTAGTTATCTTCTCTTTACTGACAATGATTCTCAAATCTACTTAGCCAACTTCAACCTCTTTTCCAACCTCCTGACTTGCATCTTTGTCTATTAGACATCTTGAACTAGATGCCCCACAGATATCTTAAACACAACATGTCCAAAAATGAATTCATTATCTTTTCCCCCAACCTTCCCCTCTTCTTAAGTTCTTTATTACGGTTCAAGACTACTACTATCCTCCCAGTTTTCCATACTCACAAATTAGGTGTTATCTTCAGCTCCTCAGTCTCTCTTACCATCACCCCCATATGCAATCTGCTGCCAAGGCCTGCTGAGTTTAACTTTGTAACATCACTCAAAAATGCCTCCTTCTCTCCTCTGATACTGCCCCTACCCAGGCATAGGCCTTCACCTCACACCTGAATTGGAATAGTCTACTGATTTGTCTCTATACTTTCTCCACTGCAGTCCATCCTCCATTCTGCTATCAATGATTTTCTTAAAGTGCAGGTCCAACCATGTCATTCTCCCCTACCCCAAATTCAATCATCTTCAGTGGCTCCCTATCACCTCCAGGAGCAAATATAAAATACTGTTTGGGGTTCAAAGGTCTCCATGACCTGCCCCCCTCCTTTCCAGTCCTTTTATATATTATACCCTATCATGGACTCTAATCCAGGGACACTGGTCTTGTTGATGGTCCTAGAACAAAAAACTCCATCTCCTGACTCCAAGCATTTTTAGTTGCTGTCAACCCAATGCTTACAATGTTTTTTCTCCTCATCTCTTCCTCCTGGTTTTCTTTTTGTTCCAGCTTTAAAAAAAAAAAAAAAACTTCTGTTGATTATTTCCTATTTATCCTGTCAATATCCTGTCTCTACAAATAGCTGTTTGTGTGTGTGTGTGTGTGTGTGTGTGTGTGTGTGTGTGTGTGTGTGTGTGTGTGTGTACACACACATATACACATAACAGAGCAATAGTGGCAGGGCTGAGCTTTGAAGGAAGCTAGGAATTCTCTAAGGCATAGATGAAGGAGTGAATGTCTTATGTAAAAGGACAGGTACAAGTAATATAATGTTGTGCAAAAAGAATATCAAGCAGATACTAGTTTTACTGGAATACAGAGTGAATAAAGGCAAATAACATATGGGAAGCCAGGCTAGAGTCAAACTGTAAATGATTTTAAAACATATACGATTTTGTATCAGATCCTGATGGTAAGAGGGAGGCACCGGAACTTCTTGAACAGGAGAGTGATAGTCAGATATGTGCTTTGGGTATACACAATTGACAGCTAAGTGAAGGCTGAACTGCAGAGGAGAGAAATGGGAGGCAAGAACAATCAGGAGGTCTAGTAATTCAAGAGGTAAAAAGGGCTTGAACCAGGATGATGTCTAAGTGGTGAGAATGTGATGGATGCAAGAGATATTGTGGAAACAGAATCAACAAGAATGGGCAACTGATTACATGTGGTCTTGAGGGAAAAGGAAGAGTCAAGGATGACTCACTCTAAGGTTATAAACATGTATAAGTGGCAGGATAATGGTACTCTCAAAAGAAACAGGAAATTAGAAAGTCAGACAGTAAATCATCTAGCACTTATCATGCACATAATATCTGCCAGTCACCATGCTAAATAACAAAGATACAAAGAAAGGCAAAGAATAGGTCTTGCTCTCAAGGAGCCCACAGTCTAACAGGAGAGAAAACATACAAAGAGTCATATAAAAACAAGATAGACAAAGGATGAATTGGAGGTAATCTCAGAGAGAAAGCACTAAAATTAAGTAATGACTAGGAAAGGCTTCTTACAGAAAGTAGAAATTGAGTTGAGATTTGGAAGGAAGCCAGGGAAGGTAGGAGATAAAGATGAGGAGTAAGAGAATTCTAGGCATGTGAAAATAGCCAGTGAAAATGCTCTGAGTAGAGAAATGAAGTATGCTATGCACAGAATAGCAAAGAGGTCAGTGTCACTGGATCACAGAATCCAAAGACAGTAAGCTATAAGCTTTCCAGAAAACTGGAAGGGTGCGATAGAGGTCAAGTTTTAAAGGGCTGAACACTAAACAGAGAATTTTATATTTGATCCTGGAGGTGACAGGAGTCACTGGAGTTTAATAGGGGGTGAAAGTCAGATCCACTTTAGGAAGATCAATTTGACAGCTGAGTAGAGGACAGATCGATGCAGAGAAAAATTTAACTGGCAACTCCAGTTTTAGGTATGAGGTGATAAAGACCTGCATGAGGATGGAGAAAATGTCAGAGAAGAAAAGGGAGTATATATGAAAGATACAACAAAGGTAGAAATGTAGGTAGTAGGGCGGCTAGGTGGCACAGTGAACAGAGTACTGGCCCTGAAGTCAGGAGGACCCTAGTTCAAATCCAGCCTCAAGACACTGGACACTTGCCAGCTGTGTGACCTTGGGCAAGTCACTTAACCCCAATTGCCTTGCCATCCCCCCTCCAAAAACCAAAAAATAATAATAATAATTTAAAAAATAAAAAATGTATTAAAAAAAAAAGAAATGTAGGTAGAAAGGATAGGACCTGGCAACTGACTAGATATGGCAAAGTGAGAGAGAAGCTGAAAATGATACACAGGTTTCTAGTCTGGGTGACTGGGAGGAAAACAGAGAGGTTAGGGCTGGACTGTAGATCTTAGAGTTATCTGCACAGAAATAATAACTGAGAAGAGTATGTTTTGTTTTGTTTGGCTGGGGACATAATGAGTTCTGTTTTAGACATGTTGATTTCCAGATGCCATAGAATGTCTAGTTGAAGATGTCCAATAGGCACCTGGGAATGGATGGAAGACTGAAGAGAAACTAGAGCTAGATACAGAGATCTAGGAGTTAATGGCATAAAGGTGATAGCTGAATCTATGGGAACTGTTGATATCACAAAGAAAGTGTTTATGAAGAAAAAGGGTACAGGACTGAACCCTGATACAGTGCTCAATGGATATGCTTTAGGGATATACCTGAACATCTGGAGTAGGACAGAAATGATGACCCAGCAACAGTGACTGAAAAGAAACAGGGCAGACAAGTAAAAAGAACCAGGAGAGGACAGTATGAAGGTTCCAAGGACAATTAGATGTAAAAATGTAAGCGAGGGTGGTCAACAGTGGCAAATGCAGTGGATGGTTCAAGAAGGATAAAGACTGAGAAAAGGACACCAAATATGACAATTAAAGGATCATTAATAACCTTGAAAAGCGCAGTGTCAGTGATAGTGAGGTTAAAAGCTGGACTACAATTATAAGAGTTTGAGAAGTGAGAGGCAGAATGAGCAGGGCAGGGCAGGGAAGGAGCCAACAAACATTGATAGCCTTTTCTAAGAGTTTATTGGTGATCTTTGACTGAAGTTTCAGTCAAGTAGGAGAATAAAAGAACTGCAATGAACTAAATATAAATCATTAAAGAAATGGAAAGCACTACATATAGGTAATTTTTCAAAGAATATGACCATGAAGAGAAGAGAAAAGTAGTAGCTAGTTCATGTAGATGGTTTGCAGGAAGGCTGGGTTTTTTGTTTTTTTTTTTTAATTGGGAAGATCTAAACATGTTCGTGGGAAGATGAAAAGGATCCAGTGGTAAAGAAGAAATTGAAATTGAGGCTATCTGACAAAGAGCTGGCTGCTAGTGAAAAGTTCTAGACAATGAGAAGAATCAGAATAAGAGGCTCAGATAGTGAGATTAGCCTAATGAAAGAATGATGATACTTTTATCTTCAGCAAAGAGGAATTATGATACTAAAAAATTTTGAGCAGTGAAGAACCAGTCTACTCAGCGAAACAGAAAGCCAAGTCATTTGCTGTACGTGAAAAGAATATGGATACAGTAGGACATTTAAAGAAAGCAGAAAAGGTACCATGATAAAAAGTGATTATACTGTGGAAAAATAGAGAAAAGAAGGTTTTTTGGATAAGGAGGTATATCCTCCTTAGAAGATAAGGATTCAGAGACTTAAAGGTGAAGAAGTATATTTAAGGCAACAGATACTGGGAGGCAGAGATGGAATATAGAATTCAGAAAATAAGTAGTTGTCAAGTTTAAGCTGACTCATCATCTATCTCTTACAAAGTAATTGTATGTGTACCCCAAAGTTCAGTCCTGAGCCCTCTTCTCTACCTTCTCAGTGATCTCATCAGCCTCAATGGATTGAATTATACAAATTATACAAATAAATTGGGGGGAGAAACACACACACACCCATATACATACATACACACACACACATACATACATACATACATACATACATATATATATATATATATACATACATACATATATATATATATATATATATATCCAGTCCTACTCTCTCCTAAATCCACTCCTACATCATCAGTTCCTTATTGGACACTTTAAAATGAATATCCTGCATACTTCTTGGTCTCAACATGCCACTTAGCTTTCCCTTCAAACCTACCCCTTCCGTTTCTGTGGAGGGTACCATCATCATTCTGGTGACTCAGATTCCCAAATTCCAAATCATCCTCAACTCCTCACTCTCCCTTACCTCTAATAACCAATCAGTTGCCAAATCTTGATGTTTCTAGCTCCACAAAATCTTTCATCTCCATCCCCTTCACTCTATATGATCATCACTCCAGTTTAGGCTCTTAACACCTCTCAAAAGGACTAATGAAATAGCATTCTAAGGGGCGGCTAGGTGGCCCAGTGAATAGAGCACCGGCCCTGGAGTCAGAAGGACCTGAGTTCGGAGCCGGCCTCCAACACTTAATCCACACAAACAAAAACCTAGCCGTGTAACCTTGGGCAAGTTACTTAACCCCAACTGCCCTAAAGGGGCGGCTAGGTGGCACAGTAAGTAAGAGCGCTGGCCTTGGAGTTAGGATGACCAGAGATCAAATCCGGCCTCAGAAAATGAGCACCCACGCATAAATAATGACTAGCTGTGTAACCTTGAGCAAGTTACTTAACCCCAATTGCTTTAAAAAAAAAAAAAAAGAAAGAAATAGCATTCTAATTGATTCCCTGTCTCTAGTTTCTTCCCATTCCACTCCATTCTCTATATGGCTGCTAAAGTGATTTTTTCTAAAGCACAGATCTGACTATGTCATTGCCTTACTCAATAAATTCCAGTAATTCACTATTCCTTCAATGGTCAAATAAACCTATACACACACTACACTAGCTAGGTTGTTTAGTGGATAGAGCATGGACTTGGAGTCAGGAAGACCTAACTTCAAATCCTGCCTTAGATACCTGTTATCCTCTTAGCCTTACTTTCCTCTTCTGAAAAAGGAGGATAACAGCATTTACCTCACAGAATTATTGTAAAGATCAAATGAGATAAAATATATAAAGCCCTCTGCAAACTTTAAATTGTGTATGTATAAATGCTAGCTATTATGTTGTCTCCCTCAAAGACATGTAAGCTCCTTGAGAGCAAAAAGAGTTTCATTTTTCGTTTATATCTCCAGTACCTCATAGAGTGGTGCTTAACACAAAGCAGACACTTAAACAATCAAGTCATAAGCACTTATCAGTGGTATACCTGTTTCATCCCTTTCAGTAGAATGCAAATTCCAAGAGAGCAGGAACTGTTGTTTTTGTGTGCACAGTACCTCACACAAAGTAAGTGCTAAATACATGTTCAACAAAGAAGGGAGGAAGGAAAGGAGGAAGGAAGGGAGTAGGTGAAGATGGAAGGAAGGAAGGAAGGAAGGAAGGAAGGAAGGAAGGGAGGGAAGGAGGGAGAGAGAGAGGGAGGATGAAAGGATGAATGGATGGAAGGAAGGAAGGAAAGATGGATTTTATCCTAGAAGAAATTTAATAGGTGTTGAGATTTTGTTATAGTAAACACACTGCTAGCCACCTGGAAATGTCATAGGAATTGACATGAAATTTTCCTGGGTTGAGACTGCTGTTTTCATAAACTGAGAAACAGCATGGCATAGCAAATAAAGGGCTAGCCTTGAAATCAGGGAGAGCTGTGTTTAAGTTCTACCTCTACCATGTACTGGCATCAAGAAAATGGACAAATCACTTAACCTCTGAGTACAACCCCCTCCCCCAACATTCCAAGACTATAAATTGTATGGGTTGCCAATCTGCATTCAGAGATCTGTTTTACTTAAGATCTGGTCAATTCACACCAATTAAATCAGAATTCTGGACCAAAAAAGGGGGGGGAGGTGGGGGAGGGAGGTAAACACTAAAAACTGTAGAAGTTCAACTGTTCTGCAATGAGACAGCTCTAAATCTAGCAGAAGCAGGAAAAGTCACACATATACCAAAGGTTTCCACTTCCCCTTCCTAGATCTTATGTGTTAAAGTAACCAATTCTGGGGGATTTAATTTGGGTTTTCCTCCCTAGAACAATTCAAGAAAGGGTGAGGCTGGCAAAATTAAAGTAGGAAAAGTGAAGAGCTGAAGGACTCTTGCTTCTTGATGGCAGAGCAATAATATTTCCAAGAGGCAAACTACAACTCAGTTCCCCTTTTCCCTTTCTAGGAGAAGCATATCATTCTAGCACATTTTACATAGAATATTGCATGCATCTGCGGTGTCCATGTTGTTACTAGATTATTGCTATGTTGAATTCCTGCTAAACAAATCAAAGGGCACAGCTAGTATTTGGCCACTCTCTGGCAACAGAAATAGTGATGCTTAAAGACTGTGTATAATAGTATTCACTTTAATAGGATTTCACATGTACCTTGTTGGTCTGTTGCAGGATGCTGGTTACATTATACCTGGAGTTGTGATCTGTAACTTCTATCCTTTAGGATTTTTTGCAACTACAATCTTGAAATTCAGTTCTTTTGCTCCTCCCAATTAAAGTACCTAAAACTGGAGAACAGATGCAGTCTCTTCAGTAAAAGAAGAGACAGCTAGGTATCCAGCTAGGCTGGACAACCAACTGTCAGATGTTATAGAATGAATTTTTCTTAGGTACTCCTTGGACTAATTGGTCTCTGAGATCTCTTCCAACAAGGTGATTCTAACTTTCCTGAATAGTTTAGTGAAGTTATTTACCTGCCTGAGGAGAGAAAGATGAACTAGAGGCTCTTTAGTCCCATCTAATTCTGTAATTCTAGATAACCCAGTCAATCCATGATCAACCTCAGTCAATGGTTAAATAATACAGCTGTTCACAAAGTGCAACTCTTTCCCAGGCCCTTTCAGAGGGTTCACAAGGTCAAAATAATTTTCATAATACTAGGATAGTTTAATTTCCAATAGAGTAAATATTAATAGACTCCACATAAACAAAAGCTCTTAGGAAGGGGGTTTCCTCAATAATTTTTAATCGTGTAAAGGGTCCTGAGACCAAAAAAATTGAAAAATTGCTAACAACCCAACAACCGACTTGCTGTGCTTATTCATTACATGGAAGCAATTCAGTTCTGACAAGAAAGGCTCATAGTAAGGTTCATCACTCATGCTGGAATTCTTATAATTGCTCGATGAAAGTTTAAAAGATAAAAGAGTGCATAACATGTAAAAACAGTAGGCTTAAAGGAGGAAGTGGTCTCAAAGAGATAAATACCAAAGGAGACTACATACACCTCAAGAAAGTTTGCTTAAACAGGAAGCTAAAGATAACAAATACCTTCTTTACCATGACCCTCTAAGTCAAACCTAACTACCGGAGCTTTGTGACAAAGAAGGAGGTCTCTCAGGTGACATTCTCTTACACCAATTCCCCCCCCACCCCGCCCCAAAATTCGCCTTGCAACTTCCCCTTGGCCTCTCAGGTGCCATGGCTGCATTCCAGCACTCCTCCTCCTCCCTGCACAGCTGGCGACCCGAGACGGGAGCGATGACAGCCCCGAAGGTCTTCTCTTGAGCTCACGTTTTTCCTACAGCAGAAAAGCTGATACTTCGGCGCGACGCGGACGCGGAGAGTGCAGGTGAGGATGCTGAGGCTCTCGAGAGGGACCCCGAAAGCTGGGACAGAGGCATGCCCGCCTGGCCCCACCTCCGAGCCCCGGCACCCCACAGGGGCCTCGGCCGGGGATGTAAACATTCCCTCCCCGCCTCCGCACCCGGCCCGGACGCCGCCGACACGTACCCTCGGAGGTAAGGCGGGAGAAAGGTTTGAGGAGCTCGGCGAAGCTGAGGTGGTTGCGGCGGGTGAGCCGCTCGGCCTCCTCGCTGCACAGCGCGGCCACGCAGGGCACGAATGAGTCCGGGATCAGCTCCTGCACCGACTGCACGCACTGGGCCATGGCGGCCGCGCCGCCGCCGCTGCCGCTGCGGCTGACAGCGACCCCCGCGACCGCCTGCGCCCGGGCCCAGCCGGGCGGGGCCGCTCACCCGAGCCCGGAGAGGAAGGAGCCGCCCCGACAGCCGCCGCCGCCTAGACTGTCACGACCCCCGCGTCGGCGCTACCGCCCCTCACATCCCCAACGGGGCAAGCGGGACCCCGAGAATCGCCGCTCAGTCTTCCTCCCCGCGGCCCTCGGTCACCACCCGACCGAAGCCTCCATGTCGAGGCCGAACCCGGATCGACCGGCAGTACCAGTCCCAGCAGCCCCCGCGCTCGTCCCTCACGTGACTGGGTCAAAGACTATGGAAAGAGAAGTGGGAGGGATGGACGGGGAGGGGAGCCGGAAGCTGAGTGGGGACCGGGTAGAATTAGAGCCGAGCGGGTGGGGCTGTTGTGAGGTGGGGAGGGGGAAGAGAGGAAGAAAGCGGTGTGAGCATGCGCCTTGTGGAGAGGCTGTCACTTTCGAGTTCGAAAACCTGTCCCGGCTGGACTCCAGGAGCGAGAGCGCGGAGGGTGACTAAGTTTGTGGGGAGTAGCTTAAGAGGAGGAGCGCGTGCTCTCGGAAGCCCAGCTGTCTGGTGACGCAAACTCACGGAGCGCTCTAGGGGCCCCGACTGGCATACTTCTTCCGCAAGCTGTTTTGCAATTGTTTACATTCTTTCTTAACATCCTCCTCCGTGCCTCCACGATTTACACCCAGTCATTTACAAAGACTTTGACCTAGTTTACCTGAAATTTATCCAAGCTATGCAGATTTCATCAGGCTCTGAGCTTTTCTTAGAAGGAACTAGGGCAAGTTCCACTCTGACCACAAGAGAGCAAGAATTTAGGATGTTTGGTTAAAATACAAGGGCGAACTGGAGCACAGTGGGTGTTTAGGGTAGTAGTGTAAGTGATGCTCAACTTTTCTTCAATAGTTGAAGAAAGTTTTAAAGTCCCAGGATGTACTTACCCCTTTTTTTTTCCATTTAAGACTGTGCTAGTGACTACTTAATGATAAAGTCTCATTCATCCATTTAGTATTTTTAAGATTTGTAATATGCAGAGTACAGTGCTAGTAATGGATATAAATTTCTGGTTTCCAAAGAATTTTCAGTTTGTGGAAATTGGTCACTTCTCAGATTTCTACAAAGTAGAATCATAAATGCCAAAACAAGATTCAAGAAAACTTACTGAGGAGGCAGCTAGGTGGCACAGTGAATACAGCACTGGCCCTGGAGTCAGGAGGACCTGAGTTCAAATCCAGTCTCAGACACTTAACACAAAAACTAGCCATGTGACCTTGGGCAAGTCAACCCCAATTGCCCTCCAAAAAGCAAAAAAAAAAAAAAAAACACCTTGCTGAAAACCTGAGGGTACTTCTCTCACAGGCTGGTTTTGGGAAACAGGATAAAATAACTCAGATTATGTCATTGCCCCTGCTGAAGAGCATACCCCATAACACAAGGAAAGAGTATTTATTTAACACTAAGTACCGAGCACTGTGCCAAGTGCAGGGAATAAAAATAAAAGTGATAAAGACCAACTCTATCCTCAAGGAGCTTAAATATACTTAGTAAAAAGACATAGGGTATGTACTTTATGACCAACCCATTGAGGCATTTAAATTTCTCAACATTTTCAAGTTATAATAATTTCTACATGTGAATAGACTTTATGTCAGTTTTAACTCTGAAATCTTGGAAGGAAGAAAATCTTAATGGCTACCACTTTTTATCAGAGTGGCCTGAACATTCAGAATTCTCATCCCCCTCATCTACTTAAAAACTGTGAAGATAGTGGGGATATTTTGGATCCAATTCCAAGATTAACAGTTGAGGCAATGAATTCACTGAAGTAAAAACCCAAGTGAATGTTGCCTTACACCTATAAAGTAATAATTATGGGGACCTACAGAAGTTGTTTTTGGCCCAGCACTGAGGGAGTTGTAGTCCTGACAAAGATAGACCTGGAAAGACTCCAGCCTCCTTCTGAAATGTTCCTAGCAGAAAAGACCCATTGTAGATTCAGATTAGAACTAGCTTTCTAACTATTGAGAAAGTTCTTCAATAATTTTAATGAGGTATGGGCTCTGGGAGTCCCCTTGAGCTGTCCTTGAATCCTTGAGGTACAAGCTCAGGGAACCCCCCTTGAACTCTGATTAAATCATATGAGGCATTTGCATGAGGCAATAAGCCTTACATTGTGGCTGGACCCAAACCTCTGTTACTAGACTTCCCACCCACCCTTAAGCCTATCAAAATATCAATTCACCCTTTAACTGGCCTAGCCCACCATTATCTGTCAGCTCCAGGTAGTCTCCTACAACTTCCCACCTTTAATCACTCATTGACCTAATCTGACTTCTCTTGAAGACTCTCCCCAAAATCTTCCTCTAGACCATCCCTAGATGTCTTCCACAACTATCTGTATATAAGATCCCATCTTCCCTCTATATATGTGAGAGTGCCATAGTATGACCTAGCACAGACTTACTCTGTGTCTAATACAAGTGAACTTTTAATAAGCTTTACTTTTCTTTGGCTGAGAAAACTTGAGTCAAATTCATTCAGCAGGACCCAGCATGTTGGTATTTTGGGGTCTCCAGAGCAACCCTAACCCTCTTTATGGGTAACCTCTTCAATTTGACAAATGCATTCCCAAATAACATGGTGTTATGTAAAATCACTCGATTAAAAACCACAGAGCTTATGGGGGAAATGGAGCTTAGGAACACAACTCTCAAAAACATAAAGAATACATTTTTTAAAAGATAAAACCTAATTTTAAAAACAGCATAATTATACAATTTACACAATAAATGGTTAATAAATACATAAGTATTATAATAAATAGTAGCTGCACGCTACTTGGGAGGACTTGGGAGCTTGGGTGGGAGACTATGGTGGAAGGGGAGGGGAGTAGGTGATACAGACCACCCCTTCTCTGGTCATAGCTTCTCCTGTGCCAGAAGTTATACAATAAATCTGGTACTTTACCTTGAAAAATACCTGAAATTTGTTTATGGAAGTAGTCCCCAGAAGGGTTGCTTTGCAGGTCATGAGTTATTGTGAAATGGTATGATTTTCTAGATTCTTGCTATTTCTCAGAAGAAATCTCATAGAAGTAAATTCAAAATTCTCATTATGCTCAGAATATTTGCTAATATATTGATTATATTGGAAAAAATTTGCATTTTTGTAGCAGAACTACCCATATGTGTATCTGAGCAAAATGGAACTTTGTCACAGGAAGTCTGAGTAGCACCTTTGGAATTGATTGTGTGACATGGGGAGACACTGGCACAGGATCGCCCAGCATGGTGTGCCCTCATCAGAGAAGATGCTCTATGAGCCTGTGTGCCCTGTGCTCTATGAGCAAAGCAGAACTGAAGTAGTTCAAAAGAAATGTGATACGCAAACTTAGAGAACCCACCCCAAATGTTCACATGGACTATTTGTGCCCAACCTGTGGTAGAACATTCTGAGCTCATACTGCTCTGATCAGCTAGTCATACACATTGTAACTTGACTCTAACATAGTGATGTCATTTTGGTCCACTTTGAGAACAAAGGACAACAACCAATCACCACCACAAAATATAGTTCCCCAACACCCAGCTGTCATGATTTTTGACAGAAATTTATTATAGTATGAACCCTGTAGAATTTTTAAAGATTTAGTAATCACGTCTATGGCTTTAACATTGAAAAATCAGATGGCAGTGGCAGCAAGTGGACTCTGTGGCACATAGAGGACTAGGCCACAGATAATGAGCTAACTCCATCATTCCATTTCGGAGATGTAAAAAAAAGTTGAAAACATTTTATATAACATTGCACAAGTGAAAAAAGACCAAGAAGCAGCATAATAGCTATCTTCAAGTATCTGAAGTCATTATATGCTAGAAAGTTATGACTTATTTTGATTAACCTCAGAAAGCAAAAATAGGGACAAGAGGCAAAAATTTCAGAGAAGCAAACTCAGGATCAGTGTAAGGAAAAATTCCTAACAATTAGAGATAGCCAAAAGTGAAATGTGTTGCAATCCTCTGCAAGGGGAAGCTGTCAGGGCAGATTCCTATTTACATATGGGTTGGACCTCCTCAGTCCCTGCCAAATTTAAGTGTCTCTGATTCTCCAACTAACATACTAGGAACTTTCTTCTAGGTCTCTTGACATGATGCTTGTGCCAGTAGAGCTTGTGGGATTTCCATCTCTTGTCCTTCTTATTGCATGAGTATAACCTACCTACATCCTTTTCTGTTCACATATTTCTCAATAAACTTTATGTTTTCCCATAAAAATTTCTTCCTAGGTAATACACTAAAATCTACCGGTGCCACCATGCATCTCTCCATTTCTCTTTTTGCTTTTCCCCTAATTTTGCTTCTTCAAAGACAATGATTGTCTATCATTTGCAGCTATATAGTATAACCAAAAAAGAAAAATTAGTGTGGAAAAGGATAAGATTTTGTTTCAGAGAGAATATTGGGGTCACCAAGAGTACCACACAACCTCCCTAAAGGAATACAGATCATTTTCTCCCTCTCATTCAATTTTGAGCCAATTGATTATCTAACTGCTATATCTAAGATGCATGTAGTGATGGATCAGATCTATGGTTGTTTGGTTGTTATCCTTCATTCTCGAAGAGGACCAAAATGACATCACTGTGCTAAAGTCACTTCAATGTGTCCTACTGTGGTTGATCAGACCAGAGCTCAGAATGCTCTACCAAAGGTTGGGCACAAATAGTTCATGTGGACATTTGGGATGGATTCTCCAAATGTGTGCATCTTGCGTTTCCTTTGAACTGTTTCAATTCTGCTTTGCTCATAGAGCACAACACCTTCTCTCATGTGGGCATGCCTTGCTGAGCAGTTCTGTGGTATCTTCCATGTCACACAATCAATTCCAAAGTTTTTGAGAGAGACCTTGAGAGTGTCCTTGTATTACTTCTGACCACCATGTGAACGCTTGCCCTGTGTGAGTTCTCCATAAAAGTCTTTTTGGCAAGTGTACATTTTGCATTCGAACAACATGGCCAACCCATCAGTTTGAATGCTTGGCAGTTTAGTTAGAGTAAGGACCTCAGTGTCAGGTACCTTATCTTGCCAAGTGATCTTTAGAATCTTCCTAAGACAATTCAAATGGAAGCAATTCAATTTCCTGGCATTTGTTAGACTATCTAGATTTGTGAGACTATCTAGATTTCACAGGCAAAAACAATGAAGTTGGCACAACAACTCTAGACCTTCAGTTTGATAATCAGTCTAATACCTCTTCTCTCCTATCCTTTCCTTCAGAGTATCCAAAAAACACTGAGCTAACTCTGGCAATGCATGCATCAACCTCACTATCAATGTGTATGTCCCTGAAAAGTACACTACCAAAGTAAGTGAACTTGTCCACAGCATTCAAAACTTCTCCATTTGCTGTAACTGATGATTTCACATATGGATTGTATGGAGGTAGCTGATGGAATACCTGTGTTTTCTTGGTGTTGTTAGACCAAGATTAGCACAAGCAGCAAAGAACTGATCCATACTTTGTTGCATCTCAGTTTCAGAGGCTGCATTGAATGCACAATCATCTGAAAACAGAAAATCATGAGCCAACACTCCCTCCACTTTAGTCTTGGCTTGTAACCTTTCTAAGTTGAAGAATTTACCATCAGTGCAGTAGCTGACCTTGATGCCATGTTCATCCTCATTGAAAGCATTTGACAACATGACTGAAAGCATCATGCTAAAAAGCACGGGAGTAAGCACACAGTCTTGTTTCACTCCATTGGTGACTGGGAAGGCTTGAGAGCATTGTCCGTTGTCTAAAACCCAGGTAAGCATGCTGTGGTGAAACTGATGTACAATGCTGATGAACTTCTCTGGACAACCAAATTTAGACACAATTTTCCATAAGCCCTCATGACTAACAGTATCAAAGGCCTTAGTCAGATCTATAAATGTTGTGTACAGACCTCTGTTCTGCTCCTAGCATTTCTCCTGGAGTTGTCAGGCAGCAAACACCATATCAACGGTTCCTCAGCCCTTTCTGAAGCCAGGTAGATGACCATCTTCCAGGTGAAGGATCAACCTATTAAGGAGGAGTCTGGCAAGAATCTTGCCCTCAATGTCTATGAGATAGACCCCCTCTGTGATTGTCACAGGACAATCTGTTTTCTTTACCTTTATAGAGATGCACAATGGAGGCATCCTTGAACTCCTGGGGGATAACATCCTCTTGCCACATAACCTGGAAATTTTTAGTCAGCTTTTGTATGAGCAATAGATCCCCTACTTTGTAAATCTCTGCTGTAATAGAAGCAGCACCAGGTGCTTTGCCACATGAAAGGAGCCTAATGGCATTCCCAACCTCTTCTTCAGTTGGAGCTTTAGCTAGGGAGGCATTGACTTCAACCTGAGGTAAACAGTCAACGGCCTCAGCATTGATTGATGATGGTCTGTTGAGAACACTATGAAAGTATTCAACCCATAGCTTTGGGATCATGTCCTTATCCCTAATCAATGTGACTCCATCAGCACTGAGTAGTTGAGATGCACCATAGGTCTTTGGCCCATAAATGGTCTTTAGGGCATCATAAAAGGACTTTGGATTTTTTTTAAAGCAATTGGGGTTAAGTAACTTGCTCAAGGTTACATGGCTAGTTATTTATTTATGTGTGGGTTCTAATTTTCTGAGGGCGGAACTGACCCCAAGTCTTCCTGACTCTGGGGCCAGCACTCTCACTCACTGCTCCACCTAGCCACTCCTAGGACTTTGGATTGTTACTATCAGCATAAAACTGCATTTCATCTGCCTTCTTACTGAGCCAGGAATCCTGCATCTCTCTAAGCTTTGCTTGTGCTTTAATTTTGATGGAATTGAATGCTGCCTTCTTAGAGAAGAATGAACTATCCTGTTGGTAAATCCTGTAGTATTCTTGTATTTTCATTTAGCAGCTTCTGAATTTCCCCATCATTTTCATCAAACCAGACTTGGTGTTTCCGAGTGTTTCGACCCAGATGAACATATGCAGTGCTATATACCAAATCTCTGAAAGCTGCCCAATCCTTTTCTGCTCCACTGTTGCCAACTGTTCCCACTCAGAGAAGAGCTCTAATTTGTTGACATTAATTCTTCTAGTAATCATTTTGCCTTATGGGCACCACTTTTGATGAATGCAAATATTTAGTTTGGAAAGGATAAGTCTATGATCAGTCCAGCACTCTGCACCACATATTACCTTCATCATTCTCACATTTTATCTATCTCTCCTCCTTACAATCACATAGTCTATTAGATGCCAATGCTTGCTGCAAGGGTGCATCCATGAAATTTTATTGCATTTTGGTAAACAGAAGACAGGGTTGAGTCTTCAGTAGTAAGTGACCATTGCTGTTGCTATTTCCAACTCCATTTCTCCCTGCCAAGTCTGGTAGTCTGAGCCCACTCTAGCATTAAAGTCACCCAGAATTATAAGCTTGTCCTCTTTTGGCACATTGATCATAAGGATCTCTAGGTCTTCATAAAATTTTTCTTTGACCTAATCAAGGTTTGTCATGGTGGGAGCATAGGCACAGATGATGGTGGCAATAGCATTGTCATGAGCCTGTCATTCACTCCTTTTGGTTGGCATACCAACTTGTTGGCTAGATTAGTTTGATTATAAAACCTACACAAGCTCCATGGCACTCCCCTTCACTACAGCCACTCCAGAAAAACATGTATCCAGCTCTGACTTCAGTAAGCTGGCCTTCATTTGCCAGCCTTGTTTCACTCAGGGCTGCTATTTGAATGTGATATCTGCTGAGTTCTCTTGCAACAAGAGCTATTCATCTTTCAGGTCTATTGGATTTTGTGTTGTCTATAATTGTGTACGTGTTCCATTTTTTGCAGACATGTTTGTACATTTTTTTGTGTTTTGACCACAGAGTAGGTTTTTCCCCACCTGCTGTGGTAATCAGGCCAGGGTTGGATAAGCAATTTTTAGGCACCTTTTCTAGCCTGTTCCTCACACCAGGAGGTGAGCAGTTCAATCCTTAAAAGGTTGCCCAGACACCCAAGGGGCCACCAAATCCCACTGCTGCTTCCAGTAAGAAATGACACTATGGCCTGGGCCACCTGTGTATAGGGTTGTGACTACAGCTCCCAGTGTATCCACACCTGCTGCTTCATTACTTGCCTGTCTTTGAGATAAGTATAATGGCAAAATGGTATCAGTGATGTCTTTTAATTCATCTGTAAATTGGATTAAAGTGGAAAAGGATAAGATTTTGTTTCAGGGAGAACATTGGGGTTACCAAGAGTACCACACCACCTCCCAAAAGTAATACCGATAATTTTCTCCCTCTCATGCAATTTTTGAGCACAATTTATTGTCTAATTGGTATGTCTAAGATTCGTGTAGTGATGGAGCAGATCTATGGACTATCTGTCTAATTATGTTATATACTGAATTATAGACACTGATCATCAGCTTAATTTTTCTTATATAAATAGATCTAACTCTAAGATTTTGGATCTCATTTTGGATGCTCTGCAATGCAGAGCTTTATGCGATCAATAGTTTGTCATTAACAAACTGGAGGACTTCACAATCTACAGGGACTATCTCTTTAATTTTCTTCTCTGGACTGAACGAACCATTAGTATTCACAAAACACTAGAAGATCCAAAACAATGTTGGAGGGAATGTGGGAAAACTAGGACACTAATGTACTGTTGGTAAAGTTGTGAACTCATCCAACCATTCTGGAGAACAATTTGGAACTATGCTCAAAGAGCTATAAAGCTGTGCATGACCTTAAATCCAGCAATACCACTGCTAGGTCTATATCCCAGAGACATCCAAAAAAAGGAAAATGACCTGTTTGTAAAAAAAATATTTATAGCAGGCCTTTTTGTAGTGGCTAAGAATTAGAAATCAAAGGGATGTCTGTCAGTTGAGGGAATGGCTGAACAAGTTGTGGTATGTTAATTTAATGGAATATTATTATGCTATAAGAATGACAAGCCAAAGGGGTGGCTAGGTGGCGCAGTGAATAGAGCTCCTGCCCTGGAGTCAGAAGGACCTGAGTTCGGAGCCGGCCTCAGACACTTAATCCACACAAACAAAAACCTAGCCGTGTAACCTTGGGCAAGTTACTTAACCCCAATTGCCCTAAAGGGGCGGCTAGGTGGCGCAGTGAGTAAGAGCACTGGCCTCGGAGTTGGGATGACCAGAGATCAAATCCGGCCTCAGAAAATGAGCACCCACACATAAATAATGACTAGCCGTGCAACCTTGAGCAAGTTACTTAACCCCAATTGCTTTAAAAAAAAAAAAAGAAAATCAAAGATGAGATTGACAAAATCAAAAGCAATAGAATTTTTAAAAAACTATTAAATTACTCATTAAAACCAGGATCTGCTTTTTTTTTAAGTAGAAAAAAATTAGCTAGTCTGACTTTTTTAGAGTGAAGAAAACCAAATTGCTCATGGCAAAAATGACGAAAGAGAATTCATTGTGCTTTTCTGTTACAAATGAGGGTTCTATTTGGGAGAGGGAAAGAAACCATTAGGAAATTACATTGATTTTTTTTAAAAGATCATTAATAAATTTTTTTTTTTTGAAAAAATGCAAGTGAAAAGTAGAAATCATAGAATCCTTCAATTCTATTGATGTGTTATAATGGAAAGATCACTGAACTTGTAATCAGAAAATCTAGTTTGGAGTTCTTGCCCTATCATTTCACTAACTAGTTGACGTAGGGCAAGTCACTTAATCTCCATAGGCCTCAGTTTCCTCATCTGTAAAATGAGATTATTAATACCTACATTGTGGGACTATTATGAGGATTAAATCAGCTCATTTATGTAAACTGCTTTGTAAAATATTAAACACTCTAGTGTGGTATAATAGGCCCCCCCCCAATCTGCTAAACTGGTGTCATTCCGTAGGGCAGGCTGGGGATGGACCCTTTCTATGGGCCTTTTGCTAAAATACCCTAGTGATCGGAGAATCTTAGTTGTTCCCCATAATCCCTATCACTATGAGAGCTATGTCAAAGATTCAGCACAACTCAATAAAAATTTAGTTAAGTGCCTGTTATATATCAGACACAGATACAAGCTCTGGTGATACAAAAAGAGGCAAAACACAAGAGTCAAAGATTATTCCTGTCTAAACAAGAAGTCATTAATTTAGTAGACTTTTATAAGGAGAAATAACTTGTGATTTCACTCTTTCTTCCTCTCTTTTGGATGCTTAATGTGAATTCCCAACAATTCTCCCTTTGACTTCTAGCTGGGGAGAGGGGATTTGCCCCTTTTTAATGTAATAGTGACTACTTCAGTTCCCTGAAAGTCAAGTATGTTTCATTTTCACTTCTTCCCTGTCACTTTCCATCCCCGGTCATTTTTAGTACTGTTAAGGGGTTTGGGGAAGTGTCTAATCTCTTTTCCACTGATTCAAGTTATGGTGTTTACCAAATTTTAGGGATATCTTGGACTCCAGTTTCATTTAACCATTAAAAAGTCAGATTAACTTTTACAAAGAAATATTTACTTCAAAAGTATAGCAAGAACAAACACCCCCACAACACTACTACCAATACCTAAAACTAAAAAGGACAAAGGAAACAGACTCAAACCCCAAACCTGTTTTTGTGGCTACATGGCCTAAAGTTTTGGTGTGTGGGGGAGAGGTAGCCCTTCCTCCATACCCAGCTCAGTGCATGATACCTAAGCTTTGGATGAACAGGATCTTCACCCCCTGGATACGACCAGAAAGAGAGAAAGGATATCCTGGTCTGATAGTTTTAGAAACAGAACCTGTTTTCAGCTATGTACTCAATGGAAAGTGACTATTCCCACTCACTTGGGAGCTATCAAAAAAATTGCAGACTGCAATATGGGGTGTTCAGGGAAAATTAGTACCTCTGGTGAGAGTTCTTGCTAATCCCTTTTTAGGACTGCTCACCCATCTCTGCTTTCTATCATCCAGTTGCTCATCAAGCACACGCCAGTAAAACCACCTTGGTAGAAGGCTAAACCAGGTTGAGAGTAGACAATAGGCTTCAAACCCATTGGTGAATTATGGTTGATACCTACCCCAAGCATATGAAGACTTCTTCCAGACGAGAATGATTTGTTCTAATGGTCATGAAGACAACTGAAGCAAACTCTGTGGACCACTTTGAGCTTGGTAAGACATCAAAGAAGCCAAGGTTATCCACTGTATCCTGAACTATCACCAGTCATCCTGACTTTGTCTTGCCACCAGATTTTGATGACTCTGGAAGAGAGAGTGAGGCTGAAAACATTGAGCAGCCCTGACTCACTTAAATCCAACTCATATGCAAGTCAATACATCATTCATTATCCATTATTTTATTTACCACCTCAATCTTGTGATGTCACTGATCTTCAAAAATGAAGGGCAAACAACAACAATCCAAAAATAGAATAGGTATTCTTGGGAAGTAGAGAGTTCCCCCTTGTTAGCAATATTCAAGCAAAGGCTGGATGATGCCAATATGGTGTAGAAGGGATTATTTTTTGGATATGGTCACTGAGGTCCCTTCTTTTGTGTAAATTAGTCCCAGCCAGGAGCTTTTACAAGCCTGCACATATCATCCCTTCTTGGGAACATGCCCAATATGTTACTTCAAGGTGGAGAAACCTAGATCAGGTTGAGCTCAAAACGAAGTCTCCTTTTTATGTAATCCTATCCCCTAGGCCCCTGAAAGTTTAGGCTCTTCAGCTACAATAAAAATGCTAAATTTTGTGGAGCTATACTATACCAGGTACTGGTCCCAAATCCAAGTCCTCACTCTGGAGAGGTTGAATCAGTTACTCACATTAAAAAAAAATAACCAGGGTGGCTAGGTGGCACAGTGAGTAAGAGCGCCAGCCTCGGAGTTGGGATGACCTGAGATCGAATCCCGCCTCAGAAAATGAGCACCCACACATAAATAATGACTAGCCATGTAACCTTGAGCAAGTTACTTAACCCCAATTGCTTTAAAAACAAAACAAAACAAAAAAAACAAAAAAACAAACACTATGTAGCCCTAATCAACTCTTCTTCACCCCCTCCCCCGTCCCTCATCTCATCACTTAGAAGCCTTCTGCCACTATTTGCTCCTTCACCTGTTTCACTGAAAGAAATGTCCCTCAAATTTTCCAAGGCAAACCCTTCTACATACACAAATAATTCCCTTTGATCCCATTTTTTGTAGCAGATTTGCCCCTCTATCATCCATACTATCTCACTAATTTTCTTTTTTTTTTTTTGCAGTGACCAATTGTGACTTTATTTTTTTTCCTTTTTAACAAATGCTTTATTAACTTCTGGTTTACATCATTCATTTCCATCAGATTTTGAGTGACAATTTTTTCCCCATTTTTTCCCTACCCACCAACCCAGAATAGCAGTCCCATTAGATATCCCCTCATCCAATCTGCTCTCTCCCATATCTTCTCCTATACCCTCTTCGACTTTGCCATTAGGGCAAGGTGAATCTCTGAGCCCCAATGCCTGTACATCTTATCTCCCAATTACATGCAAAATAGTATTAATAATAGTATTTATATACATTTGAAACATTTAATTTTAAAAATTCTTGTGTCTGAATGTCAAATTTTCTATTCAACTCTGGTTTTTTCATCAAGAATGCTTGAAAGTCCTCTATTCCACTGAATGACCATATTTTCCCCTGAAACAAGATACTCAGTTTTGCTGGGTGGGTGACCCTTGGCTTCAATCCCAGCTCTTTTGCCCTCTGGAATATCATATTCCATGCTCTTCAATCCCTCACTTTAGAAGCTGCCAGGTCCTGGGCTATTCTGATTGTGTTTCCACAGTATTGAAATTGTTTATTCCTGGCTGCTTGTAGTATTTTCTCCTTGATCTGGGAATTCTGGAACCTGGCTATAATATTCCTAGGAGTTTTCTTTTGGGATCTTTTTCAGGAGGTGATCGGTGGATTCTTTCAACCTCTATTTTGCCCTCTGGGTCTAAAACATCAGGGCAATTTTCCTTGAGAATTTCTTGAAGGATGATTTCTAGGTTCTTTCTTTGATCATGGCTTTCAGGTAGTCCAATAATTTTTAAATTATCTCTCCTGGATCTATTTTCCAGGTCAGTGGTTTTTCCCATGAGATATTTCACATTGCCTTCTATTCTTTCATTTGTTTGGATCTGTTTAACAGCATCTTGATTTCTCATAAAGTCACTAGCTTCCATTTGCTCCAGTCTAACTCTGAAGGAATGAATCTCCTCAGTGAACTTTTGAGATTCTTTTTCCATCTGGCAAATTTGGCTTTTTAAGGCATTCTTCTCCTCATTGCCTTTCTGAGCCTCTTTTGCCATTTGAGTTAGTCTATTTTTTAAGGTGTTATTTTCCTCAGTCAGGCTGTTGACTGTCATTTCATATTTAACTTGCATCTTTCTCATTTCTCTTCCCAATTTTTCCCCCACTTCTCTTATCTGCTTCTTAAGGTCCTCTATGGCCTGTAGCCAGCTTGTATTTTCATTTGGGGCTTTTGGTGCAGGAGTTTTGACCTCACAGCCCTCCTCCTGTTTCATGCTTTGATCCTCTTTGCCCCCAAAATAGGAGTCTAAAGTTGCATTTTCCTGTTTATTTTATTTCCTTTGCCTAGGCATATTGCCACTTAATTACTTGATTTTTGGGCTTGTTGCCACAATAGGACTCTGCCACCAAACAGGAGAGCTTCTGTCCAGAACGTTGGGGTCTTCACTGTTTCCGCAGGTTGGGTGGCCTCTGTAAAGCCTCCACCCGCTCTGGCAAACTGGATACCCACCCCAGGCCTCCCCCCCAGACCACAATCCAGATTCAAGCAGGTTAAAGCGAGAGCAATTAACCCCCAGACTGATTGCTGGATCTCCCTACAGTTCGCAGACCAGGAGCTAGAGCTGCCACTGATGCTGCAAAATGGCCTCTGTGCCTTGTTTCCTCAGTGGTTTTTCGTCCCCAGGGGAGGAAGCCGACCCATTCCCCAAATACTGGTCCCAAAGTCCATAGGACACTAACCTCTCACTTTGTCCTAGGCATATCTGTGCTGATAATTCTGGAATCACCACAGCTGCTGGTGTTCTGGGGTTCCTCTAGTCGGGCTGCTGGCCCAACCGCCCTGGGGCTAAAACCACAGCTCACGAGGGCCTGGGCTTAGCTCCCAGAGTGCTGCGCTGTCAGTTCCCAGCGCACTGTGCTGCCTGCTCTCAGAGCACTGCGCTGGCCTCTCCCTGCAGGGCTGCTGGGCTGTCCTCAGTGGAGGGTTAGCTTCTCTGTGTTGTTCTGTGGGTGCTGGGGCTCCAGAAGTTGTTCAGATTCCCCTTTTACATTGTTTGGAGATGGTGTGGGGCAGAGCACCTTGGAAGTGCTGTTTCTACTCCGCCATCTTGGCTCCGCCCCCAATTGTCTATCTCACTAATTTTCAATCTTCATATTTTATCTACTGACTACTTACTTCCCTACACATATAAACATACTCATGTCTCCCCATCTTCAAAAAGATCTCACTTCATCTCCATCCCCAATAGATATTGTCCTTTCTATCTCCTGCCTTTTGTAGTGAAACTCCTTGAAAAGGCTACTTCTATTAGGTGCCTCCATTTCTCTTCCTCTCTCTTAATTCTCTACCACATCATTCAATAGAAACTACTCTCTCCAAAGTTACTGAGTTCTTAATTACTCGATCTAATGATCTTGTCTCAATCCTTATTCTTCTTTACCTCTCTGTAGCCTTTGACACTGTTGGTCTCCCTATTCTCCTTGATACTCTCTTCTCTCTAGGTTTTGTGGCACTGCTCTTTCCTGGTTCTCCTACCTGTCTGACTGCTCGTTCTGTGTCCTTTGCTCAATCTCGACCCAGGTCATGTCCACTAACCATGAGGCTCCCCCCAAATTCTATACTAGACCCTCATATTCTCCTGTTATTTCACTTTGCACTTTCATCAGTTTCCATGCATCCAGTTATCATATATATGCAACTGACTCTCAGATCTATTTCTCTTGTCTAGCCCTAACCTCTTTCCCAATCTCTAGTAACGAATCTCCAACTGCCTACAAGATATTTTGAATTGGATGTACCATAGACATCTTAAACTTGTCATGTCTAAACCTGAACTCATTATTCCTGCCCCCAATCTTCTCTCTTTCCAGACTTGCCCAATTACTATGAAGGATGCCACTATCCTAATGATCACTCAAGTTCACAACCTATATGTTAGATTCAAATTTCTTATTCTCTCCCTCCCCGTATCCAATCAGTTACCAAGTTCTATCCTTTCTACCTTTATTTACACCTCAGTAACATTGCTCACATATACCCCCTTCTCTGCTCTGACTCAACCATCATCCTGGTGCAGCTCTCATCACCTCCCACCTGGACTACTGCAATAGTTGACTGGTCTCCGTGCCTCAAGTCTCTTCCCACTCTAATCCATTCTACATTCAGATATCAAAATGATTTTCATACAATGAAGGTCTGATCCTATCACACATACCCCCCACCCCCATTCAGTAAACTCCATATTGCCTCTGTTAGGCTCTCAAAGCCCTTTATAACCTGGTCCCTTCCTACATTTCCAGTTTTCCTACACCTTAGTCCCCTCCACCTATTCTATGATCTAATGACACTGTCTCCCTTGCTAATCTTGGTGCAGAACATTCAATCTCCCTACTTTGAGCATTTTCATAGGCTGTTTCCCATACCTGGAATTCTCTCTCATCTTTTCACTTCCCTGACTTCCTTCTCAACTGAAGTCCCATCTACTGTAAGAACTCTTTCCCAATTTTCTTAATCCTAGTGCCTTCCCCTTGAGACTACCCTCAGTTTATCCTGAATATATCTTGCTTATATACAGTTGCTTGAATTTTGTGACCTTATTAGACTGTGAGCTCCTTGAGAGTAGGGACTGTTTGGTTTTTTTTGCCTTTATTTGTATCCCTAGTGCTTAGCCGAGTGCCCGAAATATAGTAGATGTTTAAATGCTAGTTGACTTACAGTATAAAACCTAGGCAAAATGGTACTTAAGACAGTAGTTACGACTGCTTAGGGCCATCAAGAGACTGCTTACTTCTTGTCTTTATCTATCCTTCAATAAAGTCTATGTAAGAAAGCCAACCACAAGTATGTTCCAATAGTCAAATATCATAAATTCCTAGAACCAAATAGCATTGACCAAGATGTGTGTGTGTGTGTGTGTGTGTGTGTGTGTGTGTGTGTGTGTGTGTGTTTGGGGGGAGGAGGGAGATTTTGATCATCTGCCAAGACATCTTATAAATCTGAAATTTGGTGATTCTGGTGCCAGTAGATACAGAAGTACTCAGGGGCAAGGCAAAGTCACATTTTATCTAGAATGCCTCAATGCCAGAACAAAAGATTTCATCAGTGGGGCAACAAGGACTCAGGATGTATATCTTGTCTAGGGGATTTCAAGTCCTACTCTTTTAAAAATAGAGAAACAGTCCCAGATGCAGTTACAAAACCTTATGGGTCAAAAACATGAATTTTCAAAATCAAGAAGAAATGATAAGCACCACAACTGATACTAAAATATTAGAAAATTAAAAACAAGTCCTAAAATTTTACTAATGTTCTGTCTAAATTTAGCAAGCCATATGTAAAGATTTTGTTGTTGTTGTTGCAAATATCAGTATAAATCTGTCTTTGTAAGATCAAATTGCAGCATGTTTATAAGCTTACCTTCCAATTTGAGTTAATTTACCTGATGTGGTCAATGAAGTCCAAGGGTGGGGTAGGGGAATCTGTCCACAAACAAATGCTAGAGTGACTCAGATGCTCTCTAAAAGTTCTAAGGGATAAGCAGTTCCTCAGAGGGATGATGGGATGGGGAAAGGAGCCAACACTAATGCAACTTTATGGCAGCTAACACATCATTAAAACAGGTCTAATAACATATTCTGAAGAAGGTTAATCGAGCTTTTAGGTAGGCAGACTTCCCCAAAAGATGGTATATTCTTTTCCTTTTCAATCTAGATCCTGTACCCAAACCTATGAACTTTCTGTAGTTTCTATTTCCCCCCAAACAATCTTTCTTTCCAAAATTTCCTGAATTACTATCAAGGCTATCACCATCTTCCCAGTCTCTCAGGCTTATAACCTAGATGTCAGCTTCAACTTCTCATTTTTAATTTCCAGCAATCATTTCAGTTGCCAGTGTTACTTTATAGAACTAGATGTGATAACACATCTCATTTGGAGGAACAAAAGATCTAGGATTTCAAAGGAAATAATGTAAAAAAGCAGTAAAGAAGAGGGAACATCACTTTTAGATGCAAAATTATTCAATACATAACAGAAATAAGCCTACTGGAGCATAAAGAAGGAGACAGAAATGATGCTGGAGCTGAGAACACACTGTGCCATTTTCAGTGATGCATGTCCTTAGTCCCTGCTAAGGGATATGTACCTTCAGAAGCTTTTGGGTAGTTCCTTAAGATCTTTCCCCACCCCTATAATTGAGGGCTGTGTCAAAAAGAGGTCAACCTGCTTTTTAATTTTTCCAGAAATTCCTGGCAATATTGTTTGGGGAAACTAAAATCACAGAAAAAATAATTAATATTAATGCTATACTCTGCATTTAGGCTCAAGTCTGCCAGACACAATTTTACTTAACAATAATATAATATTCAAGTATTTCTAGTTTGGAGAAAGAGATGTCTAAACCCCCACACCTTTTTATACAAGTCTATATCCCAAGATAATTTTTGAGGTATCATTTATAGTACTCTTAAAGAAGGAAAAGATATGTTAAAATGTAATTTGGGTTAACACTCCATAATAGTCAAACAAAGTCACCATCCCATTTTCTCCTGGACCACTCACTCCCCTTGAGGAATCAGAGGCTATGCCCAGAGATCAATATCTTTTTTTTTCAAAGATTTAGAATCTTCTCTAAATAGGAGATGGAAAAAGAGCCTCCCTTTTAATGGAAGAGACTACCACCCTTGACTGGGTTCTAGGGCCAATCTTTTCAGGAAAAGAGAAGGCAACAATTTGATAAAGACTTTTAAAATGATAAAACCTTTAAAATGATAATAGGTAGCATTTACATAGTGCCTACTATGTTTCAGACACTAATTTGTCTCTACAAATAGATATTTATAAAAAGCACTTAGCATAGTGCCTAGCACATTGTAGGTGCTTCATAAATGCTTATTCCCTCCCTCCCTCAATCATTTGATCTTCACAATAGCCCTGGAGGCAGGTGCTACTATCCCCATTTTACAGTTGAAGAAAATGAAGCAAACAGGTTAAGTGATATACCAAAAGTTGCACAGCTAGCAAGTGTCTGAAGCCAAATTTAAACATAGGCATTCCTGACTCCAGGCCCAGCACTCTTTTCATGCTTTCGTTAATCAGTTTCATTAAGAAAAGCCTTAATTTTTGTTCTACCCACTTTCCTTAAAGGAAAAATCTCTAGAGAATTTTAGGCTGGAGAAATATTATTTCTTAATATTTCTATTTCTATTTTTGCTTTTTGGGGGGCAATTGAGGTTAAGTGACTTGCCCAAAATCACACAGCTTAGTAAGTGTGTCAAGTGTCTGAGGCCAAATTTGAACTCAGGTCCTCCTAACTCCAGGGCTGGTGCTCTATTCACTGCAACACCTAGCCGCCCCCATTTCTTAATATTTCTAAAGAAAAGGTGAGGCTGGAGAAATATTTCTTGATAATTCTAAAGAAAAATTTAAATATACTTCCATCATAAGCAGCGAGAGCTGTCCACTTAATGGACTTTAAAAGGAGAAACAACTTCTACAATCACTTCTTTGAACCTGTGGCTTGGGACTCCAACCACTATCCCGTAGACCTATTGATGGGAGGAAAGGGATTTGTCTCCTCCTTCAGAGAAGGTTGTGGCAGCTACAAACATGTGGCAGAAATTACATATTTTTGCTTACACATCAAGTCCTTGAATGCCTATTTCTGCTTGGCATTTCTTTCCCAGAACACACTAGCTACTTTACGAGCTCCGTTATTTGGGAATTGAGTGCCAGTTGCCCACCAGGAGGTAAAGATAAATCACCCTGAGGCTCCATAGAGTGCTTATGGAGGTAAGGAATATAAGTTGTTTCCTTTGTTAAAAAAAATGAGGCCTACTACATACCAAGTACTATGTTAAGCCCTATACAAATATTATCTCATTGGATCCTCATAACAGCTCTGGGAGGTAGGTGCTATTATTATCCCCATCTTACAGTGGAGAAAACTGAGGCAGACAGAGAGGTTAAGTGACTTGCCTGGGGTCACACAACTAGTACCATCTGAGGCCAGAATTGGCCTGAGGCCTTTCTGACTCCAGTTCTATCTGCTATGCTACCTAGCACCAGAATTTATGGAAGTGCTAGGAGGCTTCACCCTAGCTGAAGAAATTCAGCATTCCAGCTGAAGGGTACAGAATTGAGTGGGAGAATTTCCTCCCAGATCCTTGTTTACGTAAGGGCCCCAGGTCAATCACCTCATCATTGTCCAACTGGCTACTCTCTTGGACTTTATCATTGTCTCCAGAAACTCATCTTCCTGCAAGGTGGAATTAAATCAGAAACTCACATCAACTCAATACTTCCTGCCCCGGCACCACTCTTTCCTTTTGATTGAAGAAGATGGAAAAATGGGCATTCTTGAGACATCCCATATCCTTTACTTAAAGAGAGGGCTTGCGGAAGTGTAAGACAAACACAGCACACAGGATGGCTGCTAGCACAGGTTCACTCTTGATCTGGTCAGACAGGAAAGACACTAAGAAGCGTCTAATAATCTTACTTTATTCTAGTCTAGTTTTCTCAGAAGAGGATTGCTGATAATGGGAGGACAAACTCCTACAACACCCTTCTCACAGGGGCCAGTGAAAAGGCGGGGGCAACTACCCCTATGATTCAGTGGGGTCAGTCGAGTCAGGCACAACTTGTGCATCCCCTAAATCACCTCAGTGAGGGCCAGTTGAGGCAAACACAGATTCCCCCCAAGCCTTGATGGGCTCTAATCAAGGCACACACAGCATTCATGCATTCAACCCTAAAGTTACCAATGCCCACATATTTGATAGGGGCAACAGACAAAGAAGGCATATTGTCAGCAATAGCCTCACAAGTTTTCATCACCCCATCCCTGTATCTCACTGTGCAGCCGTAGTGAATGTTTATATTATTTATCATTATATAATGCTGCACAAGCATGGTGGAGATGTTTTGAACCATAACTGTGGGAACTCATATCTAATACCTGGGAACAAGAGATTGTTATGGCTATGGATCCTGGGAAACTGAACTCTAAGAAATAATAACAAAAATTCACTTTACACACACTAAAATCCACCTTAATTACACTGAAATTCAGCTTACTTACAGGTAGTCATCTCAACATTCTCTACCAGGCAAGAGAATTTCATTCCCCCTCCTCCAGGCACCTTCACTCTCCTCTTTTTTCTCCCCCTTTACAGCTTCTTTTTATGTATTCTCCCCTTTAGATCATGAGTCCCCTGAGGACAGAGGCTCTTTTGCCTTTCTTTGTATTTCAGTTGCTTAGCAAGTACCTGGCACATAGTAGGTATGAAAATTAAATATTGATCATATATTTTATATTTATTTCTCTTTGTAATTAGTGCTATCCTGTAACCTTACTCTGTATTTATGTAACACACCAAAGTCAATTCTTTGTCTCTGAGAAAAGAAGCTGGCGAGTTAAAAATTTTAGTCTTCCTCTCTTACAGTTAGATGCCAAAGTTTATTCTCCTTATTGATCACTTTTAGTTAAAGAAAAACTCTGGGCTAAATTTAGAGGTTCAACCCTCTCAAAAAACACTTTAACTCTAAGGGAATTATCTCAGCACCACCTGCAAATCATTTTGTGCCAAGGAAGCTTGTTATCCCTCCTAATTTCATCTGCTGAGGAACTCCATGACTTGTATGTTATTCTTGAAAGCACACAAGCTGGTCTAATCTTATCCTTGTCCTATTAAAGGTGGTCTTATCTCATTCCCAGGGAGTTTACTATCCCTAGTTCAATATCAGTAGTCTCAGAATGCAGCTGAATCTCATAAATCCATAAAGCATTTCTCTAAGACAGAGAGGGATTGTCCAACATGCATGTGGACTTCCCTTAGTGTAACCAATTATTATCCCTCATTCTCATGAAACTGCCAAGCCCATAACAAATTGTATGATTTCCTCAACTGTTCTGTTCTGTTCTGTTATTTGTTCTATGCCTATAAAAAGGAATTGCATCTTCAATTCTTTGTCTTTTGACTAAACTGAGGCAGTCACTAGACCTGCTTTATTAATAATTTCATGCCCTGTTAACAAACTATTATATTGCTCAGAGAAAACTTGCTTCAGCCCACCTTGTGTTGAATTTCACTCACTACAAGGCCCTTAATAAAGTTTTACTGATTGACTCCAACCCACTGAGATTGCACCTGAATATCCTGAGAAGAACAAAGGGCTGCGCCTGCTTGGGCAGCAACAGCATAACCTTCAGTCTCTATAACCTACTGGACATCCTGCTCTGGCTGTCCCATAGACACCTTAAACTCAAGACATCCAAGAGCGAGTCACTATCTTTCACCCCAGCCCTTCCCTCTTCCTAACTTCCTTATTAGTGTCAAGGATACCACCATCCTCCTAGTCACCCAGGCTCACAATCTAGGTGACATCCTCAACTCTTCTCTCTCATTCCTGCCCCGCCCCCCACTCCTATACAGTCACTGATTCCTCTTGTTTCTACCTTCCTACATCTCATGCCTATGCTCTTTTCTTCTGATATTGCCATGACCCTGGTACAATCAATTCCTCACCACCTTATGTTGGGACCATTACAATAGCTGCTGATTGGTCTCCCTGCCTTGTCTCTTCTCACAGTAATACATATAATATTCAGCTATCCGACTGATCATCCTGAAACACAAGTATGACCATGTACCCCCTCTAACTCAATCATCAAACTTCTGTGGCTCCCCATCAACACCAGGATTAAATTGGCATTTAAATCCCCTCCCCACCTTTCCAGTATTCTTTTGGCTTACTCAATCTCATAGACTCTTAAATCTAGTGACACTGACCTCTTTACAGTTCCTCAAACAAGACACTCCATCTCCCATTTTGAGGCATTCCCTGATTGTCTCCCATATCTGGAATTCTGCCTTTTCATTTCTGCCTCCTGGTTTCCTTCAGATCCTATGCTTGGGACAGTGCACATAGTAAATGCTTAATAAATGTTCAGTTGAATTGGTTTGAAGTAAGCAAGCAGCAAATTGACCTGTCCAGTTAAGACACCACATCCTAAGGAAGCAAGTCCAACCTAGTTACTGGTCTAGCAGAGACTCTATGCCCATCTGAATAATGGAGGATATTTAGAAACTTCATGAAAACCCTCTGGAGAGAGACATCCTATGTCTCTCTTTTTTTGGACA
The DNA here is from genome assembly GCA_011680675.1 of Gymnobelideus leadbeateri. Classification (NCBI taxonomy): domain Eukaryota; kingdom Metazoa; phylum Chordata; class Mammalia; order Diprotodontia; family Petauridae; genus Gymnobelideus; species Gymnobelideus leadbeateri. The sequence continues at coordinate 297,960 of WOXC01004562.1, read as the reverse complement.
AACTGAGATAAAGCTATCTACATTTACTGCATCTTTTTCCTTTCCTTTCATTTTCAACCCATTGCAATCTAGCTTCTAGCCCAGGGCTAGGGAACCTGCAGCCTCAAGGCCACAAGTGGCCCTCTAGGTCATTGGGTGTGGCCCTTTGACTGAATACAAACTTCACAGAATAAATCCCCTTAATAAAAAGATTTGTTCCATAAAACTTGGACTCAGTCAAAAGGCCTAACCCAAAGACCTAGAAGGCCACATGTGGCCTCACAGCCAAAGGTTTCCCACCCCTGTTCTAGATTAATCATTAACTAAAACATCTCTTTCCAATGATCTCTAATTTGCCAAATCTAACGACTTTTTCACAATGCTTATTCTTTACCTTTTTATAGTATTAGGTACTACTCTCTGTCCTTCAGTATTCTCTCTTACATGTTTGGGGGATTTTGTTGTTGTTGTTAATGATACTTTAATGATATTATTGATGAATAATTAAATTATACACCATAAAAAGTACTTACTTTAGGGGCAGCTAGGTGGTGCAGTGAGTAAGAGCACCAGGCCAGAATGGGGATGACCTGGGATTGGTCTGGCCTCAGAAAATGAGCACCCACACATAAATAATGACTGGCCATGTAACCTTGAGCAAGTTACTTACCCCCAATTAAAACAACAATAACAACAACAACAACAAAAAAAACATTAAATGTGATTAATACATTGGTCTATTGGCCAAGAAAACCTATATTTTACTCAGAGTAGATGAGTTTCATGTATTTTGCTTAATGCTCAGGTATATAGATAAGAGACAAAAGGGAAGTTTTCCTTTCTGAGATGAAACATTGGTTCACCTGAGCTTCACCTGGAAGCCATAGCAGTGAAAGACAAGGCTCCATTGTTAGGCTTCATAGGAAGCTCAATAGCCAATGTAATAAATACTTTTTAATCTATTTTCTGTCCATTTTATTTTTTAAAAACCCACAAGATTAGCCAAGTCACTAATAGTTTGAATGCAAATTAAAACAACCCAGAAATTCCACTTGCACTTAGCAAATTGGCAAAGGATGACAAAAAATTGGGAATAGTCCATATTGGAGAGGCAATGTGAAGATGCATTATATTATATTATTGCTGGAATGTTTTGTTGCTAGAATTGAAAACAATTTGGAATTCTGTGAAGAGAGTAATTAAAATGTCTAAACCTAGAGATTCCATTGCTAGGCATATATCCCAAGAGGTCAATGACAAAAATGAAAATAAACCATATGTACAGAAATATACATAGGGGTGACTAGGTGGGGCAGTGAATACAGCACCAGCCCTGGATTCAGGAGGACCTGAGTTCAAATCTAGCTGCAGACACTTAACACATACTAGCCGTGTGACCTTGGGCAAGTCACTTAACCCTAATTGCCCTGCCTTCTCCCCTCCAAAAAAAAAGCAAAAAAAACAAAAAAAGAAATATACATAGTAGCACTTTTTGTTGTAGCCAAGAACTAGAAACTAAAGAGTGCCCATCAGATAGGAAATGGATAAGCAAATTATGTTATATAAATATAATAGAATACTATTGTACAATATAAAACGACGATAGTGACAGATTCTGAGAAACCTGATCTTAAAGAAGGGGATCCAGGAGAACAATTTATAGAGACTATGGTAGTTGGTTGTCCTTTTTTCTGGAAGCAGACCAGAATGACATCACTATGTTGGGGGCAAAGTGCAATGTGAAAGTGATGTTAAGAAGAAAAGAAAAATAAAGAGGGCTATTAAACCATTTTTTAAAAATGCACATAAGAGAATAAAAGAAAGTTTGGAAGGGCTCACAAATAAGCAGGACAACTTTGAAAAGAACTTATTTAATTTATCACATACTTACTAAAGGAAGCAGTATGTAATAAAGTTGTGATTTTCCATATAATCCTTTTTTTGTTCTTATTGTATATAGGTTAGTGTTGTTAGTGTTGGTCAAGTCCCAAATAAAAAAAAAGTTATTTTAAAAATGAAATAAATATTTTAAAACAAGAGAAAGATAAAGAATTAATACATCCATGTAAACAAAAGCAACAATTAAAAAATAAGCAAGGTGGGCGGCTAGGGTGGCACAGTGAGCAGAGCGTCGGCCCTGGAGTCAGAAGGACCTGGGTTCGGATCCGGCCTCAGACACTTAACACACACACAAACAGAAACCTAGCCGTGTGACCTTGGGCAAGTTACTTAACCCCATTTGCTCTCAAAAAAAAAAAAAGCTAGGTTACTTGTATTGACCAATGCTGGAATTTGCAAATAGAGGATGAAACCTATTTCCTTGCTTTCAGTAATGTGGAAGAAAATTCTGTACTTTATATGTTAAGTAGAGACCTGCCAGGGACAGTTTTTATTCACTTTCATTATGCTGATCTTAGCACTTTTGTTTGGGAGTGGTGGTGGGCAAATTGCCCCCTCCCCCATGAATAAAAAAATCTCTTTGACAGAAATCACCTCAGAATGATCAGTTATCATCATCATTGTTAGTTTCCAGTAACCAGGTCTCCAGTCTAATGAAATTTTATTCCCTGAGCCTTCTACTACATTCTTGCTAGACTCAAACAATGTTTATAGAGTAATACATAAATGGGCTGGTAAATGTTTAATAACCAGGCTTAGATGGGAAAATGTGTGTGTGTGTCTATACACACACATTTTTAAGTTTAGTCTACATTATTAACACTTTCTTAAGCTTAAGGAATCAGCAAAATAATAAATCAAGCCCTGATTTGTACTTATTGCTGATTTCTGAGATGTAAATGCTCACACTGAAAATTTTACAACTGGCTCTCACAAGTTGGTTAGACCTGGCTCCTGCACATTCTAGTTAATAAATCAAATTCCACAATGAAATAAAACATAGTTATAACATTCAGGATAAAATTCATTGTGCTTCATCCACAGATCAATGTTTGTTAGTGTTTGTGTCAGTGTTAATTTTCTAACAGAACAACAGCTGTTTAACTTGTCACAACTTTGGAGAACTGTTTTCCTTAGATCATTGAGTTCCTCTTTGATTACTCCCTTGATTCTAGTCAAAGATGAACTACATATATATTTTCATTAACTTAAGCAATCAAAGACTATTTCCTTTTCTTAGATCATTTAGCTGATCTCTGTTGGAGACTTGGGGGATAAACAATAATCTTAACTTTTCCCCCCCTAATTTATTTATTTATTTTTAGTTTACAACATTCAGTTTCACAAATTTTGAGTTCCAAATTCTCTCCCTATTCCCTTCCTCTCCTCATCCCTTCCCAAGGAGGCATACAATACGATACAGGCTCTATATGATACATTCACATTAAACATATTTTCACATTAGTCATATTGCAAAGAAGAATTATAACCAATGGAATGAATCATGAGGAAAGAAGAAAAAAAATAGAGAGCACATAGTATGCTTTGATCTGCATTCAGAGTCTGCAATTCTTTCGCTGGATGTGGATAACATTTTCCTTCATGGACCTTTTGGAGTTGTCTTAAAACCTTGCATTGCTGAGAAGAGCCAAGTCTATCAAAATTAGTCATTGCACAATGTGGCTGTAACTGTGTACAATGTTCTCTTGGTTCTGCTCCCCTCACTCAGCATCAGTTCATATAAGTCTTTCCAGATTTTGCCGAAATCCTCCTGCTCATCATTTCTTATAGTACAATAGTATTTGATTACATCCCTTCAATTTCCAATTCTTTGCCACCACAAAAAGAGCTGCTATAAATATTTTTGTACGTGTGGGTCCTTTTCTCTTTTGTATGATCTCTTTGGGATATAGACCTAGAAGTAATATTGCTGGATCAAAGGGTATACACATTTTTATAGCTCTTAGGGCATAGTTCTAAATTACTCTCTAAGATGGTTGGATCAGTTCATAGCTCCACCAACAATACATTAGCATTCCAATTTTCTCACATCTTCTCCAGCATTTATCATTTTCCTGTTCGTCATGTTAGCCAATCTGACAGGTGTGATGTGGTACCTAAGAGTTGTTTTGATTTGTATTTCTCTAATCAATAGTGATTTAGAGCATTTTTATATGACTATAGATAAATTTAATTTCTTCCTCTGAAAACTGCCTGTTCATATCCTTTGACCATTTATCAATTGGGGAATAACTTGTATTCTTATAAATTTGACTCAGTTTTCTATATGTTTTTGAAATAAAGCCTTTATCAGAGACATTGGTTGTAAAAATTCTTTCCAAATTTTCTGCTTCCCTTGTAATCTTTTTTTTTTTTATATTTGAAACATTTAATGTTAAGACCTCGAATTTCAGATCCATTTCCTTCCTCCCTTGTCACCCACTCCCTCTGGGGAGATAAGTAATTCAGCATATGTTGTACATGTCTAGCTATGCAAAACATTATCATAGTAGATATATTGTACAAGGCTGCTTATAATTCCCTCCCACCCCCCACCTGGTCCATTCCCTACATGATCCTGTCCCTCTTCTATAGTGGGTACTTCCAATCTCCCCTCCCCCAAAGGATGCCCTCCCATCAATCATCCCTCCTCTCATCCCCCTTCCCCCTATTCTGCTGCAGGTTGAGATATCCCATTTAGTATGTATGTCATTCTCTCCCTGAACCAAATTCAATGAGAATGTGGATTTGCCTTTTTTTTCCCTTCCTATTCTCCCCCTCCCTTGCAACCACTTCCCCTTGCTTCTTCTACATGAGATGGTTTACCCTACCCTGTCTTTCCCCATCTCCTCTTGCCACTTTCCTCTCTCACCTCATAATTTCATCCCTTGAGTATTCTCCCTTCCCAACAAATTCAACCTATGCCCTCTATCCATATACACACACATTCACATATATATTCATATGACCACACACCCTTCTTCCATTATTTTCTTAGTGAGAAAGATATCATCACTCACAGTTATTGTTTTTCCATATAGGAATGTAAATAGTTCAACTTTGATAAGTTCCTTTTGATTTCTTTTCCCTGATTACCTTCTTAGGCATCTCTTGCTTCTTGTGTCTGGATGTCAAATTTTCTATTCAATTCTGGTTTTTTCCTCAAGAATGCTTGAAAGTCCTCTATTCCACTGAATGACCATATTTTCCCCTGAAACAAAATACTCAGTTTTGCTGGGTAGGTGACCCTTGGGTTCATTCCCAGTTCTTTTGCCCTCTGGAATATCATATTCCATGCCCTTCGATCCCTCAGTGTAGAAGCTGCCAGGTCCTGGGCTATTCTGATTGTGTTTCCACAATATTGAAATTGTTTCTTCCTGGCTGCTTGTAGTATTTTCTCCTTGATCTGGGGATTCTGGAACCTGGCTATAATATTCCTGGGAGTTTTCTTTTTGGGATCTTTTTCAGGAGGTGATCGGTGGATTCTTTCAACCTCTATTTTGCCCTCTGGATCTAAAACATCAGGGCAATTTTCCTTGAGAATTTCTTGAAGGGTGACTTCTAGGTTCTTTCTTTGATCATGGCTTTCAGGTAGTCCAATAATTTTTAAATTGTCTCTCCTGGATCTATTTTCCAGGTCAGTGGTTTTTCCCATGAGATATTTCACATTGCCTTCTAATCTTTCATTTGTTTGGATCTGCTTAACAGCATCTTGATTTCTCATAAAGTCACTAGCTTCCATTTGCTCCAGTCTAACTCTGAAGGAATGAATCTCCTCAGTGAACTTTTGAGATTCTTTTTCCATCTGGCAAATTCGACTTTTTAAGGCATTCTTCTCCTCATTGCCCTTTTGGGCCTCCTTTGCCATTTGAGTTAGTCTATTTTTTAAGGTGTTGTTTTCCTCAGTCAGGCTGTTGACCCTCATTTCATACTTTTCCTGCATCCTTCTCATTTCTCTTTCCAATTTTTCCTCCACTTCTCTTATTTGATTTTAAAGTCCTTCTTAAGGTCCTCTATGGCCTGCAACCCGCTCATGTTTTCCCCTGGGGCTTTTGGAGCAGGACTTCTGACCTCACAGTCCTTTTCCCGCTCTATGCCCCCAAAATAGGAGTCTAGGGTTGCATTTTTCTGTTTCCTTTGCCTTGGCATGTTGCCACTTAATTACTTGACTTTTGGGCTTGTTGCCACACTATGGCTTTAAGGCCAGATAGAGGAATTTTTGTCCCAAACGTGTGGGGGGCAACTTCTGTTTCTGGCAAGCTGTAAACCCACCCACGAATTCCACCCTAGATCACAATCCAGATCCAGGGAGGTTAAAGCAAGAGCGATTACCCCCCAAGACTGATCGCTGGATCTCCCTACAATTAATTGCAGACCAGGAGCTGGTGCTGCCTCTGAAAACTACAAAATGGCGTGTCTCCTCAGAGGCTTCTAGCCCCCAGGGGAGGGAGCCAATGCATTCCCCCAAATACAGGTCCCAAAGTCCATAGTACACTAACCTCTTACTTTGTCCTAGGCATGTCTATGTTGATAATTCTGGAGTCGCCACGGCTGCTGGTGTTCTGGGGTTCCTCCAGCTGGCTGCTGGCCCTGCCGCCCTAGGGCTACAACCTCCGCTCAAGCGGACCTGGGCTCCGCTCGGCTCCGCTTCCTGCACTCTGTGCGCTGTGCTGCCTGCTCCCAGAGTGCTGTGCTGGTCCTTCCTGCAGGGTTGCTGGGCTGTCCTCATCAGGAGGTTAGCTTCTCTGTGTCGTTCTGTGGGTGCTGGGGCTCCAGAAGTTGTTCAGAGTCCCCTTTTACATAGTTTGGGGGGAATCTGGGGGCAGAGTGGCTTGGATGAGCTGTTTCTACTCCGCCATCTTGGCTCCTTCCCTTCTAATCTTGGTTGCATTGGCTTTATTTGTACAAAAACTTTTCAATTTCATGTAATCAAAATTATCCATTTTGCATTTTGTAATGTTCTCTATCTCTTGTTTGGTCACAAATTCTTCCGTTTTCCACAAATCTTACAGGTAAATTATTCCTTGCTCTTCCATTTTGCTTATAGTATCAGCCTTTATATCTAAATCATGTGCTCATTTTGACTTTATTTTGGTATATAGTGTAAGATATTGATTTATGCCCAGTTTCTGCCATACTATTTTCCAGTTTTCCCAGAAGTTTTTTTTATCAAATAATGAGTCCTTATCCCAGAAGCTGTAGTCTTTGGGTTTATCAAGCAGTAGGTTACTAAAGTAATTGACTACTATGTCTATTCCACTGATCCACCATTTTATTTCTTAGCCAGTACAACTAGTTTTGATGGTTGCTGCTTTATAATATGATTTAAGATATGATATGGCCAAGCTACCTTACTTAGCATTTCTTTCTTTTAATTCCCTTGATATTTTGGACCTTTTGTTCTTTCAGATAAATTTCATTATTATTTTTTCCGGCTCTACAAAATAATTTTTGGTAGTAATAATCTTAACTTTTGTTGCTGTTGTTGTTCAATTGTATTGGCTTTTCATGGCCCTATAAACCATAACACACCAGGCTCTTCTTTCCTCCACTACCCTGTATTCTCCACTAGTCCTGTATTCTCATTATGTGGCCAAAATATTTAAGCTTCAGTTTCAATATTTGGCTTTCCAATGAATAGTCTCAATTAATTCCTTTAAGTATTGACTGATTTGATATCCTTGCTCTCCAAAGTACTTTCAAAAGTCTCCAGCATTACAATTCAAAAGTGTCAGTTCTGTGGGACTTAGCTTTCCTTAGAGTCCAACTCTCTCACTGTCATATATTGCTATTGGAAAAATCATAGCCTTGACTATTTAGACTTTTGTTGGCAAGGTGATGTCTCTGCTTTTTAGTATGCCATCCAAATTTGCCATAGCTTTCCTTCCAAGGAGCAAGTGTATTTTAATTTCATGGCTATAGTCACTATCAGTAGTGATCTTTGAGCCCAGGAATATAAAATCTGACACAGACAGCTTCCATTTCTTCTCCCTCTGTTTGCCAGGAAGTGATGGGACCAGTTGCCAAGATCTTAGGGTTTTTTTTTTGTTTGGTTTTTAATGTTAATCTTCAAGCCAGCTTTTTACACTGTTCTCTTTCACCCTTATCAAGAGGCTTCTTAATTCTTTTTCACTCTCTGCTATCAGAGTGGCATTGTCTACATATCCGAGATTGTTGATATTTCTCCAGCAAACTTAATTTTGGCTTTTGATTCATCCAGTTTCACATTTCACATGATGCATCTGAGTATAAGTTAAATAAATAAGGTGATAACATACAGCTTTGTTGTACTCCTTTTCCAATCTTAAACTGATCAGTTGTTCCATGTTCCATTCTCATTGTTGCTTCTCAATATACATACAGGTTCCTCAGGACACAGGTATGATGATCTGGTGCTCTCATCTTTTTAAAAGCTTGCCACATTTTGTTGTGATCCACATTGTCAAAGGCTTTAGTGTAGTCAATGAAGTAGAATTAGGTGTTTTTCTGGGACTAGAATGAGGTATTTCTTGTTTGAAGTCTAGTTAGCCCACTTAATTCATTTTGGGGGGCTTTACTTTTCATTCTTTTTTTTTAAAGCAATTGGGGTTAAGTAACTTGCTCAAAGTTACACGGCCAGTCATTATTATGTGTGGGTGCTCATTTTCTGAGGCCAGATCCGATCTCGGGTCATCCCAACTCCCGAGGCTGGCGCTCTTACTCACTGCGCCACCTAGCCGCCTCTTTACTTTCCATTCTTAATCTTTAAATACTTTACCTCCTGAAAAAAATGTAGTTAGGTTTTAGGATAGGATAATTTTTAAAATTCTTTTTTAATATTATTAATGGAGGGAAGAAAGAGGTGACTTTAGTCTGTTTTCATTTCTTTTCCTCTCCCAATTCTGATTCTCACTCACTGAGCTTCATCACCATGCCTCAACTGCCTTCTCACCCAGGAATTTCCCTCAGTACCTGGGGCTTCCTCACTCTGGAACATCCTCTCCTACCTTTGACCCACTTCTCCCATTGGTAAGTTCCTCCTAGAACCATCATTTAAAAGAAGGGCCCAGGATAGCCATCGTCTTTTCTTCTAACCCATCTGCTTCTGACTCTACAGACTTTGCCACCATTCCTTCACGTGGGTGCCTCCTTCCATCCCCACCCCCAATTTCTCTGACTTTCAGTTTCCTGTTGGATATTGTCTTCCCCCATTAGCATCTAAGCCCCTTAAAGTCAGGTCTTTCCTTTTGCTTATATTTATATCCCCAGAGCTTACAATGGTGTCTGGAACAGAATAAGAGTTTAATAATTGTTCATCAACTTGATGACTTTCCACACAGGAGATGAGGACTTCTGGGACAGATTGTTGCATATTCTATCACCTGCAACTACTTTCTTCATAGGTTTTTCTTAACTTTATAGGGTTTTTCCTTATTATAAGTGAAGGTTCAGTGGAGGTTAGCATACATCAGGAAATGAATTAATGTAAAAAACAAAACAAAACCCTAATTAAGCTTTGTACTTTGTTTTTTGAACTTATGATGCCAGACTAGCCTCATTCCCTTTTCTGACAGGATTAGTATACTAGTAGATCAGAAGAATGTCTTAGATACACTTTACCCAGATTTTAGCAAACTTTTCACAAAACTTCTCTTGTTTTCTTGTGTAAAAGATGGAGAGGTATGCACTAGATGTGGACTGTGTGCAGTTAGTTGGATTTGGAACTAAATAAATTACTGGACCTATAAATAGTTATTAATGGTTCATTGTCAGCTTAGAGGGAAGCCTCTAGTAGTATGTCCCTGGAACCTTGGCTTGTGCTGTTCAACATTTTTGTCAGTGATTTGAACATAGGCATATGTAGCAGCAAGCACCCCAACATCCCCAGGGTGGCTGCCAACACAGGTTCTTAGATCTGCTTTTGTAAAGGAAAGCAACTCAAAATCGGTTAGCAAACTTACTTTAATCAAACAAACATATTCATTTACCTAGTTCAGGGAGAAAAGGTCAACACCCCAAACTTCAGAGTATACAGACAGATCAAACAGACAGGCTTTCAAACTGTCCAACCATTATCAATACCAAATCACAGTTACCAGAGAGGGAAGCATCAACATCTGGGTTTTCAAAGCTGGGGGGAGGGAGGGAGAGGGGGGGAGGAAGGGGGTTCTCAACAGCTGCCCAGAGTCTCATCTGGTCAAATCACAAAACACTTCTCAAAGTGAGCCCCAAAGCAAAGCCTCAAATCAGGGATTATATAGTCTTCTCCTGGATCAGAGAATGTAACCACCCTCTTGATCCACTGCCCAATCACACAGCATCAAGGTGTGGTCATTCCTGAAAACCAAGCCTCCTACCACAGGCTCCATTGACCACATTCAGCCTATTAGGGGGCAGAGTATATTTTCAAATTAAAGAAGGTTCTTAGAGTCACTTAAGCCAATCAAAGGGCCTAGGGGCAGGGGAGATCTTTAAATCTGCATTTCCATTACATCATAGACAGCAGATTTATCAAATGACACAAAGCTAGAAGAGACAGCTAACACACTGGATGGCAGAACTTGATTCCAAAAAATCCTGATAGGCTGAATGGTTGGGATGAAACAAATAAAATGGTACCTAATAGAGTTCAATGTAAAATCTTACGCTTGAACCAAAAGATCAACTCTAAATATAGGTGGTAGAGGAAGGACTAGTTTATTTGAAAAAAAATATCTGAGAGTTTTAGTTGACCACAAAGTCAATATGAGTCAATAATATGATATGGCAACCCCCCTACCCCCCAAAAAATGCAGTCTTAGGATGCATTAAGAAACATAGTGACTAAGACTAGAAAGACTAATTCTGCAGCACTCTGTCATATTACTCTTCTGCTCAAGAAGCTCCAGGGACTCCCTCTTACCTATAGAATAAAAATATAATCACTTAAATTTGGCTTTCCAAATCTTTCATAAACTGCTTTCAGTCTACTTTTCCAGGATTCCTGTACATTATTCTCCTTCATGAATTCAAACTCCTGCCAAAGTGACCTGTTTACTGTTTCCTTACTTCACCTTCCGTCTTCCATCTCCCATTTCCATGCTTTTGTGTAGAATATGCCCCATGGCTGGAATGCCTAGCTTCTTTCAAAACTCAAGTTGTGTCATTTTTTTTACAATAGACCTATCATATTCCTTCCCAGAAACTGCTGTATTTATACTTTGTATATATTTTGTGTATCCCTTGTCTTTGGGCAGTTTCCCTTCCCACCCCCACCCCCCCTTGAAATATTATAATGGAGTAGCCACAGCTACTGAAAGCCCAGGAAAGAAAGTTCTCTTCACCAAAATCCTTGGCATAGTCAAATGGTTCAACATCAGAAATGGATACGGTTTTGTCAGTGGAAATGACATTAAAGATGCATTACCATTTACTTTGCTGATGTACTCAAAGGACCATGGAGCTTTCCATCTGACTTCAGCTGAAATATCCTCTATGTGTTCTCTTCTCCCATTATAATGAGAATTCTTGAAAGCAGAATATCTTATTTTGCTATTTATATCCCCAGCACTAAGTACAATGCTTTGCACATAGTAAGTGTTTAATAAATGCCTTTTCTTCCTGTGATCTGGCAGGAAATCAGAAAAAAAGGAGAAAAGCTACATCCAAAATGTTTTTCCATTTACCAGAAGAAAAAAAAAAAGTTTGGGTAAGATTCAGCCTCTGGTCTAGTTACAGGAAAAGAGAGGGGAAGTCTTGTTTGTGTCTGCTTTTCCTATACTCTTCCTACTGTGTCCTTGGAAGCAGCATGTTCTAAGAGGTTTAGAGTCAGAGAACATTAATTTGGACTCCAGCTCTGAAGCCTACTAATTACTATGTGAACATAAATAATTAATCTAAGGTTTCTCATCTAAAATAAGGAATACTAATTTCTCATTTGTAATAAGGTATGCTAATATTCACAAGATCTACTTCATAGGATTGCCATGAAGAAAATTATTTATAAACTTTAGAGTGATATGTAAATATGTATTATTCCAGTCTAGTTAAGTCACATATAAGGATCTAACAAAAATTATTTTCCCTCTTGCTATCATTTTTATAGCTTGCTCTTCAACTCTCCATGAGGAAGGAAGGCAATACCTTCTACATGTGCCTTCTACTCTATGCCAAATTTCAAGGTCCTCAGGTATAATGTACTTTTAAAACCTGGTTTTTGGGGCGGCTAGGTGGCGCAGTGAATAGAGCGCCAGCCCTGGAGTCAGAAGGACCTGAGTTCAGAGCCGGCCTCAGACACATAATCCACACAAAAAACAAAAACCTAGCCGTGTAACCTTGGGCAAGTTACTTAACCCCAATTGCCCTAAAGGGGCGGCTAGGTGGCGCAGTGAGTAAGAGCGCCAGCCTCGGAGTTGGGATGACCCGAGATCAGATCCGGCCTCAGAAAATGAGCACCCACGCATAAATAATGACTAGCCATGCAACCTTGATCAAGTTACTTAACCCCAATTGCTTTAAAAAAAAAAACAAACCTGGTTTTTTAAAAAATTATTTCTATTTGTTTTGAACTTAACAAACATAAAATAAAATTATTGTTTCCATATACAAAGAAGAATGGAAAAGAAGATTGTACATGAAACTGCAAAACTCTATTGTGTACACCTAAGTTTTCCTCTTAGGGATATATTTTTTTCTTTTTGGAAACCATATCACCAGCTCTCTCTTCACCCCTCTGCCCATCCTCCCTCCTCTCCTGTCTCACCAAGGTGGAAAGAAAAGGAAAACAAAACCCTTGGTAAAAATATATGCATAATCAAACAAAACAAATTCTCACATTCAGTCCATCACCTTTCTCTCAGGAGTCAAAGAGTGAGTAATCATTGTTGGTTATTGTATTGATCAGAGTTCATAAGTTTTGGGCTGGTTTGGTTTTTTTTTTTAATAGGAAAAAGTCCTGCCATTTTAGCAAAAGAAAATTGCTTCCTTAACCCTACCACAGAGTCTCTCACATAGGAGATAAATACTAAAAACTTCTATTCACATAATTACAGCTAACCCCCTTTTCAAAAAAAGCTTCCTGGTCCTTTGAGTACATTAGCAAAATAGATAATAATGCATCTTTAGTATCATTTCTACTGATAAAACTATACCCACTTATCATTCTGCAAGATAAAATCAACTCTGAATCTCTCACCCCCTCAGATCATTTACCACCCAGACACATGACTTCATTATACTCCTTCCACCCCATGTCAAATAACTTCTTCCCTCCTTTTCAGATTCTTTTTATATGTTGTCTCCCCCCCGTTAGAATGTAAACTCCTTAAGGGAAGGGATTGTCTTACACCTTTCTTTGTTTCCCCACTGCTTAGCACAGTGACATTTAATAAATGTTTATTGACCAGCTCTACAGTACACTACTTGAATAAGGCATCAATCAATAATTCAATCAACCAAGGAGCAATATTGGTTGTGATAATATTAGCACAATAGGTTTAACTTACATAGAACTTTCAAAGTTATTGGGTGCTTTTTGAATGTACGGACCAGCTTTATAATTCATCAAAGAGGAACCACATGGTTAGTGGACTGGAATCAGTTTCAAATGTCTACACATTCTCAAGTCCGTATGGAGATAGTAACAGCCGAGTGCACTGCACATGCTCATAATTCATACATACAATCAAAACAACTAATACTATTTTACTTCAATATGTTATTCTGTGCTACCAAAAAGGAGCCTTCACTAACTCTTTTTTTTTTTTAAAGCAATTGGGGTTAAGTAACTTGATCAAGGTTACACGGCTAGTCATTATTTATGCGTGGGTGCTCATTTTCTGAGGCCGGATTTGATCTCGGTTCATCCCAACTCCGAGGCCGGCGCTCTTACTGGCGCTCTTACTCACTGCGCCACCTAGCCGCCCCTTTAGGGCAATTGGGGTTAAGTAACTTGCCCAAGGTTACACGGCTAGGTTTTTGTTTGTATGGATTAAGTGTCGGAGGCCGGCTCCGAACTCAGGTCCTTCTGATTCCAGGGCCGGCGCTCTATTCACTGAGCCACCTAGCCGCCCACCTTCACTAACTCTTAACAGATGTGACCCAGCCTGGTCTACTCCTACTCTCTCAATCTGATGTTATGTTTATAAATTAATTTACTTTATGATGGTTACTGTTTTTTTTTTTAATTTAGTATTTTATTTTTCCCCAGTTACATGTAAAAACAGTTTTTAACATTCATTTTTAAAACTTTGAGTTCCAAATTTTCCCCCTTCTTCCCTCCCCACCCCCACCTCCCACCATTGAGAAGGCAAACAATTCTATATAGATTATACATATGTAGTCATGCAAAACATATCCATAATAGACATGTTGTGAAAGAAAACAGACAGAAAACTCAAGAAAAATTAATAAAGAAAAAAGTGTACTTCAATCTGTATTCAGACACCATCAGTTCTTTCTCTGGGGATAGATAGCATTTTTCATCATAAGTCCTTCAGAGCTGTCTTAGATTGTTGTATTGCTGAGAGGAGCTAAGTCATTCATAACTGACCATCTTACAATATTGCTGTACCTTTGTACACAGTACATTTCACTTTGCATCAGCCCATGCAAGTCTTTCCAGGTTTTTCTACTCATCATTTCTTATAGTACAATAGTATTCCATCATAATCACATACCATGACTTGTTCAGCCATCCCCCAATTGATGAGCATCCCCTCAATTTCCAATCCTTTGCCCCCAAACAAGAACTGCTATAAATATTTTTGTACATATAGGTTCTTTTCCTTTCTTGTCACTTCTTTATTTTCACTTTCACCCTCAGAAAAACCCTGTGGGAGTTGGTCTCCCAACCCTTATCCCAGAAATATCGAGTCTCCCCTAAGTTTTTGCGTCGGATCCAACTGATCTAATAAACCTTAGGTTAAAGGGTACACATGGTTTGATAGCCCTTTGGGCATAGTTATGATGGTTATTTTTAATTAATTGTTCCACTTTGCATTAATAACCTCTGTCTCAAAATTCGTTTACACAGGACTCTCTTTATTGGTAGTCCCGCCCTACATGTGGGGCATGGTGAAACTGATGAAAGGTGAGAGAGCACCATCCTTTGCCAATCCCTTTTGGGACTCTCCAAGTGAGGGTCTTCTTTGAGTCCTTCTTCAGGACACTTAAGGGCCAGTCCCCTTTGGGAGAGGTCAAGCTCCAAGTCTTCTATAAGCATAGAGTCCTTTTGGGCTCTTCTGGCTTCCAGATTCAAGAGAGAAGATGGAAGAGGCCAACCTCATTTTACGTTGCTGAAGGAAAAGACTGGAAAGACTTGAGAGGAGCCAGAAGTCTCCATCTCGTCCCTATTCCCAGATTCCTACACTAGAGACAACAAGGAATTTCTCCTTAGGTGAAAACAAGAATTCTCTCTTGGGTAGGGTAAGTTATCTTGCTTCCAATGGGAGATCTCCTTTGCTCTGTATAATCTGAAATTTATTCTCCTATGTATACCATTTCTGATTTCTATTTTGCCATCATTTGGATAAATGGGATTTTTTGCTATTTGCTATGTGTATTCATTATGGAATGAGTGTTTGGGGAGAAAGGGAACAAGCTTGGTCAAGTTTGGGGTTCCCTGACAAAATTATCAGAAATTAGATGGACCTGATCATATATCCTAGACTAATATTATTCAAGGGGGCATAAACATCAGAAATCCCCCTCTGTGAAGAGAGCAGAGTGTTAGTCTCCATTTCCAACCTCCTATTTCCCCTCCTAATAGGAATGAATGTTTCCCTTAGGAAAGGAAGAGGTTAGAGATACCTATTCTGGGGCGGCTAGGTGGCGCAGCGAGTAGAGTATTGGCCCTGGAGTCAGAAGGACCTGAGTTTGGATCCAACCTCAGACACTTAATGCACACACAAACAGAAACCTAGCTGTGTGACCTTGGGCAAGTTACTTAACCCCAATTGCCCTCAAAAAAAAAAAAAAAGAAATACCTATTCTGCCTCCCTTTGAAGTACAAGGGAGTACACACAAGTATAGCCCTCATCATATGTGAAGCCTTACTACACATGTGAACCCCACTCATTTTAGCTACATATTCAAAGATAGCATTGTTAAGAGAATCCTTTACCCAGAAAAAGAGCTCTGCTAAGAGCTGCCCTGTCTCCATTTAGGGAAAAGCTGTATCTGAAGTGTGAAGAAGCCAAACAATGGAATTGCCTGGTTAAAAGAAATACCCAAAATGAGGGAGTCTGTGAACCAAACAGAAAAAGTCAATCAGAAATTAGATCAGTTGGAGCTGATGCAAAAACTGAGGGGAGACTCAAATGTTCTGGGATAAGGGTTGGGAGACCAACTCCCACAGGGTTTTTCTGAGGGTAAAAGTGAAAAAAAAAAGAAGTGACAAGAAAATAGTGGTCATAGCTATAGAAGAGAAGGAGAAAGCTGGAAGGAACCTCCAGAGACCATAAGGATAATCAGAGCATTATTGACTGCATTTTACACATAGACTAATTAATTTGTCTAAGCTAATGCAGCTTACCAATACTCAGGAAAAACTGAGAGAATTTGAACAATTTTCATGGGAAGGGGGAAAGAACAAAGAAGAAATCCATTCTGTATTTTTAGCTCCAGAAAGCAAAAATTGAACTAAATAGAAGTAAAAAGTAGACATATTTAAACTCTATCTAAGGATATATGACAAAATAATAGCCACCTAACAACAAAATGACTGTCTTGTGAGGTAGTAACCTCTCCTTCCCCCCCCGCCCAACTACACCACCTTTGCCCCCATAACTAGAGTTAGTCAAACAGAGCTAGATCACTATCAGGCCTGCTATAGAAATATGACATTTGGAATCAGAAAACCTAGGTTTCAATCTTAGCTCAAACACTTTCTGTATGATGAGACTTCTCAGAACTTCAGTTCCTCATATACGAAATAAAGACAATACATGCAATGCCTTCCTTGTACACTTGCTATGAGGAAAACTCTTTACAAACCTTAAAACTCTAAATAAATCCAAATATTATTATTATTACCATTATTACTGCTATTACTACTATATATTTTGAAGAGATTTAACTCTGATGACTCCTAAAGTCACTTAGGAGGCTATGAGGTACAGTGGTAAGAGCACTGACTCTGGAACCCACTCAACCTGAGTTCAACCTCTCCCTGATAATTCCCATGTGACATGACAAGTCACTTGAGTTTCCTATGCCTCAGTTTCCTCACCTATAAAATAAAGGGTTGGTCTACCTGGATCCTTGGGTTCTTTCCATCTCTACATTTATGATACTTTGATTTCTAGAAGCTGCCCTTAGTCCATGGAAACCTCAGCTTGCAATAAGACACACATTTTTTCTGGTCCAAATCTTTTGGATTTCCCTTTCCATTTCCAAAGGAGATGATGCTAGTGGGTGATAACTTCAAAAATGCAAATGACTTAGCTCCAGGTCTTGGGCACACACCTCTTCAAGTTGAAAAGTTCTTAGAATTGGATTTTAAAACCAGCACTTAAAAAGTTTTTGTATGTCAGTGATTTTTTGCTACTTTAATCAACACTAAAGATTTCTCAGTTCTTGAAAGCTGTCATATTCATGTTGGTTCAAACAATTGCTTTTTACTGTTCAATATCTTTTTGGATGATTAGAGGTCATGTGGTGTGATGAAAAAAGCACTGGATTGAAGTCAGAAAATTTGAATTTGGGTCCTACCGGTGTCAGTTCTAGCTACAAGTCTTTGGATAAGTCATTTATCCTCTTTAAGCCTCCAGTTCATCATGTGTAAAACAGGTAAAACAATAATGGCACTGCCCACTACACAGTGCTATTGTGAATATAAAATTGGACAACACATGAAAGCACACTTTGCAACTGCAGATTGCTATGTAGCTGTGAGTAGATATGAGAAAAACCTAGCTAAACCGGATGCAGGTCACCTCCCCTCTGCTCTGGATGTCAGCCATTTTTAATATTATTTTAGTTCAACTAAAATAAATAAGCTCAAGAGCTCAGCTGTACTTCATCAAGTTTTTCAAGATTTAGAGAAATCCTCTTCTGAATTAATCTGTGGTAAATAAAAACTTGGGCAGGTAGGTGGCTGCACTCAGGAAGATCTGATTTCAGATCTGGCCTCAGATACTTATATTAGCTGTGTGACTCTAGGGAAGTCACTTAACCCTGTTTCTCTCATTTTCTTCATCTGTAAAATAAGCTGGAAAAGGAAATAACAAACCACTCCAGTATCTTTGTCAAGAAAACCTTAATGGGGTCACAGAGTCAGACATGACTAAAACAGCTCAACAACAATAACAAAAATAAAAGCTTCTCTCAAACATTTTCCTCAATATACATTACTAAAATATTGTTTTCTTGATGTCAAGCAGAATTCAAAGAATACTAATTGTTGGATCTTGTAATATATCTATATATGTGTGTATGTATATATGTATGTACATATGTATATATATATTCTCTTTTGAGAGACCAAAGAGAACTTTGCAGACATCGACAGTTACATTTTCTAGACTGATAATATCATTTGATCTTCCTTCCATAAAAAGCTGCCCTTTAGGGGGGCAGAGCCAAGATGACGGAGTAGAAACAGCATTTCCAATGTGCTCTGTCCCACACAAATTTCAAACAATGTGAAAGGGGACTCCAAACAACTTCTGGAGCCACAGCACCCACAGAACAACACAGAGAAGCTAACCTCCTGCTGAGGACAGCCCAGCAGCCCTGCAGGATGCGGCCAGCACAGCGCTCTGAGAGCAGGCAGCACAGCACTCTGGGAACTGACAGCGCAGTGCTCTGGGAGCTGAGCCCAGGTCCGCGGTTTTAGCCCCAGGGCTGCTCGGCCTTCAGCTGGCTGGAGGGACCCCAGAACACCACCAATTGTGGCGATTCCAGAATTATCAGCACAGATATGCCTAGGACAAAGTGAGAGGTTAGTGCCCTATGGACTTTGGGACCAGTATTTGGGGAACTCATGGCTGCCTCCCCTGGGGGCGAAAAGCTGCTGAAGAAACAGCTGCACAGGGGGCGGCTAGGTGGCGCAGTGAATAGAGCGCCGGCCCTGGAATCAGAAGGACCTGAGTTCGGAGCCGGCCTCTGACACTTAATCCGCACAAACAAAAAACCTAGCCGTGTAACCTTGGGCAAGTTACTTAACCCCAATTGCCCTAAAGGGGCGGCTAGGTGGCGCAGTGAGTAAGAGTGCCGGCCTCGGAGTTGGGATGACCCGAGATCAGATCCGGCCTCAGAAAATGAGCACCCACACATAAATAATGACTAGCCGTGTAACCTTGAGCAAGTTACTTAACCCCAATTGCTTTAAAAAAAAAAAAAAAAAAAAAAAAAAAAAAACAGCTGCACAGAAGCCATTTTGCAGTGTCAGTAGTGGCTCTAGCTCCTGGTCTGCGAACTGTAGGGAGATCCAGCAATCAGTCTGGGGGTTAATCGCTCTTGCTTTAAACTGCCTAGATCCGGATTGTGGTCTGGGGGGAAAGTTTGGGGTGGGTATCCAACTTGCCAGAGTGGGTGGAGGCTTTACAGAGGCCACCCAACTGGCAGAAGTTGTGAAGACCCCACGTTTGGGCGGAAGCTCCCCTGTCTGGTGGCAGAGTCCTACTGTGGCAACAAGCCCAAAATTCAAGTAATTAAGTGGCAACATGCCTAGGCAAATGAAACAAAATAAACAGAAAAGTTCAACATTGGACTCCTATTTTAGGGGCAAAGAGGCTCAAAGCATGGAGGAGGACTGTGAGGTCAGAACTCCTGCACCAAAAGCCTCAAATGAAAATACAAGCTGGCTACAGGCCATAGAGGACCTTAAGAAGCAGATAAGAGAAGTGGGGGAAAATTTGGGAAGAGAAATGAAAAAGATGCAAGAAAAGTATGAAATGACAGTCAACAGCCTGACTGAGGAAAATAACACCTTAAAAAATAGACTAACTCAAATGGCAAAAGAGGCTCAGAAAGGCAATGAGGAGAAGAATGCCTTAAAAAGTCGAATTTGCCAGATGGAAAAAGAATCTCAAAAGCTCACTGAGGAGATTCATTCCTTTAGAGTTAGACTGGAGCAAATGGAAGCTAGTGACTTTATGAGAAATCAAGATACTATTAAACAGATCCAAACAAATGAAAGAATAGAAGGCAATGTGAAATATCTCATGGGAAAAACCATTGACCTGGAAAATAGATCCAGGAGAGACAATTTAAAAATTATTGGACTACCTGAAAGCCATGATCAAGGAAAGAACCTAGAAATCACCCTTCAAGAAATTCTCAAGGAAAACTGCCCTGATGTTTTAGATCCAGAGGGCAAAATAGAGGTTGAAAGAATCCACAGATCACCTCCTGAAAAAGATCCCAAAAAGAAAACTCCTAGGAATATTATAGCCAGGCTCCAGAACTCCCAGATCAAGGAGAAAATACTACAAGCAGCCAGGAATAAACAATTTCAATACTGTGGTAACACAATCAGAATAGCCCAGGACCTGGCAGCTTCTACAGTGAGGGATTGAAAAGCATGGAATATGATATTCCAGAGGGCAAAAGAGCTGGGATTGAAGCCAAGGGTCACCTACCCAGCAAAACTGAGTATCTTGTTTCAGGGGAAAATATGGTCATTCAGTGGAATAGAGGACTTTCAAGCATTCTTGAGGAAAAAACCAGGTTGAATAGAAAATTTGGCATTCAGACACAAGAAGCAAGAGATGCCTGAGAAGGTAATCAGGGAAAAGAAATCAAAAGGAACTTATCAAAGTTGGACTATTTACATTCCTATATGGAAAAGCAATAACTGTGACTGATGATATCTTTCTCACTATGAAAATAATGGAAGAAGGGTGTGTGGTCATATGAATACATATGTGAATGTGTGTGTATATGGTTACAGTTATATATGGATAGAGGGCATAGGTTGAATTTGTTGGGAAGGGAGAATACTCAAGGGATGAAATTATGAGGTGAGAGAGGAAAGTGGCAAGAGGAGATGGGGAGAGACAGGGTAGTGTAAACTATCCCATGCAGAAGAAGCAAGGGGAAGTGGTTGCAAAAGAGGGGGAGAATAAGGAAGGCTAAAAAGGCAAAATCACATTCAAACTGAATTTGGTTCAGGGAGAAAATGACATACATAGTAAATGGGATATCTCAACCTGCAGCAGGATAGGGGGAAGGGGGATGGGAGGAGGGATGATGGATAGGAGGGCATCCTTGGGGTGAGGGGAGGTTGGAAGTACCCACTATAGAAGAGGGACAGGATCATGTAGGGAATGGACCAGGTGGGGGGTGGGATGAGTGGGAGGGAATTATAAGCAGCCTTGTACAATATATCTACTATGATAATGTTTTGCATAGCTAGACATGTACAACATATACTGAATTACTTATCTCCCAAGAGGGAATGGGTGACAAGGGAGAAAGGAAATGGATCTGAAATTCGAGGTCGTAACATTAAATGTTTCAAATATATATAAATACTATTATTAATACTCTTTTGCTTGTAATTGGGAGATAAGATGTGCAGGCATTGGGACACAAAGATTCATCTTCCTCTAATGGAAAAGTCGATGGGGGTATGGGAGAAGGTATGGGAGAGAGCAGATTGGAGGAAGCGATATCTTGTGGGATTACTGCTCTGGGAGGTTGGGTAGGGGAATAATGGGGGGAAAAATGATTGTAACTCAAAATCTGGCGGAAATGAATGATGTAAAACAGAAGTTAATAAAGCATTTGTTTAAAAAAAAAAGAAAAAAAAGAAAAAACCTTGTCCTGAGAATCAATAAATGGAGTTCATAGTTCTTCCTTGAACTACCCACAAAAAAAAAAAAAGAAAATAATTGAAGAAGGGTACATGGCATATGTTCACAGGTATACATGGATAGAGGGCACAGGTTGAATTTGATGGGAAGGGATGATTCTTTTTTTTTTTTGGAGGGCAATTGGGATTGGGTGACTTGCCCGTGGTCACATGGCTGGGTTTTTGTTTGTCTGTTGGGTGTCTGGGGCCGGATCAGAGCTCAGGTCCTTCTGACTCCAGGCCCAGCACTCTGCTCACTCCGCCACCTAGCCGCCCCAAGGAAGGGATGATTCTTATGGGCTGAAGTCAAGAGGTGAGAGAGGAAAGTGGCAAGAGGAGATGGAGAGAGACAGGGTAGGGTAAACTATCTCATGTAGAAGAGGCAAGGGGAAGTAGTTTCAGGGGAGGGGAAGAACAAGAAGGCAAAAAGGCAAAAGCATATTCTCATTGAAGTTGGCTCAAGGAGAGAATCACATACATACTAAATGGAATATCTTACCCTCACTCTCCTGAGTAGGGGAAAGGAGGATGAGAGGGGGGATGATGGAGGGGAGGGCATTCTGGGGGGAGGGGAGATTGGAAGTACCCACTATCAAAGAGGGACAGGATCAAAGTAGGGAATGGACCAATTGGGAGGTGAGATGGGTGGGAGGGAAATATAAGCAGTCTTTTACAATATATCTACTATGGTAATGTTTTGCATAGATATACATGTACAGCACATACTGAATTGCTTATCTTCTCAGAGGGAGTGGGTGACAAGGGAGGAAGGGAATGGATCTGAAAATCGAAGTTTTAAAATTAAATGTTTCATAAGATGTCCAGGCACTGGGGCCCAGAGATTCACCTCCCTCTAATGGCAAAGTCGAAGGGGGTATGGGAGAAGACATGGGAGAGAGCAGATTGGATGAGGGGATATCTAGTGGGACTGCTATTCTGGGGTGGTGGGTAGGGAAAAAATGGGGGGAAAATGTAACTCATAATCTGGTGGAAATGAATAATGTAAACCAGAAGTTAATAAAGCATTTGTTTAAAAAAAAAAAAGTCAGCTGAGCATTGCTGTTGTCTCAGATACTCTCCTCATATTTATCTTTTTAAAAACTTGATGATTTAATATATCTTAGCTATAACCATTGAAAGATATGACCATATAAACAGCTAATTTTGAAATGACTGTTACAAGTCGCTTCCTGTCTAAGATATAATCAATTTCATTTTGCGTTGTGTTATTGTTGGTTTCTTGCCACTTTTAGTTCTTCTGACTTTTCTGAAGTTTTAATCATCTTTCATTTGTGGATTTCTAATTCACTTAAATTAAATTAAATTTGTATTTGTTAAGTGAAAAAAATTATCTTTAGGGTATAATCTTTCTATTCCAGTAAGTCATATCCTTGACCCAAATTGGAAACTCCACTCCCTGAGCCTAGCAGAAAAGAAAAAATGAACAGACCAAGAGGACCCCATTTCTCAAGGGTCATATAACCTCAGAGGGGGAAGGCCTCATTGTCCTTCTCCTGACAGCATGGCCTCTTTACCAAATACTATCATATCACTAGAACAGAGTTGAAGACAATGAGGCCAAGAGTGACAAGAAGAGGTAGCCAAAGCTCCTAGACCTGAAGATGCCAACAATTCTGGCTATGCAACCAACAGAGAAAGACTCCACCCAACCAAGTGACCAGCCAACTGGAACTACTTACAGAATATCTATACCTGTTCTAGTCTGTCCCAGGTATTTCCTTTTCACATCATCACAATTTTCCTGACTGCAATACCGTGGAGTATATGGAGAAATGCCATCTCAAGTGGTGCAGTCATATGCCAGACCCCTATTACCCTTGTTTGACTATAAATACTTCCCCTATCTCTAGTTACAAAGGGTTTTTACTTCCTTGCTCCTCTAGTTTGCCTATATGATCTTTTATATGTAGGTCATATGTTCATTTGGAGCTTATTGTGACATATGGTGCAAGATGCTGGTCTAAGCCCAATTTCTCCCACATTTCTTTCCAATTTTCCCAACAGTTTTTGTCTACTACTATTTACACTAGAAAATGGAATAATTGGGTTTATTGAATACTATGATGCTATTTTCTCTTGATTCTGTATGTTGTATACCTAGTCTGTTCCACTGATTGACTTTTTTAAAAATCAGTACCAAATAGTTTGGAAGATAGTTTGAAATCTGGTACTGGTAGTCCCTCTTCTTTACTACTTAAAAAAAAATTATTTCCCTTCATTTTCTCTGTCTTTTGCTACTTCATATTAATTTTATTATTTTTTCTAATTAAGGTCTCTCTAATTATTGAGGTTTATATTTCTGTGAAGAGTGTCCTATAGTTATATTCATATCATTCCCTTATGTGACTTGGTCAATAGTCCCAAAAATATTTTAAATGTCATGTATCTATTTTTAATAGAATTTCTCTATCTCTTTCTGCTGGATTTTGTTGGTTATATCTACACAAGTCACTTTTTTCTGTTCTACTTTGTGTATAAATGTTCTTTTTTTGTGTGTTCATTGAGTTCAGAGTAAAAAATATTTTTAAAATAAAAGAAAAATGATAATAGTTGTTCACATTTATATAAGCTTGCTGTTTCATTGTTTTCTTAGGTTATCCCACTTAAGTCTTATAACCTCCTACAAGATAGGAGTAAATAATGTAAATATTTTTATCTTCATTTTACTTTTTAGGACAGACACGTTAGCACAGTATTATCTGTGCAGGGCAGAAACCACTAGCTCCAACCTAACTCCTTCGGTGTTGCTAAATGACTCCTTAGTGAATTCTGAGGTAAGTATTATGACACTTATACCAAATGCTATGAAAGTAGGACAAAGAAATTAACTTGCCTACACTGAAAAGTAAAGTCTGGGGACATTCCATTGTGGAAAGGAAAAATGGATGAATGAAATTAGAGAAAGACAAAGAGAAAGAGACATAGAGAGAGAGACAGGGACAGAGAGAGATAGAGAGAAACCTGAAAGGTACTTGAGGAGGTCTTTTGGGTACCAGATTATCAAGAGCTAAACGTTATGTTGATTAGTCCCAATGAATTTAGGGGCATTCTCCTGAAAAAGTGATTTCCACTTTGAAGAAGCAAACTCAGCAGAAACTGACTCCTCCAGCAGGTGGCAATAGCTACTCAATGAAGAAACAGCAGGAGAGCCCCATGGGGAAGCAATGAGGCACAACTGACCTCTGGGAGATGGACCTATAAAATGTACTTCATCATGCCACAGTAGGAATGTGAGTTGTCTAGGGCAAATTCCTTATCTCCCTATCAAAGGAATCTTCAGGTGTTTATACGTTTATTGTATAGGGCGTGGGCATGGTAATAATTTTGTAACTTTAGTCCATCATATTATTTACTTTGCTATTCTGTCACAATTAAAAGCTTTGCAATTTTATTTGTAGTTCCTTAGACCCATTGGAAAAGAGTGTATTGGACTGGGGGTTGAGCAGTGGCAAAGCCAAACCTTTGATGGAGGAAGATTACTTGGGCAGAAGTGGGAAAGATGAATTAGAGAGAGAAGAGTCTGAAAAGAGAATTCCTAGTTATGAAACTATTACAAAAGTCCAAACAAGAAGTAATAATGACCAGTGCTATGCTGATAGCAGCAAGAACAAAGAGAATAGGGTGGATGCAAAGAAATCATAGATGCAGAATCAAATGGTCCGAGTTTTGTTTGTTTGTTTTGCTTTTTTTGGAGGGCAAATGGGGTTAAGTGACTTGCCCAAGGTCACATGGCTAATTTTTTGTGTTAAGTGTCTGAGGCCGGATACGAACCCAGGGTCCTCCTGACTCCAGGGCTAGTGCTCTATTCACTGCACCACCTAGCCGCCCCAGTCTGAGGTTTTTTTTAACCTGAGTAATTGGGAGAATCCTGGTATCATCAAGAGATACAGGAATTAGGAAGAATGGAAGGGCTAGGAGTGATGATGAATGTGGATGATGGATTCAATTCTGGAAAAAGTTCTTTATGGATATGTTGAACTGAAGCAATAGCAGGACCTTTAGAGAAGCTATATTTCAGTCACTTTGAAATACAACATTGGAGCACGGGTAAAAGATGAGAGATCAAAATAGATTTGGGCTTCACACATATAGGTGATCATTTGAAACCATAGGAGTGGATTAAGTCATCAGGCTAGAGAGTGTAGGAACAAGAGAAAGGTTTAAGCAAATTCTGTGTTGAGAGACGTCAAAATTTAGGAGGGTCAAGTGCAATCACAGAATACAAGGGAAGAGAGAATATTATATAAAGAAGAGGATAGTCACTAGTATCAAATGCTATAGAGATCACAGGGAAAAAATGATCATTGGATTTGGTAATGAGCAGTTACAGCAGAATAGTAAAGAGAGACGCTAGATTGCCAAGAGCTGAGAAATGGGCAAGAGAATGGAGATAGTGAATGGAGATTACTAGTTTCTAGGAGCTTGGCAGTGAAGGGGAGGGAACCATAGGCTTATTTCCTGAAGGAATATCAGGGTAAAAGGAAAGTCTTATTAGAATAGGGATGATCTCAACACATTTGTAGGTAGAGGGAAGGAATCACTACAGGGTGTAATGAAAATGCAGATTTAAAGATCTTCCCTGCCCCTAGGCCCTTTGATTGGCTTAAGAGACTTTGATTGGCTTTAAGAGACTCTGAAAATCTTCCTTGATTTGAAAATATGCTCTGCCTCCTAATAGGCTGAATGTGGTCACATGGAGCCTGCGGTAGGAGGCTTGGTTTTCAGGAATGACGACACCTTGATGCTGTGTGTCAAGAGGGTGGTTACATTCTCTGAGCCAGGAGAAGACTATATAATCCCTGATGAGAGGCTTTGCTTTGGGGCTCACTTTGAGAAGTGTTGTGTGATTTGACCAGATGAGATTCTGGGAAGCCGATGTTGAGAGCCCCCTGGTTTTGAAAACCCAGATGTTGATGTTTCCCTCTCTGGTAACTGTGATTTAGTATTGATAATGGTTGGACAGTTTGGAAGCCTGTCTGCTTGATCTGTTTGTTTCTCTGTTTTGAAACTACTGTCTGTATACTCTGAAGTTTGGGGTTTTTTCTCCTGAACTAGGTAAATGATATATGTTTGTTTGATTAAAGTAAGCTTGTTAACTGATTTTGAGTTGCTTTCCTTTTGAAAAGCCGATCTAAGAACCTGTGTTGGCAGTCACCCTGGGGATATTGGGGTGCTTGCTGCTACACAGGGAGAGTGAAAATAAAAGAAAAATGGAACAATTGCTGGAACAAATGCCAGAAAAGATGAGAGGGAATAGGAATAATGGCCTAGGTAGAGAAGTGAATTTTGGCAGAGAATAGGATTACCTCTTATTCTGGGACCAAAGGGAAGATGGGAATGGGTGAGTATATTAAGACATTTGGAAGCTGTCTCAAAGTTCACCATTTGGAGACTGACTTCTTACTTTGACTATTTGAAATGTTAGTCCTGGCTGTATTTACATACTGTAATGAAGGTGGACACCTTCTTTAATTATTTACATCATCCAATATCTTCTAAACCTATAATAGTAAAGAACAAATGAACAAACCAAAAAGTTCCCATTTCTCAGGGGGCCACATGGGCTGTTCATGTCCTAGATACCCCCAATTTCTTTAAGAACAGCAACGCATGTGTCAGTCATTCATTCCACCTTGGCTATGTAAATACAACATTTTACAGGAAAATTTATACAGTATTTCAAAATGGTAAAAAGGTTCACCCGCTGGTTGGTGACCTTGTACTTGAAACTGTGTTTATAAAAACTTGGTGAGGGTATAAACAAAGAGTAAAAAGTTTGTGCCACAGTTGACTCAGACTACCTGGTTGCTTCTGTAGACATATTATGGCTCTGATTTAAATCTTTAGGAAACATACTGCTCTTGTGGATAGAGTCAGAAGACCCAGGCTCGGACCCAGGTTTCCCCACTCATTGACTCTAATATTACAAATATATATATGTATCAGTCTGGGAGGGAAAATCCCTCAGAGTTTCTGGCCAGAACAGAAAACAATTGCTATTTATATTCATTCTAAGCCATCAAAACCTAATTCTCTTCAAGAAGAAGGAATAACAACTACTATTGAGCAGTCATTGAAGCTATCTGTACCTTAGTTCTTCAGTTTGTAAAATAAAGACATTAACATGCACAGATTGTTGAGTTTAAGGCCTTGTTGATTTGAAATTCTGAATGCAAGAAGCAAGATGGGAAAGAAAGTGTCTGGAATGTGGCAGCCTTGCAGTCATGCCATATGAGGATTAGTTGAAGGAATTGGGCATATTTTGCCTAGAGAAGAGAAAATTTACACAAAGCATTGTCCATGTCTTCATGTACATGGCCATTTATTGAGTATGTGGTAGAGGGGATTCTTGTTAAGGTGAGACTTGAACATGATGGTTTCTAAGGTTCCTTTCAATGTTAAGATTCTGTGATGCTGATACCTTCTAAAGAGTTTGAGGTTCAGAAATAATTTCCTTTTCCTAAGAAAATTATATGTTTGGGGAAGGGTTAATGGTGAACAGGCTTTTACTATTCCTTTACTTTCCAAATGGGGCAAATTTGGTAACCAAGTATATTTTCTAATAATAACTTTAAAATTGCATTTTGATCAGGTGCTCAATAAATACTAGCTCAATTTATTTGAACAGATTTTTTTTCAACATCTTTTACTAGCTAAGACTGTAGTATATGAAGAACATCAGCCTGGAAACCATACAGAAAATATGCTATGTTTTTCTAGAAACCTATGAACACTAAATGTAGATTTGTATAGTGCTCATAAACCATGACTTTTATGGGGGTGTGTAGATTTGTATAGTGCTCATAAACCATGACTTTTATGGGTGTGTGTGCGTGTGTGTGTGTGTGTGTGTATGTGTGTTTGTAAGTAAATGAGACAAAGTCCTGGCCAAAGTCCTTTTGGCTGTCACAACATAATCAGAAAGTAGGTCAGAATATGAAAACAAGGAGCTGATCTTTGTCACAGAAATGGAAGAAAGGGAGGAATCAGCCTTGAGACTCACTAGATGCCCTGAGTTTAAATAAATGGTTGGCACGTTAAGGAGGCCTGAACAGTTTGAGTGCCCACAGAAGTTCCTAAAGATACTTTAGTATGGTTCCATGATACTATAACTTTTTATTTATATGAAATGTGAAAATAACCTGACAAGTAGAAAGCATTTTTCAAAAATAAGGCCTCATCATTATCTGAGTTGATGATCTCTTTTACAAAAGGCAAAATTTCCTAACATAGCTATTTAAAATAGAATGAACTGTCCCAGAAAGGTATATTCTGTCACTATCACATCTTCTTACTATTTAACTGAAGTTAGATTATAAAATATTCTTCAACTCCATGAAGTAATCCAGTTTTAGAAGCCAAGGAACAAAAACAGCCCCAACCATAAGACTAAATAATTTATCAGTGATTGACAAATCACTAATGCTATAATAATACTAATACCTCATTTTTTATAGCAAATTAAGGTTTAAAAAAATTTACATATGGGGTCATCTAGGTGGGGCAGTCAGTAGATCGAGGGCCCTGGAGTCAGAAGGACCTGCGTCCGGATCCGGCCTAAGACACTTAACACACACAAACAAAAAACCTAGCCCTGTAACCTTGGGCAAGTTACTTAACACCAAGTGCCCTCCAAATAGAAAAAAAAATTTACATACATTATCTCATTTGTCCCTCACAACAAATCTGAGAAGTTGGTGTTATTATTATCCCCACTTAATATTATTATTCCCCCCCCCCCATATTATTATACCACTGAGGGTAGGAAAGATTAAATGAGTACTCAGAATCAAAAAGCTAGTAAGTGTCTTAGATTCCAAATTCAAGTTTTTCCTGATTCTAAGTCTAGTAGTTTACTCCTTTACACAAAAAAAGGATACAGGCATATGTATGCCAATAAGCCTCACCCCTCCCCTCCAATTTCACAGTTGACCGTTCCAGTCTGGGAGAATCAGGGCAGCACAGTTGGCAGTTTCAGGAAAACCAGTCCTATCTAGAACTTCAAGCTAGGTTCAAAGAACGTAGGAAACTGATTATTAATTAACAGTGACCTCCTGCAAAAGTCACTCACAGCAGCCCAATTTGGAGGTGATAAGACTCAGATGAAAGTCCAAGCTCTAGTATATCGTCTTTTTGACCCAAAAAGATAGTTACATGTGCAAGCAGACTGAACAGGAAGGAGAATGCGAAAATGATCTTTCCTCTACCTTCATCAAGGTAGTGGGGTGACAGAGAATGGTCAAATCAAAATGGTAGATAGGGAATTATATTCAAGCTAAGTAAGGAGGTGGTAAGAGAGCATCTAGCTGCCTTTTGGTGAATTCAAATCAGTTGGCCCAGATAAACTACATCCTCACATTCTGAAAGGTACTGAAGGAAATGGAAGATGGAATTGCTGAGTCACTCTCATTTGAAAGATCATGGAAAGCAGGAGGGGTACTACAAGACAGGAGAAAGGCAAATGTTGCCTTAGGATTAATGTAACCTGGTCAATCAGAGGAATACTGTATATAGTTTAGACTTTAGCAAAACATTTCATGAAGTATCACCTGCAATTCTTTTGGAGCAGATGGAGAAATGTGGAATAGATTATAGTATAAGCAGATGAACTCAAAACTGGTTATAGTATAATCAGATGAACCAAAAACTGGTTGCCAGACTTAAAGAATAGCCACATCATCATGGAAGAAAGAATTCTGGGGAAGGCCAAGGGATCTTTGTTCGGCAATGTGCTGTTTAACAATTTTATCAATGACTTGGATAAAGGCACAGATGGCATATTAATCAAATTTGCTGATGACACGAAGTCAGGACTGATACCTAACACATTGGATGACACTGACAAACAGATATTGATGGGCTTGCCCATTGGACAGAATGTATTAAGACAAATAAAACAGTTTCAAATATAAAATTTTATACTCACATTCAAATAATTGACTTCACAAGCACAAGACAAGTAAGGGATGGTTAAACAGCAATTCTGAACAAAAAAAGATCTAAGGATTTCAATATTAGTCAATATTGTAAAATGTAACCAAATAAAAGTAAATTAAATTAAAAAACCAACCAACCAAACAAACAAACAAAAAAATCCCACCCTAATGAGACAGAGCTACACTAAGAGAGGTATAGTTTCCAGGAATAAAGAAGTGAAAGTCCAACTCCACTCTGCCTTGGATAAACTACATTTGGAGTATTGTGTTCATGGGCACTAGAGTTTAGAAAAGACACTGATAAACTAGGGAATGTCCAGAAGAAAGCACCCAGTATGTTGAAGGGCCTAGAGTCCATGCCATATTAGGATATGTTCAAGGTATGTTCAAGGCATGGAGAAGAAAAATTCGGGGTGTGTTCAAATATTTTAAAAACTTTGGCATAAGAAAGAATTACTAGTCTTTTTATGTTTGATAAATAGATTCAAATATTTTAAAAGCTCAGCAATAAGAAATATTTATTAGTTTGGTCTTTTTTCCCCATCTTTTGTCCTAGTGTACTGAACTAGAGGCCATGGGTAGAAATTGCAAAGAGGCAAATTGAAGCTTAATATAGGAAAATGTTCATCACAATTAATTTTCTGAGGTGGATTGTACTTCCTTGAGAGGTATTGGGTTCCCCCTCTCTGCAGGTGTTCAAGGAAAGACTAGAGGACAATTTATTTGGTACATTATTGTAGAGAATTTTTTTTGGTGGGAATAAGTTTGGCTAGATATATATTTAAAGTCTCTTTCAATTCTGAAATTCCATGATTCTGTGATTTTGAGAAATTCTACTTCTGATATTTATTAGTTGGATGACTAACCACATACATACATTCATTAGTTTTGTATTTTTAAATGTTTCTCTTTGGTTTCTATTTATTCAGTCTCATTATTAAGAGGCAACTAAGTGCTGTGGTAGATAGAGTGCTGGACCAAATATCAGGAAGACCTGAGTTCAAATTCAAACCCTGACTCTAGTGGTGTGCCTGGGCAAGTCACTTAACACCTATCAGCCTCAGTTTCCTCATCGGTACACTGGTTAAAATAATAGTACTTACCTCCCAGTGTTGTTAGGAGAAAATGACATAATATTTGTAATGAACTTTGTAAACCCTAAAACACTCTGCCTTTCCTCAACCCTAAACGTGCCCCCACACCTCAGTTTCACCACGTATAAAACTGACTGGCCCTCCCTCCAGGAGCCCAGACATCAGTTTCCCCATGTGGTCAAGGGTAAAGTTGGCTCACCAGAAGTCAACACATCCTGTAAGTCAAGCTCACTGCCCAAGACTCTACACCAACCTCTCCAGGCAAATTAGCCACAAAGGACCTAAGAAGGAAAGAAGGAAAATGTAAACCACTTCCAGAGAAAAAAACTGATAAATAGAAGTATACACACCATAGTTTCACTCAAAGAGGGAAGAAGCTCAGTTTCACCATTCTGCTGCTACTTGGTTTCTGGTTTCATCCATAATGAGCCTTAGCTAGAAGCCCCACCCAGAAGACTCCTGCCTCAGTGCCTGTACTTGTGTCTAGGTTGGGTTGGGTCCTCTAAAGAGCAGAGAGAAGCTAGTTGAGGAATTTCCCTGAATGCACTTATGCAGAAGCTTCCCCTCCCCCCACATGCTATGGTTACTGTATGAGTCCTCCAAAGAGCAGAGAAAGGCTGAAGGTTTGACAAGACCCACATCATGTAACAGCAAGCACCCTAGCATATACCCAGAATGGCCTGCTAGCACAGGTTCTTTAAGCTGCTTTTCTAGGAAAGACTGCTCAAAAAGGGGTTAACAATTCTACTTCTAATTACATTCACCAGTTCAGGGGAACGGTCAGCATCCTGAACCTAAACATCAGAGAAAATACAAGCAGAGAATTTAGAATAAAGACCAACAGAATGGGCTCTGACTGCCTGAATCAAAGCAATATTGCTATATGCTTTACACTGGATTGAGAGAACCTTTACATCTGAGCATTTGGGAGTCTGAACATAGAGCTACTCAGAGTCTCAACCAGAAA
This sequence comes from Gymnobelideus leadbeateri, assembly GCA_011680675.1. Lineage (NCBI taxonomy): Eukaryota > Metazoa > Chordata > Mammalia > Diprotodontia > Petauridae > Gymnobelideus > Gymnobelideus leadbeateri. The sequence continues at coordinate 265,308 of WOXC01004562.1, read as the reverse complement.
ATCAAACCATCCTTCTCATAAGTGAACCCCCCAAAGCAAAATACCAACTCAGAGTATATATACACTTCTAAGAGCCAGAAGGCATCACAACCCTTGTAACTCAGTGCCTAATTAGGTTGTACCAAAATATGTGAAAGCCTTCCTACAAGCAAGCATCCCCTAATCAATCTTCCTTTTAAGTGAGTTCTTCCCCCAATGGGCTCCACATGAGGCCTATTAATGGGCGGGGAAGATCTTATTATCCTATTAACATTATACCTCACCACCCCTGTTGTTGTTATTATAGTTGTTGTTGTATCTGCAAAATGGAGACAATAACACCTCTAGTCTTTACCTTGCCAAATTGCTGTAAGGATCAAATTTAATTATAGATACCTAGAAATTTACATATACACATATACATATATGTATCTTATAGCACCATATAAATATCAGTTATTATTAAAAGATTGTTAAATGACAAAGTCCAGAGGCAAAAAGGTCTTGAGAAGTTAGAATGATAAGCCAAATCTAATAAGATAAAGTTTATTATGTATTTGTGTAAAGTCCTATTCCACAACAGGTTCTGATGCCTCATTGTGGCATGGAGGTAATTTTTCTGGAAAGCAACGTATACTAAAATTGTAAATTCTACTAAGTAGGAATAGCGTCAGGTAAAGTCCCCATGAAAGACTTGTGTTTGCAAGAACTGGAAATTGAGAGGATGCCCATCAACTGGGGAATGGTTAAGCAAGTTGTGATATATGATTGTGATGGAATACTATTGTGCTATAAGAAGTGATGAGCATGATGGTCTCAGAAAAACCTGGAAAGACTGACATGAAATAATGAAGAGTGAAATGAGCAAAACCAAGAGAATGTTGTATACAGTAAAAGCAATATTGTTCAACAAAAAAAACTGGGAACAACTAAGTTATTTTAAACTCAAATCAACTACAAAGGACCTATGAAGGAAGATGTTATCCACCTCCAAAGAAAGAACTGATAAATAGAACAATGCATAGTATGATTTTATGCACACACCTGCACACACACATAAACACACAGAGGAATTAAAGACTTTTGGCCCATTTCCTCATTAAATGTCCACCAATCAGGGTTGAGTTTCACTTGTCAGTGGAGTTCTATTTCAGAAGGAATTTAAAGTATTTCAGGGTCTCCCTTGGGGTCTTGGGTTACTAAGAGAAACCACTGACCCTCAATTTATTGATTGCTGGCAAACCTAATTAATAAATTGATTATTAATTAGCCAGAAATTCTGTCTCTCCTGGGGCTTTCTTTCATCACATAATCTAATGATGGGAGTCCATGGAAATAAGGGGAAGAGGATACTAAGAACCCTTCAGTTTTTAGATCATCTATAAACATTGAATTAAACAATTGCTGGTACTCATTTGTATGAGATGCTTTTCCAGTTGTACCTGAAACACTAGCAAGACCCAAGTAACAATTTAGAAGTGAACCCTTTATTGGCACCATGTTAGCTGACATGGTGCCTCCCCAATCATTCAGCAGCCAACCGGAGGCAAATCTTCAGCTTTTAAAGTCAACCCACAAGGCCAATGGCTAGGTATTATGTAAACAGGAACTGCAGAGGCCAAAATCAGTGATTGGTTAGTACACATTTTGAAACTCCCGAAGGGTGCCAAGTCTCCCTAGAGAGGGGTAGCTAAACCAGGCAGTCTTCCCACTTCTGTGAAGGAGAGCTGATTGGGGGAAGGGAAAGAATGGGGCTAGGTATAACACAGTGACCAATAAACTAACATTTCTAAAGGAAACAAGTCATATTGACACACTCTTTATAATCCAGAAGATATAAGGAAGCTGCAGTTAAACAGAAGGATGACTCAGAAACAAATAAAGATACTGGTAGATTTAGTCTTATTGTGTGCCCAGAGATAAAGAGAAGCCACATGTCATGGGACAGTCAGTCATCTTTCCCTGAAGGGCTCAGCATTTATTACCATATGCAAAAAGAACACTACCAAGATAAGTACAGCTTATCAAGACAAGTAAAGCTTATCAAGATAAATGGTAACAGGGGCGGCTAGGTGGCGCAGCGAGTAGAGCACTGGCCCTGGAGTCAGAAGGACCTGAGTTCAGTTCCAGCCTCAGACACTTAAAGCACACACAAACAAAATCTTAGCTGTGTGACCTTGGGCAAGTTACTTAACCCCAATTGCCCTCCAAAAAAAAAAAAAGATAAATGGTAACAAACTGGAAACAGTGGGTACTCATCAATTGGAGAATGGTGAAACTGAGTTTTTCCTCACTTTGAGTTGGGTTATGGTTCACAGCATCACCTTCATGGGAAGTGTTGCCTTCTGGTGCAGATGGTCTCTGTATAATTAATTGATAGTTTCTTTTATTTAGGGTCCACTGAAGTAAACAACCATCACTTCTGTCCTCTTGCTCATCAGAGTTTTGCAAAGTCTCCTATGGACAATTATAAATTGGAATTTTACTCCTATATGGGGTACATACATACATAAGCTTCAAAACAGGGAAATTCTATCAGTTAGAATACACTGAAGAATACTTAAGAATATATGAGCTGGAAGTGAAAGAAGATTTCAGCTCAATGAAGAAAGGCCTGGCAAAGGGGTCATCTTCTTTTACCAGTCTTGAGTTTGGCAAGTACTGGAAATCAAGGGATATGACATTTGGGGCTCCATGAAGATCTGCTATCTGCCATTTAAAAGGAGGCTCTTGCTTATCTAGTTCTCCAAAGTTTTGGCAGCTCACAGCATCACAAAACTTCTTTGGGGCACACCCAAATGAATAAAGGTATTATATAAATAAAAATAAAATATACATAAAATGAATATAATGTTATTTCTGGTGGAGAGTGAAAGAGTAGGCAGAGTAGAAGCCCATATAGCTGGGAGGACCAGGAAATTCATTACTATGAATTTTTAACTTATTCTGCAAGATTCTGGAAAGAAACTATAGGACTACCAGGAAATTCAGGAGGAGGGCATTGCCTAAGGCCAGAGAGATTCCCCCTACCCCCATCCCTGTGAAGAGAATGATCTAAAGCCAGGAGACAGAGAACTTCCCCTGCCAATAAGGATGGTGCAGAGCAAGAGTACATTTGGGGCCCTGAGCCAAGAGAGTAGGGACCTTGTGAGCTGGATTATGCCATGTTAGGAAGCAAATTGGCCATCTTGGTTTTGTGTTCTGTCTGTGAAAAGTGCCTAAGTAATAACTTGGCAAAGCACTGTAAGTATGAATCAGTGTATCTAGTAACAATAAATAAAGAACTGCTTATAGTTTAATCCAACAATCAGAACAATGCCCTCACTTAAAAATTTAGAAGTTTTGATATAATTACATATATAATAATAAGGGGAGAACATTTTAGAGCAAGAGTACAGGCCAAAGTAGATCAGGAGTCTTTGGACAACCAGAAGGTAGAAAAAAGATAACAGGGTGTATAGACGAGGCAGAAGTTAGGAAAGGGGCTCCGGAATAACGTGGAATTATGAAAAAGTCAAACTGTTTACTTTGTAGCTTTATCTAGGGCACTGATGACAACTGGGGACACCAAAATGAAGGCAATATGTTGCCCAAGCAGTCATTCCCCAATTGATAGGCATCCCCTCAGCTTCCAGTTCTTTTCTACCACAGAGAGAGCTGTTATAAATATTTTAAAACATAAAGGTTCTTTTCCTTTTTCTCTAATCATCTTTGGAAACATGCCTAGTAGTGGTATTGCTGGATCAAAGGCTATGCTGTCTAAGGTATAAATGTCTGGTCCAGGAATAGTTGGCACTTCTTGGGCTTAATGGACTTTCCACCTTTTTTTTTCCTTTTTGGAGGGCAATTGGGGTTAAGTGACTTGCCTAAGGTCACACAGCTAGTTTTTGTGTTAAGTGTCTGAGGCCAGATTTGAACTCAGGTCCTCCTGACTCCAGGGCCAGTGCTCTATTCACTGTGCCACCTAGCCTCCCTGTCAACGTACCCTTTGGACCAAGTTTGCTGTCATAGCAAATGTGGAGATCAGGGAAATTACATTCAATAGAAACAACTCTGTATCTTTGCTAAATATTCTATCTTTTTACTAAGAAAAAGAAAAATTTTAAAGACTAAATCTCCCTATCTCACCTAGCCTTGAAGTACAGTTCCTACTCACACACCTGAACCCACTGCTGAACATCACAGAAGTCCATTTCTGACCTGGATCAGTCTACTCCTCATTAGGCAGCCTGATGGTCCCCCACTCACAGGGACTCATCATTTTGCTATAGGACTGTAATGGTAATGGAATTTAAAGATCCCCTTGTATTGGCTTGGTTTTCAGGTTAAGTGTTAAAACCCAGAGCTTGTGAATCCCACTTGTGGGATGGACTTGTTGAGGTGAAGAGAGGGGGCTGAACTGGGAGGAGCTGGTGCTGTGGATTTAGAGAGGCCCAAGCAGAGAGAAGGCCCAAGCAGAGAGAGGCAGAAGAATTTTTGGGAGTCACCATCTGGAGTCTGCTGCTACTGCTGGAGAGGGAGAAATGAGAACTGAGGACTGAACTGAGAAGCATGACTGTGGTGCCGGTATTTGTTCTGTCTGTTTTGGTGTTACTTTGTCAGATTCATCTGCTGATGGAGGACGTTGCTATTGTTGCAGAAGTCCTGGGACCTTGCTGTTGGTTCAGAAGCCCTGAAAGAGGATTTTCTTGTTGTATGTTTACAGAAATCCTGGAAAAGGGTCTTGTTGATATTTTCAGGGGTCCTGGGACTGTACTGATGATTTGTGTTGACTCCTCAGACCTTGTTGTTGGGTCTAGGTTGATTTCACAGGCAGAGAGTGAATAGATGAGGACACTGGCAATGTGTATTTGTTTAAGCTGTGTCATCCCAGGAACGGAAACTGATAGAGCTTGCCTTGGGTCAAGATGAAGAAAAGACCTCTCCTTAGGTATTGAATGCTGTGACAACATTGTAACCTAGTTGTGACCTAGGGGTGAATGGTCTTCCATTACCTCTAGAGAGGATGCTTGGTGGTGATGGATGGTATTGTAATTCAGTTGTGATGCTGGGGTGGAAAACTTTTGACTTTTGTACTTTGTGGCTGACCAAATGAATGTACTTTGTTTATGATTAGAAACTAATCTCCATTGAATAGAGAGAAGACTTGGTGATTGACTAAATGAATATACTGCCCAGGGGTGGAATGCTTGGAGCTTAGTACTTTGTGATAGAATTGAGGATTTACTAAATTACTGAGTTACACATGGTGAATGCTATGTTTTTATTTTCTGTGAATATTTTGCCTTAATCTGTCATTGAATAAATGGAGTTTGCTATGCTTGTAATCCAAACCTGGAAGTTGCTTGTGCTTGGCATTACAGGGACTTAAAAGAGCTTTAGCACTATTCTCAGAACACTTCAGCACCATTTATCCACCAAATAAAGTTTTCCTGGTAGCAAGGCTTTCATGTGTGTGTCAACATGCCCAGCATATCTTTTTTTAATTGAATTTAAATTTTTTTATTCTAAGCTTTAAAATCCCACAAATGATCATTTCCATTCCCATCAGAATGCAAAAAGATGAAATGTGTGAAACTATGTCTCTGTTTCTTTCTTTTTTAAAGAGCATATAATATATTCTACCTATTACTTTCAAAACTGTCTTGTTTCCCTGGGTTTCCTTCCAGACTTCTTTCTGTTCTCTTCCGTACATTTTAAAAGATGTTTCAGTGGCTCTCTCTCTCTTTTTGTTTTTGTTTTGTTTGCTTGTTTTCATCAGAAATGTTTAACGTTCTAAAACACTGAAAATATATATTTTTCCCATGCAGGGTTATTCTCAGCTTTTCAGGGTAAGTTATTCTTTGTTGTAAGTCAATATCTTTTGCCTTTTGGAATATTGTATTCCAAGCTCTCCTCTCATAGTTAAAGTTGCTAGGTCTTCTGTGATCTTAAATGTAGTTCCCTGGTATTTGATCTGGTTTTTCATGTAGATTTTTGAGTGTTTATTTGTTGATGTGGGAACTCTAGAGTTTAGCTATGACATTCTTAGAACTTTTTCTTTTGATATTCCTTTCAGGAAGTGATCAGTGGATTCTTCCTGTTTTCACTTTGTCCTCTGCTTCTAACATATCTGGGCATTTTGATTAATGATTTAAAAAAATACAGTGTCCATACTTTTGGGGTTTTTTTAAATATGCTTTTTAGGAATTTCAATGATTTAAAAATTATTTCTGATCTGTTTTCCAGGTCAGTTGTTTCTTTAATGTGAGATATATATTTTCTTCTGGTTTTTTTCAATCTTTTGATTTTGTTCTAATAAATTTTGCTGTTTCATGGAGTTATTGATTCTATTTGGTCTAATCTAAAATTCAAAAGATTCTGTTACCTGGGTAAAGTCTTCTACTTTCTTTTTAAAACTATTCTCGGGGCGGCTAGGTGGCGCAGTGAGTAAGAACGGCCTCTGAGTTGGGATGACCCAAGATCAAATCCGGCCTCAGAAAATGAGCACCCACACATAAATAATGACTAGCCATGTAACCTTGAGCAAGTTACTTAACCCCAATTGCTTAAAAAAAAAAAAACAACTATTTATTCTCAACTAGTGTGCAATAAGAAACGATGAACAGGTAGATTTCAGAAAAACCTGGAAAGGCTTGCATAAACTGAAGCAAAGTGAAATGAGCAGAACCAGGAAAAAAAATTATATACAAGGGGTGGCTAGGTGGCACAGTGAGTAAGAGTGCTGGCCCCGGAGTTGGGACGACCCAGGATGGGATCCGGCCTCAGAAAATGAGCACCCACACATAAATAATGACTGGCTGTGTAACCTTGAGCAAGTTACTTAACCCCAATTGCTTTAAAAAAAAAATTATACACAGTATATCAGCAACATTGTGTGATGATCAGTTAGTTATGAATGATTCAACTCTTCTCAGCAACACAATGATCTAAGACAAGTACAAAGGACTCATGAAAATAAAAATGTTGTCCACATCCAGATAAGAACTGATGGACTCTGAATGCAAGTTGAAGCACACTTTTTTCACTAACTTTATTAATTTTACGTAGTTTTTTCCCCCTCTTTTGATCTGTTTCTCCTTTCACAACTGTAACTAATATGGAAATATGTTTTACATGATAGCACATATCTATAAACTATATCAAATTGCCTACCATTTTAGGAAGAGGGACGGAAGGGAGGAAGATAAATCTTGTAAAAATGAGTGCTAAAAATTGTCTTGACATGTAATTGGGGGAAAGTACAATTTATTTATCCTCTTTCTAATTTTTTCCTCTAGAGTTTTTATTTAATTTTTTCTTTTATTTCATTCCTTCTAGATATTTATATAATCCTTGTGGAAAATCTCCTTCTTTCTTGTGTCTACTTGCAGTTATGACTTTGCTTTTTTCTTTCAGACTGGATTTTGGGGAATCTTTTGATATACAACAATTATTTATAGAGGCTGGTGTCTTCTGTTTTTCATATTTCTAGACTTTATTTCTGAATTGGGACTTTATGCTAGGGTCAGGCTCTTTCTGCTCTAACTTTTCTGGGTGGTGTGTTTGACTCTGCTTGTTCTCTACCTGGGTCCTATACATTCCTTCACTGACCTCTACTTCCTTTGATTAGGCCTCCCTGTATCTTTGAGGTTCAGAGTTTTGGATCTTTACGGCCCTGTTTAGGATCTCATGACAGAGTTTTAGGACCTTGGAGTCCTGGAGTGTTCCAGTTTGAGAGCTGCCATATTTAAACTGGCAGCTATTTCTCACAGTGTCTTCTAAGGTTCTTGCTGTGGATTTCTGATAACTTGGGGCTTTCTTGGGGAGCCCTCAAATCTCTTTCTGCTTCCTGACAAAACCCTACAGGATATATGCCTCTCTGGTCTGTCTTTGCTAACACTGTGGGCTGCCAGCTAGTTTGCTTGTGCTGGTTTTGCTGGTAGCTTCCTTTCCTATTGACCATGCAATTCTGAAGGGGAAAAAAAAGTCATTTACTGTAATTTCTCATTAGATTTCTTAATTATTTGACTTTGGTATGATTTTTAGGCTTTTGCTACAATATAAATTTTCTTTCTATGTTATTGTTGAATAAACTTCCATTTGTTAAAGGTCATATGGTCAATAAATATTTTATTTCAGTTGAATCCTAGGCCTAAGTCAATGACTGGGCCAAATTCAGGCCTAACCAAGAACAGACATTAAAACCCATGGCATCTGGGGCCGCTAGGTGGTGCGGTGAGTAGAGTGCCGGCCCTGGAGTCAGAAGGACCTGAGTTAGGATCCGACCCCAGACACTTAATGCACACACAAATAAAAACCTAGCCGTGTGACCTTGGGCAAGTTACTTAACCCCAATTGCCCTCCAAAAAGCAAAAAAAAACCACAAATCCAGGGCAGCAGGACCCACTTTTGCCACCCATGTCTTCATTTGAAAAAGGACTCTATCCTTTCACCAAACAAACCACAGACATGGTTCCTTAGCATCTAAATCACCACCATTTTTCTTCCCTCAACTGGATACCACAAATCCTAATTCAATTCAATTCTTCAAGCATTTGTAATTTATATACTATGTACGAGATACTGGGGTTACATAACAAAAATGAACAAATTCATGCTGTAATGTTAATGGGATATAAAATCTTCCCTGCCCATTAATAGGCCTCATGTGGAGCCCATTAAGGGAAACTTGCTTAGGGGAGGCTTCCTTGTAGGAAGTCTTTCACACTTTTTGTTAATTTCTAATTAGGCACTGAGTCATGATGCCCTCTGGCTCTAAAAAGGGTATACATACTCTGAAGTTAGCATTTTGCTTTGGGACTTACTTATTGGAAGAGTGTTCTTGTGATTTGACCAGATGATACTCTGTATGGTCATTAAGGAGTGCCCTGCCCCCAGCTCCCCCTTTGAAAAGCCCAGATGGTGCTTCTCTCTTTGGTAACTATATATGTATGTATTGCCTTGGTCAGACAATTGGATCTTTCTGTTGATCTGTGCTAATTCCTCAGACAATTAAAAACCCTATTAGTCTTTTTTTATTATTTTTTTTTTAAAGCAATTGGGGTTAAGTAACTTGCTCAAGGTTACATGGCTAGTCATTATTTATGTGTGGGTGCTCATTTTCTGAGGCCGGATTTGATCTCGGGTCATCCCAACTCCGAGGCGGGCGCTCTACTCACTGCGCCACCTAGCCGCCCCTTTAGGGCAATTGGGGTTAAGTAACTTGCCCAAGGTTACACGGCTAGGTTTTTGTTTGTGTGGATTAAGTGTCTGAGGCCTGATCCGAACTCAGGTCCTTCTGACTCCAGGGCCGGCGCTCCATTCACTGCGCCACCTAGCCGCCCCTCTATTAGTCTTTATTTCTCTGCATGTATTGTCTCTATTTTCTTTGCTTGGATTTTCTTTGAAGTTCAGGGTGCTGATTTTTCCCCTGAACTAATGAATGTAATTAAAAAAGATTGTTGTTAGGGCAGCTAGGTGATGTAGTGAATAGAGCACCAGCCCTGGAGTCAGGAGGACCTGACTTAAAATGTGACCTCAGAAATTTGACACTAAAACTAGCATGTAACCTAGGGCAAGTCACTTAACCCCAATTGCCCTGCCTTCCCCCTTCCAAAAAAAAAAAAAAAGATTGTTGACCCCTTGAACAGTTATCTTTCCTAGTAAAGCACATCTAAGAACTTGTGCTAGCAACCATCCTGGGTATGCCAGTGTGGTTGCCCCTACATATATTCTCAAAGAGCTTACATTCCATTGGCTGGATAAAAGATCTATACACATTAAGTATATACAGCATATAGATGCAAAGGAAGTGGATAATGAGATGTCCTGATTAAACTAGGGAGTTCTCTTAAACAACTAGGTAGAGATTACAGGGCATGGACTATGGTGAAGGCTTCCAATGGTACACAGAAAACTCTTAGTGATTGGCTGAAGAATCAGCAATACTCTATGGTGTATAAAAAGTTAGTCCCTTCCCTCTTTTTGCTTGTTTTTAGCTCATAAGAACTTACTCTTCACCTTTTCCCTTGTGTCTTTTCCAGAATACAACAAATGGGAAAAGAATTCTGCCCTTTTCTAAATCAGAAATAATAATAGGGCCTGGTTGAAAAAACATATGGTCATAGAAAACATGTATTTGTACACAGAGAAAGGAATACAAGGATATCATTTCCTAAACCCCAACCTACTGTGTGGTAGAGTAAGTGTGGGGGATGAGAGGTGGGGGCGGGCAGTGGGGGGAGTACGGATTCTGAATTCCTTCGAAAGTATGAGTCCAGAATCTACTTTTTTTTTTTTAAAGCAATTGGGGTTAAGTAACTTGCTCAAGGTTACACGGCTAGTCATTTGATTTATGCGTGGGTGCTCATTTTCTGAGGCCGGATCTGTTCTCGGGTCATCCAAACTCTGAGGCCAGCGCTCTTACTCACTGCGCCACCTAGCCGCCCCAAGAATCTACTTTTTTTAACAGAGAAAAATTTCAGGGCCAGCCCTAACTTTGAGATTTTCCTCATGAATAATTTCAAGTTCAAATGTTCCTAAGTTCAAGATCTCCAGTTATTGCATCATCTTGAGAAAGATTTCCTAAAGCACCTTGGTGCTTAGAGAAGAAAGAAGACAGGCCACATGATTCCTGAATAGTGTCCCACTTGCACTAAAAATTCAGTTACGAAGTTTTGCTCTTTGTAGAAGAGCAAAAAAATATCTCAGCCAAGGATTTCAGCTGAGCCAGAAATTAGAGACAGCGGAGACTCTGGTCAAGCAGCATCTATTGGGTCAATATCTGGAACTGTCCAGTGAAGCAATATTCAACAGCAACTGACTAGTGGAGCTCCATCTGGTTGGAACTATGATCAGAAGAACCAGCATAAAGACATCAGAAGTTTTGCAACCCCACAGGATCAACCATATGAGTTGCCTCCTCACTCATGACTTGCCAGCATCTCCACCCAATATGCCTTGGTCACAGGAATTCTCTTTATTTATACCTCTCTACTGGTGACCAACATATAAGCCCACTCTCCCTGCTACTATTGGGTATATTTGTTTCTAGTTCATGAAGGAGATGTTTTGTTGCTACTTCTTTTACTACACCACTTCAGAAAATATCTTTGCTTTTTCATTAATTACATCTTATAGCTTACTATCGAAGAGAAATACATTTGGGGGAGTCCATGAACTATGGGGATAGATGGAAATATGGACACGGACTACCTAATCCTAGGCTTATATATTTAACTAATACCAACTAGTTTTTGATAATTACTATTTTGTAGTTCAGTTTAAAATATAGTTCTGTCAAGCTCCCTTCTTTTCCATTTCCCCCCATTATTTCCCTTCAGATTCTTGGCAATTTGCTTCTCTATATGAATTTTGTTATTTTTTTCTAGGCCTATAAGGTAACATTTTGCCTATGTTTTATATAGGTTGGCCATGATACAGCTTTTTCAATATGACCTGGTCTTCTAGTATAATCAGGGGGAACGCTACTTAGATCTTTCTTAGTCTACCCTACATCTCTGATTGATTGCATATAAATATTTTAATTACAAAAAAATTTTTGTGAAATTTTTTTACACACAAAAAAAAATCAACACAATTAACATTAGAAGGGAAATCATTGAATGGGGAAAAAATCTTTGTAGCAAATTCTCCCAATAAAAAGTTAAAATCCTAGATATATGGGGAGCTGATTTAAGTAAAAGAATAAGAAATATTCCCCAATAAATAATCAAAAGATACAAACAAACATTTCTTAAAAGCAGAAAAATAAGCCATAAATAACTATATTAAAATGGTTATAAACAGATCACTAATAATAAAAGAAATGAAAATTAAAATAACTAATATTCTACCTCACATCCATAAAATTAGCAAAGATGATAAAAAAGGAAAAATTGAAATTGTTGGAGGGGCTGAGGTATAATGGACATACATACTAATTATTATTTGTGAAACTATCAAATAGTAATGAAAGCAACTTTGGAACTATATCCAAAATATCAATAAATTGCATATACCCTTTGATCCAGTGATACCACTATTAGATTTATGCCCCAAAGAGTCAGAAAAAAAAGGGAAAGGACCCATATGTACAAAAATCTTTATAGCCACACTTGTCTATTATAACAAAGAACTGGAAACTAAGGGGATACCCATAAATTGAGAAATAGCTAAACAAATTATGGTACATTAATGTAAAGAATATTATTTCTCTATGAGAAATTATAAAAGAAAGATTCAGAGAAGCTTTGTAAGACTTGTATGAATTGATGCAGAATGAAGTGAACAGAATTGGGAGAACAATTTATATAATGAAATATTGTAAAGAAAAACAGCTTTGAAAGATTTAAGAATTCTGATCAATACTATAACCAATCACTACTCTGGAAGAGTGATAATGAAACATGTTTTCCACCTTTTGACAGAGAAGTAATGTACCAGAGATGAAGAATGAAGGATACATTTTTAAATGTGGCAAAAGCATGGATTTGTTTGTTTTGCTTGATTATACTTATAAGTGACTCGGGAAGTTTTGTTTTTTTTTTTTAAACTAGTGACAACAATAGTGATGCAAGAAAAATGAATGATTCATAAATCATCGAGGCATTAAGATGAATTGCACAGAACAGAAAGAGGTTCAGGGGAAACCACAAACGAGAGTTTTGGAACGAATCTGATAAATAACTGTTCTTTAGTTGTATTCAACTCTTTGTGATCCTATTTGGGGTTTTCTTGGCAAAAGATAATGAAATGGTTTGTGACTTACTTCTCCACCTCATTTTACAGATGGGAACTGAGGCAAACAGGGTTAATGACTTGTCCAGGGTCACACAACTAATAAGTGTCTGAGATCAGATTTGAACTCAAAAAGATTAGTTTTCCTGACTCTCTAGCCACTGTATCACCTAGCTGCCCAAGTTGCATTAAATATAAATGTGAGTCAGCAGAGCTATGGAAACTATCAGTGTTCTAATGCCTCATAGAGGTTTGGAGAGTTGCAGCTGGAAGAAAAGTCATGAGGAAGAGCTACCAGATGTGGGAGGACAGCAACAAGTAGGAGCAGATCAAATTATCTGGATTCTGACTCATAGAATGTACAGCTGGGTCTCACGTGGGATTGCCCTAGGTTAGAGATATTGTGCCCTGTTTTCCCCAGTTTTAAGGCAAAAGGCAGGATCTTGAAAAGGGGGCAGAGAGCTCCTTTTCTAGATTATGCTTACACACACACAAAAAAAGAGTAGGAGACTATTTTGTGGAATAAGAGCTGAGAATGTTTTCAATTTCTGTTACAGTCAAATGCTTTTTTTTTTTTTTTTGGAGGGCAATTGGAGTTAAGTAACTTGCCCAAGGTCACACGGCTAGGTTTTTATTTGTGTGTGCATTGTGTCTGAGGACAGATCTGAACTCAGGTCCTTCTGACTTCAGGGCCAATGCTCTACTCACTGCGCCACCTAGCCGCCAGAGTTAAATGCTTTTTACTGATTCCATGTTATTACTTGCCTGGGTTTTTATTAGCACAACAATTAACTGAATAGCTAGACCCAAGTTAGGTTTAAAAGTTTTCAACCTTTACTGGTTGTGAATAAGTGATCTAATACAAGGAAATTCCCAGAGAATACCCAAACAAATGTGTATGACCTATGGCCCAAAAGAAGGCCGAGATTTTCACCTCACTTTTTTTATTGCTCAACAAGTTTCCTCCACAAGAGGAAACTCACATGCTTAGAAGCCAGTCTTCCTTCACACAACTCCCAGTCAGAGGGAACAATAAATATAGGCATACTTAGGCATATTGCAGGTTTGGTGCCAGACCACTGCAATAAAGAGAATATCACAATGAAGCAAGTCACATGAAATTTTTGGTTTCCCAGAGTATATAAAAGTATGTTTATACCATACTGTAGTTTATTAAGTGTGTAATCACATTGTGTCTAAAGAAAAATGTACATACTTTAATTAAAAACATATTATGCCCAAATACTTATTAAACTGCCTATTCCCTTTGACCTAGCAATACCACTACTAGATCTGTTCCCCAAGACGATTAGGGGAAAAGGAAAAGAATCTATATGTTCTAAAACATTTATAGCAGCTCTCTTTGTGGTGGCAAAGAATTGGAAGCTAAGGGGATGCCCTTCAATTGGGAAATGACCGAACAAGTTGTGGTATGTGATTTTATTTTCATTTTATCTTTTTTAGATTTTCCCCCACTTAATAGTGTTTTATTTTTTCCAATTACATGTAAAGATAGTTTTCAATGTTCACTTTTATAAGATTTTGAGTTCCAAATGTTTTCTCCCTCCCTCGCTCCCTTCCTTCCTCCCCAAGATGGCAAAAAATCTGAAAAATGTTATACATGTACAGTCATTAAACATATTTCCACATTAGTCATGCTCTGAAAGAAGAATCAGAACAAAAGGGGAAAACCATGAGAAAGAAAAAAAAGTGAAAATAGTATGCTTTCATCTGCATTCAGACTCCATAGTTCTTTCTCTGGATGTGGATAGCATTTGCCATCATGAGTCTTTTGAAATTGTCTTTCCAGGCTGGGGAACCAGTAGCTTTGAGGCCACATGTGGCCCTCTAGGTCCTCAAGTGTGGTACTTTGACTGAATCCAAAATTCACAGAACAAATCCCCCTAATAAAAGGATTTGTTCTGTAAAACTTGGACTTAGTCAAAAGGCTGCACCCAAGGACCTAGAAGGTTACATGTGGCCTTGAAGCTGCAGGCTCCCCACCCCTGTATTAGATCATTGTATTGCTGAGAAGAGCCCAGTCTACCAAAGTTGATCATTGCACAACCTTGCTATATATCATGTTTTCTCCTGTTTCCACCCTCTTCACTCAGCATCACTTCATGTAAGTCTTTCCAGGTTTTCCTGAAATCCACCTGCTCAATATTTCTTTTTTTTTTTAAACAACTGCTTTATTAACTTCTGTTTTACATCATTCATTTCTGCCAGATTTTGAGTTACAATCATTTTCCCCCCATTATTCCCCTACCCAACCTCCCAGAATAGTAGTCCCACAAGATATCGCTTCCTCCAATCTGCTCTCTCCCATACCCGCATCGACTTTTCCATTAGAGGAAGGTGAATCTTTGTGTCCCAATGCCTGCACATCTTATCTCCCTATTACAAGCAAAAGAGTATTAATAATAGTATTTATATATATTTGAAACATTTAATGTTAAGACCTCGAGTTTCAGATCCATTTCCTTCCTCCCTTGTCACCCATTCCCTCTTGGGAGATAAGTAATTCAGTACATGTTGTACATGTCTGGCTATGCAAAACATTATCATAGTAGATATATTGTACAAGGCTGCTTATAATTCCCTCCCACTCATCCCACCCCCCACCTGGTCCATTCCCTACATGATCCTGTCCCTCTTCTATAGTGGGTACTTCCAACCTCCCCTCACCCCAAGGATGCCCTCCCATCCATCATCCCTCCTCTCATCCCCCTTCCCCCTATTCTGCTGCAGGTTGAGATATCCCATTTAGTATGTATGTCATTTTCTCCCTGAACCAAATTCAATGAGAATGTGGTTTTGCCTTTTTAGCCTTCCTTATTCTCCCCCTCCTTTGCAACCACTTCCCCTTGCTTCTTCTACATGGGATAGTTTACCCTACCCTGTCTCTCCCCATCTCCTCTTGCCACTTTCCTCTCTCACCTCATAATTTCATCCCTTGAGTATTCTCCCTTCCCAACAAATTCAACCTATGCCCTCTATCCATATATAACTGTAACCATATACACACACATTCACATATGTATTCATATGACCACACACCCTTCTTCCATTATTTTCATAGTGAGAAAGATATCATCAGTCACAGTTATTGCTTTTCCATATAGGAATGTAAATAGTTCAACTTTGAGAAGTTCCTTTTGATTTCTTTTCCCTGATTACCTTCTTAGGCATCTCTTGCTTTTTGCATCTGGATGTCAAATTTTCTATTCAACTCTGGTTTTTTCCTCAAGAATGCTTGAAAGTCCTCTATTCCACTGAATGACCATATTTTCCCCTGAAACAAAATACTCAGTTTTGCTGGGTAGGTGACCCTTGGGTTCATTCCCAGTTCTTTTGCCCTCTGGAATATCATATTCCATGCCCTTCGATCCCTCAGTGTAGAAGCCGCCAGGTCCTGGGCTATTCTGATTGTGTTTCCACAATATTGAAATTGTTTCTTCCTGGCTGCTTGTAGTATTTTCTCCTTGATCTGGGGATTCTGGAACCTGGCTATAATATTCCTGGGAGTTTTCTTTTTGGGATCTTTTTCAGGAGGTGATCGGTGGATTCTTTCAACCTCTATTTTGCCCTCTGGATCTAAAACATCAGGGCAGTTTTCCTTGAGAATTTCTTGAAGGGTGATTTCTAGGTTCTTTCCTTGATCATGGCTTTCAGGTAATCCAATAATTTTTAAATTGTCTCTCCTGGATCTATTCTCCAGGTCAGTGGTTTTTCCCATGAGATATTTCACATTGCCTTCTAATCTTTCCTTTGTTTGGATCTGCTTAACAGCATCTTGATTTCTCATAAAGTCACTAGCTTCCATTTGCTCCAGTCTAACTCTGAAGGAATGAATCTCCTCAGTGAACTTTTGAGATTCTTCTTCCATCTGGCAAGTTCGACTTTTTAAGGCATTCTTCTCCTCATTGCCCTTTTGGGCCTCCTTTGCCATTTGAGTTAGTCTATTTTTTAAGGTGTTGTTTTCCTCAGTCAGGCTGTTGACCCTCATTTCATACTTTTCCTGCATCCTTCTCATTTCTCTTCCCAATTTTTCCTCCACTTCTCTTATTTGATTTTTAAAGTCCTTCTTAAGGTCCTCTATGGCCTGCAACCCGCTCATGTTTTCCCCTGGGGCTTTTGGAGCAGGATTTCTAACCTCTCTTCCCGCTCCATGCTTCGATCCTCTTTGCCCCCAAAATAGGAGTCTAAGGTTGCATTTTTTTGTTTAATTTGTTTCCTTTGCCTTGGCATGTTGCCACTTAATTACTTGACTTTTGGGCTTGTTGCCACAGTATGGCCTGGCGGGGGCCAACTTCTGTTTCTGGCAAGCTGGAAACCCACCCACAACTTCCACCCTAGATCACAATCCAGATCCAGGGAGGTTAAAACAAGAGCAATTACCCCCCAAGACTGATTGCTGGATCTCCCTACAGTTCGCAGGCCAGGAGCTAGAGCTGCCTCTGTAAACTACAAAATGGCATGTCTCCTCAGTGGCTTCTAGCCCCCAGGGGAGGAAGCTGACGCATTCCCCAAATACTGGTCCCAAAGTCCATAGAGCACTACCCTCTCACTTTGTCCTAGGCATGTCTATGTTGATAATTCTGGAATTGCCACAGCTGCTGGTGTTCTGGGGTTCCTCTAGCTGGCCATTGGTCCTGCCGCCCTGGGGCTAAAACCGCGACTCAGGGGGACCTGTGATCGGCTCCCCATGCACTGCGCTGCCAGTGCTGCGCTGGTCCTTCCTGCAGGGCTGCTGGGCTGTCCTCAGCAGGAGGTTAGCTTCTCTGTGTCGTTCTGTGGGTGCTGGGGCTCTAGGAATTGTTCAGAGTCCCCTTTTACATAGTTTGGAGGTAATCTGGGGGAAGAGTGGCTTGGATGCACTGTTTCTACTCTGCCATCTTGGCTCCTCCCCTCTGCTCTCTCTTATATCCTCTCCTATCCCCCCCTCCGACTTTCCAGTAGGGCAAGATGGATCTCTATACCCCAGCGCCTGTATATCTTATTTCCCAATTACATATAAAAATAATTATTATTATTTATTTAAACATTTGATTTTAAAACTTTGAATTCCAGATTCTTTTACTTCCTCCCTTGTCACCCACCCTTACTGGGAAGATAAGCAGTTCAATATAGGTTATATATCTGTAGCTATGCAAAACATTTCCATAGTGGATATATTGTGAAAGGCTGACTATATTTCCCTCTATCCCCGACTTGTTCTATCCTCTACTTTGATCCTGTCCCTTTTCAAAAGTGGGTGCTTCCAACTTCCCTCCCCCCCCCCCGCAACCTGCCCTCCCTTCCATCATCCCCTCTCTCATCCCCTTCCCCCCTACTCTCCTGTTGGGGGAGATACCCTATTTAGTATGTATGTCATTCCCTCCCTAAGCCAAATTCAATGAGAGTAAGGTTGACTCATCTAACTTTTCAAAGTTTACAAGGATCTCCTCTTGTTCTGGGTAGGGGGTGGGAGGGAGACAGCAAACAGAAACTCTCTCACTCCCAAAGGGCTGGTTCTTAAGGACTCTGCTGGAGTGCTCCACCACTAGGCTGGCCTGATGAAAGGCTGGATATATGCAGAAAATGGTGCTTGAACTGTGCTTTAAAGGAAGAGGAGGACTCAGTGAGGCAGAGGCAAGGAGGTAGGGCATTCTAGGCATGGAGGACAGACAATGCAAAGATGTAGAGACAAGAAAAGATATAGTGGCATATGTGAAAAACAGAGAAGGCCAATTTGGTTCTGTCAAAGAATGCAGGAAATGGAGTAATACTTAAGGAGGCTGGAAGATTTTTTTCCTAGAGCAAAGAAAAAGCCACTGTTGTTGGTTGAATAGGGGAGTCCCATAGCTGTGTCTCTGCATTTAAAAAACCCTTGGATAGCAGTGTGAATAAATCCTTTCCCGTTTCTTCAATTGTTAGTCCCCTCCCTCCCAAACTACCTTGTATTCAGCTCCTTTGTATATATTTGTATTTCTTCACTCTATATTCATACCATATATATCTAAATAAGTCCTTGACTATTTCATCAAAATATAAACTTGTAAGTAGGCAGTTTCTTTCTTTGTACTTATGACCTCAGCACCAAGAATAGCACCTGACATATAATAGGTACTTAATCAATGACTTCTCAATGATTGATTAATGGCACGTCATAGTTTTTTCTCATTGCTATTCTTTCTTCCTGCTTATTATAAATTCCAATCTCAGTTCTAGTACACTGATGTTACAGACAGTCAACTAAGGTAAAAAATGTTGGGTTTTTCCTGTCTGCTAAAGAAAATTCATTCCACATCTTGTGATATTATTTGGTGCTCTCCATACCAGTGCCTCCCCTGCACCCCCCCCCTTTGGGTCACCAAGCCACCAAGTGTCACAGAGTATATGCAGATTTTATGTTAGAGGGTCTTATTGAATTCCGCAAAGAATTTCTCTACCATTTTGTTCTCAGCAATTGATGTTGGTTTCTAAGCTTCAATTATTTTCATGATGGTCTTTTTTGAAATTATTTATCATTAATATTGCATTATGTGTTGATCAAGTGTCCCATGAAATAGCATTTCGTGTGTGTGTGTGTGTGTGTGTGTGTGTGTGTGTGTGTGTGTGTTGGGGGGGCGGAATAAGACAACTTCTTTTTTTTTCTCTCCAAGAAGCATTTTTGAGCCCTCCATACATGCAGTCATGAATCCCTTCTTTCTTTTAGTTTCATTTAGAGCAAATACGTCAAGATTAATGTTATTTGAGGCAGAAATTAGATGAAAAAGTAGCAGGGAGCAATAAAACCAAGCTCTCCAACAAACTCCTCCAAACAGATATAGAAAATGCACTAGAGGGGCGGCTGGGTGGTGAGGTGGGTAGGGCGTCAGCCCTGGAGTCAGAGGGACCTGAGTTCAGATCTTCCCTGCCCCCTAATAGGCTGAATTTAATCACATGGAGCCTGTGGTAGAAGGAGTTTACTGAAGGATAGAGAAGAGCCCACAGGAAGCTGGGAGTCAGACCAGCAAGACAGTGGGAGAGAGAGGACATACCCTAGGAGATAGCTAGGCTTGTGAATATTGGTTTGTGGGGGGGCTAAAGAATGATGTGGGTCTTTGCTGTGTTGTGATGTATTCAATTCTATGTTGCTATGATAGATTTGGTTTTCTTGTATCTGAATAAATGTTTCGCTTCTGTCTTAAATAAAGATAATCTGTTATATTTTGTGATTGAGAACTACGCCAGCATATTTACAGTCACTGTGAATATTGTTTTGGAGCTACAGAATGTCAGATCAAAGGGGACACTACTGTTCTGTCATTCTGAGCCATCAGCTTCCCAGCTGTCTGATAGAGGTAGGGTCCAGCAGCATTTGCTCAGATCCAGACTCAGGTCCCAAACTTACAGAGAACAGACCAGGAAAATAACAACCAAATTTTGCTTTAGATCAGACCACTTTGGAGGACAGACTAATCTTGAAGGTCCCCCACCTGAGCTGTCCCTGAATCCCTGGAATAACATATTACTCAACACCCCCAAGAAAGCAGCAATAGATTCAGCCCAGCCATTCCTTCCAGAAGTACAGTACAACTTAGCCCTAAAATCAAGTCAGCATTTGCAAGCTTGTAATAGCAAGCACCTAGCATACCCAGGATGGCCTGGTAGCATAGGTTCTTTTGATCTGCTTTATAAGGAAAGACTACTCAAAAAGGGAATAACAATCTTACTTTTAGGGGTGACTAGGTGGCTCAGTGAATAGAGCACCAGCCCTGGAGTCAGGAGAACCTGAGTTCAAATGTGGCCTCAGACACTTAACACAAAAACTTGGGCAAGTCACTTAACCCCAATTGCCCTGCCTTCCCCCCTGAAAAAAAATCCTACCTTTAATTATATTGCAATTTAATTACATTCACTAGTTCAGGGGAAAGATCAACACCAAAATACAAGCAGAGAAATAAGCACAAAGACCAACAGACAGGGCTCCAACTGAATAAAGCAATATTTCTATACACTTTATATACATCACTGGATTGAGGGAACATAGACATCTAAGCAGCTGGGGGGCTCTGAACATATGGCTACTCAGAGTCTCAACCAGGAAATCAAAATATCCTTCTCATGAGGGAACCCCCAAAGCAAAGCACCAACCTCCCAGAATATATAACAAAGACTCAATCCCTTATTGGCTCAGAGCTAGAAGGCATGAAACCTACTTGACTCAGCACAGCTGTGAATTATCAGGGTTCAAAGGAGATTAATCCTTCAGATGTTTACAATTTAGTTTGAGCATGGGAAACTGAATTCCAAAAGGAAAACAACAAAAATCCCACCTTGCTCGTGCTTACAAAGCTGTTCTCTCCTTTTCCTATGTTGTGATATGATGTGATTGCCTCCATGTTCCTGCAAAGTGCTTAAATACATAACGTGAATGTTGGGTCCTGGGACTCTTTCCAAGTGTCCTGGATCTGAGGTAAGCATTTTTCTCTAAAGCCCAATAGATTTAAGAAGGTCTCCTTTGAATTCTAATTTCTTTTTCTTTGTTAGAATGTAAAAATAAGCTCCTTAAGAATAGACATGATTTCATTTTTTAAAATATTTGTATGTCCAGTATAACAAATAATTCATTTGTTTAACCAAACAGGATAAAGGAAAAGGAAAGCATACTGATAGTAGGTCATAGAGATAAGACATGCTTCCACTTCCAAGTCTGCAAAGCATTTGAGTTGTATGAAAACCTTGTGAGGTTAGGTATTATAGGTATTATTTAGCCACATTTTACAGACAAGGAAGGGAACTGAGGCTGACATGCTAATGGCCATATAGCTTTTATCAGAGGTGGAATTTTTTAAACCCAGGTCTTTCTGACTCCAAGTAAAGCACTGGGTTCATGACTATTGTAATGGTATTGGGATTTAAAGATCTTCCATGCCCTTTGAACTTGCTGATGTAGCAGGAAGGGGTGGAGCAGGAAGGAGCCAGAGCCAAGTGAGAGCTGGGCTGGAACCAACCAAGTGACTGGAAGCAATGGCAGCTAGAACTTCTCTTTTTTTGAGCCAGCCAGAACTTCTGCTAAGGACTCCTGCTGAGGACTGCCGGGGACAGGAAATGAGGGGGGCTGTAGCTGCTTGGAGCAAATTGGAAGCTGAGCAGTTACTGTGAATGAGGAGAGGAGGATCTTTGCCTGAGGTAGCCTGTTTTGTTTTGAAACCTTGAGAAGATGCATTAACTATGTGTGCCAACTCTGTGGCTACTGTGATGACTTTGACTTTCTAATTTTGGGACTCAGTTTTCTGGTATTTGAATGAATGTTCTAGCTATGTCTCCCATGTAGAAAGCCTGCTGTATTTTGTAATTAATAACCACATCAACATATTTATAGTTACCGTAGGCATTGTGAATACTGAATTGTTGATACAACTATATACTACCTTTTTGTGTGTTTCAGCATTGCCTAGTCTCCACTTTACAGGTGGTATATGCTGTTCAAACAAGTGAAAAATGGGACTGGTTTTGCTGGTGCACATTTGCCTTGGGTTTAGAATGATTCAGTTACATGCTGGAAGACAAAACAACTGTAAACATCTCAAGAACACTCTGAGACCTATTTACTTTTTAGGGATTAATCTCTGAACAGACTACTTTGCCAGGAAGATAGTTACTGTGTAGGCCACTGCACAGTTTTTCCTTGCATTGTTGTAGTAGGTAATTCATGAGGTACACATGGTGTGTTTGCTCATGTTTTCTATTTTTGTCATAGTGTTGAATTATGCAGTCCTTGAACTATTATTTTAACAATGTATGAAATCACATCCTGGTTCTTAAATAGCATATAAAATGAAGATTAAAAGTAGAAATTGTGGTAGAAAGTAATGGAAATAATAAAATTCCATTTTAGAAACTTGTGAATTTTATTCATTCAGTTCAAATGAAATCCTGATCCTAGCTATTTTTAAAAATTCTAATCTATGAAATGTTATAATAGCTAAAGATGATTTTGGCTGATAATTTGTGATCACATATTTTTATGTCTTCCAATTATAATTAAATACAACTGTACATTAAAAAAATTTTTTTTACAACTGTACATTTTGCTTTACTTGTTAGAATTTATCGGTTTTCTGATACAGAAATATATACACTTCAAAAGGAAACTTGGTTAAATTCAGACTATAAACCCTATTAAATTCAGACTGCTAACTAGATAGATGACTTGAGATAAGTTATTTTCTCTTTCTGGTCCATAGTTTCTTCATCTATAAAATAGAGTTAGGCTAGATGACTTCTAAGCTTGCTTACCACTTTAATATTCTATATTTCTATGAAATGAAGTTTACCCTTTCCAATGGGGTTTTCTAAGCAATTAATAGTAAATTTTGTGGTAGCAAAAAACTGCAGAGAAAATGAGTGCCCATTAAATAGGGAACAGCTGAACAGATTTTGGTATGTCAATATAAGGAAATTCTACTGACTGTCAGAAATGATAAATATGAGAAATTCAGAGAAACGTGAGAAGATATATGAACTGAAACAGAATAAATAATCAACTAGGAGAACAATATTTACAATGATTATAATAACATTTTAAAAAACTACATTAAAAGGTAGTTAAATTCTGACTATGGTAATGACTAATCTTAGTTCTATGGAAAGGAAGACGAAACACCTTTTCTGCCCCTTGATAGAGAGTTGGGGAACTCTAGGTACTGAATGTTGCATGTGTTTCCTGTTAGTTGGTTTTGCTTAACTGTTCTTTGTTACAAATGTAGCGGGGGTAGTTGGTCTTTGACCAATTGATTTCCCTTTCTCCTTCCCCCCCCCCCCCATGTAATCACAGAAAGCAAAGGGCAGATAACAGAGGTAATACAGTATTTATGTGTTAACAAGGTGTTAAACTAATTGGAAAGGCTTGGCTCTCCCCCTCATCTTTTTATAATAATAATAACGAGCATTTCTATAGCTCTTTAAGGTTTGCAAAACACTTTACATATGTTATTTTATTTGCTCCTCACAACTAACATGTAAAGTAGGTGATATTACCCCCATTTTATAGATAAGGAAACTGGGGATTAGAGTGGTCAAAGTAACTTATCCAGGGTCACATAGTTAATTAGTATCTGAGGTAGTTTGAACTCAGGTGTACTTGACTCCAGATCCAACAGACTACCAACTGTGCTACCTCCCTGCCTTTATAAGATGATTATAAATTTCTTAATTGATTTGGAAATGGAGCTTACAACTGACTGGAAAATAACCAAATCCTTAATGACTATTTAAAGGTTGCCAGTCCTGGAGTCATTCTACAAAGTTGAAAAATTTGAGAGTCTAGCCCAGGGAGCAGTTTTGTGAAGTGTGATCTTTTCACCTATGCCAAAGGTGAAAATGCTATGAAAATGCTGGGTAGGAAAAGGATACTCTCTCTTCTCTCACCCATGGCATCTAGCTTAAGAGATATTCACCCAGTTTGTGGTTTAGGGGAAGCATACTGTGGGCTTGTGAGCTATAGCTTTAGGAATACATACCTACCAACTCTCTACCCCATAAAAAACTATGAGAGTAGCTATCACTCTGGGATCCAAAGCTACAATCTTGTGACTGCCAATTTTGGAAGAACAATTCAGAGGGGTGTTGCACAGAGGAGGAATCAATAGTGGTAGTCAAAAATATGAAAAAGATGAGTATAAAACAGAAGACTTCAAAACTAAAAAAAAAAATAAGAAAATGCAGTTTCAGAATGTATGTTTAAACTATTTTGGAGAAAAAACTTTTCAAGCACCTTCAGATACCTTATAAATACTCAGCTACATATAAATTTGATATGCTAATATACTGATATGTTATTTTTTTTTTACTAACTCATTCAAACAACTTACACTTACTGAGCATCACTTCTATGTTTGGTATGTGGAATGACATGACTGTTCATCATCTTCAAAGAATTTACAATCTAATTCTTATCTATTCATTAAAATAATTTCCTTAAATACCTCTACAAGACAAGAATTCCTTAACCTGATTCCAGTCATTGCATGTACTGAATTTAAACATACATATGCATATTATATGTGTGTGTATAACCTTAACTAATTCAGGTTGGCTTTCTGCTGCCATTAAAATTATTCAGAATTAGTAAGGTTCTATTACTTTATTGCATATATAGTTATAACAGATGTAAATACTAAGTAATTCCTGTGCAGGTAGAATATTTTTTACAATGATCACTTTTCTTCCTTGTGGTTTACCTCATTGAACTGCTCTCTGGCTATGTTAGAACAGATAAAGTGGCGATTCAGTTATTTATAGCATTTCAGAAAAGACTAGTTTGGTTTAGAACTAGCACAGGTCAAGAAGGCTTGTGCCTCAGATGCAAGGATAGGAAGCACTTTCTCACTCTTCCCCACCCTAAGTGCTAGCCACCCAATCAATCAGTCCACCAGTTCATGAGTTCCCAACCTCCCAGTGGTCTGATGCTATTATGTAAGATTCCAACAATTTCTTGGAAATACCAGCTGCTAACATGAGCAACTCCACTAGCTACGCCAAGCCCTGTTATCACCATCAGGTCCCCTTCCCCTAGGACAATTCCTCAGCTATATTCCATTTGGAACAAGTACGTTCTGTAGCCCAAAGCTAATGATACCTCTGCTCCCAGGGCAAAGTCATCCCTAGCCAATATTCAGTCTCCTCTTCCCTACCTTTATGCTAAATCCTCTGGAAGCTTCATCTGTTATCAATAAACTTCCCTTTATTTTAGGTGTTCTCCACCGGCACTTTCCATCTTTTGATGCTCACAAAAATCTAACTTTCTCCTGAAGATATATATTTTGGCAGCTGATCTGATCCTCACTACTCCTTCTTTCAAGCCTCTTCAAGCCTCAATCCCCTTCTGTCACTTACAGACCATTCTCCTTTAAAGTTCATTCTGTTCTTGGAACTCATATCTGTGGACCTCTAAGTAAGTAGTCATCTTCCTCTAGTTCTATACTTGATCCACAGTCTTTTCCACCCCAACACTTATGCATTTCCAGTATACCCACACTTCTGATTGTCTTAATCTCCTCAACTACCATGACTTCTGTTTCCAATTGACCTCAACCATACAGATATACACACACAGCCCACAGAGCCAAATAGATCCATGAGATTTGCTAATTGGTAACCTCTTAATCTTCCTTCCTTCTATCTGAGGCAATTAGGCTTAAATGACTTGCCCAGGATCACACAGCTAGTAAGTGTCTGAGGCTAGATTTGAACTCATGTCCTCTTGACTCCAGGGCCAGTATTATATCCACTGTACTACCTAGTTACCCCTAAAACTATTACTCTTGAAACTCGAGATACTAAACTCTTTGTTTGGGGTTTTTTTTTCCTTTTGGAGGGTAATTGGGGTTAAGTAACTTGCCCAGGGTCACATGGCTAGGTTTTTGTTTGTGTGCGTTAAGTGTCTGAGGCCGGATCTGAACTCAGGTCCTTCTGACTCCAGGGCCAGCGCTCTACTCACTGCATCACCTAGCCGCCCCGAGATACTAAACTCTTTAACCATAAGGTCACTGATTTCACAAGACTCCTGTATTTCAGGACAGATACTTCCCTAAAGTCCCTTTTATTTCTTACCAGTAGTTCTAGTTTCACTTCTGTCAACCTCATGATAGGAATTTCAGGGTAAAAGGGAAGGAGTCTCCTGGGACATGGTCCATTCTTCAGAAATATGAATTCCACAATAGGATACCAGTCCCAGACGATTCCTTCTAGTTATAACTAAGGAGCCCCATCTCCCCCTATCCCCTGCCCAGAGTGAATTCTGTAGTGCTGAACCATAAAGCTGGGATGATGTGCATCATGATTTATATCAGAATTTGTACGAGAAAGACAGGAAGCAGTCTAGAACAGCAGTAGTCTCCAAAATCAGGTTGCCAATTTCCTGAGGAATCAAAATATGATCCCAAGGAATGGATATATGTCATTCCACCTTCCCTGAATTGTGTCCAAAACAACCCCACTAACCTTTTCACCCATTATTGGACCAACAGTCCTGAACTCTATTCTATGTGCTGCTACTTGTATCCCATGGGTGGCAAAGCTCCCTCCATCTCCCCTTCTCTACCAGCTGACAACCATCAGAGTAGTTATGACTTAACCATGATCCAGGTACTGGTACTGGCAGCTATGTAGGCTTCTTCCCCTGAAACTCACACTCTGAAGTATCACTACCCCCTTCCCTGCTCTTCCCATCAATCATATCATGGAAAACTTCCTCCCTCTTCCTTCTTCCTTCCTTCCTTCCTTTCTCTGAAGCTCATAGATTGGAACAAAATAGGTCCCTCCTCAAGCTCCATTCAATGACTGTATTTTGGGCCCTCCTGGCTTAGAGTGACTATCAATCATAACTTTCTCTTTAGAACAGCAACTCTGAAGGTCTTCCCTTCCTAGATTGATTTTTTTTCTTTTTTTTCTAATTAAAGGGGCTATCCCTTGACTCACTTCTTAAAGAGGTCTATTAACTGAATGGGTGTTACTCTAAGTGAGTACCTGAAAAGGCCTTAGCCTAAAAGGGCCAGGGTCTCCCGTTGCATCCTGGGTCATTTCTAGTCATCCTGATGAATATTTGATCATTGGACCCAGATGGCTCTGGAGGAGAAAGTGAGGCTGGTGACCTTGCAGTCCTCCCTTACTCAAATCAAAGTCAACTGCAAGTCATGTCATCATTTCCTTGATGACATGGCCCTCTTCAAAAAAGGACAACTACAACAATCATGGCAAAACCCCTGCAAATGTACCCTCTGCACCTCTTCCCTCTTTCCCCCCTATCATCTTATCTCCATGGCTCAGTGCTCTGGGGAAGTTTCAGATTTAATTTTTGGTGAGACAGTGAGTCTCAGAGGATTAGCAGGCATGAATGGGTTTAGATCTCTCAGATCTCATTATGGTATATTTATCCTCAAATCCACTCTTTTTTCAACTTCCCTAACTCTGTTGAGGGTGCCACCATCTTTCCAGCCACTTATATTCATAACCTCAGTATCTTCCTGCACTCCCACTCTCACTTCACCCCAATCAGCTGCCATTCTTTGTCTCTTTTTTTTAACCTCCTTGACACCTCTCATATCTGTCCCCTTCTCTTTATTCACAGGACCACCAACCTGAACCCCAAGTTCAGGTCCTCATCATCTCTCACCTGGATATTGAAACAGCCTCCTAATTGGTCTTCCTATCTTAAGTCTCTTTCCCACTCCAATCTATCCTGCACATAGCCACCAAAGTGATTTTCAATAAAACATAGGTCTAACCATGTTAGCCCACTACTCCAATAAACTCCCTATTGACTAGTATAAAATCTTCTTTTGTCCTTGTTTTATACTTTTTAAATTTCCATTTTGTGTACATTTTTATTCTGTATATCAATATTAGTACAGTTTACAAATAAGCAAATAGATGGATATTGGGGTGAGAATTCAAATTTTTTTTTACTAATAGTGATATACAATTAAAAGGTTTGAATACCACTAAGTTATTGCTATTATTATATTGCCATAATATATTGTTATTATAATATAGCATAAGGAAACCCTTCTAATATTTTGGGTTGAGATCCAAAATAATACTGCCTGTTATTCTTTGAGAGGTGTTAATGATGAAAAATCAGTAACTGTTAGTCCTACTGAGTAATAACTTAGAGAAATTGACTAAATTTCTCAGAAGTAATAACACTGTGGGAAAGAAATCAGACTCCAGAGAATTTCCTGGAGATGGTAGAGTTGCCAAACAATGACATTTTAAAAATAGTTTTTCAAGAAATACTTGTTGGATTGTGATTACAATGTACTTTTAATTCCTTTTTTTTCCTTTTGAAAAAATTTTGGGGATGTATTTTGTTTTGACAGAATTATTTCTTTTTCTCCTGATAAAAGGCTGTGTACTTTCTCAGTCTAGGTTTTTAGAGCTATTTTTTATTTTCAGATGCCATACACTGTAGATGAGGAAGGTTTATTTGTATTTTCAGAACCATTATATATCTTGATAGGTAATATGACATAGGAGATGGGAAGGTCAGCTTTCTTATCAGGAAGACATGGGTAAAGACTTACCTCTGACACACTAGCTTCTGGCTTGCCCATGGACAAGTGACTTAACCTGTCCTTGCTACTAAACAACTCTCTTAAAACAATGATACTGACATGATCAGTGCAAGCATTTGTTTTGCTTGACTGTACTTATTTGTCTAGCACCTCCTCCCTTGCCTTCTGAGTATGATCAATTTGGGCCTGGAATCAGGAAGACTCATCTCCATGAATTCAAATCTGTATCTCAGATACTTACTAGCTGTGTGACCCTGAGCCATCACTTAACCCTGTTTGCCTTGGCTTCCTCATCTGTAAAAGGAGTTGGAAAAGGAAATGGCAAATCCCTCCAGCATCTTTGCCAAGAAAACCCCAAAAGATTTTACAAAGAATTGAACAGGACTAAAATAACAACACAGTTTGGTTAACATAGAGTCCCCTAGGTTCCCTGCTATGTCTCCTATTGTTTGGATGGGGTTAGCCTCTTTGATTGACTGCCTGAATCTTTAAAAGGTGGCAGAAGAGAGCTTGGCTGAAAAGATGGATGAAAGAAGGGGACTAGCTGAGTTTCACTCCAACCACATAGTAGGAGACCCAGTGGACTCCATGTTAGACCAACTGAGCATGCTCAAAAGGCCAACCAGGGCTTCATTTCTTAAATGAGTTTTGTTTTTCTTTTCTTTTTTTCTTTTTCCCCTCAGGTGGAGAATAAGGACATGGGAAAGAAAAATCGATTTTTGTTAATTTAAAACAATTTTGGTTTTTTGGTTTTTTGCCTTTTTGGAGCAGGGAGGGCAGGGCAATTGGGGTTAAGTGACTTACCCAAAGTCACACAGCTAGTAAATGTTAAGTGTCTGAGGCCAGATTTGAGCTCAGGTCTTGCTGACTCCAGTGCTGGTACTCTACTCACTGCACCACCTAGCCACCCCAAAAAAAAAACTTTTTGAAAAATAAAATTATGTTACAGACAAGGTGGAGGTCTGTTTCAGTAGACTTTCCACATGGAGTAATCATCAGTGATGAAATCAATGTTCAAACCCTAAGCCCCAATGGAAAAAAATAATAAACCTAAAAATGTAGTATTTATTTGAGGGATGGGAACAGCTAGATGGTACAATGGATAGAGTGCTGGGCCTGGAATCAGAAAGACTCATCTTCTTGAGTTCAAATCTGGCTTCAGACACTTAGTAGCTGTATGACCTTTGGCAAGTCACTCAACCTTGTTTGCCTCAGTTTCTTCATCTGTAAAATTATCTGGAGGAGGAAATGGCAAATCACTTCAATATCTTTGCCAAGAAAATCCCCAATGGGGGTTACAAAGAGTTGGATATAACTAAAACAACTCAACAACAATGTGTGGCATGAGACACTATATTAGATCTCTACAGATTGCAAGAGTAAAACTGACCAAAAATAAATAAATAAAATTGACAGCTCCCAACATTTGCTTACATCATTAGCTAACAAAGATAAAACCAAGTTAAGGTGATATGAAACAAATGAACCCAGGATAGGAAAAATATCACATTTAACCAATGCCAAAAATATGGCATTTACTGGGCAGGGACAGTCTCTTACTTTGGGGTGGAAATGTTTTATGTTTTAAGCTGAAATCCTTGGCAGGAACTAGAGTAAAGAAAAACTGGCTCTAAGGCAAGAAGAAAAAATGTTTAAGGGGGAGCCATAAGGAGGAAGAAAGAAAGGTGGTTGGTTAGAAGAGAGGGAAAGAAGGAGAGTAAAGTAAGACATGAGGGATAGCAGTGACAACATGCCTTTCTCACTTCCATCTCTTGATTTCTTGAGAGAATCCCTTCTTTATAGAAAAGATATATTTCAGTAGATCCTCTGTCCTTGTTATCATAAGTTCCAAACTAAAAGTATCTGAATTAATGAGGTTGTTAAAGCCACTCATATTTCCATGCTTTATTCATCTCTCCTATGGGGAACTAACAAATGCTGACAAGTGAAAGAGAAGATATCGAGTCTGATTTCAGTTCATAGAGGAAGAAGCAAGGGGAGCCAAAGCCTTAAGGAAAGGACAAGTCAAAAATAGATTCAGCATTTCAGTGTGATGCAATCCCTGACTGGACCCATAGCCTGTTATCCATGAGGACTGGGGGAAAAACAAGCTTTCTGTTCCCCAACCCATTTTTCTTCATAACTGTGATTAAAATTAATGGGTCTTGCAAATCCCTTCTGTGTATAAAAAAATTATTGCTGCTGGGCTCAAGGGACTGGGCCTGACCCTTCTCCCTCTCAACTAGGGACCCCTCTTGGCTCTATATCTATTCACACATAGGCCCGGTTCAGCCCTGAGAGTGCCTGGCAGTTCTTATAGATGGCTCTTTTTCTCACATTCTCTGGCTCCACACACTCATCTACTCTAAAGTACTGGTGAAATTAGTTAAAGCTTAGGTTTTGACTCATGTCCAGGGCTTCCCTAAAAGAGGAAATAGAAGTTACTCGAGATACACATTGTAAATCAGGCATAGTATATCCATTTATTTCCTTTACACACACACACACACACACACACACACACACACACACACACACACACACACACACTCTTCACACTTCATGCTTAACACACACAAGACCCACAAGCATGCATTGATGGAAAAAGTTAAGCAAAAAACAGTAACATAACTACTGTTTTCTCTTCGTATGTTTTTCTTAAAACATTAAGACATAATGCAGTTTGTGGTACAGTTGAATTGACATTTTTCATTTCACCTTTACTCTGCACTATCCAAACAATTCTTTCCAGTTCTAAGTCTTCTGGTAAATCAGGTCAGAGCTTGGACTTATCCTTTTGTGGTTATCTCCTACTGGGAGCACTATAATGGATATAAAGACTGCTCTCAAAGTACTGCCTACCCCTTCCCCCCGACCCCTCCAAACACATGCACCTTAGGACCATTTTCCAGTAATCTCTTCAGGGAAGGAGATAAAAAGCAAAGAATGCAGCCAGGGGCACCTGGCATAGGGGTTAGCTGATATAGCTGAACCTCTGTTCTAGCTGCTATGTGGGAGCAGTCACTATGAAGTCAGGATAGAGAAGGTCATACGTCATGGGAAGTTCCAAAGTCACATTATGCCACCTAGAGTGTTGAAAGAAGAGAGAACTAGAAGGCAAGGTAAAAGTCCATTTGGTAAAAGTCCATTAAGTGGGTCGTTCTTTCTGCCTTGATGACCAATGCTCTCTGACAAAGCCTTGTTTTCATCCATCATGGGGCTGAGGACCAACGGACCATCCACAGCTGTCTGTAGCATACAAGAACAGCAAATCATTTCAATATTGATCCATGTGTGTTTCTGAAAGTTTCAGAGAAACTCCATGTAAGTGCTGTGGCATGGTCCCTGAAAGCCTATTTCCACTCGTTCAATAGACTTCAACTCCTACTACATATGTACAAAATATTTGATGTAGTTTAAAAATATCCTCCCATATAACCAATTAGTATTTTTTTATCCTGATCTGTGATTTATGCTTCCAATTTATTTTCAACTTAGAGTCTAAATAGCTGCCTTTTGGAAAAAACATTATGCTGCTGTTGCATAATTTCACTAATGTTCTCAAAGAGGACCAAGACATCAGAAAGTTGATTCCATGACTTGCAAATGAACTATATTTAAGTGAGGGAGGGCTATACAAAGTCACCAGCCTCACTTTCTTCTCCAGAGCCATCTGGGTCCACAGTGGCAAGATGTAGATCACTATGAGTGGAGATAGCCACCAAGATAATGCAATAGAAAGACTTTAAGTAAGATGTTGTTGAGTCCTTTCAGTCATGTCCAACTTTCTATGACCCCATTTGGCGTTTTCTTGGCACAGATACTGGAATGGTCTGACATTTCTTTCTCCATCTCATTTGATAGATGAGGAAACTGAAGCAAACAGGGTTAAGTGACTTGCCCAGGGTCACACAGCTATTAACTGTCTGGGGCCAGATTTTAACTCAGATCTTCCTGACTCCAGGGCTAGAGTTCTAACCACTGAGCCACTTAGCTGCCCAAAGTAAGATGACTGGGGTTCAAATAGTGTCCTGGTCACTACTTATGTGACTCTGGACAAGTCACTTGACCTCTCTTAGTCTTACTTTGCTCATCTGTAGAGTAATGGAGTTGATGAAATTACCTCTAAGATACCATCTATATTTAGATTTATGATACTATGATTGGTAAAGTAATTTATCCATGGTCACACAGCTAGTATGCATTCAAGGCAGGAATTGTATTTGAGTCTTTCTGACTTTAAAACCTGCTATGTAATATGCTATCTCATGTCTCTAGCTTCCAGTTATAGTATACCTTAATTTAGTAATCCATTTAGTTTGCCCCTTTTCCTGGTATAGTTGTCTTCATTGAGGGCCCTTTTACTCTAGACCCATGCACATGGTTCTGACCGGATTCAGTCCTGGGGGAGCCTGGCCACCTAGAATAGAGGTCAGAATCCTTTGCTCACACTTGGCTCATTATGTTCTCCACCCTTTAACCCCAGAGGAAAATTACTTAACGCTTAGATTTTGACTCATGTCTAAGGCCTCCTCAAAGCAGTGAGTACAAAGGTACTCAATGCACAATATGAATTAGATATAGGGCATATATTTATTTCCTACACACATACACTCCCCAAAAATGCTAAATAGAAAACACTCACAGAGTGAACTTTTAAAAAGACTTTAAGTAGTATTCAGCAATTGAACTTATAACTACATTTATTCTTTTCAAGGAGGTTGATTCTTTTTTATATTTTTTCCAATTACATGTAAAAACAATTTTTAAGATCCATTTTTTAAAATTTTGAGTCCTCAATTCTCTTCCATCATCTTCTCCCCTCTACCCAATTAAGAAGACAAGCAATTTGATATAGATTATATGTGTAGTCATATAAAATGTATTTCCTATATTAGTTATGTTGTAGAAAAAAAAAAACCCAGACATCCCCCATAATAAATATAAAGAAAAAAAAAGTTAAAAAAAAAAGGTATGTTTTGAACTGCACTCAGACTCCACCATTTCTTTCTCTGGAAGTGGATAGCATTTTTTATCATGAGTCCTTCAGAATTGTCTTATATCCTTGTATTGCAGAGAAGAGCTATCATTCACAGCTGATCATCATATAATATTACTGTTATTATATACAATGTTCTCCTACTTCTGCTCACTTCACTTTGCATTATGTAAGCCCAGATTTTTCTGAAAGCATCCTGCTCATTTCTTATAGCACGATATTATTCCAACACAATCATATATCATAATTTCTTCAGCCATTCCCCAATTGATGGGCATCCACTCAATTTTTAATTCTTTGCCACCCCAAAAAGTGTTGCTATAAATATTTTGGTACATAGGGGTCTTTTCCCTTTTCCTTTGATCTATTTGGGATATAGATATGGTAGTAGTATTGCTGGGTCAAAGGGTAGGCATGGTTCTATAGCACTTTGGGCATAGTTCCAATTTGCTCTATAGAATGTTTGGATCAGTTCACAATAAAGGAGTTGATTCTTTCTAGGTTCTTTCTTTGATCATGGCTCTCAGGTAGTCGAATAATTTTTAAATTGTCTCTCCTGGATCTATTTTCCAGGTCAGTGGTTTTTCCCATGAGATATTTCACATTGCCTTCTAATCTTTCCTTTGTTTGGATCTGTTTAACAGCATCTTGATTTCTCATAAAGTCGTTAGCTTCCATTTGCTCCAGTCTAACTCTGAAGGAATGAATCTCCTGAGTGAGCTTTTGAGATTCTTTTTCCATCTGGCAAATTCGACTTTTTAAGGCATTCTTCTCCTCATTACTCTTTTGGGCCTCCTTTGCCATTTGAGTTAGTCTATTTTTTAAGGTGTTGTTTTTCTCAGTCAGGCTGTTGACCCTCATTTCATACTTTTCCTGCATCCTTCTCATTTCTCTTTCCAATTTTTCCTCCACTTCTCTTATTTGATTTTTAAAGTCCTTCTTAAGGTCCTCTATGGCCTGTAACCCTCTCATATTTTCCTTTGGGGCTTTTGGAGTAGGCTTTCTGACCTCACAGTCCTCTGACTGTTCCATGCTTCGATCCTCTTTGCCCCCCAAATAGGAGTCTGTTTCATTTTTTCTGTTTATTTTGTTTCCTTTGTCTTGGCATGATGCCACTTAATTACTTGACTTCTGGGCTTGTTGCCACAGTATGGCCTGGTGCCAGACAGGAACTTTTGTCCCAAATGTGTGTGGGGGGCCAACTTCCGTTTCTGACGAGCTGGAAACCCACCCACAACCTCCACCCCAGATCACAATCCAGATCCAGGGAGGTTAAAACAAGAACGATTAACCCCCAAGACTGATCGCTGGATCTCCCTACAGTTTGCAGGCCAGGAGCTGGAGCTGCCACTGAAAACTACAAAATGGCGTGTCACCTCAGCGGCTTCTAGCTCCCAGGGGAGGAAGCCGATGCCTTCCCCAAATACTGGTCCCAAAGTCCATAGGGCACTAACCTCTCACTTTGTCCTAGGTATATATGTGCTGATAATTCTGGGATTGCCAGAGCTGCTGGTGTTCTGGGGTCCCTCCAGCCAGCTGCTGGCCTGGCCGCCCTGGGGATAAAACCGAGGCTCAGGCAGACCTGGGCTCGGCTCTCCATGTGCTGCGTGCTGCGCTGCCAGCTCCCAGAGCGCTGCGCTGGTCCTTCCTGCAGGGCTACTGGGCTGTCCTCAGCGGGAGGTTAGCTTCTCTGTGTCATTCTGTGAGTGCTGGGGCTCCAGAAGTTGTTCAGAGTCCCCTTTTATATAGTTTGGAGGTGATCTGGGGGGAGAATGCCTTGGATGTGCTGTTTCTACTCCACCATCTTGGCTCCACCAAGGAGTTGATTCTTAAACCTTGTCTAAAAATAAGGCATTTGGTAAGGACTGTTGAATAGACGGTGCATATTTTACTTTGAATTTTCAACTGCGTCAGACTTTGATTCATTCTCTTTTTTGTTGTCATCTGTACTAGAACCACTAGGGTATTTGGAAGTGATTTGCATATTTGCCACCAGTCATCTCTGACCTAAGGGTCCAGGACTCACAAGGTGTTGTTGTCCAGTCATTTTCAGTCACGTTCTGACTTTTCATGAACCTGTTTGGGGTTTTCTTGGCAAAGACAAGAGTGGTTTGTCATTTTCTTCTCCAGCTCATTTTACAGGTAAGGAAACTAAGGCAAACAGGGTTAAATGACTTGCCCATTAAGTGTCTGAGGTGAGATTTGAACTCATGGAGATGAGTCTTCCTGACAAGGTAGCCTCTAATATTGGATTGAGATCAATACTTAGTCACCTGAGGTCAAGAGAGAACAAACACAGAGAACTTGACCTCAAACACAGGATCAGACTAGCCCAGGGAAAATATAAGCATTAGCTGTTAGTTCACAGTAACATAGTGAACCAGAATGGAGGACAGAACAAGCTACCTTCCCCACATTTCTCATAGGAAGTAGGTTGAAACAGTCCTGATATTATCCATACCCAGAAAAAGAAGAAAGAGTACCAGGGGAAGACTCCATTTTTAAAGGCTGACAGGATCACTGACTATTCCTACTTAGCATCCAATAAAGAGCTTGCTTCGTCATCTCAAAGTGCAAGTCCTGAGTGCAAGTGCTGAGTCATAAATACCAGAATCAGCCAGAGACTCTTCATCCTCAAAGAACCCAAGTATTGAACTAGCAAACAAGTAGTCCCTGGAATCAGGAAAGGCAACTTTGCAATGCCTTTCCCTCCTCTCCCATTATAACAGGATATAGTCACAGATTATAAGATGTGAATATGTTAATAAAATGTTAACACCAACTATTATCCTTGTGAAGTTTAAAAAGTTCAAGAGAGAGTTTCTGGGTAGTTAATAATTTTATTCATAATGCTAGCATATTACCAATAAAATGGGTTAGTGACACTCTTGAATGCCAAATACAAATCATGGCAGTGGGCTCACAACGTATATACCCTTGGAAGAGTAGGTGACCCTAGGGGTGGCAATCAACTCTGATTGGTTAACAACTAATGAACATTACAATGAGAGGTGGACCTATTCTAATGAGGGACTGGGGGAATGTAACTATGATCATGTCATTTACTTCCAAGTTACCCCCAGCCTCAGGGAAATCTAGACAAAGGGTCAATATCCCCCACCCTAACCTGAACAGAAGACAGTGGGCCAGGAATTTCACCTTAAGTTCCTTGTAAGGTTGGATGAGGCAGCAATACTTAGATAGAGGAGAAAGTTAATCCTAGCTGCTATTATCAGTCCTGTCCTTCAGAGGCTAAGCCTTGAAATAAGGACTTTAGAAAAAGGGGGGAATGTTGGAACTCCCCAAATCATCGGTTATTAGTAATCATTTCTCTTGTCCATAATGAAGAATAAACACCTCTCTGAATGACTTTGAGGAGAGCAGTGTAATTGGACAACATTCCTTCTTAGTCTTTTTTGCTGGTTCATTATCAAGATCTTGACCCATAACTGTTAATATTTCCCAAGACTCTTCCCTAGACCCTTTACTCTTTGCTCTTTACACATTTTCTCTTGTTGACCTTATGAGTTTTGATGGGTTTAATTATTATCTCTGTCAATGTTTCCTAGTGTTACATATCCAATGCATCTCTTTCCTGAGTTTCAATCAGGAATCATCAGTTTACCTAGTGGATCTTTCATACTGGACATCTAAAAGACATTTTGAACTTAATATGTCCAATGCAGAATAATTGTTTCCTCTTCCACATCCTCACCCCTAGGCTTCTTCCAAAATTTCCCTTTTTTTTTTTTTTTTTTTTTTGGTAAAAGACACCATTATTCTTCCAGTCTTCCAGGTTTATAACCTTGGTGTTATAATTGGCTCTTCAGTCTCTCTCATTCCACATACCCAGATGCCAGCTCTTACCCTTTCTACCTTTACATCTCTCACATCAGGACTCTTTCTCTCTACTCACAGCTACTCCCATAGTTTAGGACCTCCTCATCTCTCACCTAGATTATTTCAACAATCTAACTGATCTCTTTGCCTCAAATCCCCACTCCCACTTCAATCTATCTTCTGTATTGCTGCTAAAATGAGTTTCCTTATAGATTTGACCATGTGAGTCCCTACTCAATCAACAAAAATGTCTCCTTATTGCCTAAAGGATAAAAGTATAAACTCCTTTGTTTAGGTATTATTATAATTATATATAATTACAATATATATTATATATGTATATAACATATATAATATATAATTATATAAACTAACAGCTAATTTTATATACATGTATATATATATATGTGTATATATATATATATATATGCTGGACCTTCCCAATCTCTAGTGTATCTTTCTAGCCTCAATGGATATTAGATCTCCTCTCAAACTCCATGATGCAATCAAATTGGTCTTCTCTGTGCTCCTCACAAAGGACATGTTATCTCCTTTCTCTATCTCCTTTTCATGCCTTTTCACTGGCTGTCTTCTCATGAATGGAATACACTTCTTTGCTCTCCTTCATCTCATAGAATCCTTCTTTTCCTTAAAGACATAGCTCAAGTCCCACCTTCTCTATGAAGCCTCTCCTGATCCCCTCAACTTTAATGCCCTTCTCAAACTACTTTGTATTTGTTTGGCATTTACTCTATACATATAAACACATATATGTATATCTTTATTGTCTCTCTCTTGGAATGTAAGCTCCCTGAGAATAGAGATTATTTCATTCATTTCATTTCTATTTCTGGTGTCTAACACAGGGCCTGGCATATAGTAGGTACTTAATACATTCTTGTTAATCTGTGGAAAAGACTTAGATGTGAAGTGAAGTGAGCAGAACCAGGAGAACATTGTGCACAGCAACAGCAACATTATGCAATAATCAACTATGATAGAACTAGCTCTTCTCAGCAATACAGTGATCTAAGACAATCCCAAAAGACTCATGATGGAAAATGCCATCCACATCCAGAGAAAGAATTGATAGAGTCTGAATGCAGATTGACACATACTTTTTTCACTTTTTTTTTGGAGGGGGGTGGAGGTGTTTTTTTTCCCTTTTGTTCTGTTTCTTTTTATATAACATGACTAATTTGGAAATACATTTTACATGATTGTACATATGTAACATATCAAATTGATTACTGTCTTAAGGAAGAGGGAAGGGAGTGTTAAATGAATGTTAAAACTGTCTTTACAAGTAATTGGAAAAATCATATACTATTGAAAAGGAAAAAGAAATAAATTCTTGTTAATTGATCAACTGAAACTGAGTTTCAGGGAGGTGACATAATTTGTCCATTATGACAAATCTAGTTTAAAGATAGGCTCTAAACTCAAACCTAAGTCTTCTGACAATAAGTCCAGTGTTCCCTATATAACTATCTTTTGCCTCTGATTTTATCAGTACTACTAAATCTGTTTACTGGGATTACTCCAATTAACTTACATATAACACCTGTAACCTGTGTTTGCTCAACAAACAGCTCTATTTCTTGATAAAGAATGGTGGATTTGGTGAATGTTTATAAGTTTATGTTTAGTGGTTCAAGCATGACCTTCTGAAATCAAGATGCTTTATAACAAACCCTTATCTATTGACCTTGGCCTTAAGATCTGTTGCCAAATGCAAAGACAGAAAGACCAATACCTTCCTCCCATAATGCTACTGGACCTGGCCAGGCCCCAACTATGTGCAATGAGTATGTAACTGATTTGAGACCAGAATTGCTAAATCACATTCCATTTGGAAGAAGCAGTGTGTGTGTGTGTGTACCTTGAATTCACAGCTCAATCTGCCTGTTTGAGTGGCATTTCTCCATAGTAGCTGTTTTTCTGCCCCTACTACCTATTTACAATATTTGATAGAAAAGCAAAGAAAAATGGAGGAGGAAGGGAACAGAATAGTAAAGCTAATAGTCTTCATAGAACACATGTACAAGACACCTTATCTTAGATCAGTGTTTTTTTTTCAAATTTGGAATTTTTGTGTCCTATGCACTCTCGTTAGACTCCTTCCTGCTTACCTCAGGAAGGGTCCAACCGGGTTCTTACCTTTTCCCGGTACTTCAGCCATCTTCGGCCCTGACTTCCCAGTCAGGGAGCTCCCCCACAGAACACCTGGCACACACAGCTGCTTGTTACACCTTTATTGTTTGATCTCACATGGCTCTGCAATCTATGCATACAATCTCCAACTCCTAATCCCTAATGCCTATTCTCTAATGCCTACTATATAATTCCTAATACCTACTACTAAAAACCCTCTACTAATAAACCCACTACTAAAGCCCACTACTAATGCCCTCCTTAGAGGTGTGGCAATACCTCTTAAAGTTCACTCATAGACCCTCCCATTCCATAATCCAGAGCACACAAGTCCAGGAAGTTACTGCCAAGGGTGAGGAGGCCTCTTCTCGTTGGTGAGGTATACTCAATGCATCAGACATCCCATAGTAGGCTGTCAGCAGAATACGCCTCCGAGCGCCTTGGGGCCTAGCCCCTTTTACTCTTCCCTTACAGTCCTACCCACCTGTGCCTCAAGTGCTTATGATCCCAACACACTCTCCTTCATTCTACCACCATCTCAGGAAAGTTGCTATGGAAACTGTTCTTCCTCCCCATCTGAAACCCCTTTCTGATCCTGGCTCAGACCCTTGTGTCTAGAGGTTTCGAAGTGGGCATCTTACCACAGCTCCTTTACTTTCTTCCTCATCAAATTCTCTCACCCTTGTTGTAAGTTGGCTCCCTGGCCCTAAATTCATTTCACTGGCCTCTAGACTTCTTCATTCCTAGATCTCTTTGCATTCTGCTTAGTCATTGAACTTCTCGTCTCCAATTCCCCATCCCAGATCTTCCACCTTAGACTCCTGAATTCCTTCACCCATTGAACTTTCTCAAACCTTTCCCCATTATCTTATTTTCCATTTGAGGCATTTTGCCCTTTTTAGCTCCCAATGCATCCTGAATCATAGCATATCATTTGGCTTGACTTTTTCATTTTATAAATGAAGAAACTGAGGCTCACAGGTCAAATGACTTGGCTGAGCTCACAGAGTTAGCATGTCACAGAGCCCAAATTCAAACACATCTTCTGACAAGTCCAATGTTTCTCCATGGCTTGCCAGACCGTTTATATCAGTCTTTTTTATCACCACCCTTACTTATCTCTTTCAAACTTCTTCCCTATCATTATTTTATTTTCTTGGGAACTCTTAAGTTTACCCTTAGTAGGTTTGTATGACCTGATGTGTTCTTTTCAACGTTTAGGTTTTCTATTACTGAGATGGGAAGGTCTCCATTTATTAGATGAACAGTGATTACAACTACTCTCATTCCAGATTAAGAGGGTTAAACAGGAAGTGCTGTAATCAATTTGACAAATCTACAGATTTTCAAGTCTTTTTAAATTAAGTATATCTTCCTATGGAGGATATGGATATGCCTATTGAAAAGTTCAGCAAAATCACTAACTTCACTTTATATATGTCTCCTATCCTGATTTCCCTAGCTGCTGTATGACAACTGCAGTGCCATTCCCCCCCAAATTGCCTCATTTAATTTGCATATGTGAATATATGGATATATATGTATGTATATATGTTTATGTGTGTGTGTATTTGTTAACTACCCATAAGTTCTTTGAAGATAGTCTATTTCATTTTATCATTTGCATTCCGGTCAAACTAGAATCTATTAGGTGCTTAAAATATGCTTGCTGATTGATCGACTGATTGATAAAGTAGGTGAGAGGATAGGGTTTGATCTCCTATGATACCTCAACCAGGGTAAGGACATCTCCTTAAGTCTTATATATTTGAATGAATAATGGGTCAGAGGTATGTTTTTGATGGCCCACTAACATGGAAGATAGTGACAGTCACTCTTTTCTTCTTTCTGGAGAGATCTGGAAACTAGAAGAACTAATAGTTAATAGCAGACCTGTGTGGAGGAGCCAGTGCCTGGCAGCTAATAAATGCTTTTCACTGCAGATTGATTGATTTTCATGTAAGCATAAGGGACACTTTATTTCAGGAAAGCTTTTAAGACAATATTTTGCTCTACTGAGTAGATTTTTTGAAGCAATAAACATCAATGCAGCAGTATCTGACTGTAAAGTTGTAATTTCCTATAGAAAATAATTTATAAAAGCCTGACCATTATCTTCTTCTGTCTTCATCAAAAAGACCTTCAATATAAGTATATATCATTGTCATAGTCGTAAAAATAGCTGTATGGGGGGGCGATATATGAGAGACTGGGGGAAGAATAATCAGTATGCTTGCCATCTTGGGGTGGGGAGTAGGGGAGAGATGGGGAGAAAATTTGGAATTCAAAATCTTGTGGAAATGAATGTTGAAAACTAAAAATAAATAAATTCTGATTTAAAATTAAATAAAGTTGATTTGGTAAAAAAAATGTGTTTTTAGTTACTAATATATTCTTTTTTTTTTTTTTCAATTAACAAGCATGTAATTTTTCTTCCCCTCACACCTTTCCCACACAATCAGGGTGGGGTACCAAATACCTCCCAATGCCTTCCTTTATAGAAAGCAGAAATTGAACTTTGAGGCTCTCTCCTGTACTTTGTTGCCTGCCTGGTTTTTTCAGCTCCATGGAACAAGATGCCCCCACTGAGGGCACTCCCTGGTGTCTCCCAGCTTTCCTGCCTTCTTTTCTGTGTTGTCTTTTCCCATTAGATTGTAAACTCCCTCAGGGAAGAGACAGTCTTCCCAGCAGTTAGTAGGGAGCCTGGTATACCATAGGTGCTTAATAAGTGTTTATTGGATTGGAAATCTTTGTAGTAAATATGAATATAGGAGAAGACAATAAAAATATTATAGAAAATGTGGTTCAGGATTAGGAAATTTAAAAGCCTAAGGCTTATAAATTGTCCTATTCCTGAACCACATTTTCTATAATATTTTTATTGTCTTTTCCTATATTGACCATCACATTGAAGTCAGCAAGTACCAAGGAATACATTGGTCTGGTTTAAAGGTTCTTATCAAGTTGTTTAGCAGCATTTCTCTTGGTTCAACTTTTTGTAACCAATGTCGATGCATGTGCTGCAGTGACCTTCATGGCAGAGCCTGTCTATTTGAATTCATCATGAGCCCTGCAAGGTAAACTATTCAAGAGACCCTTGAGGGACAGTTAGGTGGCTCAGTGAATAGAGTACTGGCCTTGGAGTCAGGAGGACCTAAGTTCAAATCCGGCGTCATATACTTAACAGTTGCTAGCCGTGTGACCTTGGGCAAGTCACTTAACCTTAATTGCCCTGCTCTTTCCCCTTCAAAAAAAAAAAAGAGAGAGAGAGAGAGACCCAGGAAATGTTATTTCTTGGTACTTTTTGGCGCAGTGAAACCTCTACCACTCCTTTACTTCTGAAAGAAAGCTGGGAGCATTTTTTCCACTTAACTCTGACCTTTTTATGTTTTCTGCTTTTATTTAAAAGAAGAATGGCAACACAGATGTGGCTGTTTCTTTAGA
Source organism: Gymnobelideus leadbeateri (assembly GCA_011680675.1). NCBI lineage: Eukaryota > Metazoa > Chordata > Mammalia > Diprotodontia > Petauridae > Gymnobelideus > Gymnobelideus leadbeateri. The sequence goes on along the minus strand of WOXC01004562.1, from coordinate 222,126 downwards.
AAGTGTTTCAGGGGGGCAGCTAGGTGGCCCTGGAGTAAGGAGGACCTGAGTTCAAATCCAGCCTCAGACACTTAACACAAAAACCTAGCCCTGTGACCTTGGACAAGTTACTTAACCCCAATTGCCCTCCAAAAAGCAAAAAAAAAAAGTGTTTCAGCTCAAAGGGATGGCTCAGTGCACAGGATAAAGGAGAGGCATATGTTCGGATATGATGGTGAGCAAAAGATACTGGACTGAATGGTCAGACTCCGTTCTTTCAGAGTGAAGAAGGCCCCTCATGGGCAGTGGCAGAGTTTTCTCTGATGCTGTCAGCTCATCTTACAATCCCTCCCCACTTCCACTCTAATATGGTTTCATTGAGCAGTTAACATTACCGTAGCTTTTGCAAAGAGATATTTACTTTGAAGATGTAGCAGGAACAGAATCACAAACATGCTTCCCAGTACCTCAAGGGAACACTCTCTTCTAGGCCAGCTAGGTCTCTAGGAAAAGTGGGCTCAAGCTCAGTTTCTCTATAGCGTTGTTTCCACCAAGCTTACGTCTGAATTGCTGCATGGATTGTGGATGAGCCCTTATCTCAGCTGCCTTTGAGCTGGGTTCAGAATGTCATTCCTCTGCCCTTTAATTTCAAAACTGGAACAGGGGACTGAGAATCATAATACAGATTCAACTCATCCACCTCCTAGTGGCTCCCTTACCTGACCTTTTAAAACCCACAAGGTCATAAACTCCAATATCCTTCACCTAAAATGAAAGAACAAATGCAGAAGCAACAAATGAAACTTTTATGTTGTCTTGGGGGGAGGCAGGCAGCAGAGAACAAGCATTTATTAAGTACCCTAGCACTTTATAGCCTTTGATCCTTTCAACCCCTCTGGCAGGTAGGTGCTATCATTATCCTCAGAAACTGAAGAAAAGATTGATTAACTTGACCAAGGTCACAGAGTTAGCAATTGGCTGAGGCCAAATTTGAATTCAGATCTTCCTGACTCCAGACCCAACTATTTATAGTAGATATAATAAACTTCCCTTTTTTTATGTTGTTCCATATTTACGACAGTACCTTTGGACTTCATTCTTAAAGAACTTGTACTAGACAGTTATAAACTTCAGACAATTTATAAGCCTTAAATTGTTGTTTTTTTTAAAATTTATTTCCTAATCTTGAACTACATTTTCTACAGTAGTTTTGTTGTCTTCTGTCATCACTTTGCAAAAACTAATGAATGTTAATTGTTAATGAAACTATATTGGGATGGAGATGAGGAGGGATTGAAAGGTGAGCTAATAGCATCAGAGAAAACTCTGCTACTGCCCATGAGGGGCCCTCCTCACTCTGGAAAAATGTAGTCTGATTATTCACTCCAGTATCTTTTGGTCATCATCATATCTGAACATATACCTCTCCCTTCTCCTGTGCACTGAGCCATCCCTTGAAGTGTTCTTCTTAGAAATAAAACCAGAGAATACAAAGAAGGTATAGCTAAGTGGAAAGAATGCTCACAGCTAGATACTCCCCTCATAGCATTACCTTTCTTCTCTCTCTGGAAAGCCACTCATCAAGAAAGATGTCAGCCAAAGAAAGGAACAAGGTTCTGACCTTTTGAATACCTCCATGACCAAACAAAAAAGAATCCTCTTCATCTCATGGAAAACAGACCAGAACCAGTTACCAAATTTCTATTCTGCGTGCAACAAAGCCCATGTAGAGATTGCACCAGAGGGCCTCTGTACATCCTCTTAAAGACTGAACTCATTGGTCAATCCCCCATTGCAATATCAATAAAAACTATGTGACATTTAAAAAGGTTCAAAAGAGGTAAGTTCTGTGTAATTTAATAATTTTATTAATAATGCCAACATTTTAATAAAAGGATTGTTATTTGACTGTTTCCCTCTTAGACAAAGACAATCATGGAGGTGGGTTCATAACTTATATGCCCAAAGGGCTATCAAACTGTGCATACCCTTTGATCCAGCAATACCACTACTATGTCTGTATCCCAACAAGATCATAAAAAAGAGGAAAGGATGCAAATGTACAAAATATTTATAGTAGCTCTTTTTGTGGTGCCAAAGAATTGGAAATTGAGGGGATGGCCATCAGTTGGGGAATAGCTGAACAAGTTGTGGTATATAAATATAATGGAATACTATTGGGGGTGGCTAGTTGGTACAGTGAATAGACCACCAGCCCTGGAGTCAGGAGGACCTGAGTTCAAATCCAATCTCAGATACTTAACACTTACTAGCCATGTGACCTTGGGCAAGTCACTTAACCCCAATTGCCTTGCCTTCTGGAATATCATATTCCAAGCTTTTGTGCTAAATCATTTGTGATCCTGACTATGACTCAGTGATATTTTAATTCTTTCTTTCTGGCTACTTACAGCATTTTTCTTTGATCTAGAAACTCTGGATTTTGGCTCATGTGTTCCTGGAAGTTGTCATCTATGGGTTTATTTCAGAAAATGAGAGTGAGTGCAAGTGAGGTGCTTTGGGAGCTCTTGGGTGAGTAAGTGGAGAGTATCCTTTTGGATGATTTGGTGGAGGTAATATTCTAAGGCTCTGCCCCTGCAGATTAAAATAGTTTTTCCTTAAAATTGATACATTGTCCTTGGGCTTATGAGTCCAAGTCTTGGTTTGGTGATGTAGTTTATTGATCCCCCAAATACAAAAAAGCCACCAGGATCTTTGACTGGGTCCTATGCTTAATTGCTGGACTTTTGTGGCCATCTCAGAGGCAGGGCAGTTGACTTCAGCTGAATATCCTTCATTTGCTATGGCTAAGAAAAGCTCCTTTTATTAACTGTTAGATTTTCTACAAATCAGTGTTTGACTTCATTTTAACGTTGAACATGAAGCACCAGAATGATCTGGTAAGCCCTGACCTGCAACAGATTCATATATCCCCCTTGCATAGTGTCAGAATGGAAAAGAATATTAAGATTTGTAGTCACCATACCTCAACTTGGAGTTTTTGAGATAGGATCTCTTGAAACTGTGAAACAATGGAAAATCCTGCTCCTGTGGAGTTGTATCTCCGTCAGAAGTAGACAGGTACAGTGGTGGGGGGAACAGCTGTAGTAAGGAGAAGTTCCCCATCTGTTACAAGGTCATTAGGGTTGTGATGTTCTCCAGGAAGAACTATAATTCTTGGCAGGGCCTGAGAAAATAAAGCTATACTTGTCCCATCTGATTTACAGCCTTGACAGGGAATACAGACGAAATCATTAGGGAGATATGCTGGAATATTACTGTAGGGGAATAAGATAAAGTGGATATGAGCAAAGTATCCTGGTGGGATACAGTCTGAAAAAGGAAAAAGTGTCACCCACTTGGGCCAAATACCCACTATTCTGGGAATTGAAAGGCACTACAAATAAAATCCAAAAGCTCTAACTGCAAGTCACTCCCCCTACCCCAACTCTTTGATAATTAGGGGGTTCTTTCAGTCTGGGTCAAAGCATACAGTTTAAGGACTTTTTTTTTGGTATAGTAATTCTGCTTTCCAGAAAGGTTGGATCAATTCACAGATCCAACATTATTGCAGCAGTGTGCCTCTTCTCCTAAATGTTATTCAATTTTTTTTCATCTTTGCCAAGCTTATGGGTATGAGGTGGAACCTCATAGTTGATTTAATTTGCTTTTCTTTTATTATTGATTTGGAACTTTACTTCATATGGTTGTTGATTTCTTCCCTTGAAAATAGTCTATTCAGAACTATGCCCAAAGGGCTATAAAAATATAAATACCCTTTGACCCTTAAATACCATTTCTAGGACTGTATTCCAAAGAGATCATACAAATGGTAAAAGAACCCACATGTACAAAAATATTTATAGCAGCTCTTTTTGTGGTGGCAAAGAACTGGAAATTGAGGGAATGCCCATCAATTGGGGAATGGCTGAACAAGTTGTGGTATATGAATGTAATGGAATACTATTATGCTATAAGAAATGATGAGCAGACAGACTTCAGAAAAACCTGGAAAGACTTATATGAACTGATGCTGAGTGAGGGGAGCAGAACCAGGAGAACATTGTACACAGTTACAGCCACATTGCTCAATGACTAACTTTGATAGACTTGGCTCTTCTCAGCAATGCAAGGTTCTAAGACAACTCTAAAAGGCTCATGATGGAAAATGCTATTCACATCCAAAGAAAGAATTACAGAGTCTGAATGTGTATCGAAGCATACTATTTACTCTCTTTTTTGTTTTGTTTCTTCTTTCTCATGGTTCATTCCATTGGTTATAATTCTTCTTTGCAACATGACTAATGTGAAAATATGTTTAATGTGAATGTATATGTAAAGCCTATATCAGATTGCATGCCGTCTTGGGGAGGTGGGAGGGAGGGGGAGAAAATTTGGAACTCAAAAGCTTGTGGAACTGAATGTTGTAAACTAAAAATAAATAAATTTTTAAAAAATATTCTATACATTTCCTTTGACTCTCTGTACATTGGGACATAGCTCTTTATTCTTATATATGTGAATCAGTTCCCTCTGTATCTTACATATTAAACCTTTATCAGGAAAACATGCTGCAAATATTTTTCCTACTTATTTATTTCCCATCTAAATGTAACTATATTGAATTTGTATAAAAGCTTTTCAATTCTATGTGATTAATATTGTTAATTTTATCAATTATGATTCATTCTATCCTTTAGTCAGTAAACCTTCCCCTATTCATAATTGCAAAGGTTCTCTTCTTTTGTAATTTATTTATGATATAATCTTTAATATTTAGCTATTGTATCCATTTAGAGATTATTGTGACATATGGTATGAGAGGCTGGTCTAAATCTAACTTCTGCCAAACTGATTTCTAGTTTTCCCAGAAGTTTTTGGCATGTAAAGGATCCTTACCCCAGTAGCTGATACCATAGGATCTCGCAAACACTATACTCCTGGATTCATCTGATTCTGTGCGTTGTGTACCTAATTTAATGAAAAAAAATTTTTTTTCCTGATTTTCAGACTCACTGGTTGTGATGGCTTGGGCCCTCACAAAATTCCAGTAATTTAATCTATTTTTCCAGCCCTAGCTTGTGTCCTGATTTATAGTCTCACATTTTCAAGGGCCTAGTAGATATTGATCTTTCTAAAGTCCAGGTCTGACCATGTTGTCTCCCCCATTAGACTGAACTCCTTGAGAGTTGAACTCTTTTTTGCTTTTTATTTTCTTTTGTTTTGCTTTGCTTTGCTTTTTTATCCCTAGAACTTAGCACAGTGCCAAACACAAAGCAGACCTTTAATAAATGTTTGTTGGCTAACTAAATAACTGTGTCATTTCTGTCCTCCTATCGCCAGGGTCAAGCACAGTGCCTTGTACATTGTAAATGCTTAATCTGTGTTTGCTGAATATAAATGTTTATTTAATAATAAGAAGTCTAACTACCTGGGAAAACAGGAGACCAACCACTGTAGTCAGAACAAGTCAATTATGTAAACATGGCAGAAGATTCAGGTCTTTAAGTGAATTTTGTCCTATCCAAAGATGGGGATGTTTAGTAAAGTTGATCCCTCTCACCTATTTAGAAAGTGTGGAACTTCCTTTTATCATCAAAGGCATGATACATACTACTCAAATTCCCATCTTTCTTATTTTAATTTTTTCATGAATGACTTTGAGCTTTTGTCTAATTTTATTTAAGTGTTGACAGTTAGGGCTAGGGATAGGATTTGTGATTTCATTGATTTAAGGAACTCTCAGGTGAAGGAACTCCCTCTAACAATGGAGGGTTGTACCTTCTCTGCAAGTTATAGTTTTGGAGAGTTTCTTAGAGCTCTAAGAGATTAAAATGAGTTTCCCAAGGTCAAAGAACCAGTATGTTTCAAGAAACAGGACTTGAACCCAGATCTTGGGCCAGAGGCCAACTCTATCAACTATTCCATGCTATTGCTCTCATACAAAGACAAAGAAGCAACTGCCCACAGTTAATAGTTACTTAATAAAACATAAACCATATCATTGCTAAATAAATCTAGAAATGATCATTTTTGTGTATGCCCATGACTTTAAGCAACATAAAAATGTCTAGAATGAGAAATAACCTCTGTTTTCCAGCTATACCATTTTATCAGGTATCTTAAGTGAGTTTGTGATGAAATAGCCACTCCCTTATTTTTAGTGGAAAATGTATATTATAGAATATTTAAAATATTATATTTTTGCTTCATGGTTAGAAAGAACTGAAAACTGAGAGAATGCCCATCAAAAGGAAAAGTGCTGTACAGCATATGGAACATGAATATGATGTACTGTGCTTCAAGAAATTATGAAGGATGGGGCGGCTAGGTGGCGCAGTGAATAGAGTGCCGGCCCTGGAATCAGAAGGACCTGAGTTTGGAGCTGGCCTCCAACACTTAATCCACACACAAAAAAACCTAGCTGTGTAACCTTGGGCAAGTTACTTAACCCCAATTGCCCTAAAGGGGCGGCTAGGTGGTGCAGTGAGTAAGAGCGTTGGCCTCGGAGTTGGGATGACCCGAGATCAGATCCGGCCTCAGAAAATGAGCACCCACGCATAAATAATGACTAGCCATGTAACCTTGAGCAAGTTACTTAACCCCAATTGCTTTAAAAAATAAAAAATTTAAAAAAAAAAGAAATTATGAAGGAGAATTATGAGAGAAGCCAGGAAGTTGTTTGAGCTTTCCCCAGTTCCCCTCAGAAACAATGTTAAATCAAGCCTCTTAACAGATTCTGGAGTGACAGAAAAGATGAATAAAAAAGACAGAATTCCAGAAAAAGATGGAATAAAACATTTTTCCAGCTTAAGATAATTTAGAAGGACTTCAGGAAAGGTCTTACTTGAGTAAAAAGAGAGCACAGCCTGGCACAAATGGGGTCTGGGTAAGCCAGCAGGAAGCTCTTAGCCACAGCACAGATCAGCAACTGAGGCCCTTCAGTCCTGGCTCAACAGGCTAGCTCTGAGGCCTCTAGCCCCAGTGCAGAAGACAAATTGCCAGCCTCAGAACACCAGCACAACAGGCATGACTAGACTGGGTCACCCCAATGCAGTGGGCAAGCCATCAGTGTTGAGCACAACTCCACCCTCCCCTTCCCCTAATTGATCTGTAAGCAGGCAACTCCACCCTTCCCCTCCCTTAATTGATCTGTGGGAGGGAGTTTCAGCCTAGGGTAAAATCTTTGCTACACTCTTTTCCTTGTCTCCTACCCCCCTACCAGGTGTTCCCTATCTCCACCCATGCTGGGTTCCCTGTTCCTCAGCCTAGGGTACAATTCAGGAAATTCAAATGTACACTGACCAATCACTGATTGTAGTTTCAGCTTATGTAACCTGACTATTGAATCTCTTTAAAAACCTGCACACTGTCCATGCCAGTACTGTCTGATTTGGGTAACCATGTAACCCCGGCAGTCCCGTAATAATAAAATCCACTTCCAAATTTTAATCTCGGGGATCTTCTCAATTATGTTCTTCATCAGCATCTGAGGCCCTAGAGTGGAAAGGCAGTGCCAGGCCCCTAGACCCCAGCACAAAAAGCTTGAGACAATGCCCCCTGTGTTCCAGGAGCAGAGCTCAACTTTTTAAAATGTGCAAAAACCAAAAAAAGCCCTGGCCATAGAAAGTTACTATGGTGACGGGGAAAGTCAAAACATAAACTCAGAAGACAACAATGTCAAAATGCGTACATATGAAGCCTCAAAGGGGAATATGAATTGGTCTCAAGACTAAAATGTCCTCTTGGAAGAGCTCAAAAAAGATTTTAAAAATCAAGTAAGAGAGGTAAAAGGTATAATAATCTGAGTGAAGTGAGTGATCCAGGAGAACATTGTATACAATAATAGCAATGTTGTATGATGATCAACTGTGAGTGATTTAGCTATTCTCAGAAATATAATGATCCAAGACAATTCTGTAGGACTTATTAGGAAAGGAGCTGTCCATCTTCAGAGAAAGAACTGGTGGAGCCTGAATACAAATCAGATACTGTTTCTTTACTTTTTGATTTTTCTAATTTCCTCTTTTTTTTTTTTTACTGTGTTTTCCTTCACAAAATGACACATGGAAATGTGTTTTGCAAGAGTACATATGTATAACCTATGTCAAATTGCTTGCCTTTTCAACAGGGGGGAGGGGAATGAAGGGAGATAATTTGTAACTCAAAATTTCAAAAAAAAAATGTTTAAATTGTTTGTACATGTAATTGGAAAAGATAAAACATTAAATAAGATAAAAGTAGAATTGGTCAAATGGACTGAAGAAATAATTCCTTAAAAATTAGAATTGACCAATTGGAAGCTAATGACTCTATGAGACATTAAGAATTAGTCAAGGGGCGGCTAGGTGGTGCAATGAGTAGAGCGCTGGCCCTGGAGTCAGAAGGACCTGAGTTCGGTTCCGGCCTCAGACACTTAACACACACAAAACAAAAACCTAGCTGTGTGACCTTGGGCAAGTTACTTAACCCCAATTGCCCTCCAAAAAGAAAAAAAAAAGAATCAGTCAAACAAAATCAAAAGAATGCAAAAATAGAAGAAAATCTAAAATACCTCATTGGAAAAACAAGTGACCTAGAAAATAGATCTGTGAGAGATAATTTAAGTATTATTGGACTACCTGAAAGCCATGGAAAAAAAAAAAAAGCCTGGACAGCATGTTTCAAGAAGTTGTCAAGAAAAACTGCCCTGATATCCTAGAACCAGAGAGCAAAATAGTCATTGAAAGAATCCACCAATCACTTCCTGAAAAAGATCCCAAAATGAAAACTCCAAGGAATATTGTAGCCAAATTACAGAACTATCAAGTCAAGAAGGAAATACTGTAAGCATCCAGAAAGAAACAATTCAAATATCAAGGAGCCACAGTCAGGATTACATAAGATTTATCAGCCAAACTATCCAGCAAAACTGACCATAATCTTCTGGGGGAAAAGATGGAAATTTAATGAAATATGGCACTTTCAAACTGTCCTGATGAAAAGACTTGAACTGAAAAGATAATTCAATCTTCAAATATAAGACTCAAGAGAAGCACAAAAAGGGTAAACAGGAAAGAAAAAAACATTATTCAGTAATATTAAACAGTTTGCCTTTCTACACAGGAAGATGATACTTGTAACTCTTGAAAATTGTATCTCTATTAGGGCAGTTAGAAGCAATATACATAGACAGAGTGTATGGGTGTAAGTTGACTTTGATGTGATGATATAAAAAAATAAGGGTAAAAAATGTACTGGGAGAAGAGAAAAGTGGGAATTAGAATAGGGTAAATTACATCACATGAAGAGGTACAAAAGACCATGATAGATACTAGATACACACTAGATACCATGTCTGTATCCCAAGGAGATCATAAAAAAGGGAAACAGACCCACGTGCACAAAAAATATTTATAGTAAGTCTTTAAGTGATGACAAAGAATTAGAAATTGGGGAACGGCTGAATAAGTTGTAATATATGGATGTAATAGAATACTGTTGTTTTATAAAAAAAATAACAAGCAGACAGATTTCAGAAAAACCTGGAAAGAAAGAAAAACATGAACTGATGCAAATGAAATGAGCAGAACCAGGTAAACATTGTACATAGTAACAGCAACATTGTGTGATGAGCAACATTCTTTCACAATATGACGTATGTGGAAACATGTTTAACATGATTGTACATGTCTAATCTATATCAGAAGCTTTGCTTGCTGTCTTAGGGAAGGAGAAAAATTTGGAACTCAAAATCTTATAAAAGTGAAGGTTGAAAACTATCTTTACATATAATTGGGGGAAAATACTATTAAATGCAAAAGAAAAGAAATAATGAGAAGGGTTTTAGAAAAATGTGAGAAGATTTGTATGAATTGATACAAAGTGATGTAAGCATAACCTGGAGAAAAATTTGTACAATAACAATGACAATGCACAGACAACAACTTTAAAATCAACACTGATCAACACAATGGAACCAACCACAGTTCTAGAAGACTTATGGTAACACATATTATCTTAAGTCCAGATGGAGAGGTGTTTTAGTTAGAGTACAGACTGAAAGCATATACATTTATATTTTTGGTCACAATTAATGCAGGACTTTGTTTTGCTTGACTATACATATTTTTATTGTGTTTAGTTTTCCTTGCTTTCTTTTTTTTATTTTTTAAAGCAATTGGGGTTAAGTAACTTGCTCAAGGTTACATGGCTAGTCATTATCTATGTGTGGGTGCTCATTTTCTGAGGCCGTATTCAATCCTAACTCCAAGGCCGGCGCTCTTACTCACTGCGCCACCTAGCCGCCCCTCCTTGCTTTCTTAATAGAGAAGGGGAGAAAGTTTGGAACTGAAAATAAAAGTAAATATTAATCTTAAAAAGTGTTTTTAAAATTTTTTTCAAAACATTATGCTATTATAAAAACTGACAACATGGTTTGGTGGATAGAGAGCTAGCCTTGGAGACAAGAAGACCTGGTTTCAAGTTCCGTCTCTGAAACATTGCCTTTGTGAGTCTAGGCAATTTAATTTAATCTCTCAGTGATTTAGGCAAATCCTTGAGATTATAACTTGCCAAGAATGTGTTCACTGCATTGATAGTGGCAGTTTCCTTACCTGGGAGTTCCCTAAGTAATTGAAGTCATAGGTCCTGTCCCCATCCTTGTCCATAAAAACTGTAAGGCAAGGATTTAGATAGTGACTTATTTGAGGAATGAGAACCAACTCCAAGCAATAGGTAGAAGTTAAAAAAAGGCAAATTTCAGCTTGGAGGGAAAAACTTCCTGAGAATTAGAGCTATGCAGAGACAAAAAGGATGGCTTCAGGAGACAAAGCCAGAATGAACATGGAGCAGACCAGGCTTTGTATAAAGAAGTATCCTTTGCCTGGGGGTATGGTTGGTAGCATGCCAGTCAACTGATTTTTCTACTTCCTCATCCAGCCCCCAGGCTGCCAGTGTCATCATGTCCCATTCCCAGGATCTGCCTTCCCACTGATGCAGACTGTCTTTGCCCCATGGAATAGAATCAGGGCCCCTAACTTGTCTTACTTTGTTGTGTATTTAGGAACCCTGACATTAACAGCAAAGAACTTTGGATAGGATAGCTATTGCTACTTATGAAGGACCATGAGAAATGTTCTTTCCCATGGGAAACCTTGCTGTAGCTAGGCAGAATAATTAACAGCACCTGCTCAACTTGTAGTACTTGTTCCCAGAAAGTTCTAATCACAGCTGTCACTTTGCTTCTCTAACTATAACTTCCTCAGTGTCTTCACTCTGTACCTCCCTCTCCCAACACTGTATGATCTCCATTTGTCTTTCAATTTGTACCACCCTAGATTTGCTCTTTTTCTTCTTAATTCATTTGTAATATGATACATTGTTCAGTCTTATTCAGTTTGGATGAAAAAAATGGGTATTGACACCTAATTATATGTTGATGGTCCAGTACTTCCCTTAAGCACTAAATAAAAATGTCACAGCCAAGCATCAAATGCTGAGTATCAAGTCAAATCTTCCATAGCAGTCTAGGGACATATACCACAAAGGTTGCCTATGGTTATCAGGGAGAGCCAGCAATAAAGGTGGCACAGTTGCTCCATATCTAGTAAATTCACCCTAGTTCTTTGCCATCTTAATCTGCATTTCCACTTTCCACTGTGACTTCTGGAACTCTTTTCTATTGTGAATAAACCCCCCTCCTCCTCTTATTCTTCTCATATTCCTTCCATCTTATGGCCACTTTATTAGTCAACAAACTTTTTTCTGGGGATACAAAGGTAAAAACAGTTCCTTCTCTTAAGGAGTTTACATTTTAACAACATAATATAGCAAATAGCAAAGTACATCCAGTATATACAGAATAAGTAGAAAGTAATCTGAGAGGACAAAAGATTGATAGCTGGGAAGATGGATGGGTGAGAAGGGAAGAGACAAGAAAAGGCCTCTAGCAGAAGATGGGATTTGAGCTTAAATGAAAGCCAGCAATCTGAGAAGCAGAGGTGAGGAGGCAGAGCACCCTAGGAATGGAAGATAGCCAACACAAAAGCAAAAATTCTATGTGTGGAAGGCAGCCAGTGCAAAAGACCAGAGGTGGAGTATGGTGTGAGAGGAACAGCAAGGAAACTAGTAGACAGATCACATGCAGATGTGTGGTGTTGATAAATAAGGGTTAGGAGGTTGGAAAGATAAGAAAGGTGCAGGCAAAGAAGAGATTTAAATGACAGAGGAGTTTCTGTTTGATCCTGATAGTAATAGGGAACTCATTGAGTAGGGGTAGGGGAGTGATATGGTCAAATCTATTCTTTAAGGGGAAAAAAAGTCATGTTAGCAGTCGAATGGGAGATGGGGTTGGATTTGAGGGACACTTGAAGCACAGAGACCAATCAGAAGATCATTTCAGTAGTCTAAGAGATGATAAGGGCCTAAACTAGAGTGTTGGTTATATGAATAGAGAGAAGGGGAACTATACACTAGATGTAAAATAAATTAAAAATACAAGGGCTTATTCTTATTCTGCTATGTGCCAGGTACTATGCTAAGCACTTTACAATTATTATCTCACTTGATCTTCACAACAGCTTTCTAAAGTAAATACTATTATTATCTCCATTTTAAAGAGAAGGAAATGGAGGTAAAAAGAGGTTAACTTGCCCAGGGTCACACAAATGTCTGAGACCAAATTTGAATTTAGGACTTCCTGACTCTGGGCCCACGCTCTATCTGCTGCACCACCCAGGTGCCACTACAAAATTTAACAATGGGTTGGATATGTGGGATGAATGAGAGTGAAGAGTCAAGAATGACTGTTCTGCCCTGGGTACCTCTATTACTCTACGTTACTCACTGTAACGTAGAGTAATAGAGGAATGGAAGATAGCAACTGTAATAGAGACATTTGGAATGGGGAGAGTTCTGTTAGTCATGGAAACCTAGCTTTCTCCTGAAGACAGAATATCACTTGACATTTTTTTCCAGGGCCAGGAAGAAAACAGCATATTCCTTGCTGTTTATTCCCACTTTCAGACTCTCCCTTTGTTACTCTGATTTAGCAAATACCTCTCTTCCTTCACAGTTCATTCCATCTCATTCAGATTCTTGTTAGTATCAACTATGATAGCTCTCCTTCCTTCCCAAGAAATATAACACCTGTTTCAAAATGTACTCTCTACCCAACCCCTCCCTTTTAAAAACCTGGCCTCCCAGTTCCTCAATCTCTCTGCCTCCCATGACCTCTTTTTTTCTAGCATAATGGAGACTTGCCTGAGCATGATTGGGTCTCCCAACATGGAGGCTCCCTTCATCACCTACGAAGTATAATTGGAACAAGCTGCTTCTTTAAAACTGGCCAGACTGGGACAGTAGCTCTCTTTCTGGCTCATGTGTTTCCCTGTACTCTCTTTCCTGCTTCATTCAGAGGATGAAGATTACAATTCACAATGCACTTAGGACCCTATAATCTGAAACATAAGAGGGGGAAACTTCATTACCCCATTCCCTCTTTTAAACTGTGCTCCAAAAAATGGGCTGGGGTATTTGTCTTGTTCTGTTCAGGTGTCAGCATTGATCCACACTGGATTCAGGAGTGTGAGCTTCCATGACCTTGGAGCCAGGATCCCAGACAGTTTGGTGCAGCCAGCAGGGAAGCCTAGAGAAGCCAGGTGCCTGGGACTCAAGCCCAAAGTGGGTTTTGAACTTGGAAATGGAACTGTGCTTTATAGGAATTGAGCTAAGCTATGAACCTAATCTCCTTGCTCTCCCCAGAGACTGAGGCAATGCAGAGGAGGAGGAGGGTTATGCCTCCCATTTCTCTGAGAAGTAAATTTTTATATTTGTGATTATGCCTTCTGAAGTAATTGTTTCTGTGTAAAGGCTAATCTGACTATTAGTGGCTAATGCAGCTGGGGTTCAGGAGGCCACCCCTACAATTGAGGGTATACCTTCAATGGGAATGGTAGCTGCCAGTGGTAGAGAAGCCAGACATACACCCCAAAATCCTTTAAGGATATTGGAGAGCCCTGAGGAAGGGGTTAAAAATATAACCTACCTGGCTTTCCAGGTAGTGAGGGCCAGGATAGTCACTAATATACTTAAACTATACAAAGGAGTAGTCTTTGACTTTGATAGATTTAGCTCTTCTCATCAATGCAAGGACCTAAAACAATTACAAAGGACTCATGATGGAAAATGCCATCCACATCCAGAGAAAGAACTATGAAGTCTGAATGCAAAACAAAGCTATTTTCTTTTTTTGTTGTTTTTTTCTTTCTTGTGGTTTCTCCCATTCATTATAAATCTTCTATACATGACTAATGTGAAAATATAGGCTTATGTAGAGCCTATAAGGGAGTGCATGCTGTTTTGGGAAGGTAGGAGAAGACGGAAGGGGAGAAAATTTTAAACTTAAGTGAATGTTAAAAACTAAAAATAAATTAACTTCAAAAAACAAGAGTAGGGGACAGCTAGGTGGCACAGTGAGTAGAGTGTCGGCCCTGGAGTCAGAAGGACCTGAGTTTGGATCCGGCCTCAGACACTTTAATGCACACACAAACAAAAAAAAAAACCTAGCCATGTGACCTTGGGCAAGTTACTTAACCCCCAATTGCCCTCCAAAAGGCAAAAAACAAAAACAAAAAAAACAAGAGTAATCTTATCTTAGGCTTCCCGATCCCACTAACTGAATTTTATCCCGTGCCAAAATTCCTAGTTGTCCGTCTTCTGGAGAGTAGCAGGCTCTCCTTCACTGGAGGTTTTCAAGCAAAGGCTTAATGATTATTTGTGGGGCATGTTTTAGAGAAGATTTCTGTTCAGACATAGGATGGATTTAGATGGTCACTGAGGTCCCTTCTGATTCTACTCCAATTGGGAGAGCCTAGTCCTTAGGGAAGCTAGGTGGCACAATGGATAGAACATGGGCCTGGAGTCAGGAAAATCTGAATGCAAATCTAGTCCCAGATACTTACTAGCTGTGTGGCCCTGGAAATTCAATGAACCCTATTTGCCCCAGTTTCCTCATCTATAAAAATGAGTTGGAGAAGGAAAAGGCAAACCACTCCGGTATCATTTCCAAGGAAATTCCAAAGGAGGACACAGCTGAAATGACTGAACTGTCCTTAAGCAGGCTCAGATTTGGCCTTCCTGGTGTATTATATAGAGCATGCACAGCTACACCCTGCCAAGTTTCAGTAGATTTGGTGAGCCTTCTTCCAGCTAGAAGTAACTGAGGGACTGGTATTGTGTGATGACAAAGAGCATTCTAGTTAGCTAAGAAGCCAGAAGGGCTAATAACTCATCAACTGGAACTAAGTATGGATACAAAAGGCTCCTCAATTGTCCCTGTTTCTTTCTTTTTTTTTTTCCTTCTTGGCAGGTGAGACAAAACTGGAGAGCAATAAGACGCTTTATTTCCCAACCCTGCGTTTGTTCTTCTCTAGTCTAATTCCAATAAGCATTCCAAGAGGGGAGTGCCCAGGTATTGGAGAGATCCATCAGCACCGTTAGAGGTCCCCTGGACAACTGGAGTCAATAGCAGTCATTCAGACTGATCCTGGCAAGAGACAGAGGAACTGTCTGCAGATTGAGGAGGAACCCTCCCCTAAAAAAAAGGGATCAGGACCCCTCAACATAGAGAGACATGGATGAACAGAGCTAGAAACTCCTTTGTCCTAAAGGTTATCCCTAGATCCTGGAGGTAAGAAGTAGTTAGCAGCCCTCTAGGGACCCAACCTATTAAAGTGAGTGGGAGTTACAAGAATGACCCCTGAGGGAGTGCTACATTGTGATTCTACATGACTCATTCCCGTGAGAAATGAAAAGTAGGTGGATCAGACAGATAGGCCCAGACAGGTGCAAAATATTAATTAGATTCATCGGTGTTAGGTTTTATCTGGTGCAGGAAACTGGAATTTGGTAGGAGTTGCAAGAGGAAATAGGATTTTGCTATAGTAAGAGACCGTTCCCAAATTATATTATACTTATTTGGGTATTTGTGATATTCATTTAAAAGAAAATCTTCAGGCCTTCCCCTCAAAAATAAAGCAAACTCAGAAAATTGAAAGTAGTTTATTAACTTTTAGTGGATAAAGTGTTGAACCTGGAGTTAGGAAGACTAATTTTGGACACCTACTATCTGTGTGACCCTGGACAAGTTACTTAACCCTGTTTGCCTCAGTTTCCCCTCAACTATAAAATGAGCTGGATAAGGAAATGGCAAATCACTACAGTATCTTTATCAAGAAAACCCCACAGGGCCATGAAGAGTCAGACATGAATGAAAAGGACTGAATAACAAGGTGTTAAGAGCAACCAGACAACATTTCAAATAGTCCACTGCTTTTCCTTAGCTCCTCCCCCAAAGCCAAAATAGTAGGGAAATGAGATTAAAGGGGATTGGGAGGAAAGTGAAGGTGACTATGTGCAGGCCTGGGGGGGAGGGGATCAATGCATTGCTGCCTCTCCCAACAATCTCATTAATGTTTATCTGGAAGACTAGCAATACTGGAAACCACCAGTCACTTGGACTGACTCAGCACAAATCTTAACCCCTTCAATAGAATAAAATGTCTTGTGGGCAAGGGTTGTTTTGTTTTTGTTTTTTTATGTCTAGTGCCTTGAAGATAGTAAACCTTAATAAATGGTTTTTGCATTACTAAATTGAATTTTAAAACCTTTAAATGTTGAAATCATTTAGAAGCAAGAGGCAGAGACCTACTTAGGATAGTTGAAGATCTAGTTAGAAAAGAGTTAAGTTTTACCTAAAAAAAAAAAAGATTTATCTTTCTTTACCTAGGGGAAGATATGTAACAGCTGAAGAAGTTGTAGAAAAGGTTGAGAACAGGAATACCAAAACAAGATCAGACAGGATTAACTAAAGATATCACTCTGCCTTTATAACTCAGTGTTAAAGTGCTTGAGAAAATGAATGCACAACTTGGAGGAAAGAGTGGCAAATGGACATTAGATGATCTCACACTGGAGAAAGGACAAAGTGGATTTCAATACACATTTAGACACACAAAACAGTTTGTATAGAAACACATCTAGTGGGGTTAGAGGACTGGTTAAAGAGGGAAGATAAAACCAAGGAGGAAATAGTCACAAGCAAAACAAACTTCCTGTTCCTGAATAAGGAATTAAAAGACAGAAGAAAAAAGCAAAGAACTGGGATCTAAGGAGGTGCCTTTGATTGCCTATTAGATAATTGGGGAATGACTGAATGTAATATAATATAATATCATTACACCATATGAAATTATGAAAGAGCTTATTTCAGAGACTCTTGGGAATTGATGCAGAGTCAGTGAAGCAAGCAGAACTGGAAGAATAATTAATGTAAAGACAAGATTGTAAAGAAAAATAAATTTTAAAAGACCTAAGACCTCTGGACAAAATTATTAACCAAATATATTTCCAGAGGATTTCTGAAGGAGCATATTGCCCACCTCCTGACAGAGAAGTGACTGATACAGACATGTTTTGGTGAATGACTACTGAACACATTAATTTTACTTGATCACATTTATTTGTTACAAAGATTTTTTTCCACTTTCTTACTCTTAGGTAATTGGGGGACTAGTATTTCAGGGGAGATTAGACCACCCAAAAAACCATTGTAACATTTTCCAAAATGCACAGAACAGAACAGAAGGAAGGTCAGGAGGAACCCCAGGAAAGCAGGCAAGTTTTTAAAATATTGTGTAGAATTTATTATATATTGCATGGTCTTTCTTTTTTAAAGAGAAAACCAAATAGTGTGAAATGGAGATTCATGGTTTTACATAGAATCCTCTTTATGTAGTTGGCTATATGTATGGTAATATACTTTTTGGTGTTTCAGTTCAGAATTAAAAAAAATTAATTAAAAAACAACTCAATGTTATGTTTTTTGTACATTATGTTGTTTGTTTTATTTTACTTTTACTTTAATTTTTAGTAAAGCTTTTAAATGCCAACTAGGCTGGAAATCAATTCAATCTCATCTGATAAATATTTGTTAATATTGTTGACAAGGTTTGGTGGGGGAGGTTCAAGGACCCCCCTCCCCCCCAAAAAAAGCTGGAGTACAGGAGAGGGTCATTTGGAATGAATTTACGAACTCAAGCATTCTTTAATTCAAGGTAGCAAGGGTTTATGGCAACACCAAGTTCCTAGGGAACTTGCATTCCGTAATGAACTTGCAACTTAACAGTAAAAGTAGTGGATTATCTGGTAGATATGCTAATTAGGTGATAATTTACAAACTTGGTCACAGGTTTCATTAACTACTGGAAACCAGGGGAAGGGATTTCTCAGGAGTGAATTTTTTGGTTTGTTATGTCTGTAACAAGATAGCTTAGACAGTTAACATATATAGCTTGACCTCTGGATTGAATATAATAACTTTGGGAATCAATACATGATAATTCTGGGGTTACAAGATAGTACTGTTTTTACAAGAGAATTTCTTCAGAGGTCAGCTTGTTCTTGTGATGGGGAAAGACAGTTTGTTTTACTGGAGGCCCTTTGTGAGTTATTGCTACAAATAATGTCCTTGGGCTAGGGAGAAAGTGTCAGGGATAGTGTTTTGAAGCTAGGGAGAAATGTGATCTTGGAATTGGAGTCCAAGAAAGAGCACCCAAGTACCCCATCATTCCCCACTTAAACAGATGGAACCCAAAATCTTTTGGGGTAAGAGATAAAGGTCTAGGCTTCTGAAACTGCTTCATGCTGAAAATGGATGTAGAGCTGTCCCTGCCTCATGTGGTCCCCTCAGTCAAGGGGTTGGGTTTTTAACCAGTGTCCAGAACTTGGCTGATCCCAGGTTCACAGGATGATGGGTCATGGTCTTGGATAGAGGTTGGTACCCAGACTGAGCAGTCATCTGGAAGCGGAGGGCACTGAACCTAGAAGAAACAAATCTAGCAAGGAGATTAAACAGACAAGGGCCAAAAAGGAGTAGGAAGAAAATAACCAGAAATGGGGTGAGTATGGGCTAGTATCCTTTTGCCAGGTGGGGGAGGGTAACTCAAATTCCCTATCATTCTTCAGCATTCTCTTTCCTTCGTCTGATCTAAATAAGAGGAGTTAAAAGGTAGGGGGGGGAGGAAGGGGGTTGTTCCCATATGTGAGTTTGGTCTACTTAATAATTTGTTGATGATTGTTGATGAATGCTTCTAGTATTTTGGTAACTGAGGACTGTATAATTTCTAAGAGGGCCTAGTTGAGAGTGACAAACCTAAGATGCTCCCTGCTCTAAGAAAACTAAAATCATAAAGGGCTATTTAATATTTAGTGACCAATCAGCATTATAAGATGATTTGCCAATAAATTTTATAGGTAATTCTAGTATATGCAAAGTACTATGCTGGAGCCAAGAGAAATACAATAATAAATAAGACTCTGCCCCTACAATTAAGAAGCTTACTATCTTATAGGAGAGATAAGACATGCACTCAAACAACTACAGTACAAAATAAAATACAATATGTAGGAGAAAGGTACAAAGGCCATGAAAGTAAGGACTTTTTCTATAAGCATATGGAAAAATGCTCTAAATCACTATTGATTAGAGAAATGCAAATCAAAACAACTCTGAGGTACCACACAGATTGGCTAAGATGACAAAACAGGAAAATGATAAATGCTGGACAGGATGTGGAAAAATTGGAACACTAATGCATTGTTGGTGGAGTTGTGAACTGATCCAACCATTCTGGAGAGCAATTTGGAACTATGCTTAAAGGACTATAAAAATGTGCATTCTGACCTTTGACCCAGCTGAATACCACTTCTAGGGCTGTATGCTAAAGAGATCATACAAGTGGGAGGAAGACCCATTTGCACAAAAATATTTATAGTAGCTCTTTTTGTGGTGGCAAAGAATTGGAAATCAAGGGGATGTCCTATTGGGGGCGGGGATAGGCTTTGCTTTTACTGTGCTAATTTCCATATAAGGTATAGGTTTTATTGGGCCATAGTTGGGGCGAGGGCGTGGTTTAATGTATATAAGATGCTGTACGCGGAAGCATCTCTCTCTCGGGATGTGACCAGCCGTGAATAAACAACTCCTGAAACCTCGGGTGCTCTGTCTGGGTTAATTCCTCTTCGGAGGCCGGTGACGACCGAAGACTCGCCATGGGGATAGGTGAGTAGAGAGGACGGGGATATAATAGTTACAGATCAACCCGCCGCCGGTGCCATAGATAAGGCCCCCGGCAAGTGGCGCCTGAACAGGGATTGAGATCTCTAGGGACCGTCTGAGTCCGCTGGACGGACTCCCCCCAGACAGCCTCATCTCATAAGAAGGACGAGATGGGAGGATTGAATAGCATACCTGAATTTCGACCCGAGGAGAAGGGGGTTGTAGCCGCCCAGCTGTATAAGCTGTGCGCTAAGAGGGGGTATAAAATCCCCCTAAAAACCTGCCGAGCATTCATAGAAGGGTCGGGTGAAGAGGAGGAAAGTCACGGTGTGGGGCCACAAGAGGAGGATGAAGGGGAGGATGGGGAGGAGGATGAGGGCCCCCCTCCCGTGTACCCCTGGGAAGAGTTAAGGAGGGCTAGAGGGGAAAGCCGCGAAAAAGATGGCGGAGACACGACACTTCCGCATTCTTCATGGGACACAGACCAGAAGGATAGTGGGTGTGACGCAGCTCAGATGCCGAGCGGGCCTAGACAGAAAAAGACAGGAGGATGGGGCGGGGCCTCTTCTAGACACCCGGAGGCCTGGGGCGGAGTTTCCCCGAGTTGCCCAGAAGCTTGGCTAGCCGCCCCAACGGCCATGGCTGAGCCTCCCCCATGCAGATTGGCAGCATTCAGGAACGGGGTGGAGCTCCTCTGAGTGAGCCTAGGCAGGAAGAAATAGAAGAATGGGAGTGGCCCAGACAAGAAGAGAAAAGGAAGTGGGACGGGGCTCCTCCGTGCGGTCGGGAGGCATGGCTAGCCGTTCCCCCAGACGAGACCACGCCTTCCGCGCCGCCCCCAGGCAGTTTAGCAACCCTCAAAAAAGAGGAAGGAAGAACAGGGCCAGGGCCCCCAAGCCTACTCGCGGCCAGCGCCGCCCAGGCCCTTGAGCAAGGAGAGACAGTAGACTGGGATGACTGGGGGATATATCCGCTGCTTGCTGATCCCCTCACGGGACAGCGGCAGTATGCCCCAGTGCCATTTAAGATGTTGAAGGAGGTGAAGGAGGCCGTGTCCAAGTACGGCGCCAGCTCCCCTTATGTAAAAAGATTGCTGAAAAACATAATAGCCACCAATCCTTGGACTCCGTCAGACTTTGACGAAGTCTGTTCTGCTTGTTTTGACCCCGCCGGCTATATGGCTTTCAAAGCCCAGGCTCGCCGAGAGGCCTTACAGTTCGCAAGAGGAGACATTCCATTTATGTCCTACATGTGCGGTCCCATATATCTATCTCGGGACCTATTTTTCAAGGCAATGATGAAGCCGATAGTGCCCTATATATAGCCCACCAAGATCCTGATCTGGCCCGGCAGACACACGGTAAGTATCATATTTCAGCTAGATCCCTCAGACGCCTCTATGGCATTCCTAAGATAGAAGCACACTCCATTGTACGCTCATGCACCGCTTGCGCACCCTTCCGGCCGCACCCCCAGCCAGAGGGCATCAATCCCAGGGGCGACTTGCCTAATGCCCTCTGGCAAATGGATGTCACACATTTAGGACAGAAACATATACATGTATCAGTAGATACCTCTTCTTCCTTTACCTTTGCTTCGTTGCAACCCGGTGAGACTGTAAGACATGTAATATCACATTTGTACACTCAAATGGCCACCTTAGGTGTGCCAGAAGCCCTAAAGACTGATAATGGGCCGGCATATACCTCTAGGGCCTTTACAGAATTCTGCCTAGAATTTTCTATCAATCATACTACGGGTATCCCCTATAACCCCACAGGCCAAGCCATGGTGGAGCGAGCAAATCGCAACCTGAAAACAACCCTCTATAAACAAAAAGGGGGAGTATGCAGGGGAATAACCCAAAAGGAATTGGCACAAGCCGTTTTTACCATGAACTTTCTCCAATTTAGAGATGATGGCACCTCGGCCGCACAGAGATTTTTTTGGAAAAACTGCGACCAAACACATAGAGTTGCCACCCCCCACAAGGGCCCTACCAGGAACTAAGATAATGTGGAGGGATGAAGAAGGAAAGTGGCATGGGCCGGTCACAGTGGTTGCAAGGAGACCAGGCCATTTATCCTTTTATCCAAATGAGAATTCTAGTCTCCCTGAAAAATGGATACCTGTACATAGAGCTAGAGATCTTGAATGAACCCAACCCGATTATCGGGATGAGGAGTTCCCTCTCTTTTCCTTTGCAGGGACATGGCCCACCATCCTGGGAATCCTGATGTGTGGAACGGCGATAGAACACCCCACCCCCGGACTCGCGACGCCTCGATGGGGGCCTCTTGGGGCGGGTTGGGTGCCTCTCTGGGTCTCCTCTTATTACTTATTGGGCTTTTATTTTGGTGCATATGCCGTGCATCCACCTGGCATAAGGGCTATATGTAACTTACCCAACAAGCCATCTTTGCTATAAGAGAAGGACAAGATCCTTCAGTTTGGCTCGCCGCCATGGAAGACATGTAACACCTTGGGGTAAGACGGGGCAAGCCCCACGACGGGCAACTTCTCCCACCCAGCCACCTAAGACAGGGCCCGAAGGTGTTGGGTCCCTAGGACGGGTAAGGTTTCAGGGATTGAGGAGACGACCCAAGCCAGGGCACCCCGCTCCTGGCGAAGCCATAAGCTTAGATGATGCGTAATGTTTAGCAGGGCTGTGGCGCCCGGTGCACCGGGCGCCACAGCCCTGATAAAACAAAAAGGGGGAGATGTTGGGGGCGGGGATAGGCTTTGCTTTTACTGTGCTAATTTCCATATAAGGTATAGGTTTTATTGGGCCATAGTTGGGGCGAGGGCGTGGTTTAATGTATATAAGATGCTGTACGCGGAAGCATCTCTCTCTCGGGATGTGACCAGCCGTGAATAAACAACCCCTGAAACCTCGGGTGCTCTGTCTGGGTTAATTCCTCTTCGGAGGCCGGTGACGACCGAAGACTCGCCATGGGGATAGGTGAGTAGAGAGGACGGGGATATAATAGTTACAGATCAACCCGCCGCCGGTGCCGTAGATAAGGCCCCCGGCAATGTCCATCAACTGGGAAATGGCTAAACAAGTTGTGGTATATGAATGTAATGGAATACTATTGTGCTATAAGAAATGAGGAGCAGACAGACTTCATAATAACCTGGATAGACTTATATGATCTGATGATGAGTAAGGAGAGCAGCACCAGGAAAACTTTGTACACAATTACAGATATATCATGTCTGTGACAACTAACTTTGATAGACTGGGCTCCTCTCAGCAATTCAAGGTTATAAGACAACTCCAAAAGACGTATGATGGAAAGGATTTCCACATCCAGAGAAAAGAACTACAGAGTTTGAATGCAGAATGAAGCAAACTACTTGCTCTCTTTTGTGTTTTGTTTTGTTCCTTCTTTCTCATTGTTCACTTCATTGGTTATAATTCTTTACAACCTGACTAAAGCTTAATGTGAAAGTATTTGTAGAGCCTATATTGGATTGCATGCTGCCATGGCGGGGAGGGGGGAAGGAGAGGGAAGGGGAGAAAATCTGGAACTCAAGGGATTGTGGTACTGAATGTTGTAAACTAAAAAAGTAGATAAGCAAATTTAATAAAATAAAATTTTAAAAATTAAAGTAAAATAAAAAATCCTCACTTAAAAGGAAAGTAAGGTCTTTTTAACATCATGAAGCAATTTAAAACCATCCTTTCATCCTCCTCTTTTTAGAACTGGTAACCTGTTAGTTTTCTTTTCTCCTGTCAAAGGATTTTTTTTTTTTAATTGACTTTCTTTTACTTAGATTGGTTAAGATCTAATGACAATTCTTTCTTGAAGTAAGGTGATGGGCTATGATAATCCAATAAATTATCTTACTATAAAACTCATTAATTAAAAAAAAACATTTATTAAGGATTACTATGTATAAGTCACTGGAGGTACAAAGACAAAAGCAAAACAGTCCTTGGCTTAAAGAAGTTTATCTTACAACAAATACAGGAATACAAGCCAAACATATCAGCTTCTTGTCAAAGTCTTTTTCTCCCTTTAGAGATTGGAAAAAAGTCTGGAACATGGGTCTTCTCTCTTAAGGCTAGAAGCCAGAAGTCTTTTTTTTTCCTTTCACTAACTCTACCCCTCAGATAGGCATCAAGCATTAAGTAATCAATCTCCACAAATGAACCCCAAACAAAGGGGCTTTGAGGCTTGTGTTACATACATAAATAAGTATAATGCAAAATAATTTTAAAAGGGAGGGGGCACCATCAATTGGGAAACTCAGAGAAAACTTCACAGAAGAGGTAGTGCAAGAGCTACACCCTAAACAAATACAAGTACTCTAAGAGGTGGAAAGAGCAGTGTGTGTTCCAGGTATGGTGGGAAGTAGGGCTGGATAGATGCAGAAAGCCTGGAAATGAAAGGAAAAAACCAGTCCAGTTTGGCTGGGATATAGAGTTTGTGAAGGATAATCACATGAAATAAAGCAGGAAAGATAGGTTTCATCCATATTGTGGAACTCCTAAAATGCCAGACCAGGAAATTTATATTTTATCCTTTAGGCAATGGAGAGCCATTGAAGATTTCTGACCAGAAGTGACATCTTCAGATCTATGCCTTAGGAACATTATTTTGCAAATTGTGTGGAAGATGGATTGGAGAAAGGAGAGACTTAAAGCAGGGACACCAATTAGGAGGCTATCATAATAGAATAAACAAAGCACAATGAAGTCTTAAACTAGAGTAGTGGTCTTCTATGTAAAGAGAACAGGACAAATGCAAAATATGTGTGATCTGGGGGGTTTGGTTGATTACTTCAACAGTGTGATGTGGCAGCCAAAAAAGTCCATGTGCTCTTTTTTAAAAAACTAGGTCTGTGATTTTATCCATATGTGGAACTCCTGGTAACCTCCACCAATGCAGGCCTCCACCTACCCTACAACTCATAGTTTGGATAGTTGCTTGGTAGTGACTTGAGTAGGATCATACATCCAGTGTGCAGTAAGTATCACAGGAAGGACTTTAACCTAAGTTGTCCCAACTGACTCCAAGGCCACCTCTATCTCCTACCTCAGGAGTATGCTGGAACCAGCTTCCTACAGGCTCTAGAGAGCTGGATGTTAAATTTTCAGGATAGGCTAGTTCATACTCAAATAGGAAATGGGCAAATACTACAAATCAAAGCTAGATTTATTATTGTGTTGATTGACTTAAGAAAGTAAAGAAGAAAATTATAACAATGGAGATTAAACTTCAAAGCATGTCTTTCATATTTTTTTTTCAGAGAGCCAGCAGTTTAATATTGGTCCGTGTACTCCTGACTATACTACAAGGCCTTGCAGGGTCAGAATCATTTGAGAGATGCTTATTAAAAAGCAAATGCCTTCAAGTAGGACAATACTTCAAACTATTACTTAACTAATTGTAATCAGATATCTGACTGCCTTAAAAGATACATGTTGCAGCATGTGGGATGTGGTGTTACACTGTACTCTACACTGAGCACACATCAGCAGGATTTTGCTTGGAACCACTTTTTTAGGAAGGGCAGTGAAAAACTGGAGATTACTCCAGAGGAGGATGGCTAGGATCAAGAAAGTAAGCAAGAAACTATTAAGTAAGGAAACAATCCTTACTCTCAAGGAGTCTACATTCTAGGGAAGTGTTAGAGGGGAGAGAACAGAATAGGAAGTAGATCTCTGTGTTCATCGATCAAGGGATCTCTAGGTAAGAAACCAGTGTTCTTTCTCAAGCTGACTAGAGCACTGATCAGGATGGCTCTGGAGGAGAAAGTGTGGCTGTTGACTTGGAACAGCCCTCCCTCACTTAAATCCAATTCACTTGCACGATCACCTCCTTGATGTCCTGGTCCTCCTCTTAATGAAAGAAGGACAAACAGCAGCAGCAGCAGCAGAGCACTGAGAAGTTTTGATTTGTTCAGGGTCACTCAGCCAGTATGTGTCAGAAGGAGGACTTGAACCCAGGCCTTCCTAGCTTCAAAGTTCAGCTCCATACTGTTTTTCACTAATATTGTAATACTGAATAATATTGATGATGATGATGAAAGGAGGAGAAGCATTTATAGAATGCTACCTATGTGTAAGACACTGTGCTAAGTACTTTACAAATATCACATTTTGATCTTCACAACAACCCTGGGAGGTAGGTACTATCATTAACCCCATTTTGCAGTTGAGGAAACTGGGGTACAGAGGTTAAATAACTTGCCCAGGCTCACAGGTAGAGTCGGTGGCTGAGTTTGAACTCAGAGCTTCCTAACTCCAGGTTTGGAGTCCTATCCAGGGTGATAACTAGCAGCCTCGTGTATTTATGTGTGGGTTATTTAGAGAAGAGAAGACTAAGGGTAGAATCAGCTAATAGCTAGCTACCTTATATATAACACCTATTACGTTCGGATACTGTGCTAAGCCTTTTACAAATATTATTTCATTTGAATTAGGCCCAATATAAGGGAAAATATCATAACAGTTGGATTCCAAAGGGAACAGGATGCCTTGGGAGATAGTGGAATCTCCCTTATTTGGAGGTTTTCAAATAATGTCTGGTTCTCCATTTGATGGGTATTTTATAGAGGGGATTCTTGTTTAGATAGACTAGGATCAATTTTCTGGCCTTTGAAGTTCCTTCAGACTTTAAGAAGGAACTGTTTGTGTCTTACCCCATTAGGCTCTAAATTCCTTGAGAACATAAGGTATGTTTTATTTAAACTTTTCCATCTCCCTCATCATCTAGTACAGCAAGACCTGGAGATCTGATTCAACAAAATTTATAGAGCATACAAGGAAAGGTGCTAAATACTAAGGATACTTCCCTCACTTCCCCCACACCAGTCCCTGTCCTCAAGGTAACTACCATTTATTTTACTGTACAGTGGGTGCTTTAATACTTTTAGTTAATGGGTTTATTAAGAACTATATTATATATGGTTCTTATAGTATACTATAGTTCTTATAGTATAGGCCTTATAGTATTTCAGTTGCAGTTTATCCTTACAGATCACATCTGGACTCTAAATTCTTAATATCTATCACGGTTCTGAACCCTAGTTTCTGGAGCATTAGAGCACCTAACTGCTAAATTGCAATTAAATTGTTTGCCTCGACCCCCTTAACCTTCCACAGTGGTTAAGGACTGCATATTCCTGGGAAATGAAAAACAGCCTGAGCTTTGCTTGAATAGAGTTCCTGAGGTAGTGAACAGAGCAATCTCAAATAGAAACCTGAAGGTTAAAAAAGGTTCCCATCCCTGCTTTCTCTTGCTTTGAGGGAGGAAGACCTAACAGTAAGCAGCTGGTATTCCTTTGTGCAGTTTGGGTTTCAGGTTTCAAGCCTCCCGGGAGGGGAGGACACTGCAGTACTTGCTGCCGCCGTCTCCTCCCTATAGTAGGGGGTAGCTGGAGAAAGATGATAATTTCTGACTGGCGGAGTTACGGGCAAAACTCTCCACTTGGAAGGTTAGAAGGGGCGGGGGTTGGCTCCGGAGTGCAGGACTGTGGGGGCAGGGAGGCGGCGATCCCAGCTGGGCCGGGACTTCCTTCCTTAACCGCAGGACAACAAAACAATTGAACCGAAGGCACCCAGCTTAGCAGCAGCTGTCTGGGCGAGAGAGCAGGGAGGCGATGGGTTCCGCGCTGAGCAGTGACAGCGGCCGAGCAGCCCCAGCTACCAGGGCCACCCCATCAGCCCTGCCCAGGAGGAGCGAAGTGGAGCTGCCGATCACCTCCTTTGATTGTTCGGTCTGCCTCGAAGTGCTGCACCAGCCCATACGGACCCGCTGTGGCCACGTGTAAGTGAGGGTGAGCGGCCCGGGGTGCGAGACTCCTGTTGCCGGTGCTGGCCGGGCCAGAGAAGCTAGGTGGAAGGAAGAAGGGGGCTATTCTAGGTCAGTGGAGAGCATTAAGAGCTTTAACTTAGTAAAACCACGTTCATTGAGTAGGAGCTTCTGCTGGAGGTGTGGCACTGTAAAACCTGGACCCGTCGGGTCTCGGCTGCGGGAAAATGCCTTGTCCGAAGGTGGCACAAAGTGGGAGAGACAAAGCGGCCGCTTTTTGCGTCCAAGTCATGTCTGAGCACCTGGGTTTGGTTGGAGGTTAGTGGGTCAGTGGCCAGTCCAGTCCCGCTAGACTGTGCTCATGACTAGGATGCTCGCGGTGGCTACGCAGCCTAGCTCCGGCTCCGCGCTGCGTTCTGTGTCCACAAAGAGTGCCGGTGTCTTCTGGATGGACCGGGGGCAACTGTCTCTGTCAAGGGCTAAGCCCTCGCAACTAGGAACCATGCAACTAGGAAGTGGCTGGCTGAGGCCAAAGCGCAGTTCTCCAAGTAAACAGAGCCAGGCAGGCGCTGTGCCTCCCCCAGCCCGGGAGACCCAGACTTGTCGCGTTTTGTTGGGGCTGCGCACGTGTCCTGAAACGCCCACAGCGCTTCCTCCTCTGGCAAAAACAACTGACCGAGCAATCCCCAACCCCCTTCTTCCTCCCTCCCACCTCCGCCCGGGCTGGAGGTAAAGTTACCGGAGCTGTAGCGCTGCTACTTTGTTAAAGTTAGGCAGCGGCTTGATTCGGCTTGATAGTTTAAACAAAAGACCTACTGGGAATGAACTCTGAAATAAAGCAACGAAGAGACTGGTCAAGATCTTTTAGTATTAAAGAGAAAAAAATGCTTAATAGGAAGTATGGGTTAAATGGTTCCTTTTTCAAACTCAGGATGAGCTTTATGAGAGTCCATTGTTCCACATGATTTCTAATTCCTTAATGTGTAATCTAAGTCTATATATACATATGTGTGTGTATAAATCGTTTTGATATTTACAAAGAGTTTTACAAATATCCCCCTTTATCTTCACTACAACCAGGGACGTAGGTGCTATTATTGTCCCCTTTTTACAGATGAAACTGAGACTAAATTGATGGAAGTTAAATGACTTGCCAAGGGTCACACAGCTGTTAAGCAAGCTTCTGTGGTCACTTTTGACCTGTGGCCTTCCTGACTCCCAGGCCAAGCCTTCTATCACCGCGCCCCCTAGCAGCCCAGAGCAGAAATGCAGTGGCTTAGAATTTCTTGGCCTTGAGTAGGCTGTTTAGTGTAAAGTAGGAGGCTAGGTGGTGCGGTGGGTAGAGCACCTGGCCTAGAGTTCAAATTTTACTTCCAACATTTGCTACTAACCCTGGAAAAGTAACTTAACCCTCTTTTCTCCCCCAGCTTCCTCATCTGCAAAATGAGCTGGAGAAGGAAATGGCAAATCACTCGAGTATCTTTGCTTAAAAAAAAAATCCAAATGGGGTAATGAGTCAGACACCACTGAACAACAACAATTAGTGGCAAGCACACTTGGTTTGGAGCCAGAGAATGTGGCTTCAAATCCTGGCTCTCTGCAACCTTGGACAAATCACTCAATCTCAAATTTTTCATCTGTAAAGTGAGGGGATTGGCCTATATGACCTTCTAAGGTCATTCTCCTTCCCCTCTAAACCTACAATCCCTATTAGTGCTTTGATGCACACAACTCAGCAGCTGTACAAAGTATATTACTTGATTCCACCACCAAAACTCCACTATCACAATCAATCAGAAAGCATTAATTAAGGGCTTACTTTGTATTAAGCACTTTGCTAAGCCCTGGGAATACAAAGAAGGATGAAAACATATGCTATCCGTGTGTTTTAGCTAGAGGGGTAAATGCAACCAACTGATCTTGCCACATAAAGGTCTCCAGATTGGATAGGAACTATGGGTGGAGAGTGGGGGTGGGATATATTCTAGTCCAACCCAAGCCTAACAGGAATTCTCTCTTCAACATCCAGCCTTTACTTGAAAACCTAGTGAGAAAAAGCCCCATTCCATTTTGGGATAGCTCCAATGGTTAGGAAGTCTTAACTTAGGTAAAGCCACGGTGAATTTCTTTGCCACTCCACTCATTGCTTCAATTATGATTGTATGAGGTTTTTTTTTTTAATCTAATCTTTCTTGTTTTGTAATTTACTTGTTAAGAGGCAAAGCTAGAGGGAAAAGGTGCTTACTAACTACTTAAAGATCAAGGAAGCCTTCATGGAGTAGCTGGCATTTAAATTGGGCTTTAGACTATGGATAGCAGTTCACCTTGGGAAGAGACAGGAGGGAAAGCATTCTAAGTTTAGGAAACAGCCTGAAAAAAGGTGTGAAGAAGGAAAATTGGAGGAGATTGTAGGGGAAGACAGATTGATTTAATTTGGCCTATTACTGCACTGGTAATATCTAAGCAAAGTTATGATATGATGTGGATAAAAATATAATGTAGAATTACTTTTTAAAGGGCATGTTCTATAAAGTATTTAATTTGTAAACATTGAAGTATTTGAGATCTGTGCTCCCTCTTTCCCTCCACCAATTTATAAAAATAGGCTGAAAAGATTCCCAGAGTTTTGCCTATAAATTTAATAAGAATATTTTTCACCTTTGTATACTGTGGCATGGGCATGTATTCCAGAAATACATGCTAGAAATATAATGCTTTCAGCTTGGGGGAGTGAAGGTGGTGGTAGTTAAAAGTTGGATAGTGTATTAAAAGTATGTTTATAGTGAAATGCCATCTTTAACCACAGTTGAGGTTAAAAGTATTTCCTGGTGCCAATATTCTATTTGTGATGGGCAATTCTTCATCACTAGCAGGGTGAAATTCATGCAGAAATCTTAGAGAGTTACCTGAGGTTCTAAGACCTTCAAGTGATTTGCCTACGGTAACATCACCAGTATTGTCTAAGGCCTTTAATTATAGTTATAGCTAGCATTTATATGACCCTTTCTGATTTGTAAAGAACTTTACAAGTACCTTACTTTGTCCATACAACCATTCTTGGAGGCAGGTACTATTATTATCCCCCTTTTAAATATGAGGAAACTGGGGGCGGCTAGGTGGCGCAGTGAGTAAGAGCGGGCCTCGGAGTTGGGATGACCCGAGATCGAATCCGGCCTCAGAAAATGAGCACCCACACATAAATAATGACTAGCCGTGTAACCTTGAGCAAGTTACTTAACCCCAATTGCTTAAAAAAATAAATAAATATGAGGAAACTGAAGCAGACAGAAGTTGTGTGACTTGCCTAGAGTCACACAGATAATAAATGTCTGAAGCCAGATGTGAATTTGTCTACCTTACTCTATCCACTGAACCATCTAGTAGCCACAGTTCTTACTCATTTCACATATTCTTAGGCAAATTTATGTGTAAAAAAAATAAGATAATGGGCAATAAAAGATAACTTTTTTACAAATTTGGATTTGCATTTTTGTTTTTGTTTTTTTTAATGTTTTAAAATGTATTTATATGCAAATGGGCCATCTAGGCTTGGAGGTTACATTTTTGGACTGGACTGAGCAACTTGGAGCTCCTATAGATGTTACCTAACTGCCCATTATTATCCTGTTTTTTGAATGATTAGATTGTGTAAAGCTCACCTTTGACATATTGCTCTTTTGGTGGTGGTGTTTCAGTTGAAAGGTACTTTCAGATTGCAAAGTTCTTGTGGATTATTTTAGAAAATGTTAATCTTTTTGTTTAGTTTTTCTTTTTGTTCTGTTCTGCTTGGGAGGAAGCCAGGCAACTGGAAAAAGCCATAAAACTGCCCACTACCCCCAGGACAATTTTCCTTCCAATCAGCTTTCCCATTCTTTGTTTTAACAAATCTGTGCTGTTTGTTCTGGTTGTGAACAGAATTTCCATATCCCTCCTTTTGGCAAACTCATTTGGTTCCCTTCCACATTCAAAATTTTTTCACCAGAATGAACCACTGCTTATGCTGCCTAAACCAGGTGGTTCCTTAAACTTAACTTTAAATTAAAACCGAAAGTATAGCAGGGCAAATGAGACTTTCACCCCTTCTTTTGTTAATCTTTTTTTGTTATCTATCCAAATCAGGTCAAAATTGGTTGTTACTCACTTGGGGGTACATAGAGGAAATGGATAATATATTACTGCTGGTGGATCACTAAGGTGGGGTTGAGGCAGAACATTGTGATAAGGGCCTGTCCTAGCCTGCAGCTGCATTGTCTTTGTTTGAGGGAAGGAATGGTGACCAGCACCCAGCTACCACATAGTCATGTTTCCTCAGGTTCATTCTTTGTCTGGAGAAATTTATCCCTAATCCAGTGCTCCCCCTCTGACTCTATGTGAACCTCAATTGGCTTTGGCTCCCCCACTCAAATTTTCCTGCCTAGACCCCTGATGTAATTTATTGTGGATTTCTGACTTAGACCTTTACATTTCTTCCTAGTTCATCCTTTAATCCTCAGAATGGAGCATTTTGCTTGTTGACTCATCTGGTAATCCCTAGCACATCCAGGTCTCCTGCTAAAAATAAAACCTCTGATAAATTTTTTACTTGTTCTCAAAGCAAGCACAGAAAATGACTGTTATGGGCCTAATTCTGCTTAATAAAGAGGAGATTGCTGATAAAGTGAAAGTGATGAGAACATTGAGAGAAAATGAATGTGCTGTCTTAAGGTTATTGATAAAGAGGGGAAAGTTGAAAACGTAGCCTAAATTTTAGGAGATCCCATTTCAAAATGTTCAAAGGAAAGATAGATAGGCTCTCATAGCCTGAGATACTTTAAAAAAAAAAGAGTTAATCAAGCAGGATGAAAGGCTTTAAGAAAAACAAGATTCTGGGAATACAGAGTTGGAAGAATTCTCAGAGGTACAGTTTGTAGTTGAATAAGTGCCCTTCTGAAATGTTCCCACACACGTGTTGTTATCTAGCTACTGTTTGTAGACCCTTAGTGACAGAGAACTCATTACCAACTAAAGAAACACATTCTACTTTGGGAGGCTTCTAAATGGAAAGTATTTACTCCTATCCAGCCTGAATCTGCCTTTCTGCAACTTCCATCCATTGTTCCTAAGGACCAAGCACAGCTAGTTGAATTCCTCTTCTTTCAAGTATTTATTTATAAGTTTCTCTTAAGGCTGAACATCATCAGGTCATTTAATCTTCCGGGACACACTCTTCATTCATATTGCTCTGACAGTCCACTAAAATTCTCAAGTTTTTTTCATGTGAATTTTTACCTACTGAAACTTCCATCTCATTTCTGAAATGGATTTTTTAATCCAAATATAGGACTAAATATTTATCTCTTTAAAATTTTCAACATAAGAAACTTGTCTCAAAGAAGAGAGATGAGCATCTTTATTTGTTTGAGGGGAGGAATGGTGACCAGCACCCAGCTACCACATAGTCATGTTTCCTCAGGTTCATTCTTTGTCTGGAGAAATTTATCCCTAATCCAGTGCTCCCCCTCTGACTCTATGTGAACCTCAATTGGCTTTGGATCCCCCACTCAAATTTTCTTAGATGAGCAGATACCTCTCTCCCTCCCCTCCATCCCTGTGCAAAGATGGGAACATTACAGATATTGTGAGTTTTTTTTTTCAGTGTATTGACCTAGCTAGTTTGTTGATCCCCCCCTGCCCTCTTTTTTCCCTTAAATTTTTTTAATGTAGAAACATTAATAACCTCATTTAAAATTTTTTAACTTTATTTTTAGTTTTCAGCATTTACTTCCATGAAATTTTGAGTTCTAAATTTTCTCCCCCTCTCTTCCCATCCCACTGCCCAAGACAGCATGCAACTGATATAGGTTATACATACACATTCCTATTAAACACAATAACCTCCTTTTTAGTTCAGCTAGAAGTATTAAGATATTAATAATTCTCTGGTCCCCAAACCCTTTTCAGATGTGTCTCCTTAGATGAAGTTAAGAACAAAAGGCCATTTCTTGGCTTTTTTTGGAGAGGGGAAGGTAGGGCAATTGGGGTTAAGTGACTTGCCCAAGGTCACAAAGCTAATTTTGAAAAGGCCATGTCTTAAGGAAATGGATTAGGGGTAGAAATTAATCCAGATATGAGAAAATACCTCTTCCCACCACCATTTGTAGAGATTGGAGATTCAAGGATGTGGAGCATTACATGTATTTTCAGATGGTTTTCAGCTTTGTAAAAAAATTTTTTTCTTCCTCTTTTTAAAAATTACTTATTATATAGAATAGTTCTCTGGAGTAAAGGAAGGGGAAGAATTCTAGGGGAAATTTAGGCAGTGTAGAAACAAAAGACCAATAAAATGTATATTTTAAATACAGAAGATGAAAAAAATTAACTTTGCCTCCTTAATCCCCCAAAGTGGACTATTTATTCATCTAAGGAAAGTCTCCTTTTTCCTTATTTTCTGAAGCCTATGGCCCATGCTTCTTCATTCAGAAAGGATTATGATATTAACTTATATTATGATGATAGTAACTTATATGGCACTGATTGCAAAATGGTCCAGGAAGAAATGCAATAATGACAATTGATAGGCTACTATTCCAAAATGTTAACCTCCAAACTGTATTTTAACATTGTGATTTTTCTTCTGTAAGGTTGCTGTAAATGTTACCTCAGACTTTCTTGATAGGAGGAACATACCCAAGAACGTAGGCCTATTTCAGTTTGGACAGCTCTCTTTCCCCCCCCCCAAACTGGAAATGCTTAGATATTAGAATAACGATAAATTAAACAAATCTGTTTCTGACAGACTTGTACCTAAAATGCAGAATATGATAGTATTGTTTTCTTCTGACGATTATAAAGTCTGGATCTCTGGAAGGGGAGGGACTTGGGGAAACTTAGGTGATGTTAAAAAAAATTAATAAAATTTAATAAAAAGAAAAAAATCATCATAGACTCAATCCATTCTTCTGGCCTGCTGAGATACTTTTGAATACCAATTCTGTCATCCAATATGTTAGCTACCCTATTCAGTCTCATGGTGTTCACACATTTTAAGCACATTATCTGTTTCATTCAAATCGTTAAATGTGTTGAGCAGCACAGGTCCAAGAAGAAATGCCTACTGCACTCTGTTAATTTCTGACTTGACGTTGATCTATTAATGATTATTCTTTGGGTTTTGTCATTCCAGTCAATTGACAAGCATTTATTAAATATCTGTTATGTACCAGGCACTATACTAAGCAGCCTAGACATAAATACAAAAATTGAAACAATTCTTGCCCTCTAAGGGGTTATAGTTTAGTGAGGTTATAGTTTAGTGTGTGTACATATTTACAAAATAGCTACCAAGTAATTTGGAGAAGTCAGCAAAAACTTAATGTAGAAGGTAGCACTTAAGTTGAGCCTTGAAACTGAAGGCTTGAAGAAGGATGAACTAAACTAGAGAAGCTAAGGCAGGGATGAGGATGAAGAGCATTATAGGTATGGGGGGAGCCAATTTGTAGTGGAATACAGAATATGATATGTAAGGAATGGTAAAAATGTCAGTTTGGCTGGAAGAGTAAAGGGAAGTAATGGAGAATAAGACTGGAAAAGTGGGATGGGTGCAGGTCAGTAAGGGTTTAAATATCAAGTGGATGAGCTTATAATTGATGCTAGAGATAATTTAAAAAAACACACAACCATTAGAGCTTATGCAAAAGGGAATGATGTGGTCAAACCCGAACTTTGGGAAAATCATTTTGTGACTTTCTGTGGAGGATGTATTGCAGTTTAAACTCGGGGACTCCAAAAACCGTTGATTTAGTCTCTGCCCACCCAGGGCCAAAAACTGTTGATATTTAAACTCTAGGACACCAAAAACTTGGGGATTCATGATATGTTGTGGTGGAACTGTCTCAAAGAATTCAGAGTCAGACCACCTCTAATCCATGTAATAGGCATTTGTTGAGATTGATGTCTCTCATGAAGCCAGCTATGCTCTAAGAGGAACCAGCAATTTCAGAGAAAGCAAGGTGGATTTTTATAGGGTAAAGATGCACTTACATAATCAAAGATTACATAAAATATAGGTATGTGATTAATATTAAAAAGGGAGGAGGAGTTTGTTAAGGAATTAGGTAATGGAAGAGGGGTCCCAGTCTATGCATATAGTTAAGGGGATATGTATATATGATAATGATATTGTAATAAGCCTCTCTATGTCATAAGTTCAATCTAGGACAGTTCTTTACTATTACTGTGCAGGTGCTATAGTAGGATGGGCCCCTTCTGCAGTTTGGTGGTCAAGTATCCTACTCTACATCCTGGTGGTGCTGTCTTCTGATTGGCTAGCTATTGTGGTCCTGTCTTGGGCTAAATGGATGATGTGATTGTGAGCACCCCTGTTTTTATGGGAATGAGTCTGGGGGCAATGGCTGACTAGAGGTAGTGGTTAGATTCCCATCACATGGACATACTTGCTGTTTGTTCTGTGAGAACTTGTTGTTCTAGCGAGCAGTGTGAAGTTAGGATATTGGCACTAGGCTGGGAAGGTACAGTGGGCCTGCTGTTCAGTGGGACCTATAATAAAGTTAGAATATTGGGGCTGGGGGCAGCTTTATTAGAATTCCATCAGATGAATCTGAGACGACTTAGGGAGACTGTAACACCAATCAAGGGCACACCCCTGAGGACTGCTGCTGTGAATAATTTTAAGGGTCTAATCACATAGTATATTACCAACACTGTTATCTCAATTCACTTTAATAGCTCTGAAGAGAGTCTCAAGCTAAGCCTCCTTCCTGTGGGCACATATTCACTCTTCAGCTTAATTCACCCATAGAGACCAACAGACAGGGCTTCTGTCTGAGAAATCAACACAGATCAACAGACAGAGCAAATACATCACAAATATTCTTTCTGTTAGGTCTCCCCACAAGCAAGTTCCCCTGGCTTGCTCACACTCACTTCTCTCTCTCAGGTCTGCTCCTCTCTCTACTCTGTCCTCTCCCTCCAAGCAATACAGCATATACTGTTTCGAATCAAAGATTCTTGATTCAGTCAAAGACAAGACTCAATCAAAGGCACTTGATTGGTGAAAACTCAATCCAGGAAAACAAAAAAAAGTCCTACTTTGCTTGCTATTACAGAAACCTAGTAGGAGGCTATTGTTACAGTACAGATGAGAGGGGATAAGGATCTGAACTAGGATCATGGCTATGTGAGTAGAGAGAAGTGAACAGACAGGAGAGATGTTGTAGAAGTAAATAAGACAAGATTTGGCAACCCAGTGGTTATAGGAGTTGGATGACAGCATGGTGTCCATACTTGGTAAGTTAGAGTAGCAATTATCCCTTCTGTTTCTAAGTGCTTATGAACTGTCCCTTTAATAATGTGTTCTAGAATTTTGTTAGGAATTGCCTTGTCAGGCTTAGTGGACCAGAGTTTGAAGACTCTACCTTTCTATTTTTGAAAATCCAGGCAAAACAAGGAAAATGAATTTTTAAAATATCTATGTTGGTCTTCCATTGCCAGAGATTAACCCAGTAAATAACTCTGTAACCCAGTATAGATCCCATTCCTCTGTACAGGGTAGTTTAAGATACATCATACCATACATTCTGAACTATACATATAATACAAAAGGGGTTGGACTTTGAGTCAGGAGAGACTAAAGAAATACATAGATATTACCTACAATTACCTACATATGATATATATGTTGTAAATTATATATAGGTATGTACTTATTATAGATCTATAGCTATCTACTTATATCTATATCTAAGACATGTTACAAACCTACCTTTAAAAAGGCTATGCAAATGTCAACTGTCATTCATATGTGGGTCTAAATTTTATATTCTTTCAGTGTTTGGTAATGTGATAAGATTTTCTATTCATTTATTCCTTGATTTTGTTAAGACTTCAATAAGGGTTACTAGCAAATATTAAATCTGGATAAATAATATTTCTTTAAAACATTTTAATAGCAATAATTTTATTAGATTACTTTATGATTTGGGGTACAACTAATTAAAAGAATTGTATTATCTGTTTCAGTCAGAATAAATAAACATTTATTAAGCACTTACTACAAGCCAAACACTGTGCTAAGCACTAGGCATACAAATAAAGCAAAAAGATAGGTCCTGCCTTCAAGAAACTTCTGCTCTAATGGGAAAATTTCTATTTATTTGTTGCAGTGTTATTGGTATGGGGCTTACATTTTCTCTTACCCAAAATAAAGATCCACAGAGTAAGGAGACATTTATCTACCTAATGTCTTATGTGAAGGAGAAGAGAGAGAAAATAAGCCACAGTGAAATAGCTTTGGTATTAAAGCTCTCCATTTGACTGTGTTTCTTTTTGATCCAAGTCTGTGTCTATTCTTGGCTTTTTATTCAAATTATACAGTGAAGTCTAGGAGATGTCAAATATCTTCCTCAAAACGGGGCTATCTTGGGTGGCTAAAATGCTATGTGAAGCTTTTAATTTGTGTGTCTAAGAGGTTAAAAAAAATTTAAAAGGCTGCTGTAATTGTGAAAACTTTGCCACACCTTTTGAGGAAAGTGTTATGTTTTGATTTGTTTGGAGGTAGATTCTGCCGTTCCTGTATTTCTACAAGCCTAAGGAACAGTAAGTGGACGTGTCCTTATTGCCGGGCATATCTTCCTTCTGAAGGAGTTCCCGCAACTGATATAATGAAGAAAATGAAAGCAGTATACCAGAACTGCACAGAGTGTAACACTCAGGTATGTATACTAGAGTAACTCCTAGCTAAGTACTTCCCATGTGTCCTTTATGTAACTGTATATTTCCTCAGATCTCACTCTAACCTCCTTAAGTCTGTTGAAGATACTACCATTCTTCCAGTTTTCTAAGCAGGTCTTACCTTATAACCTATGTCCAATTAATTGCCAAGTCTTAATTCCAGCTCCACAATAGATCCGCATCTCTAGTCACATGGCCACAAGTTCAGTTGCCTCCCTCATTATCTCTTGCCTGGACTATTGCAATAGTCTCTTAAATAATGTCTCTACTTCTGATCTCCCCCATCTCCAATCCATCCTCTGTACAGCCGTGAAATCAATATTCTCAAAGCAGAGCTTCAATAATATCACTCCCCTCATCAAGAAAGGGCAGTGGCTTCTTTTTGTCTCTAGGAAATAAGATACACTCTTCTGTGTGTGACAGCTTAAAACTTTTCAGTCTGGCTTGATCTTTTCTTTCCAGGCTGATTGCACATTACTCCCCTTCATTCACTCTGCCTCCTAATCAAACTAGCCTATTTGCTTTTTCCCATACATGAATTCTGTCACTTGCTTTTATACTTTTGCATTGACATCTCAGGCTTGGAATGCTTTCTTTCTTTTTTTTTTGCCTTTTTTTTTCTTTTTGGAGGGCAATTGGGGTTAAGTAATTTGCCCAAGGTCACATGGCTAGGTTTTTGTTTGTTTGTATATAAGTGTCTGAGGCCAGGAATGCTTTTTTTCTTAACTGCTGATGATTAACCTACCTTCAATGCTAAGCTCATGTTACCTCCTACCTCAGACCTTTCCTGATTCTCCTATTTGTTAGTGCTTTCACTTGTCTCTCCCCAAAAATCATTTTGGTAATACTTTTTGTAATATGTGTATACAAGTGTGTATGTGTGTGTGTGTAATGTGTATACACACTTGTATTTTTCAACTTATGTGTTATTTATCCAAGTGTAGCAGCAAGCACCCCAACATCCCCAGGGTGGCTGCCAACACAGGTTCTTAGATCTGCTTTTCTAAAGGAAAGCAACTCAAAATGGGTTAACAAGCTTACTTTAATCAATCAGACATATATTGTTTACCTAGCTCAGGGGAAAAAGGTCAGCACCCCGAACTTCAGAGTATACAGACAGAAGTTAAAAGACAGAGAAACAGATCAAGCAGACAGGCTTCCAAACTGTTCAACCATTACATCCGTACTAAATCACAGTTACCAGAGAGGGAAGCATCAACATCTGGGTTTTCAAAGCCGGGGGGCTCTCAACGGCTGCCCAGAGTCTCATCTGGTCAAATCACACAACACTTCTCAAAGTGAGCCCCAAAACAAAGCCTCACATCAGGGATTATATAGCCTTCTCCTGGCTTGGAGAATGTC
Organism: Gymnobelideus leadbeateri; assembly: GCA_011680675.1. Lineage (NCBI taxonomy): Eukaryota > Metazoa > Chordata > Mammalia > Diprotodontia > Petauridae > Gymnobelideus > Gymnobelideus leadbeateri. Next base: position 182,193 of record WOXC01004562.1, on the reverse strand, counting down.
ACAACCCTCTTGACCCACTGCCCAATCACACAGCAACAAGGTGTGGGCATTCCTGAAAACCAAGCCTCCTGCCACAGGCTCCATGTGACCACATTCAGCCTATTTGGGGGCAGAGTATATTTTCAAATCAAGGAAGCTTCTTAAGCCTATCAAAGGGCCTAGGGGCAGGGAAGATCTTTAAATTTGCATTTCCATTACCCCAAGTAGAATATAAGCTCCATGAAGTTATGGACTTTGTATCATAGTTCTGGGCACATAGTATTTATTTAATAAGTCTTCATTGAATTGAATCCTTCTCAGTTTCTCCAAGCCTCCTGGATTAAAATTGAAATCACCTAGTCCAAATGAGCTGTACCCTCCAGTACTGATGTGATTGCCAAGTCACTGTCACTGGTACTTGAAAGAGGTGAGAGAAGGGGAAAAGAATTGTAGGACTAAGAAAGGGCATTATGTTCCACTTAAAAAAAAAAAAAGATAGAGGATAGAGTGTACAATCTATAAGCAGGTAAGTTTGACCGATGGTTTGGGAACACCTGAAAAGGAAGCAGTGACATAAGAAACAAGCATAGCTTCATCAAGAACAACAGGTCATGCCAGACTAATCTTATTTCTTTCTTTGACAGGGTTATTAATGTGGTAGATCAAGAGTATGCTATAGATACTATCTGTCTAGATTTTAGCAAAACATTTGGTAAATATTGTGTTTTTCTACTCCTCCATCTTGACTCTGCCCCCCAAATATTGTGTTTTTCTTATGGAAAAGATAGAGAGCTGTGTGCTAAACCAGAGGTGTCAAACTTGTGGACCTCCTGTCCCCAGAACCAGATTAAAGTGTAATTGGGAAATTTTTAATAAAATAAAAATACAATACAAAATGTTAATGTGTGGTTTTCTAAATTAATGTGCAACTCACAAGCAGTTGTGTCTATTTGAGTTTGATACCACTGGGCTAGGTAATCATGAAATCAGGTAGATTTGGGATTGGTTGAATAGACAGACTCAAACAGTATTAATTAATTAAGTGCTAATGATTCACATCAACTTAGCAGTAGGTCTTTGATGGAAAGCCCCAGAAATCTGTGCTTTTTACCCTTTAGTATTTAACATCTTTATCTGTGGTTTGGATAAATGCACAAATGACATACTTAACAAATTTACAGATGACATAAAGTGAAGCAGGGAGGAATAGCTAACAAATTGGACAACAGCAAAGATCCCAAAAGAGCTTGACAAGCTAGAGCACTGAGCTGAATCTAATTAGATGAAATTCAGTAAGATGAACTTAAAACTTTATATTTGGGTCCAAAACATAAGCTTTACAAGTGTAAAATGGAAGTAGCATAATTAGTCAAGAGTTTGAAAAGGCCCAGGAGGGCTTAGTGGACTGTAAGCTTGCTATGAGTCAGCAGTGTGATATTACAACCAGAAAAACCCTAATGTGATCTTGGGTTACATTATGAAAGACCATAGGGTCCAGGAATAAGATGATGTTAATCAGCATGTACTTTGTCCTAGTAGACATACCATATGAACACCATATTTAGGAAGGACATTGATAAGCTGGAGAACAGCAAGAGTAGGATTACTAGAACAGCAAAGACCCTTGAGTCCTTGCCATATCTGTTGAAGGAACTAGAGTGAGGGGAGGGTATTAGTTAACCTGGAAAATAGGAGACTTAGGGCGGCTAGGTGGCGCAGTGAGTAGAGCGCCAGCCCTGGAGTCAGAAGGACCTGAGTTCTGATCCGGCCTCAGACATTTAACACACACAAACAAAAACCTAGCCGTGTGACCTTGGGCAAGTTACTTAACCCCAATTGCCCTCCAAAAAGCAAAAAAGAAAAAAAAAAGAAAATAGGAGACTCAGGGCAAAGTAGGATAGCAGTCTTCAAGTATGTGAAGGACAGTCATGGAAGAGCTGAGAGATTTGGTAGAAGTTGCAAAGAGAAAAATTGGAACTTAGAGAAAAAATTTCGTACTGCTGCTAAAGTAATTTTCTTAAATTACAGGACCGTCCATGTTATTTCCCAATTCAATAAACTCTGAAGGTTGTATATTTCCTCTAGAATTAAATAAAAATTTTCAGTTTGACTTTATAAACCCTTTAAAAACTTAACCCCAACTTATTTTTCCAACCTTATGTGTGTGTTCACTCTATAGTACAGCCAAACTAGCCTCCTTATTGTTCTTCATTCATGATACTTCATCTCCAGCCTCCATGCCTTTACACTATCTCCTGTTCTTGAAATGCACTCCTTTGTAATCTCCACCCCTTGTACTACTTTATTTACTTTGAAGCTCAATTCAAACATCATATTCTTCATGAAGGCTTTCCTTATTCCCCTACAATACCCATCTATCCAGAAGTGTGCTGCAGCCAGCTTGAAATGCTTTAAATTCAACTGATGGTTAAATTATCAGCATGAGCATTTATTCTTTGGAAATCAGCAAAATAATACTGATTAGGGCTTGATTTATTCTTTTCTTGATTATCTAGACTTAAGAAAATGATGGGGACAATGATAATAATGCAGAATAAACTTGGGAATGTGTCATGAGCACATTTTACCCCCAGAGAGCTAGTTGATAAAAAATGACCAAAATGCCCTTGCCTCCCTCCCAACAAATGACTTTTTGTTTATTTTTGTATATATTTCTGCATCTATTTAGAGAGGCACAGAGACAGTGGGTTTGCCTTCACTGAATGTCTCTGAGCAATAACTGAATAATTACTTTTGGTACACTGTAATTGGGACTCCCTTTAGTGTATAGGATAAACTAGGTGGCCACTGAGATCTATACTATTTTTGAAATTCTGTGATTCTGTGAGCTTCCTCATTCTTTCTTTTCTGCTTTCCAACCATGGGAAGGTTTCCTAATCTTGAAGAAAAACCTTCTCTCAACCATATTGCCTCTATATATTTTTCTCCTTCCTTAAAAAATTATTATAGACTTAAAATTTTTCATGAAACAGTTAGCATTTAATAAGATAGAGGCAAATGAATTAAAAAAAAACAAGCAAGCAAAAAACCAGTGCTTTTGTTTTGATTTCATTTTACAGGACCATAGATTTATTTTTTTTGAAATTTTTGTTTGTTTCATTAAATATTTCCAATACATGTAGAAAAAATGTTAACTTTGATTTTAAAAAAATTTTGAGTTTCAGATTTTCTCCTCTCTTGCCCCTCCCCACTCCTTGAGAAAACAAGCAATTTGATAGTGCTTATATAGGTCCATATTAGCCATGTTGTAAAAGAAAACAGAGTAGAAAATGGGAGAAAAGTAAAAAAGGTTTTAAAAAAAGTATGCTTCAATTCTGCATTCAGAGTCCATCAGTTCTCTCTCTGGAGGTGGATAGCATTTTTCATCATGAGTCCTTTGGAATTGTCTTGGATCATTGTTTTGACGATCATAGATTCAGGCACTGTCTGAAGAGTCCCTTTTCCTACCTCCTTATCACCCATCTCTTTCTATTCCCGCCTTTCTATTTCTCTTTTTATTTTTTTTTTTTTGCATAGTTCAGTGGAGCTTTTAATACCATTGATCTCTCCTCCCTTGGCCTTTCTTCCCATTGTCTCTTCCCTTAGCTGGATACAGTTGGTGCACCTGGCCCTACCTATGGCCATCACCCTGGACTCAGCCTTTGCTCCACCCCTTTTCTGCTCTTGCTCCCCTTGCCTTGTAAAGTTCATCTGTTCTCATGGCTCTAACAGTCATCTCTGTCCTGCTGATATTCCATATCACCAAGGCTTCTGGAGCTCTGATTTCATTTCACCAGCTACCCCCTGGACATTTCCAGTTGTGTGTTACTCATTTCATCTCAAATGTAATGTCTGAAATGAAATGTTTCATCTTCTTCCTCCAGACCATCTCTCTTTTACTCTTCCTTTTCAGGCAGTGACACAAGCATTTCCTCAGCTAAACAGGCTTGAAACCTTTGTCACCTTTTTTTTTTTTTTGAGGCAATCAGGCTTAAGTGCCTTGGCCAGGGTCACAGAGCTAGTAAGTATCAGAGGCCACATTTGAACTCAAGTCCTTCTGACTCCAGGGCTGGTACGCTATCCACTGTACCACCTCACGGCCCCAGGCTTTATCATCTTTGACGCTTCCTTTTATTATGCTGTTATTCCTCATACGTAGTCAGTGATGACTATTTATAACAGTTTCTCCTTTGAAATGATTCTTATACTTTTCTTTCTGTGCTATTCCCTTTTGGGGGTGGGGGTGAAATTAGGTTCTCCTTGCTTGGCATTCCCTGACTTCTCCTCACAGGCTATTTTAACTCTGGCCATCCTTCAAAACCTAGCCTAATTCACTCCTGCTCCAGGAAGCCTTCCATTACTTCCAGCCCTCATTAGATTCTTGCTCCTCTCTTTTCTTTGAATGGTGGTATAGCATTCATAATATGTATATCACATAATATAGCTGTGAATTCCTAACAACTATTGGAGACAATTGTCTCAGGCTGTTGTTGTTGATCTTGTGTCCCCAACTAGATTGTCAACCCTTTAGGCATTATTAGCTAGAACACTTAAGAGTACATAATAGATATTCAGTAAATATGATGCTCAAATAAATATTGTGAGCCCTAATTTTAAGTGCATAAAAGAGGAGTGAAGTTTATCTTGATGATACAAAGTTTAAATTGAAAAGTGTGGTCTAATTTTATAACAGAATTGTAGAGTGTTGAATGTTCTAAAAGATCTATGTGTTCTAAGACAAGCAGATTCTCCCCTCTGTACCTCCCCTGCCTTTGTAGCTGCCTCTAAGATGGATATTGGGAAAGCTTGAATCTGTTTTGTGGTTATCGTCTCTTTTTAATTCAGCCTTGTCAGGAAGCTGCAACATCCTTTGACATCGTAGATCAGGCATTTGAGGTTTAAATTCTGTAGCTTTGACGAAAGAAAACACAGAATCAGCCCATCCCTGTACCACAGCTTTGTGTACAGAGCTTCCTTTTATAGAAGATGTTATCAGTACCTAATGAAACATTTATCCAAATTTGTGTTATGTAAGCAACAGGTCCCTTATAGATAGGATTGCTAAATGGATAGCCATAATAAAAAATATTCTTGGGGTGGCTAGGTGTCACAGTGAATAAAGCACCGGCCCTGGAGTCAGGAGGACCTGAGTTCAAATTGGCCTCAGATACTTGACACACTTACTAGCCATGTGACTTTGGGCAAGTCACTTAACCCCAACTGCCCTCCAAAAAGCAAAAAAAAAAATTATTTATTGTTGGTGGTTGCATGTATAATGCAGTAACCATCTTTTGAGTATAATCTTAATGGAGTTATTATGTGTTGTGAATTCATATAATGATAATGAACAAATTTTGAACCCACCATATTTCTGTCTTGCCCAGGAGGACACAAGGTTTCTATCTTCTTACTATGACACATTCCAAAATTTCCTTAGTTTTAAAAATCCATTCTTGGGAAATGAAATCAGAAAAAGTATAAAATTGCTACATAATTTATTAAACTTCAAGTGACATATGAACAAGACAAAGTGATACGTTGAACATCAGGTCATTCTAATTTTTAAGCAAAGTTTTCAAAATTTTGATAGCATATTGACTCAGATTGTACTGTTATCACGAATGCATTCTTTTAAAGACCTGACCTCAGAGTAATTCATAGAGTTCAGTCAATTCATGGAGCTCAAAAGTTTAGTCCAGGGGTAGGGAACTTGAGGTGTGGACTTGAGGCCACATGTGGCCCTCTAGATCCTTAAGTGCAGCCTTTTGACAGGATCCAAATTTTTTTCTGTAAAGGCAGAAGGTTCCCCACCCTTGGCTTAGTCCAACCTTTATTTTTCAAAGGAAATTGAGACTCAGATAGGTAAATGACTCATCCAGTATCATAGAGCTGGTCTGTAGCAGAAGGAAGAGACTAAAATCTAGATCTTCTGATGCTAAAAGCATTGTGCTTTCTTGTCTATTGGGTGACTTATGAGACAAAATAAAGACAGTCATAAATTAAACAGAAAGAAAATGACTTGTAGGATATTCTTTGCAACAATGGACTTATTTTAAAATATCTTCTTTTTTTTTACATAGGTATGTCTCAGTGAAATGAGAGCCCATATAAGGACTTGTCAGAAATATATAGAGAAATACGGACCTCTTCAAGAGCTTGGAGAAGTAACGAGGTAAAATGTTTCAGTAACATGGAGCTTATTAATGAATGTTATGTTTATAAAGATTGTAATCAACTTAATTTTTAAAATTTCAAATCTTTATATTTAAAATGTTACGGCAATTTACATTCTATTAAGTATGTCTCACTTTCCTCATCCATAAAATGAAGCTAGTAATGCCTGTAGTATCTTCTTTGGGAAGATAGATGGCGCAGTGGATAAGACTGACAGGGCTGGAGTCAAGAAGACCTGAGTTCAAATTTGCCCTTGGACACTGACTAGCTCTGTGACCCTAAGAGGTCACTTAACCCTATTTGCCTCAGTTTCCTCATATGTAAGATGGAGAAGGAAATGGCAAACCACTCCAGTATCTTTGCCAAGAAAAAACCCCAAAAAGGGGTCATGAAGAGTCAGATGTAACTGAAAACACTTGAACAACAACAAAGTCTTTAGGGGGCTGTTGAGAGGTCCAGTGAAATTATGCAAAGCAAAACTTAAGGAGTTACGTAATTTGTCAGCCCTGGTTTCAAATTGCAATTATTTTTAAGGTGTATACCATTGAAAGAGAATGGGTATTTTTTTTTTTTGTATGTATTCTAGAAGAAAAAAAAAGAAAAACAATTCTATTAAAAAAAAAACTTAAGAAGTTATATGAATGTTGGGCATTATTACTAGCAAGTAACTATAACTTTTGCTATTAGTAAACATTTGGCTAAATTTGGGAAAAAGGAATAAGAATTTATATAGCCCTTATTATATATCAAGCACTGTGCTAAATGATTTATAAATATTACCTACAGATCCTCACAGCAACCTTACAAGGCAACTGTTGTTATCCCCATTTTATATTTGAGGAAACAGGCAACCTAGGTATCTAGGCTAGGGTCACACAAAGTATATAAGGTCATATTTGATCTCAGGTCTTGCTGACTCTGGGCCTAGGGCTCTGTCCACTGCGCCACCTGGTGCCACCTGGTGCTAGGGTCCAGCATCTAACAAATTTTGTAAACTCCCTTTTAGGATTGTAGAGATTGGATCTATTTCACCACTCAGTTTATACAAGAGGAAGATGTTATATTGAGGAAGCAACAGAAACAGAATGCAGAACTGAGCCTTCTGACCAAACATGTATTTCAACTATTTATTTTGACCCAGTTTCATCTTGTAGATCATAGTTTAAAAATTCTTCTTTTCTCCTAAAGTCCTCATTTCCCTAGTCGCTTCTCTTACATTCACTTCCTTTTCATAGAAAAGGCTGAGAAGTGGTTGGTATCCTAGATGCCATACAATACTCTTGATATTAGGTGAGTATTCATTCCTTTTGGAGCCTTTTTCCCTTCAGGCAGTTTTTTGAGAGATGAGATGGTAATTAGCTTTAGTATAGTTTTCAAGGAAAATCCATCTCTTTACACTGTTGATTAGAAGAATGGTTTAAAATCTGTCAGAGTAAGGGCAGCTAAGTGGTGCAGTGAATACAGCACCAGTCCTAGAGTCAGGAGGATCTGAGTTCAAATCCTGCCTCAGATACTTGACATGTAGTAGCTATGTGACCTTGAGCAAATCACTTAACCCCAATTGCCTTGCTTTCCCCCCTCCAAAAAAAAAAATCTGTCAGAATAATTGAAAACCCTGTACTCAAGAAAGTGGTACAAGCCATAAACCTTCCCTACCTCTTATGCTCTGTTGAGAAGTCAAATGCTTGTGGTCATGAAACAATGAAGTCAGAACATTAATTCAGCTACTTTTTTGATCACACTCATACCACCTACGGAATTTAGCTGAGTTCTGGTTTTTAAGAAAACCTAAGGCTCCATACAGAGACATTTTAAAGTGATTATTTGCATTACCATGAATGCTTTGCTTTACAAAATGACTTGCCTTTGCATTTATTTAAATAGCAAAAGCCTTTATTCATTTTACAAAAATTTACTCTGTATCTTTTCAGCAATATAACAGTCTTCTAAAAGAATGAATTTTGTATAGGGTAGGGCATAGTAGCTGCCAGTTTTAGCATTCAGAAACTGAAGTAAATTGGATTTCCCTTCTTCATGAATTAATAATAAACTAAATGAGCCTCTAGAATAAAAGTACATTTTGTCTGCATATCACCTTTGAAATTCTATTAAATCAACAGGGATGGATTGCTGAAAATAGACATGTTTTGAGAACAGCGTACTTTTATAGAATAGAGAATCTGAAGTCCCTTGAGGAAGGCCTAGGGTTCCCTCTTCCATGTCCACTTTTGTACCCTGCTGCCATCTTGAATGTGGTCACCATACTCTTTTTTTTTTTTTAAAGCAATTGGGGTTAAGGAACTAGCTCAAGGTTACACAGCCAGCCATTATTTATGTGTAGGTGCTCATTTTCTGAGGCCAGAACCGATCCCAGGTCCTCCCGACACTAGGGCTGGTGCTCTTACTCACTGAGCCACCTAACTGCCCCTGTTCACCACACACTTTAAGCCTTGATCCATATTATTCATTATATATATAAATAATGATGATATAATTTAAATTTTCCATGTAAGGAATAATCCAGAAATCATCAGGGAATATTTGGGTCAGGGAAAGGTAACTCAGCTAAATAATATTGAGGAGAGGTGCATTGCTGGGTTTTGGGGAAATAATCCATACACAAATAGCACTTTTCTTCTTGGAAGATTAAAATACTTGGACTATATTTCATTATATTCTGCTTAATATGCCTGTAGAAAATTTAGGAAAGAAATTTTGTTATGTCCATTTTACAGATAGGGAAACTGAGGCACATTAAAGTTTAAATAATTGATCAATGGTAATATCAAATCAATGACAGGGCTGGGGCTAGAGCCCATATCAACTGACTATGCCAGTGTACTTTTCTGTTTCTAATTAAGTTGCCACTACATTATAGTTGTTTTTATATCTTATTCCAGATGTGTGTGTCCATTTTGTGAGAAAGAGTTGGATGAAGATAGCTTGCTGAACCACTGTCTCACTTATCACAGATCAGAAAGGCGGCCAGTGGTATGTTGTTGTTGTTCCTTTATATGCTTGTAGTATTCAAAGACAGGACAGCTATTAGCAGATTCATTAATTAGGGTTGTTTTTGCAATTTTTAAAAAGATTTTGGTGAGGGGTTATCTATAACTGATTTCATTGGTGTGGGGAATTCTAGGTGTAAAAACACTATTCACTCATGCTGTGTCATTTACAATCTTAGACCCCTTCCTGAGTCATTTAAAGTGTAGGTAACTTGCCCATTCTCACAGGGCCAGTATATATCAGAGGCAAGATTTGAACCAAGGTCTTCCTGACTCTTTGATAGGCCCTCTGTCCTCCTAGGCTGTGCTGATTATCACTTTTAAGCAAGATTCTATGTGCATAATTATTACCTGTACAATCCATCCTCCGTGAGCCTGGGCCTCTGTTAGAGGAGGTTTATTCTTCTCCTGGTTAAGTAAACTAAGAAAGTCTCAGTGTAAGTAAGTTATTTCAGTTGACAATTGATATATAAATGTGACCCTGATTAATTATTTGCTAATAGTTATTCTATTTAATTGAAGACATGGTTCCTTTCAAAGAAAAAATGTCTTTTTGGTTGTAGATGTAGCCAGTCAAAACGAGTGTGATTATGTTACCTTATGCGAGAGCATATAGTGTGGATCTAACTTTCAGATGCATACATTCATCAAACCCTAATATTTGCAGTCTATTAACATAGAATCTAACAGTTGCTTCAGTGGATAGAGCACTGAGCCTAGAGTCAGGAAGACCCGAGTTCAAAGGTGGTCTCAGACCTGGGCAAGTCACTTAGCCTCTGTTTGTCTTAATCCACTAGAAAAGAAAATAGCAGACCATTTCACTGTCTTTGCTAGGAAAACCCCATGAACAGTAAGGTCCATGGGGTCATGAAGAATTGAACATGGCTAAACAATAACATAGAGTCTAAAAACAAAAAGGCCAAAAAATTGTCAAAAGGCCAATTGCTTTTTTTTTTTTAAAGGACCATATTTCAGCATTTTTTAACTCTAGGGTGACTTTTTTCTACTTGAAGAATTGGTCAGTCACAGATTTGTGCTCTATTGTCTTGACAAGTTATCTCTACGCTTGCTTCATAAAAAGTCTTAATTATGATATAACATTTCGGAGAAAAGTAGTTCTTAAATTTCCTTAGATATCATGTTACACCTGTCAGATTGGCTAAGATGCCATTCAGTTGAGAAATGGCTAAACAAGTTATGCTGTATGATTGTGATGGAACACTACAATGGTATAAGAAATAATGAGCTGATTGGTTTTAGAAAAACATGGAAGGACTTGGACCTGTGGAGAAAGATGCTGTCCACCTCCACAGAAAGAACTGACAAAAGAAATATGTATAGTGTAGTGTATGGTTGTGTGTGTGTGTGTGTGTCCATATATGTATTTGTGTATGAGTGTATCTGTATTTGCATGTATGTATATATGTGAGTGCATATATGTGTATATATGAGAGCGTATATGTGTGCATGTATGTGTGTGTATGTATATGTGTATTCATATATATGTATGTGTATATGTGTGTATGTGTGTGTATGTGTGTGAGTGTATATCCATATATGTGTATTCACATGTGTATATATGCAAGTATATATATGTGAGTGCATATGTATATGTGTGTATATGAGAACGTATATGTATATGTGTGCATGTATGTGTGTGAGTGCATATGTATGTGTGTATTCATATATATGTATGTATATTATATGTGAGTGTGTGTGAGTGTATATCCATATATGTGTATTCACATGTGTATATATGCAAGTATATATATGTGAGTGTATATGTGTGTATACATGTGAATGTATATTGTGTATCCATATATGTGTGTATATATAATGTGAGTGTGTGTGTATGTATGTATTTGTGTTTAATCGTAGCCTTCTCTAGTGCAGAGTGGGGAGGAAGGGAGGAAAAATAATAAAAAGTAAGGTACAAAAAAACTTAGAAGGAAGCACAGAAAAGCGGAGTAGCTTTGAAAATAATGTGTAGTGTTACATGATTTTTTTTAAAGAAGTAAACAGTTTGAAATAGAAATATATGGTTGCATATTGAATCCTCATGTTCTGCTGTGTACATGGAACTGTTCTTTTTTTAATCTCATTTTGTATTTACGTTTTAAATGAATTTTTTTAATTTACTCTAAGAGCTTCCAAAAACAAAATATGGTGGAAAAGGAACTATAGCTTTCTTATATTATCAGAAGATTTGCTGTCATGACTCCTCTGCCCACCAGAACACTTATCAGTATTTGAAAGTTGAGTTGCCTTCTTTGAAAGGTACTACTAGCAGAGGGGAATTAAGCTTAGAAAGCCTTATGATGAAAGAGCTCTCAGTTCCCTGAGCTGTGTGCTACCTGGGAGAGAGGGTTACATTTGGAGTCATAGGAGCTAGGTTCAAATCCTCTTCTGCTGTTTTTATGTATTTATATATATATATATATATATATATATATATATATATATATTTTTTTTTTTTTTTTGCTTTTTGGAGAGCAGTTGGGATTAAGTGACTTGCCCAAGGTCACACGGCTAGTTTTTGTGTTAAATGTCTGAGGTCAGATTTGAACTACCTAGCCCCCCCACCAGTCTTCTGCTATTTTTAACTGTGCAACCTTAGGATAATCTCTTTAACTTAGACCTCAGTTTTCTCATTTATAGAAGCAAGGGGCCATGTTACATAAACTCTTTTTTTTTTTTTTTGCTTTTTTCAGAGGGCAATTGGGGTTAAGTAACTTGCCCAAGGTCACATGGCTAGGTTTTTGTTTGTGTGTGTGTTAAGTGTCTGAGGCCGGATCCGAACTCAGGTCCTTCTGACTCCAGGGCCGGTGCTCTACTCACTGCGCTACCTAGCCGCGCCTCTTGATGTCTTTTTACATCCTGCTCATTTCAGAAAATATCTCTCCCCTATACTGCAACTGATGTTATTAACAGACTTTTAAAAAGTCACCCATTGTTTTCTATCTTTTCAATTAGTAGAGAGGGAAGGTATGTTCTCATCTCTTCTTCAGGGCCAAAGTTGGTCATTATAATTTCACACAGTTTGGTTTCATTTTAGTGTTTTTTCTGTCTACGTTGTTGTGGTCATCTTGTTTTCTCAGTCCTGCTTAACTTTACTCTGCATCAGTTCATATGAATCTTCTGGCAAATTTTCTGGCTTCCTTACAGTCATCTTTTCAAACCATATAATAATATTTCATTACATTAATGTACTACTATTTGGTTAGCTTTCCTGTAGTCAGTACATACCTACTTTGCTTCCAGTTTTTGACTGACACAAGGAGTTCCCATTCAACAGTTTTTGGGGTGTAAGGTAAAAACTCTTAAGTCATATCCATTTGCTTTCTTGCATTAATGATTTGGAAAAGTTTTTCATAGGATTGTTGATAGTTTGCAATTCTTTTTTGAAGAACTGTTCATGTTCTTTGACCACGTTTATTATGGAATGGCTTTTGGTCATATATTTTATTTGTTCTTATTTATCTTAGATATCAGACCTTAATTCAAACATAGTTGATGCTGAGATATTAGCCTGATTAACAGTTTTTCTTATCCTAGTTTCTGACTTTCTGTATTCCTTTCTCCTCTGTTATCATCTAAACCCTATCTTTACAGACCATAGTTTCATCATAAAGATCATGAGAAGGGATTCTGGAGCACTAATAAAAGGAAGAACAGGACTTGAAGTACTAGGTTTTTGTAATTGTTTCTAGGTAAATCATCCATGTCTAGGTTTCCTAAATACATGGTCGAATAAAATTATAGTCGATAACATATTGCCTACTCATGATAAGGGTTTCCATTCCACATCTACCATTAATTTTATTCATTCATTGAAAAGGAGGAATGGCTTCTTGGGGAATCTTAAAAGGACCCAGCGTCAGAAAACAGAATAGTTCCTGGGTTCCTACATAAAGATGGACCTGTGCTGGTTCCTTATCCTTGCCTAGGTTATTTGATTATGGAAGACATTAGGAATTTAACTTGCTACCCCTGTCTTAAAGTCACATACTCATTTTATATATACTTAGATATGCCAAGGGGTACTATGGTCAATTTTTTCACCTTTTCTCTTTTGTTCCCTTGAGTTCCTGTAGTTACTGCTATAGTGATTTCTGGATTGAATTTGCGCAGAATAATTTTGCAGTAATAATGTACTGTCATGTGGCACCTGCTCATTCCTTGCCTTAATAGAACCCAATGCCATTTCTAGGTATGAAGAAAAATGACTGTTAAAAACTAAACAACCGTGGGCAGTCTAACTACACTCTCATCTACTTTTAGTATGCGGAGTTAATACATTCTTGCCCCTGGAACCTTCATAGATGTCATAGAATTGCTGTTATAGAACCTACTGAAGTGTTTGTCAGTCAGGTCTGATAATTTCTTCTTTCCTACTCTGTAAACTCTAGTGACTGTAAACTCTAGCCTCAAGCATACATTCTTGTTATTTAAATAATCTGGGCTCTTACTCCCTGTCTAGTCTTCTTAAACACTACTCCCCCTCTGTGCACTCTACAGTCCATCCATATGGCCTCCTTGCTATTCCTTACCTACTACCCTCCATCTCCCATCTACTTGCCTTGGCACTATCTCCTCCTCATACCTGGAATCTACTCTTTACTCACCTCTAGTTCTTGGAATCCTCAAATTTCTTTAAAACTTGGCTTTTGTATCACCTTCTTCATGAAGCTTTGGATGATTCCCCCAGCTTCTAGTTACCCTCCTGCCCCAAACTACCTTGTATATACTTTGCCTCTATTCTGTAGTACAGGCAGCTAGGTGATGCAGTGGATAGAGTGCTGGGCCTCAGGTCAGGAAGACTCATCTTCATGAGTTCAAATCCAGTCCCAAACACTTATTAGCTTTGACTTTGGGTATGTATGGCCTTTCTTTCTTCTCTCTCCACATAAGGTATAATGCATTTATCTGCTGGTGTTCTTCCCAAGGAGAATGTAAATTTTAATCTCTGAAACTTTTTTTAAATTTTGGTTTGATTTTTTTCCTCTTAAAGAGCAGCCTTAACCACCAAATCACTCTGGTCCCAGACCAAACCCTGAGGGTCTTCCCCTCCCAGATCTATTTTTTTTTAAGAGGTCATTTTTTTGCCACAGTCAAACTGAGCCATATTAAAAACTTTAGCTTGAAAAGGCCCGCTGCATCCTGGGCCATCTCCAATTTGTCCTGATCCATATCTGGCCACAAAGCCCAGATGGCTCCAGAGGAGTGAGGCTGGTGACTTTGACAGCCCTCCTTCACTTAAATCCAATTCACATGTATGTCATGGCCTCACCTCCCTGGTGTCATGGTTTTCTTTGAGAACAAAGGACAAATAGCAGTCGTGCCTTGTCGTCCATACCAATTCACTTGAAAGTGAGATGTGACATTTGCTCAAAGGGGAAAAATTAAAAGAGCATTAAACTCTTAACCAAACAAGATTTTAGCTGAATCTGTTGTATATATTTTGGATTGTACAGATTATGACAACCCTAGAATTTTATTCCCTTGCCATCTTCTCTAGAAGATTATATCCTCAATCATCAACTGTCTTTCTTCAGTCTTTGTTGTCTATTTACTAATTCCTTCCCTGCTGCTTTCAAATGTGGCCATCATCTCCATACTTTAAAAAAAAATTTTTTTTTACTAGGTTCTACCATCCCCTCAAGCTATCATACTATATCCCTCCTCCATTTCTCAGCCAAATTCCTTGAAAAAGTTATCTGCTAAATACTTCCACATCATCTCCTCTCGCTCACTCCTCAATCATTTGCAACCTGGCTTCCAACCTTATCTCTCAACTGCAGCTGCTCTCTTCAAAGTTATTAATTATCTCTTAATTGCCAAATCTGGTGGTCTAATTCTCAATCCTGAGTCTTCTCAAACTACTTAATGTAATATATGTATATACATATATATGTTTCTCTGTGTGTGTATTATTGCATAATTATATATATACACATACATATATATGTATATGATTAAATTATTTTCCAGTTATCAAGGGAAACGCTATATTAGCTCTCCTGTTACTTTGATCACAGTGGAGTGTACACATCTTTCTATTTTATGCCTCTTCTGATGTGTATGATGAAAGAGAATTATTTTAATCTTGAATGATTTGATGTAAGAGCCTTTAAGACAGTAGCAGCTTGACGTAGTGACTAGAGAGCTAGACTTTGAGTTCAAATCCTGGAATCCTACCTTGGACCCCTTAATAGCTGTTTGAACCCGGACAAATTATTTAACTTCTTTCTCTTAGTTTCCTCATTAATAAAATAGGGGAAATAATAAGACTCACTTTATAAGGCTGTTGTAAAGATCAAAAGAGAAAATATAGGAGAAGCATTTAGCAAACTTCAAGGTCCTATATAAATGCTGGCAAGCTATTATTTCATTCTACCAAATCACAAGCTTTTTTATAGTCAACGAATAATAAGAACGATGGGATCTTGTATTCTCAGTACCTTTCAGTTAATTGCAAAATCTTAAAGATGTAGTCCATTGTCAATATCACTTGCAAAAGCCTACTTGTTCCCTATAATCCCTTGATGGAAGATGTCCTTTATTCAAAGATAACTGATTCACATCATGATTTTGTATAGGTGGTAGAGTAGATGTATGGGTCAGTAGTTATATTTGTGATGGTATTAATAATAGGATTTTTTTTTTTTTTTGCTCCTTCTGAATCTTCCCTCCTTCACATAATTTGAATATCAATCCCTCCGGGTCTCCACAAAGATTTCTTGTTCCATGAGAACCTCAGTGGAGCCAAAAGGTCAAGAGCAAATGGATACCTCAGAACAATAAATCTGAATTCTAAAGCAATCTTAAACCCTTTTTGTGTCCTGGACCCCTCTGGTAGTTTGGTGAAGTTTATGTGCCCCTAATCCCAATAATGTTTTTAAAGATATCAAATACATAGGATTACAAAGGAAACCATATTGAAAGATAGTTGTCAGAGGCGGCTAGGTGGTGCAGTGAATAGAGCACCAGCCCTGTTGTCAGGAGGACCTGAGTTCAAAGCCAGCCCCAGACACTTAACACAAAAAAACTAGCTATGTGACCTTGAGCAAGTCACTTAACCCCTCCAAAAAGCAAAAAAAAAAAAAAAGGATATAATTGTGAAATATAGTTGTCAAAATATTTTTTTTAAAACAAGTTCATGATCCCTAGTTTCCCCTGGCTAGTGGGTGTCTCCTTGAAGTGGCCATCTCCCTTGGGGGCCCCCTCCATTAAGGGGTTGCTTCCCTTCAGGGACTTTGACTTTCCTTAAAGAAGAGACCGGTTGGTGTGTTACCCAGAATGAATGCCTTTACTTGCGGGAAAAAAACAAGTTCATGGACCCTACATTAAGAATGTGTGGCCTAAAGTAAGAGTGGAAAGAAGGCAAAACAAGTACATACATACCCAGTGGAGCAAAAGGAGGAAAAAAAATAATCAAACATAGCTGAAAATTCTGGTATCTGAAGGGGGGGCGGGGCGGAATAAAAGGTTTTCCTGAAAGAAAAGAGAAGACATAAAGAGAAAAAGAGCAAGGGAAGAATGTTATGGAAACAAAAGGAAGAGAGGAGGAATAGAATAGGAGGCCAGGGGACAGAAGGGTGTGGCACATCAGACATTTTCCCGGAATTTTGTTGTCCCCCACCAAAAAAAAAAAAAAACAAGCTAGGAAACCTCAGTTTTATACTTTTACTGCTAGATGTTCAAAGGGAAGGCAACCTGAAATAATAATAATAACTTGAATTTAGGAAGGGTTTTAAGACTCTTCTGAGATAAGTAGTGGAAACTTTATTATCTCTGTCTTATAGGACACCTACCTATTTTTGTTTAGAACCAGAAAGCCTTTCTGTTAGAGTATTTCCAGATAGGAACTCTTCACTGTCTCTCCTCTTCACCATCCCCTGCTAACTGCCTGTGGTGGGATAGATTAAGTGTGACATTCTGAAGCATAACTGAGATGGACATGCTGTTCTGATATCAAAAATCATAAATAAAGCGATCCCAAAATAGACTCAGAATTAAAGTACATTTTGTTAGACAGTTTCATGTTTCTCTAGCCTAGCACAAATAGCCATCTCATTTCCCAATATTGCTTTCTGTGTTTATTTACAGTTCTG
Organism: Gymnobelideus leadbeateri; assembly: GCA_011680675.1. Lineage (NCBI taxonomy): Eukaryota > Metazoa > Chordata > Mammalia > Diprotodontia > Petauridae > Gymnobelideus > Gymnobelideus leadbeateri. The sequence goes on along the minus strand of WOXC01004562.1, from coordinate 164,918 downwards.
TCCGCTTTGTCATTTTATACCTAATGGAGATTCAAGCAACTCCAGTGACAGTTTGATCCGGCACCTGCAGATCAGGCATACAATGTTTTATGATGAATTCATTGTAAGTAAATAAACAACCTCGTTTTTTTTTTTCTTAAATTGTTATGGTAATTAAATCTTTTTTTTTCCATGTCAGATAAACAAAATTCAGGAAAGGAAATGATTTGAAGTCTTATGAATCAGTATTCGCTAGAACCTTATAAAAACATACTTCATATATTTCAAATATCCCAAATAGTTTAGCTGCGCAAGAGCCCACTAATGCAGATCATAACCCTTCCGAGCTTTATCAATACTTCATGAGGTGTAATGACAAAAAGAATTCGTTGTTGACAAACTTTCTGGTTCTAAGAGGATAAAATGCATACTCCATCACCAAATCAGCATATTTAGTCTTTCTGGTAGGAACCCCCAGAACTTGTACTGTTCTGGCAAACCTTGGAATAAATCAGGGTCATTTGCATGCCGAAATTAGGCATGGACAGTACTTTCATTGAGGTATAGAACTGTGATGTTAAAGCAGGATAATTAGCCATAATGGACAATGGTTGTTCTCCAAAGCAGAGGGAAAAATTCCTTTCCAAACTAGATAAAATTGGAGGTGAAAATAATTCACTGTATGACAGAATCACATTTTTAAAAGGGAAAAAAATATATATGTAGTGTTCTAACCCTTCAATTGGGCACAAATAGGTGGTGCAGTGGATAGAGTTCTGGACCTAAAGTCAGGAAACCTGACTTCAAATCTAGTCTTAGACAATAGCTGTGTGACCCTGAGCAAGTCACATAACCCTATTTGCATCAGTTTCCTCATCTGTAAAATGATCTGGAGAAGGAAATGGCAAACACTCTAGTTATCCTTGCCAAGAAAACACCAAATAGGGTCACGGAAGAGTCAGACACAACTGAAAATGACTTAACAACAACCACCCCACAATATGTATCTTCTTTTTTAATGATGATATAATTTTATTTCCTTATCAAATTAAAGTCAGAGTAGTGGTTATCAAGTCTAGTGAGAAAGCTTATTGTGTTGTTCTAGTCATTTAAAATAATAAAGGTAACTTTATGTGCTTTGTATTAGCCTAGCATTTTGTCCCTTACCTTAAAAGAACACAAAATTGGCTTCATTTCATCTTGTAACTGCAAACATTCAAAATACTAAGATTTGAGATCATAGATCATAGAACCAGAGCTAGTTATAAATACAATTCCATAGTCTTTAGGTAGATATGTATATAGTCTTCTTCATCAGTAATAAAACTAAGAAGCCCAAAGCAAGTAGGTCTCTCTAATTCTGCCTGGACATATATAATACTGTGTGCAGTTTAGATATGAAGAAAACACTTATAGCAGAATTAATATATTTAGACAGAAAAACCAGTTTGATTTTCTCTTAAATACAGGAAATAATAATAGCTTGTGTGTGTGTGTGTGTGTGTGTACTTATGTATAATATTGCACCTACTATGTGCCAGACACTACTAAGTGCTTTACAAATATTAACTCATTTGATCCTTACAATAACCCAGGGAGGTAGTCATTTTTCTCACCACCCCATTTTACAGTTGAGGTAACTGAGGCAAACAGAGATTAAGTGACTTGCCCAATGTCACATAACTAGTAATTGTCTAAGATTTGAACTCAGATCTTCCTGACTCCAAACCCAGATTTCTATCCATTGTACCACATAGCTGTTAGGAGAGTACTAAAAGTAGATTTACATAAATTTTTCAAAAGAAAATATCAATGTAAAATCTATCCTCATATAATCTCTAAGTTAAAATTTTTATTATTGCTCCCTTAACATTGTCATTTTAGAGTTTTATCTTTTTCTAAACTTTTAAATCTACTTACTTTAATTACCCATATATTTTGTAAAAGGAATGGACAGCAAGGATGAAATATGGCAGTGTAGTATTAATCTAAATATTAGGAAGGGATTAAATGGAAAGGTTAAATGGGATCATGGAAAGAAGTGTGTAATATAAGAGAAAATTGAACAAGACAAATAATTTGTCTCTGTGGGATTACTGGGAAGAACATAAGGCACACTTCATTTTGGCACAGAATGCTACAAGGCTGGAAGGAGGGTGAGCTCCAGTCAGTCTCCTTAGTTCCAAGGTTCAGAATGGGGGTGTGTGTGTGCTTGTGCATGTGTATATGCAGGTGTGTATATAGTCATGTAAATATATGTACATATATACACACATATTTATTACACTCACACACATTCTTTTTTGTTTTGTAACTAGAGAAGTAGCAATGGTATAATGTTTCAGGCACCAGCCTTGGAGTCAGGAAGACCTGCTCTGATGGACCCAAAACATTATTTTGTGTTTTCACTTGTGGATTTCAACTGAAGGCTTTTGGCAGCTTCTGGGCCCTAGGCTCCATTCAGTTTGGAGATCACTGCTTTAATAGGATTCAGTTCCAGGTCTGACTCAAAATGGGGCATATGCAGAGCCTGGAAGATTGTTTTCTTTTGAAAGTGTTAACATTAAGGCAACCCAAAATAACATTCAATAGTACAGCTGAGAGCCAGCAAATCATATTCCAGCTTCTGCCTGGTCCCATTGATTTGATAGTGCATATTTGTATGTAGAACCTAGTAAGGTCTTGCTGGCTGCTAATTGGCTTAATAATAATGATTATGCCTATCATTCTGAACTAATAGTATTCACTGGACAAATTGAATAAATTTAGAATTAAAAGAAAAAGCTGTTTAAAAAAACAGTAACTATCATTTTGCTTATCTAAAGTATTTTTCTCTTTTTCAGGACTTTAATATATTAGAGGAAGCTCTGATCCGAAGAGTCCTAGACCGGTCTCTTTTAGAATATATGAATCATTCAAGCAGCACCTAATTCTGCCAGTAGGAGGAAAGGTTTTCTATGGATTCCTTTGCACAGTACATTAAGATGCTGCTTTGACTATTAAAGGGGAATCTTCAGACTTAAAAAAAAAAAGCACAGATGTAACAAACCTTTAATGTTTGTATGTGTCTGTTATTGTGTTTATCTGGAAATTTAAAAACCGCTATCCCTTTGGTGATTTATATCTGTATTCTCCTGTTGAGATTTTCTGATACTTAGTAATAACAATTATCTATATCAACCAGGAGGTTTAGGGTGGGTACCAGTAGAGGGCATGCTTGAGGGAGGAGTTCATGTAGGGAAATCAGATTTTGATGGGGATAGTGCCCTAGGTTAATAATAAATTACAGGGGCGGCTAGGTGGCGCAGTGAGTAGAGTGCCGGCCCTGGAGTCAGAAGGACCTGAGTTCGGATCCAGCCTCAGACACTTAACACACACAAACAAAAAACCTAGCCGTGTGACCTTGGGCAAGTTACTTAATCCCAATTGCCCTCAAAAAAAACCCAAACAAACAAATAATAAATTACAAAACCAACATTGATAAACATCAGATTGCTTTATGTAAAAAGAGAATATTAATCAACAGCTTGTTGATGTTTAAGAACCTGGAAGTAGTTTCCATTCTTAATATTCTAGCTTCTAAAATACTACTATGAATAGATAATTTGATGGAAATGAGGAAAGGAAATATTGTGGTAGTTGATGATATCCCTTTAACTAAGTTGTATGCTGTTACTTAGTATTGTAACAAATGCTTTAATAGGAACATATTCTTAATGCTTTTGTTCGTTTTAAAAATATATCTACCACAAGCAGAATATTTTTCAAATATTGGCAGTTAATTTTAATTATTATTAAGAGATTTCTATAATGTAAATAAGTTTCAAAATATTATGCCCTGACATTTTACATGAAAAATAACCTGTTTGACCATAGAATTGTTTGATGCAAAGCCCTTAAGGGTTGATTTTTCAACTAAAATGGTATATTGAACTATGCAGACAATCCATTCAACTCCTGAGGGAAAATTATATTTGGCTAAGTTTCAGTTCGGTAATTCTAATCAGGAATGGACCTTTCTGTTTATTCCTTCTGTACAAGGGCTATTTATAGTATGTAAACTTAAAGAAAGAAGAAAGGACTATCATTTCATTAGAGTTCTGGTTATTATTCTCCCAACACCTTTAAACCTAATACATATTTGAAACTATTGGAAGAGTGTATAGAAACTGAAGAGTATAAAGAAATGAAATCTGGGAAATCCAAAATCTTTATTTTGGGAAATTAATTTTTCTTTACTAAAGAGCCTAGTTGAGTTTTATAACCTCTGTCTTTCCTTTTAGGTAGAAGTCTTATAAAGATAGATTATAGAAGGAAAAGAAAGGATTCTGAGTCATCCAAAACTGGATAATTAGTTTTAAATCTAATTAGTTTAGGAAAGAACTTGGAAATGATCCAGTTAAACCCCCATTTAGACACAGAAAAGGGACATGACCTGCAAAACCCAGTATTATCTAGTATTGATTAATCTGTTTTCTAAGCTTTAAATTTTCACATCTGTAAAACGGGGATAAACATTACCTTCCCTGCCTACCTCATAAACCATTGGGAGGATCAAATTGAGGGGGTGCATGTGAAGGTGGTATAAACTATAAAGCACTATACCAGTGAAACTTGTTAATTCAAACTAGCGGTGAGGTCATCTTCAGATTTAACAAAAATGTTAAAGCTCAAATTTTTAATTACATTAAAGTTTTAAGAAAAGACCTTATAATGTAAGCAGTATATTTAAGCTTAAATATATTGTTTTAAAGCCTCCCACATCTAAATTCTGCCTCAGATCCCCTTTTGTAACATTTTTCCACTATGATCATAGATTAGGAACTATTTATCAATGAATCTTCTGTATTATATGAACTCTGATTTAGCAGAGTCCATATTTATAGAATTTTACGCCAAACTTATTACAAACAGGCAATTTGTTAAATCAGTATTAAAGTGACTTAAAAGATGAGGACAACAAAAAATGTCCACTTGTTAACTCAGTACTCTTCCAGCTGCCTAGTGTGCAAGCCAGAAAAGAAGACTCTTCTTATATGTTTCTCTCAAGAATCAAATTATCCCACCCCCACATAAAAGTTTTGGATGGGATTAATGTTCTTTGAGATTGTGTCAACCCAGATTGTGCGTTGAAGATATAGGTTGAGTATGGATGAGTGATACAGACAGGTCTAGAATTTCAGCTTTCCAGGCCTTGTCCAGGTCTACAGAGTTACACTGCTCTGATGTAAGTGAAGCTTACCATCATAGATTCATGAGGCAAGTAAACTTATTGTTACTGATGTTGATGAAAGGTGATGACAATGTGGTTTGTGACTCTAAAGCTAGAGGTGCTAAGAAGTCAAGAGACCTACTCTTGTTTCATTCCTCAACAACAAAATCTGTAATTGTCAGAATTTAAAAGTTAACAATTATTGATTTTCTTTTGTAAAGATGTCTTATTATGAGAAACAAAGGATGGCAGGACCATTGCTTTTGTTTAAAGTGTCTGTTCATAAATGCTGACCTTCAATAAATGGTCTTCCTAAACCTAACCTGATTTTGTGTTCTTATTCAGAAACACCTACAACATAATTTTCTATAATTCAAGGTGACCACTATCAGAGACCTTACATACATAATAACTCAGTGGACCAGGGTGGGATAGAAAGAGGAGTTAGTAAAGAATGAGCTTGTTCATCTTACCAGGAAGATTTGTTGCTTTATTACATGTAGCTATCAAGATTTTCCCCTACCCTCTACAATCTCTTCCTCCTCCCCCCAGCATTCCTTGTAGAATCTGGGATAACACAGCTATTACTTTGAATGTCACATCTTTCTCTTTGATGTTTGGTACCCTAAAGGAGGGGAGTGTATCTTTCCTCTTTCCCCTAGAATATCTTCATTTTTGTCCTTTGTTCTTGAAGACTAGAGACCCAGTTTTCATCTGCTGTTACCAGCCTCAAAACTACTTAGAGAAAGAGAGCCTTAAGGGCCCATGCTCATAGAAAGTTGATAAGCATTTATTAAGTTTCTGCTATGTACCAGGACCTTTGCTAATATTCTCTCCCCTCCCCCATGCACCATTCATTAGTTTATTATAATTATATAACATTCAAGTTTCCAAGCAATCCATTTCCATTCTTGAAGTCTTGTATGTGTATGTGTATGTGTATGTATATGTATATATATATATATTTCACTCTACTTCATTCTGCATCAGTTCATATAAGTCTTCTTGTGCTTCTCTGAATTCTTTTTTTTTTTTTTTTGCTTTTTGGAGGGCAATTGGGGTTAAGTAACTTGCCCAAGGTCACACGGCTAGGTTTTTGTTTGTGTCTGCTTTAAGTGTCTGAGGCCAGATCCGAACTCAGGTCCTTCTGACTCCAGGGTGGACACTCTACTCACTGTGTGCTTCTCTGAATTCTTAAAATTCATTGCTTCTTATAGTACACAATATCCTATTATATATTCACGTCCTAAAATTTATTTGATCACTTCCTGTTTGATGAGCACCTGCATTGTTTCAAGTTCTATGCAGACCCAAGAAGTGAATGTAAACCTAAGATCCTTGCAGTGTGCTCTGCATACATGTATTTCATTTGATCCTTTAATTTTCCCACTACACTGTGAAATGAGTGCTTTTATTACTCTCATTTTAAAGGTGAGGGAACTAATCAAATTAATGAGGTACAGGCTCTGGGAACCCCCTTGAGCTCTCCTTGAATCTTTGAGGTACAGGCTCTGGGAACCCCCTTGAATTCTGATTGATAGTCCCATTTGGTGAGGCATTTGCATGAGGCCTTAAGCCTTTCATTGTGGTTCTGCCCAAACCTTTGTTACTAGCTTGGCCCTCCATTGTGCATCTACTTCCCACCCTTGAGCCTATCAAAATATCTATACCCAAATCAACTGTTATGTGATCTCACTTACTCCTCCTGAAAACCCTCCCCAAACTCATTATTGGAGTCTGACCTCATCTGACTCCTCCTAAAGAGCCTCCGCAAACTCCTCCCCTTGACCACCTCTAGATTCCTCCCACAACCTTTCTGTATATAAAACTCTTGCCTCCCCACATGGTATGAGAGAGCCTTAGAATTCTAGCACATGGGGCAGCTAGGTGGCGCAGTGAGTAGAGCGTCGGCCCTGGAGTCAGAAGGACCTGAGTTCGGATCCGGCCTCAGACACAAAAAACCTAGCCGTGTAACCTTGGGCAAGTTACTTAACCCCAAATGCCCTCAAAAAAAAAAAAAAAGAATTCTAGCACAGACTTGTTCTGTGTCAGATGATTCTGGTCTGCTTGTCCAATACAAGCCTTATAGATACTGAGGCTCCTTAAGAGTCTACCCATTATGGTGAATTTTTAATAAACTTTGCTTTTCTTTGGCTGAGAGAAGACTTGAGTCAAATTCATTTGATAGAACACGGCATGTTGGTATTTTGGGGTCTCAAGCACCCCTATGCCTCATCATTTTATGCTAACTTCTTCGAAACATTTAAGTGTCTGAGGCTGAATTAGTATGACCTAAGGACCTTGGAGATAATCTTTTCTAACCCTTTTGATTTTTTTCTTTTAAATTTAGCCATACATTTGATTTTTATACTTAAGCAAATGGTTTTTTTTTAAATCCCATGAGTTGATAAATGAACAGAGAGGTCCTTTAACTTTGACATTATGATACTAATATTGATCTTGTATTTAACCTGAATCTTATTATCTATTTTTGTTGTAGTAGTCAATATATATATATTTCCCTTTGGATTCTGTTGTCTGTGCTGTATTATTTTATATACATCTTCCCATATTCCCCTAAATTTTTTATATTCATTATTTCTTCCTTAACTGAGTAGAAATATTTTATTATATTTAATGCCATAATTTGTTCATCTATTCTGTAATTTTATGATATATATTTAGTTTCCACATTTTTGTCATCATAAGTAATGCTACTAAGAGAAATGATTTTTTTTGTTATACTACTGTTGAGACTTGGGGTTTAGGGGTGCTCAAGACACCAAAATACCGACATACTGGGTCCTACCAAATGAATGACTCTTCTCTCAGCCAAAGAAAAACAAAGTTTATTAAGATTCACCATAATGGGTGCCTTTTAAGGAGCCTAAGTATTTGTGACACTTGTCTTGACAAGAGGGCCAGAACAATTTGATACAGACTGAATCTGTGCTAGACTGAATCTCAGCACCTAAATGGAGGCAAGATGGATCTTATATACAGAAAGGCTGTGGGAGGGATTTAGGGATGGTCTAGAGGAGGGGTCTAAGGAGGATCTTAAAGGGACTAAGGTCAGAACCCTGGAATGGGATTAAGGGTGGGAAATAGCTGAAGAATGACAGACAATGGAGAGCTAGGCTAGTTTAAGGGTAATTGATTTGGGTATAGATATTTTGATAGACTCAAGGGTGGGAAGTAGCTGGACAATGGGGCTAGGCTAGGTTAAGAATAACAGAGATAACTAGAGATAATGAAAGGTTTATGGCCTCAGACAAATAACTTCATCAAGTGGGAAGATACAAGGAGAACTCAAGGGGGTTCCCAGAGCTTATACCCCATCATTAATAACCAAATTAGGATTGAGGATTTTTTCCTTTCTATTTTCCTCATTCAAAGACCAGTTCTTACAGGTCCATCAGTCTCTAAAGGACTGGGCTGATGATGAGATTGGCCTAATCCTCTAGGAACATTCTCCTCAATCTTGGGCGGGTCCTGCCCAACTAGGAGAGTTTATTTCTGATTAAAGTATAAAGAGAATCTAATCTAGGTGAATTGCAGTCTTAAAATCTTTAGGCTCAAAAAAAAAATCTTTAGGCTCAGGCCCTTGAAAACCCCCTTCACCTTCTACCCCCAATCCCATTGTGTAGGGTACACAGACCCCAAAAATCCCCTACCCAAAAATTAAAAACCAGAGGTATCTCCAGGTAAGAACAGGAAATTTTTATTCAATTCTTGGAAGAAAAGGGCATCCCTTCCATCAGTGCAGACCAGTGGAATGGGACTGTTACAGAAGATAAAGCAAGGCTTTATACCCTAACTCAGTCAAGCCACCTCCCACCACTAGCTCTTGCTCCCATTGGCTGGGAGGCAGGCTTACAATCTGAGCAAGAAATCTTCTCCAATGACAAGGAACAAAGAAGCCCACTACTATCTCTCAGTGGCTAGGAGGCGGGCTTAACAGTCTGAGCTCAAAAAAAACAAACAAAAAAAAAAAAACGACAAAGAACAAGGAAACAGGGTGTAGCTGATCCAAGTGTATATATCCTTATTTGGAAAACACTTAAGTGAAGAAGGGGGAAGGGTCCTAGGAGATTCCTAAAGGGCTTAATGCTGATGTGGCAGTAGTAAAGAAGGGGGAAACCAAAACTCAGGCCTGTTCCCACAAGAAACCTTACTAGATTTTAGGATATAGGTTGAGAAGTTTTCACCTCTCCCACTCACCATTGTTCAGTTTAAATGGAGATGGATTTTTTTTTCTTAGGTGCTTAGAGGTACTGGGAGTGCTGGAGGTCTGAGTCTCATGATCAAGTCACCATCTCAGCAGAAGTAGTGGACGACTTTTAGTCCACTCCCTCTTTAGGAAAGGTCCATCCATTGATTGTTCACCAATCAGGGTTGATCTCCCCTGTCAAAAGATACCCACTTTTTCCAAAGATATTTAAACATTTGATGAGCTCCATGGTCTTTCTCTTTGGTTACCAAGAGAGACCACTGACCATCAATTTATTATTTGATAGCCTAGTATTGTTGTGTTTGTCCTTTGGTCTCCAAGAGGACCATGACATCAGGGAAAGGATAACATGACTTGCAGTTGACTTGGATTTGAGTGAGGGGGGGCTGTGCAAGGTCACCAGCCTCACTTTCTCCTGAACTTGAACCTCCTGGGTCCAAATTGTTAATTACCCAGAAGCTCAGTCTTAGGCTTTGTATTTGTCTCATTACTGTGAACATTTTTGGTCATACCAGATTTTTTTTTTATGTTATTAACCTTCTAGCAGTTTCTTTATCTTAGAAGATTAGAAAATAGGTCCAGATAAAGTCAATAGCCTAGAAGAACATGTCTAGTAGGTAAATAACAGGGATTTAAGCTCAAATCTTTTGACTACAGATACAGAGTCCTTTCTGTACCAGTTTGGTTCTTCTGATTATGTCAATACTAATTAATATATAAACAGGTCCCTGATAGCTTCAGTGATAAATATTTCAATGGAAGCAAACCTTTTCTAACTTTCTGTTTAAGGATAGGATGGATGTTTTCCACCTTAGTATCATCATTCAAAATTTAACACTGAAACTCCCCTAAACCTCTCGGCTTCCTCACCCTGCAATGCTAATCTGGTCTGCTGGCTCCTTTTAGCCAATGAATTCATTAGATGGTACAATAAATAGAAGACTGGATCTGACGTCAGGAAGACCTAAATTCAAATCTAACCTCAGATACTAACTGTGTGACCCTGGGCAAGTCACTGCCTCTATTTGCTTCAGTTTCCTAAACTGTAAAATGGGATTAATAATAGCACCTACTTCCAGGGTTGTTGTGAGGATCAAATGAGATAATAATTGTAGAGCACTTAACACAATGCCTGTAATGTAGTAGGCACTTCATAAATGTTTCATTCCTTTTATTGGTTCCTCCTAGTGCCCTGATTTTGGGGAGATGTCCAGGACCTCCAACATGCATTCCCTTTCTGGATCTGCTTTTGATTTTTCTGGACTTGTATAGCCTTGTGTAATGGAAATGCAGATTTAAAGATCTTCCCTGCCCCTAGCTTAAGTGCACCTGGAGCCTGTGGTGGGAGGCTTGTTTTTCAGGAAAGCCCACACCTTGATACTTTGTGATTGGGCAGTGGGTCAAGGAGGTTGTTACATTCTCTGAGCCAAGAGAAGGCTATATAAGCCCTGAGGAGAGGCTTTGCTTTGGGACTCACTTTGAGAAGTGTTGTGTGATTTGACCAGATGAGACTCTGGGAAGCCGTTGTTGAGAGCCCCCGGCTTTGAAAACCCAGATGTTGATGCTTCCCTCTCTGGTAACTGTGATTTGGTATTGATATAATGGTTGGACAGTTTGGAAGCCTGTCTGTTTGATCTGTAAGTTCTGTAACTCTGAAGTTTGGGGTGCTGACCTTTTTCCCCTGAACTAGGTAATGTGTGTTTGTTTGATTAAAGTAAGCTTGTTAACCCATTTTGAGTTGCTTTCCTTTTGAAAAGCAGATCTAAGAACCTATATTAGCAGCTACCCTGGGGATATTGGGGTGCTTGCTGCTACACCTTGCTATGTCTAATTGTTATACAGTCGTGACCTTCATAGATGGGGAAATAGAGGCAGTTTAAATGATTTGCCCAGTGTCACAAAGCTCAGCTAGTAAGTGTCTTGAGGCCAGATTTGAATTTAGGAAGATAAGTCTTCCTGCCCCAGGCCTAGCTCTCTTCTCTATTGCACAACCTAACTGTACACTATGCCTTAGTATTATACTATTTAATGTGTGTATATACACACACACACACACACACACACACACACTATTCCATGTTAAGGAATTTCATGGATAGATACCACATCCCTTTGCTAACATTACTAAACGTTGGAAGGGCAAGTCTAACTTTTTCTCAGATTTCTTTCCCTACCCTCATCTCACAATACTCTGTTCTACTCAGTAAAATGGGGGGAGGGGGAGAAGAAGATATTCTCTATCCTCTGGTTATTGGCAAAATATCTCCTCTCTGAGCTCATGTGGTTGGTAACTGTTGCCAAATATATACTTACCACAATGCAGAAATTCTAGAGGTAAAAACAGAGGTTTTATTTTTATGCTACAGCATAGATTCAGGCCTCAGAGAAAATCTGAACAATCATGAGGATCCTAACAATGCTCCTTATAGGCAAAATTATAATAGAATGACAGAGAAATCATTGTTTTTCATATTGCAATCTTGTATATTTCTTTTAGGTCATAACTTTTTAAAATTGATGTATTGGGGGCGGAACCAAGATGGCGGAGTAGAAACAGCTCATCCAAGCCTCTCTGCCCCCAGATTCCCCCCAAACTATGTAAAAGGGGACTCTGAACAACTTCTGGAGCCCCAGCACCCACAGAACGACACAGAGAAGCTAACCTCCCGCTGAGGACAGCCCAGCAGCCCTGCAGGAAGGACCAGTGCAGAGGTCTGGGACCTGGCAGCGTGCAGTGCGCAGAGCGCAGGAGCCAAGCCGAGCCCAGGTCCGCGTGAGCCGAGGTTTTAGCCCCAGGGCGGCAGGGCCAGCAGCCGGCTGGAGGAACCCCAAAACACCAGGAGCTGTGGCGACTCCAGAATTATCAACATAGACATGCCTAGGACAAAGTAAGAGGTTAGTGTCCTATGGACTTTGGGACCTGTATTTGGGGAATGCGTCAGCTCCCTCCCCTGGGGGCTAGAAGCTGCTGAGGAGACACGCCATTTTGTAGTTTTCAGAGGCATTTCCGGCTCCCAGCCTACAAATCGTGGGGAGATCCAGCGATCAGTCTTGGGGGGTAATCGCTCTTGCTTTAACCTCCCTGGATCTGGATTGTGATCTAGGGTGGAAGTTGTGGGTGGGTTTACAGCTTGCCAGAAACGGAAGTTGCCCCCCACACGTTCGGGACGAAAATTCCTCTATCTGGCCTTAAAGCCATAGTGTGGCAACAAGCCCAAAAGTCAAGTAATTAAGTGGCAACATGCCAAGGCAAAGGAAACAGAAAAATGCAACCCTAGACTCCTATTTTGGGGGCATAGAGCGGGAAAAGGACTGTGAGGTCAGAAGTCCTGCTCCAAAAGCCCCAGGGGAAACCATGAGCGGGTTGCAGGCCATAGAGGACCTTAAGAAGGACTTTAAAAACCAAATAAGAAAAGTGGAGGAAAAATTGGAAAGAGAAATGAGAAGGATGCAGGAAAAGTATGAAATGAGGGTCAACAGCCTGACTGAGAAAACAACACCTTAAAAAATAGACTGACTCAAATGGCAAAGGAGGCCCAAAAGGGCAATGAGGAGAAGAATGCCTTAAAAAGTCGAATTTGCCAGATGGAAAAAGAATCTCAAAAGTTCTCTGAGGAGATTCATTCCTTCAGAGTTAGACTGGAGCAAATGGAAGCTAGTGACTTTATGAGAAATCAAGATGCTGTTAAGCAGATCCAAACAAAGGAAAGATTAGAAGGCAATGTGAAATATCTTATGGGAAAAACCACTGACCTGGAGAATAGATCCAGGAGAGACAATTTAAAAATTATTGGACTACCTGAAAGCCATGATCAAGGAAAGAACCTAGAAATCACCCTTCAAGAAATTCTCAAGGAAAACTGCCCTGATGTTTTAGATCCAGAGGGCAAAATAGAGGTTGAAAGAATCCACCGATCACCTCCTGAAAAAGATCCCAAAAAGAAAACTCCCAGGAACATTATAGCCAGGTTCCAGAATCCCCAGATCAAGGAGAAAATACTACAAGCAGCCAGGAAGAAACAATTTCAATATTGTGGGAACACAATCAGAATAGCCCAGGACCTGGCAGCTTCTACACTGAGGGATCGAAGGGCATGGAATATGATATTCCAGAGGGCAAAAGAACTGGGAATGAACCCAAGGGTCACCTACCCAACAAAACTGAGTATTTTGTTTCAGGGGAAAATATGGTCATTCAGTGGAATAGAGGACTTTCAAGCATTCTTGAGGAAAAAACCAGAATTGAATAGAAAATTTGACATCCAGACACAAGAAGGAAGAGATGTCTGAGTAGGTAATCAGGGAAAAGAAATCAAAAGCAACTTATCAAAGTTGAACTATTTACATTCCTATATGGAAAAGCAATAACTGTGACTGATGATATCTTTCTCACTATGAAAATAGTGGAAGAAGGGGGTGTGGTCATATGAATACATATATGAATGTGTGTGTATATGGTTATAGTTATATATGGATAGAGGGCATAGGTTGAATTTGTTGGGAAGGGAGAATACTCAAGGGATGAAATTATGAGGTGAGAGAGGAAAGTGGCAAGAGGAGATGGGGAGAGACAAGGTAGGGTAAACTATCCCATGTAGAAGAAGCAAGGGGAAGTGGTTGCAAAGGAGGGGAAGAATAAGGAAGGCTAAAAAGGCAAAACCACATTCACATTGAATTTGGTTCAGGGAGAAAATGACATCCATACTAAATGGGATATCTCAACCTGCAGCAGGATAGGGGGAAGGGGGATGAGAGGAGGGATGATGGATGGGAGGGCATCCTTGGGGGAGGGGAGGTTGGAAGTACCCACTATAGAAGAGGGACAGGATTATGTAGGGAATGGACCAGGTGGGGGGTGGGATGAGTGGGAGGGAATTATAAGCAGCCTTGAACAATATATCTACTATGATAATGTTTTGCAGAGCTAGACATGTACAACATATACTGAATTACTTCTATCCCAAGAAGGAATGGGTGACAAGGGAGGAAGGAAATGGATCTGAAATTCGAGGTCGTAACATTAAATGTTTCAAATATATATAAATACTATTATTAATACTCTTTTGCTTGTAATAGGGAGATAAGATGTGCAGGCATTGGGACACAAAGATTCACCTTCCTCTAATGGAAAAGTTGATGGGGGTACGGGAGAGAGCAGATTGGAGGAAACGATTATCTTGTGGGACTACTATTCTGGGAGGTTGGGTAGGGGAATATCGGGGGGAAAATGATTGTAACTCAAAATCTGGCGGAAATGAATGATGTAAAACAGAAGTTAATAAAGCATTTGTTTAAAAAAACAAAATAAAATTGATTTATTTTTAGTTTTCAACATTAACTTTTATAAGATTTTGAGTTCTAAATTTTCCCTCTCCTTCCTCTGCCCCTCAAGACAGCATGTAGTCTAGCATAGCTTATACATGTACAATCACATTAAACATATTTCCACCTTAGACTTATTGTGAAAGAAGAATCAGAACAAAAGGGAAAAACCATGAGAAAGGAAAAAAAGAGAGAAATTAGTATGCCATGCATCAAGATCTCTCTCTTTTCCCCTTCTCATCTCACATAACTCAGTTGTGTTCCCCTACTATTAGCCACTCACCTAAGTGTAAACCTGCTTTTTTTCCCCCTAGCCTGACAGCTGGTGGCCATCTGCTTCCTGGGGCTCACCATATTGCTGCTGGACTTAGTAGAGATATAATTAGCTTTAGCCCTAGTGTAACTCAGAACTCTACAACTAGATTGATCTGCCAGCCTCAGCCTCTTCAGCAACAGGGACTACAGGTAGGGTTCATCTTGCCTGGCTCCATTCTAGGATTTTGTGATTCTGGCTTCTCTGTGACTCTGGTTCTCTTTCTACCTGTAAAGCTGCTTTGTTTTGTTTTGTTTTTTTCAGTCTCCTTTGTTAGGTCTTCCCCTAGGAGTATTTAGTTAGTAGGTATACCAACTAACTATGAGAGTCCCCCAAGCTTCTATCCTAGGACTGTTGTACCCCAATAAAAGCAAGACAGAAGATCCCCAAGATTAAGTTTAAAAAGTGGATTTTATTATTGCGGGACACCACGGGACTGTCGGGGTACAAGGTCACCCAAATCAGACAGTTCTTTGGCACAGACAGTGTGCAGGTTTTATTGAGGTTCTATAGCCAGGTTACTTAAGCTGAAATTACAGTGACGTAAGCTGAAACTCCAATGATTGGTCAGTGTACACTTCAAACTACAATTAGTGATTGGTCAGTATACATTTGAATTTCCCACTGGCACAGAAACCCTAGGCTGTGACTCCTACCCACAGATTAATCAAGGGAATGCAAGGGGTGGGGGTTCTGCCTATTTACAGATTAAGCTAGGTGGAGTTCTCTGTTTTACAAATCAATGAAGGAAAGGTTGGGCTGCATGTTTTACAAATCAAGGAAAGGGTGAGTGGATTTGTGTCCAACATTCGGGAAGGGCAAAGTGACAAATCAATGGGGGAAGGGCAGAGTGGAGCTGGGTCCAACAGGCCCTCTGACTGGTCCAATCATCATCTTTAT
The DNA here is from genome assembly GCA_011680675.1 of Gymnobelideus leadbeateri. Lineage (NCBI taxonomy): Eukaryota > Metazoa > Chordata > Mammalia > Diprotodontia > Petauridae > Gymnobelideus > Gymnobelideus leadbeateri. The sequence continues at coordinate 148,961 of WOXC01004562.1, read as the reverse complement.
ACAGATGATTCTCAGATCTATTTGTTAAGTCCTAATTTCTCTCCTGACCTTCAGTCTCCCATCACCATGTGCTTATTGAACATTTCAAACTGGATGTCAGACAGATGACACAAACTCAATATGTATAAAACAACTCAGTCTTTTTTCCCCCAAAATTGTTCCCACTTTTTAATTTTTCTGTTACCATCAAGGATACCATCATTCTCCTCGTCATGCATAAGTAATGGGCTCTGAGAGCCCTCTTGACCTCTCCTTAAGTCCTTGAGATACAGGCTCTGGGAACCCCCCTTATACTCTGATTAAATTGTCCCATTTGATGAGGCATTTGCATGAGGCCATAGGCCTTGCACTGTGGCTGAGCCCAAACCTCTGTTACTAGACTTCCCACTCTTGAGCCTATCAAAATATCAATCCACCCTTAGAATTGGCCTAGCCCACAATTGTCTGTAGTCTCCAGGTAGTCTCCAACAACTTCCACCCTTAATCACCCATTGACCTCATCTCACTTCTCCAGAAGACCCTTCCCAAACTCCTCTCCTAGACCATCCCTAGATTTCTCCCACAACCTTCTATATATAAGACCCCATCTCGTCTCCATGTTTGTGAGAGCCCCATAGAATGACCTAACACAGACTTACTGTGCCCAGTATAAGTGAACTTTTAATAAACTTTACTTTTCTTTGTCTGAGAGAAGACTTGAATCTAATTCATTAGGCAGGTCCTGGCGTGTTGGTATTTTGGGGTCTCCAGAGCAACCCAAACCCTCTTTATGGGTAACCTCTTCAATGGAGGCTCACAACCTTAGTGCTGTCACACCCAACACATCCAGCCTATTGCCAAGTCTTATCATTGGTACCTTCACAACATCTCTCATATATGTCCCCATTCTCTCCACTTAACAGTCATATCCTGGTACAAACCCTTATCACCTCTCCTTAGTGTTCCTGTCTCAAGTTTCCACTTCCAGTCTATCTAGTCACATAACTAGTGTCTAAAGCTCCTGCTTCTGAGGCAGAACTTGCACTATTTTTCTTCCTGAGTTCACTCAGAAAGTGAGTTCATAGGGGCTGCTAGGTGCCACAGTGAAGGGCCCTGGAGTAAGGAGGAGCTGAGTTCAAATCCAGTCTCACACACTTAACAGTTACTAGCCATGTGACCTTGGGCAAATCACTTAATCCCAAATGCTCTGCCTTGCCCCCTACAAAAAGAAAAAAAAAAAAAAGGAAAGTGAGTTCACTTTAGAAAAAAGAAAGGTGAGTTTACTCACTCAGTTCACTCCTTTATTTTGTTCAGTTGTCAAAGTAATCTTAAAGTTCAGGTCCAACCAAGTCACCCTCTCTACTCAATAAACTCCAGTGACTGACTCCTTATTACTTCCAGTATCAAATACAAACTCTTCTATTTGTCTTTCAAAGACTTTTACAATCTGTCCCCTTCTCACCTTTCTGGTCTTCTTTGTCAGGATTCCAATGCTAAGATCACCCTTCTCTTTTCAGTCCTCTCTTTTTTACTATTAGGAGATAACCTGTTTTCCAGAGCTAAGGCCCAGCAAGCAAGCTGTGCCCTGAGCTTGGCATCACAAGAATCTTTTGCACTCACCCTCTGGATGATAATTGCTGCAACTAAATCAAAGAACTGATGGTTCCTTGAGCTCAGCAAGCACTAACAGGCCCAGACATGAAGCCCTGCTATGAATGGACTTTTTGTCACTAGGCAACTTTGCCTCAATGTTGCTGCTATGCCAATACTATCTGATTCTTTGTCAAGTCACAAATATATAAATCAAGGTTTAGCCCCACTACCCTAGGTTTTCTACTAGAGGAGGCCCCAAAACATGTGTGTAGTTTTTTGCTTCTGTGTGAGATCTTTGGTATTTTTGGAAAACTGCTGTGACTCTTTGGTCATTTGCTACCAGAGTTGATACCTTCTATTTTACTCACCTCCACTCAGCACAGGCCTCCTTGCTGTTCTCCACTGGACATTCCATGTCCCACTTCTCTGCCTTTTCTCTGGCTAATCTCCTTATCTGGAAGGCTCTCCTTTCTCAACTCTGCTACCTGGCTTCCTTCAAGACTCAGTTCAAATCCTACTGTTGTGCCAAAAGAAGAGAGACAAGAAATCCCAGAGTAAAATTTGGAAGTGGGTTTTATTTTTCTAAGGGACTGTCCAGGGGTCAGGCCCAAATTGAACAGTGAGTCTGCATAGACATCATAGACATGTGCCAGCTTTTAAAGGCTAACCTGGAGGCCAACAGTCAGGGGTTGCATAAACTGAGATTAAAATCAGTGATTGGACAGTAAGTATTTGAAATTCCCACCAGAGCACTGACTGGGTAAGGCGGAGCTAAACCTGGCAGTCTGCTCACTTTGGTGAGGGGGAACTGAGGTTGGGGGATGGGCAAACCAGGTGCAACACTACCTTCAGCAAGCAGTCTTTCCTTTTAACTGTTGGTACCTTTCCTTTGTATTGTATATACCTTGTATTTAATGTAGAAGTTAATTTGTACCTGAGCTCCCCAATTATCCAGGTAACTAAGAAGGGCTGTATTCGCACTGACTGTATTAGCTAAGACACAGAATAGCTTGACATACCAACAATCTTTTGCAGTGACCAAGAGTTAACCCAGCTGGAAGCCCACAGCAGCTTTGAAGTAGACCCTCAACCATTTGGTGGTTTATGAACCCTCAAGAGACATCTTTATCTACAGACTCACCTAATTGTTGGTTATGGGGCTTTCAGACATATCCTGATTTACATCTTCTTATTTTATTGTCTGGGCACACTTGTGGGCTGCTTATCACCAAGAAGGCATTCTGATTTTTGTTATCAAAGGGCTATCGCTCAGACACCTGGGATTCCTCCTGGATGTTCCTACCCCTCCCTTTGTGAATGGGGCTCACAGACTCATTCCTTTCCAGGATTTCCTGCCTTTCTCCCTAAATTCTTGGCCTTCCATTGTTTAAAAGGTTATATAAATTCTCCCATCTATTATCTGGAATTCTGTTCAGCATAGGCTGAAGGGTTTTTTTCCCTGCTTAATAAAAGCCCTCCTTTAATTTCAAAGGAATCATCTTCTTTGGTTTTCTTTCCTTTAGGGCAAAGGGGAATTTAGATCTGGAGAACCCGCATTTGAGTACCCGGTGTATCTTCCCCTTTGGGGGAAATAGAAATCTAAATTCCTTAAAGAGAGCATCTGCCTCAGTTTACACTACAAAGTAGCTTGCATTTTATCTCTCCCATTATAATGGTAGCTCCTGGAGTGCTGGGACTGAATTTTTGCCTTCCTGGGTATCAGCTTTCTCATTTGTAAAATAAAGGCTTTGAACAAGATTGTTGAAAGGAAAATTCTTCATTTGGGTTTTCACCCAGATTAGCTAGGCAAAACTCGAGAAAAAAAGAATTAAAAGGATTTTATTATAAGTACTTTAAGGTAGCAAGAGTAGACTGGTTGATTGCTGAAGATCTGTAATAGCTTCTAGGTGGGGACAGCTTTTATAGAAAAAACTTTAAGATAATGCAGATTTGTCCACTTCTGCAAAAGAGGTGGGGCCCTTTTAATCTCATTTCCTCCCCAAAGTCACAAGAACTCAACAATTTGCTGGTGCTGACACAGAGCTGGTGATACAAAAACTACAGACTTAGTGTATGCTTCTCTACCAGTCCTCCCCAATACTGATAAGCAAGGCTGGGAACAATGGGGAACTGAGTCAACATAACTTTCAACAAAGATGATTTTTCTAAGGTCCTGTTTACTAAGAGTTTATTTCTTAAACTGTGAATCACAGCGCTAAATTCATGATAGATGCTTAGTAAGTACTTAAGTGATTAACATGAAATTAGGTTCAGAGAGAATGCATAATTTGCCCACCTCATAAAGGTAATATGTAGCAGAGCCAGATCTTGAACCTGAGTCTTCTGATTCCAAAGCTAGTATTCTTTCCATTATAGCATGCAAACATTTTCTTCCTTACAGAACAAAACAACAATCTTCTGTTTGTTCCCAAATCTTGCAAAGCACTAAGGCTTAGAGGCAAAAGCAAAAATAAAACCATTCTAATTACCATCACTGATTTGTAGCTGTATTGGGTCGGGTGGCCAGAAAGTGAGAATTTAGCAGTGGTCATTTTCATAATTTAAAAATGTTCATTTGGTTTCTGTCTTAGAGGGCTAAAAGAGTGCCTTTCCTGACATCTTTCTTTTTTAGAATTTTTCTAAAGCACATAATTATCCCTCTCTACTAAATATAGAAGTATCTTAAAGAGGGAATGCAAACCACTAAATGATATAGTATGTGTGAGTTAATGTATAGTAACTACACTGGCCTAGAAGATGGGAGATTTAGATTTTATTTCCAATTTCATTTATAGTTTATTCTGTGATCGGGATTAAGTTAATGAATGTATCAGTACTCCATGAAATGAGGTGATGATTCTTCAACACCTACCTGTGATTCTGTGATACTCTGACCATTCACCTTAGTCTGTTATAAAGCTGCTAAATATACAGTGGAGACAATAAGCATTTATTAAGGGGCAGCTAGATGGTGCAGTGAATAGAGCACCAGTCCTAGAGTCAGGAGGACCTGAGTTCAACTCCGACCTTAGACACTTGACACACTTACTAGCTGTGTGACCTTGGGCAAGTCATTTAATCCCAATTGCCCTACCTTCACCCCTCCAAAAAAAAAAAAAATAAGCAAAAAACCCCAAGCATTTATTAGGTCATGGTTTTAAGCACTGTGCTAAACCCTGGGCATGCAATACTAGAAAAAAAAAACTACACACACACACACACACACACACACACACACACACACACACACACCCTGACCTCAGGGAGCTTACATGTTAATAGGAAAAACAACTTGGAAAATGGGGTTAAAAAGAGTGTGGGGGGGTGAGGGTTGGCTAGGTGGCACAATGAATAGAGCACTGTCCCTGGAGTCAGGAGGACCTGAATTCAAATCCAGTCTCAGACACTTAACACTTCCTAGCAGTGTGACCTTAACAAGTCACTTAATCCCAACTGCCTTGCCTTCGGCCCTCCAAAAAGCAAAAATAAATAAATAAATAAATAAATGAATAGATAGATATATGAATGAATGAATAGATAAATAAATGAATTGTTGGACACAACTCCACCCTCCCCTTCCCCTAATTGATCTGTAAACAGGCAACTCCCCTAGTATTCTTTCCATTATAGCAAGCAAACATATCTGTTTTCTTCCTTATAAAACAAAACAACAATCTTCTGTTTGTTCCCAAATCTTGCAAAGCACTAAGGCTTAGAGGCAAAAGCAAAAAGAAAACCATTCTAATTACCATCACTGATTTGTAGCTCTACTGGGTCTGGTGGCCAGAAAGTGAGAATTTAGCAGTGGTCATTTTCATAATCTAAAAATGTTCATTTCCACTCCCCTAATTGATCCATGGGCGGGAGTTTCAGCCTAGGGTACACTTTGTGCTGGGGGAAAATTCAAACGTATACTGGCCAATCACTGATTGTAATTTCGGTTTACATAACCTGGCTATTTAATCTCTTTAAAAACCAGCACACGGTCTGTGCCAACCCAATGTCTGATTTGGGCAAGTTACCCCAACAGTCCGTCGGTAATAAATCCACTTCCAAATTTCAATCTCAGGGGTCTTCTGTCTTGGTCCTTTGGGCACAACAGAATGAATGAATGAATAAAAAGAAAGAAAAGAGTGTGGGAAATGAGCATACTCTCCAGGGTGCCATGGTTTCTAAGTCTAGAAAGAAGCTTGACTGGCTTCAACCTCTCCACAAAATAGAAACCCCAGGAAGTACTTAAAGGGAGAAGGGGGTCAACCTGATAGAAGGATGTAAACTCCAGAAAAAGAAGGCTCCTGAAACAGAGGGGAGTTCCAGGATGAGACAGCAGATGAGATGGTTTTGAAGCCCAGACAAGTAAGGGTTATGTTGTTTGATCAGTTTTACTCTTTGTTTGAGGTTTCCTTGGCAAAGATACTGGAATGGTTTGCCATTTCTTTCTCCAGCTCATTTTACAGATGAGGAACTGAGACAGTGACTCACACAGATACTTCCTTGAAATCAAGGAAGATGAGTCTTCCTGACTCCAGGCCTGGCACTCTATTTTTCAGTTATTTTTTCAGTAGTGTCCAACTCTTAGTGACCTCATTTTGATGGGGTCCTTGTGATGTATATATGTTTATAGTATCAATCTGTAACATCAGTTTGTAAATGGGGTGCCTTCGGATTTATGTGTGTAAAATCAATTTGTAAAAGCAGTCTGTAAGATCACATTTCCACCCCCCAGCCTCAGAGCATTGACTCTGCCCCTTCCCCCTTCCAGCACTCTGCCCAGCAACAACTCATGACCTGTTTATCTCTGCTTGAAACAATAAGTTATGTAAATGTTATCTCCCTTAGTTAGAGTGGCCAGCCCCACCAGAAATTCTTCAATACCTTATCTATAGGGTAACTCCTTAGTCAATTATATACCCACACTGTCTCTGATGACCTTGGTGGGTGGCAGACTGGGCACTCTTTAGTGACGTATCAGGCCTAGAACCACACCTCCAGCTAGACCCCCTCTTGAGCTATTTCCCAGTGAATCATGGGCAATACACCTGCGCAGTTGATATTAAAAGTGTATGGTCCTTTGAGCACTGACCACTCCTTAACTCCTCCCTGATCCCACCCTTACTCACCTAGTTAGCATAATTGACCCCTTAAAACTATGCCTGCGGCCTCTGTGAGTTTGCAGTTTCCATAAGAATCTAGCCCGCTGTTCTCTACAGCGTAATGTAACTATAAACTTTACAATTTCGGCTTCAAAGTCTGCTTGAGCCTGGTGAATTCCTTCCAGACTGGATGCCAGGAGAGGTTTCCCTGGCAGAACCACTTACCCTCCCCCCCTCCTTATCACCCTTCCCTCTTCAATTTCAGATTTTCTTGGCAAATGTAACTGGAGTAATTTGCCATTTCCTTCTCCAACTCATTTTACAGAAAAATGGGGTCATATTGCAGGAGTAGAAGTGCATTTTACATTCAAATAGCAATTTTAATCTAGTGTTAATACTGGACATCATAGTTGTAGTTGCTAGAGAGGAGGTAGGGTGGTACTGTTGAGGTTTAGGGTTTTAGGGGTGCTTGGGACACCAAAATACCAACACACTGGGTCTCACTGAATGAATTTGACTTAAGTCTTCTCTCAGCCAAAGTAAAGCAAAGTTTATTAAAGATTCACCATAATGGGTAGAATCTTAAAGAGCCTAAGTATCTGAACCTTGTATTGACTAGCAAACCAGAATAATCTGACAGAGTGAGTCTGTGCTAAATTAATCTCAGCTCCTTCATGAAGGCAAGAGATATTTTATATACAGAAAGATTGTGGAAGGATTTAGGGGTGGTCTAGAGGATTTTGGGGAGGGTCTTGAGGAGGAGTCTAAGGAGGATCTTTGATGAAGGTCAGACTCCAAGAATGGAATTAAGAGTGGGAGATAGCTGAAGGCTACCTGGAGATGACTGACAATGGAAGGCTAGGCTAAGGGTACAGGTTTGGGTATAGATATTTTGATAGGATCTAGGGTGGGAGGTAGCTGGACAATAGAATGACTAGCCTAGGTTAAGAGGAATAGAGATTTGGACCTAGGATAATGAAAGGCTTATGGCCTCAGGCAAATGCCTCATTAAGGAGATGAATCAATGGAAGATTCTATCAGAGTTTAAGAGGTTTCCCAAAGCCTGTACCCCTTCAGTACAGGGTATGTGTAGTCAAGGGGTCTAGCTTCAAATCACATTTCTGCCACTTAATAGCTTAATAGATTTTGGGTAAATCCCTTAATGTCTCCAAGTCTTGTTTGCCCTTCCCTTCATTGATTTGTAAAGCAGACAACTCAACCTTCCCTTTCCTTCACTGATTTGTAAAGCAGGCAACTCATCCTTCCCTTCCCTTCATTGATTTGTTTTTATTTTTTATTTTTTGCCTTTTGGAGGGCAATTGGGGTTAAGTAACTTGCCCAAGGTCACAGGGCTAGGTTTTTGTTTGTGTGTGTGTTAAGTGTCTGAGGCTGATCAGAACTCAGGACCTTCTGACTCCAGGGCCAGCACTCTAATCACTGGGCCACCTAGCCACCCTCCCTTCATTGATTTGTAAAACAGAGAACTCCACCTTCCTCTCCCTTAATTGATCTGTAAACAGGCAGGACCCCCACCCTTTGCTTTCCCCTAATTGATCTGTGGGCAGGAGTCCCAGCCTAGGGTTTCACTGGCTGGAAATTCAAATGTACACTGACAAATCACTGTAGTTTCAGCTCACATCACTGTAATTTCAGCTTAAGTAACCTGGCTATGGAACCTCTATAAAACCTGCACAATGTCTGTGCGGAAGCACTGTCTGTTTTGGGCATGTGCCCCAACACTCCCACAGTAATAAAATCCACTTTTTAAATTTAATTTCAGGGATCTTCTGTCTCCCTTTATTGGGGTACAACAGTCTTAGTTTCCTCACATACAAAATGAGAGGACTGCAATAAATCTCTTCCAACTCCAAATCTATGATTTTGCTTCAGATTCATTCTGTTAGCTCAGCTGACCCAGTAAAAAAGGTGAGCTTCTGAAGTCTTTGTGTACGATAATGGGACATACAGGATATGTGCAGTTGTTTTTCATGTTACCTGAGTGGATAGTGGGTACAGTGGGCAGAGCATTGGAGCTGGTTACTGGATCCTTATATATTTCATTTTGTGACATTCACTTATGGAAGTATCATTTTTTTTCTTGCTTTAAAGTTTCTGAAACAAAAAAAAAATCCACTTTACTTGTGTGATCTTACTCAAATCATTTAACCTGGGCTTCAGTAATCTAGAAATAAGAGGGGTTGATAAAATGGCCTTAGAGTTCCTTTCTCTCTCTAGATCTGTTTTCAATAGATGCATTCTATAAAAGCTAGAAGGGAGGTTTTTATATATTTATTTTCACATATATTATTTGATGGAAATGTTCCCCACAAAAGTTTAACAACCTAAATCATTTTTAAAGATGCTTCAAATCTTTTGAGACAAAATATTTAGCAGAGAATCAACAGTAACTCTCTAATAAAAAAAATAATAACAAGGATGGACCTTTCCCTTTTAGTAGAAAGGTAGGAGAAGAGTACTGAGTGTTGAATAGTCTTCTGACAGTCAGATTCAGTCCCTGTGTGGGTTGGTAGTAGTCTGGGCCCAGCATTAATCATGTCAGTTCCCTCAGGCTGCAACAATGAACACAATGAGACATTTGTGGACCACAAAACATTTTCAAAAGAAAAATTCACTCAACCATAAAAAGGATTATTATGGTTACAGCATTCACCCAGGTAGATAAGGCTCCCCTTTACCTCCACATTAGCATGGGCTGCAGCAACAGCCCAGGGTCAGAAAGATTGTCCCACACAGTGGTACAAATACAGCAAATCTCTGGGATAACAGCTCCTCATTGGCTGGGCTTCCACAAGCGACAAGGAACCCCACCATTGTTTCAAATCTTAGTCCTTCCAACCAGCTAATCCCTATGAACTTTCCTCTAAAAGTAAAACCAGCCTTACCTATATAAAAGAGATGCAATTACTGCTGCAGTTGGTTTTGCTTAACTTTTTTTTTCCTTTGTTACTCCAATCTCTAGATTTTTTCAAAATCAAGAATGTCATCCAGGGGCCTGATGTGACTGTGTTGCAGTTTTACAATTACCTAGCAGAGTCTTCTAATGCCAACTCTGGCCTAGCTGGCATTAGATCAGGAAGGAGGGGGCCAGACCTAGTTCCTCTCCTGCTTTAATACCCTCCAACCTTCCCTGTCATGGAATATTAAAATCACCCAGCCAGAGTAGCAGTCTAAACACCCATAGTTTGTAGCCAAATTTACCTCCCTACTTGCCTAGACCTTAGTGGCCCAGGTTGAGAAGGACCTTAGAACAAAAAGGAAGCCCTGACCTAGAAAGGATCCAATTTACACCAGGCAGCTTAAGCAGCTACCACCTCTCCTTCCAAATCCCACTCCCTACTCCTGGTTCCTTGAGGGCTGGAAGCCTAGAATTTACCACTATTGCAAAAAGCCAATTAATGATAAGTGGTTAAAGGGAACAGTGCGCTAGTTAACAGTCAGTGGAGCCAAACATATTTGATCTGGGTGCCAACAAACTGTAGTAGAGAAGAGATATTCCCAAGACCCTCCTGATCCCCTAGAACCCTTTGGGGGAGATGGTTGTTTGTTTTCCAGTTGTACTATTTTTCATTTGACACTTTACAAAACACTGCTAAGGAAATTAAATTGTAAAAAAATTGTTGCCTTATTAAAAAAAAGTAATCAAGCTTTTAGAGACTTTCAGTTATAAAACGTAATTTGGAAAGGCCTAGCTATGGCTTTTGAGAAAACAACAGAAAGGCCATTAACCATTCATATAGACTAATTTGTGTTCCAAAAATTACATATAGCTCACTAATCATATGTAGTTTTTTTTATTAGTCAAACTGAGAATCTGAAAGCTTCTATAGAGGAAATAGGTAGTCATATGTGTGATATGCTTTTTTTTCTTTTTAGGCAAACAAGTTGTATACATTCATTAACTATAGTGCCAAGAAGCAGTAATATTGTGATTCTCTGTTATGTAATAAATAACTTTCACTAACAGTTGTAGATATTTCTCACACATCAAAATATACCAGGATAAATTTTAGGTTATCTGTTATATACAACCACTGATGCTAAATGGACTTTGAAAAAATAGATGACATTTGACAGACCTACTTAAATGTATTCGCACAGTTAAGAGAGAAATATTTCTGTAAAAAATTATATAAAATTTATAAGTAGAATATAATATATAAATATTTTAAAATTCTATAAAAATTAACAGTTTCTGGGGCGGCTAGGTGGCACAGTGAGTAGAACATCGGCCCTGGAGTCAGAAGAACCTGAGTTTGGATCTGACCTCAGACGCTTAACGCACACACAAATAAAACCTAGCCATGTGACCTTGGGCAAGTTACTTAATCCCAATTGCCCTCCAAAAAAAAAAAAATTAACAGTTTCTATGAACAAAGACTTTGTTATTTCACCAAATATTTAAAGATTACAATTGGAATTGAAATTCTTGCCTAAAAAAAAGATGTCACTCCAGCAATTCAAATGGCCATTTTATTGGCAACTTAGAATGCAAGGTATGTTTCAAAACCTAAAACAAAAAAACCCCAAAATATCCTTGATGAAATAGTTTTCTAAAGCTATATTGTATATGCTTTTGGAACTGAACTCATCTGTATGTAAAAGAATTTAATAAAAACAGGAAAGGTGGTAATGTTTTGGTGAATTGGATGGAATTTAATGAACTGATCAATCTCAGTTGATGATATACCTTTCTTGGGAGGGGAGAAAGCTTAAAAAATTCTAATATAGAAGGTCTTAAACTGAAGATTTCTTTCCAACATCTCCTGAGAGGCATATACCATGTGCAAAAATCTAACTTTATCTTTTTTCTTTTATATACTGAAGAAATAGATATTGAAATGTTCATTATGCTATGCCTATTAACCAGTAGGAAGAAAGTTTGATTAACATTCAGTCATAGGAACTTTTAAATTATTTTGATTAACTAATTTATATTGACATGATATGGTATGAGGAATTTAATTTTATGCAGTAGAGGAAGTGGTTTCTCACCCTTGTATCTTTGTAATCACCAGTATCTTAGTAGGATGCTGCTCGCAGATAAGTTTCACATCTCTAGGTGAAATCAAGATGCTGTTAAACAGATCCAAACAAATGAAAGAATAAAAGGCAATGTGAAATATCTCATGGGAAAAACCACTGACCTGGAAAATAGATCCAGGAGAGATAATTTAAAAATTATTGGACTACCTGAAAGCCATGATCAAAGAAAGAACCTAGAAATCATCCTCCAAGAAATTCTCAAGGAAAACTGCCCTGATGAGGAAAAATGCCCCAGAGGGCAAAATAGAGGTTGAAAGAATCTACCAATCACCTCCTGAAAAAGATCCCAAAAAGAAAATTCCTAGGAATATTATAGCCAGGTTCCAGAATTCCCAGATCAAGAAGAGAATATTACAAGCAGCCAGGAAGAAACAATTTGAATATTGTGGAAACACGATCAGGATAGCACAGGATCTGGCAGCTTCTACACTGAGGGACAGAAGGGCTTGGAATATGATATTCCAGAGGGCAAAGGAGCTGGGATTAAAACCAAGAATCACCTACCCAACAAAATTGAGTATCATGTTTCAGGGGAAAATATTGTCATTCAGTGGAATAGAGGACTTTCAAGGATTCTTGATGAAAAAACCAGAGTTGAATAGAAAATCTGACATTCGGATAAAGAAGCAAGAGAAGCTTGAGAAGGTAAACAGGGAAAAGAAATCATAAAGAACTTATCAAAGTTGAACTATTTACATTCTTACATGGAAAAACAATAATTGTAACTGATGAAACTTTTCTCAGTATGAAAATAGCTGAAGAAGGGTATATGGGCATATGAATAAATATGTGAATGTGTGTATATATTTTTACAGGTATACATAGATAGGGGGCACAGGTTGAATTTAATAGGAAGGGATGATACTTAAAAGGTGAAATTAAGAGGTGAGAGAGGAATATAATGAGAAGAGATGGGGAGAGACAGAATGGGGTAAACTATCTCGTATAGAAGAAGCAAGGGAAAATGGTTACAAGGGAGGGGAAGAACAGGAAGGCAAAAAGGCAAAACCTTATTCTCATTGAATTTGGCTCAGGGAGAGAATGACATACATACTAAACAGCATATCTCACCCTACAGAAGAGTAGGGGAGAAGGTGATGGGAGGGGGGATGATGGAAGGGCGGGCAGGCTGGGGAGGAGGGAAGTTGGAAGCACCCACTTTTGAAAAGGGACAGAATCAAAGTAGAGAATAGAACAAGTGGGAGGTGGGATAAGAGGGAGGGAAATATACTGTCTTTTACAATATGTCTACTATGATAATGTTTTGCATAGCTACACATGTACAACATATACTGAATTGCTTATCTTCCCAGTAAGGGTGGGTGACAAGGGAGGAAGGGAATAAATCAGGAATTCAAAGTTTTAAAATCAAATGTTTAAAAAATATATAAATACTATTGTTAATACTATTATACATGTAAATGGGAAATAAGATATACAGGCATTGGTACATAGAGATTCACCATGCCCTACTGGAAAAGTCAAAGGTGGTATGGGAGAAGATATGGGAGAGAGCAGATTGGAGGAGGTGATATCCAGTGGGACTGCTATTCTGGGGTGGGGGGTAGGGGAAAATGGGGAAAAAATTGTAACTCAAAATCTGGCGGAAATGAATGATGTAAACCAGAAGTTAATAAAGCATTTGGGAAAAAAAATAGATTGGTCTTTTCCTTTGGTAGAGCTTTGTCCTTTGCTCTTTCTCTTTTTATTTCTCTATCTTCTCAAGTCACTCTAGATACCTGGTCTAGCACTGGTCCATAGCTGCCCATATATCCTGGTGAATATGGGCATTGGCTCTATACTCATTCACTTAGGATGAACTTAGCTTAGTGAGGAAAACTTGTATTTGTTGGGTAGTGAGGGGGGCTTTGACATAGGCTTCCACTTCAGAAGTTTGTTTACCTTAGAAAAGACACCTCCTGGAAAATAAAAGAAACATTTATGGCAAAATTTTAATTTAAAATGAAAAATTTACATTCCCAGGGAACTTGATTTTCCTTTCTTTCTCTGTCTAGCTTTTAAAACACTTTGATATCTAACTCCAACTTACCTTTTTACACTTATTACACATTAATCTTCTTTACATGCTTGATGTTCCCAGCCAACTGACCTCCTTGTTGTTTCCAGAGGCATTCTCATTTCCCCCTTCCATGTGTTTGCACAGACTCCAAATCTTCCCCTTCACTTCTACCTTCCTGAATCCCTAGCAGCTCAAAAGTAACCTCCTGGGAAGCCAGGTAACCTGATCCTTGCCATTACTGTTCTCTCCAAGGAGCTACTTGATATGTATTTTGTATTTCTTTGGTAACTGTTTCCTTGCCCCTCCTCCCCAATAGGATGTAAGGTTCTAGATAGCAAGAGTTATTTTTACTTTTGCTTTTCAATCTCAACCCACAGTACCTACAGTCACTTAATAGATAGCTGTTTAATTAAATGGTCAGAAAATGCCCTTTTCTCTGTTGAAGAGGAAGAATCTATTTTGCTGTCATCTTAGATTGCTTTTCTTTTGAGACAAAAAAGAATTAGCCAGTCCCTCCTGATCTGTTTTTTTTTTTTTTTTGCTTTTTGGAGGGCAATTGGGGTTAAGTTAAGTAACTTGCCCAAGGTCACAGGGCTAGGTTTCTGTTTGTGTGTGTGTTAAGTGTCTGAGGTCGGATAGGAACTCAGGTCCTTCTGACTCCGGGGCCAACACTGCGCCACCTAGCTGTCCCCTGACCTTTTTTTAAGGTGAATATCCTCAGCCATTATACAATGGCTTCTTTGTATGTATGTATATATTTAATGCATATAGAGAAAGTTCTTCTTGGGCATTGGGAGCCCTAGAATATGCTTGGAAGAATCCCATGGAATTTCTTGGCTCAGCTCCCACTGGAGCCATTTCTACTATTTGGGCTGTAGGCCAGAGGTTTTACATAAATACTGTGCTGCCAGCCCCAGCTCACATTTATAATCATCATTTGCATAACTATGGCTTCCATATAGCCTTCAAACACAAGAGCACCTGAAGCAAAAACTGATATCCCGAAGAACAATTATCCTGGCAGTCCCCCAATATCATTCTCCGGACTGATATTCAGGAAGCTGTAGATACACTGCTTGTTTATGTTCAATTATCTATTCCTCACACTGGAACAATAAGGTGAGATGATCTGTGAAGCCCCCTACTAGTAGACTAAATCAGTCTTTTGAGGGACACAATTCCAGGTTTTGTTAGCTGTCTAGAAATTCTGCTGACACCATTATAAGTCTTTCCCTCCTCTACAACCTCCCACTGCCTACAGAAGAAAACTGGGGGGTGGAGAAAATTTTTTAATGTTAACATTGGATTACAGTAATAGTTCTGTGACATTTTATCACAATATATACATATGTATACATATGTATATCTATGCATATGTATGCATGTAATAAGGGTCTGGCATATCACAGATCCCATAAACTTGTGTGTCAACTTTTCCACATGGAGAGGCCTATAGCCTGCTTCTGGGTAAATCACAATGATGTATAAGGGGAGGGTCTTGGAGAGACTGTAGATCATGCTTGGACATTCTGTAACTGATTCTAGTTGGCTAACCATGTAGTTAAAAGGAGTTTCCAAAAACATTATTTACTTATTTTTAGTTTTCAACATTGGCTTTTATAAGATTTTGAGTTCTAAAATTTTTCCTTGTCTTTCCACCCACCTCCCCAAGACAGCATGCAATCTGATATAGGTTATATATGTATGATCATATTAAACATATCAAAGGTCTTCTACTCAGAACTGTTGACAACTTCAAAAAAAGAACCTGAGTCAGCTTCAGCCTCTTCATGGTTCTATTCAGTTCTGGGGGAAATCCAGGACTCTTCTTGGGAATCTGATGAGAGATCATCTGGTGAGGAGAAAGGCCTTAGGGACTTCTTCCCTGCTCTGAAGCCTTTTTGCCCAGGGAAATAGGCCTTATTCTTGTCCTTATTCTTTTTTCTGTTCTAGGTACAGGGAGTTATCCTGATTTATATCTTGCCACTGGCCCCAAGTGGCTCTAGAGGAGAGAGTGAGGTTGGTAACTTTGCACAGCCTTCACTTACATCCAATTCACTTGCAAGTCACTAAAGTCATGGTCCTCTTCCAAAGGAAGGACAAACAACAACAGTAAGGTACAGGAAGTGGAACTTTGAGTGGAAGACTGAGTCACATGATCTGGGAGACAGTATTTAAGCTGGGTCTTACCAAGAACCCAGCACAAATGGAAGCAAGGAGCAGTCTTTGGGAGCATTTTTCTAGACTCACACCTGCAAAAGCTGAAATGAGAGCTCATTTAGCAGTAGTGCTACCACTGAATATGAATTTGATGGGACTGATGCTATCTATGTCAGAACTGAGCTAAATTTTAAGTCTATTGTCCCAGAAATTGAGGTATGTACATACATGTATATACATATGTGTGCATATGTATATCTATACATATGTGTGCATGTAATAAGGGTCTGGCATATCACAGATCCCATAAACTTGTTTGTCAACTTTTCCACATGGAGAGGCCTGTAGCCTGCTTCTGGGTAAATCACAATGATATATAAGGGGAGGGTCTTGGACATTCTGTAACTGATTCTAGTTGGCTAACCATGTAGTTAAAAGGAGCTTCCAAAAACATTATTGAAATTGAGGTAGTATAAAGAAGAGTATATTCTGGATGTATTAGAGGTGGCGGAGGAAGTGGAGACATATTTGCACATATATTCTACTACATATCTTTTAAGTGAAAAATCCCTTTTGTAAAAGCCAATTGACATAAAGTGGCTAAATGAAATTGTAGTGCTAGTCATTGGTCCCTAACAAATGGGGAAACAAGGCCAGTGGGAGTGTGATCTTATGGGCAGTAGAGAAAGAAATTCCCTAACCCCTTAGATCATCTCAGGAAATCTGAATGAGGCTTACTAATGGCTCTGGGGGAAAGAGCAAGAGCATGTATTTTATATTCATAAACACACATATACTAACATACACACATATATATTAATTTTTTAAAAATCAATCTTGATTAGGAATATTTTTAATGAATTCCATCAGATTGTACTAATCAAATAGAGATTTAAGAGTTCCATTCTATAGCTAAATTGAAGATTAAATTGTAGAAAATAAGAAAATACATAGGAGTAAAATCTCAAAGATCATCTTTAAGACAATTTTGAATCTATTGGTATTTCCCCCAAAATATTTCCAAACTAACATGTAGAACATTTCAAAATTTTCCTTTATCCATAATAATATTTGGATAGTTTTTTTTAAACTTCCAAGAAATTTCATGGAAGGAAGGATTCAGTAGTTTTGTCTATAAGGTTATTTAAATGAAATACTTTATAAGAATATTTGCAAAAAAGGGGCAATATTTGTCAACAGAAAATGATAAATTCCAATCAATAAACATTTATTCTACATTTACTTAATAACTTTAAATTAGTACAAATTAGGATTGTTTGTTTTGACTTCTTTAAGTTACTTATCACTAAAGACCTACCATATAAAAGTCAAATATAAATGCTTTTGTATATATGAACCATATAAAAGAATTAGACACAAACGTCATTCTTAATTTGATTTTTCATGTAAGGAGTGAGAGTGATATGGAGCTCTAAGAGAGGCAGAATAGACATATTTAGCCTCTTCTTCCCCCATACTTCCCCCCTTGCCAAGAGGGGAAGTAGGAGATTAGGGATAGAGGCTACTACTCTGCTCTACATAGAGGGAGAGGATACTGGGTTAAAAGTATATCTATCTGCTCCCTTAAATATTGTTAGCCTAGGGGATATGATTGTATTCCACCTAACTTTTGATCTCTTTGTTATTTTGGGAGGAAGGAGGATCCCAAGCTCTATACCCAAGACTTAAATCCTTCCCCACCTAATACTAGTTCCACAATGAACATACATAGCAAATAGCAAAGAAGCCCATATACCCAAATCATAGTAAAACAAAAATTGGAAAGGTACATGTAGGAGAATATATGCCAGACAATATAGGATGACAGAGTTCTTCCATTGGGATCAAGATAACTCTATCAAGAGAGAGTCCTGGATTTCACCAAGGGTAATCTCTCCAAAGTCTTTTCAGTAGCAAGCTGGATAGGGACATAATAGGGACTGCCAGCTCCTCTCATTTCTTCTCATCATCCTCTTTAACAATTTAAAATGGGATTGGCCTCTTCCATTTTCTTTTTTGAAACTGGAAGCCATTTTAAGACTATATTTGAAGAAGACTCTCACTTAGGGAGTGCCAAAGGTGGACTCCCACTTGAAAAGTCCCCAAATTGGGGACTGGTTGAGACCTAAAGTTCTTGCATCTCAGCAACTGTGCTCTACCCTTTATATGGGGGTAGGGTCTTCATCTCCACTAATAAGGTAGAGCTCCATACCAACTGGTCTTGGAACAAGGGTTTTATTTTATTTATATGAAATATATTTTTTATTTTATATTATAATGTTATATTACATTTATATAGAATATACTAATATATTTATATAAATATACTTGTAGTTGATACTTACTACTACCAGCTAATCATTGCAAGTCAAGGATGAAATTTCAGTTTTCTGATTGTGTCATTTCTATTTTAATTATATTCTTTAAATAGTGATTAAATTGCTACTCTTACTACAAATGTGATTATATAGCTATGTAAGGTTTGAAAAAAATTTAAAAAGCCAACAATTTTGTAATTTAAAAAATGATCTAGTGAAGTCTTTTATTTGTGCTGTAATCAAAGATCAAAAGTCTTTGATACAAAACACAAGAATGAGTTTTATTTTAGTTTAATATTGAGGAAATGAAAAATAAAATTGGTAAGTGGTAAATTTGGTAAATTCTTCTTCTTTAATGTTTAGATTTGTGGTAGGTAACATTTGCGTTAGAGTTAGAATATGTGTTTGAGATCTGGCTTTATTATTTAATAGTTATGTTAACAAGTAATTTACTTATCTTCTCTGAACTCCCATTTCCTTATCTGTAAAATGAGCCTTATAATACTTATATGACTCTCCTTATGCATTCTTGGGAAGATTGTAGCATTTAGAGGTGAATCAAATGAGATTCTTTGCTTTTTTCATAATCAGTTCAACAATCTAATCTTTTAAATATGTTATCAGTATTGGGGCAGCTAAACTATATAATTCAGTGGAAGGTGAAGTCCTGCTGTACTCTGCCCTGGTCAGAGACCACATCAAGATGACCACAGTTAATTGTGGGCTGATTGGTTGGTTGGTTGTTGTCCTTTGTTGTTGAAAAGGACCAAAATAACATCACTGTGTTGGAGTCAAGGTACAACACGTCCAACTGTGGCTGATCAGACCAATATGAGGTTCTATCATAGGTCAGGCACAAAAAATCCATAAGAACATTTGGGGTGGAGATATCTCTACATTTGTACATCTCACATTTATTTTGAGCTACTGCAATTCTACTTTGCTCATAGAGCACAGGGCCTTCTGTGCCATGCTGGGCAGCCCTTTGCCAGTGTTTTTTTTTTTTTAATTTTTTTTTTTAAAAGCAATTGGGGTTAAGTAACTTGCTCAAGGTTACATGGCTAGTCGTTATTTATGCGTGGGTGCTCATTTTCTGAGGCCGGATCTGATCTCGGGTCATCCCAACTCCGAGGCCGGCACTCTTACTCACTGCGCCACCTAGCCGCCCCTTTAGGGCAATTGGGGTTAAGTAACTTGCCCAAGGTTACAAGGCTAGGTTTTTGTTTGTGTGGATTAAGTGTCTGAGGCCGGCTCCGAACTCAGGTCCTTCTGATTCCAGGGCCGGTGCTCTATTCACTGCGCCACCTAGCCGCCCCTTGCCAGTGTTTCTTATGTGGAGCAATCAACTCCAAACTTCTCCAGAGAGAACTTGGAGAATGTCCAAGGTAAAATGGTTTGGGTGATGTCTTTTGATTTGTGAATAAATTGGATTTAAGCGAGGTAGAGTTGGGTTAAGTGGTTGGCCTCATTCTCTCTTCCAGAGTCATGGAAGTCCAGTAAAAACAAGAAAAAGTCAACAACTGGTGAAGGCTTCAGATGCAGTGGATGACTTTGGTGTCTCTAATGTCTAACCAAACTCTAAGCACTCTACAATGCCTGCTTCAGCCACCTTCATGGCTGTTGGAACAAATTGTTCTCATCTGCCCATTTTACTAGAAGTTTATCCATGCTTGGGGTAGACACTTCACTAACTCACTGGAGGATTTGAGATCCCTAGGTTACCCTCAACCTGGTTTAGCCTGTCTGCTAAAATGTTTACCCAGGGTGTGACCTCTGTAGGTACTTAGAGCCACAGTTGAGAGTGGAAAGTTAAGAGAGGAAAGCAGCCCTGAAAAGTACCAGAGGTACTAGTCTTCCCTGAATACACCCTTATAACAGTAATCATACTGTCATAACCAGGATGGCTGCTAGCACAGGTTCTTAGATCTGCTTTACTAGGAAAGATAGTTGTTGGAGGGGTCAGCAATCTTTTTAAAATTAAATTAAATTAAATAGGGACTATTCATTAGTTCAGGGGAAAAATCAGCACCCTGAACTTCAGAGAAAATCCAAAAAAAGAAAATAGAGAAAATCCAAGCAGAGAAATAAAGACCAATAGACAGGGCTTCTAACTGTCTGAGAAATTAGCACAGATCAACAGACGGATCCAACTGTGTGACCAAGGCAATACTTTCATAGTTACCAGAGAGAGAAGCACCAACATCTGGGTTTTTCAAAACAGGGAGAGGGGCTCCTTAATAAGCTACCCGGAGTCTCATCTGGTCAAATCACAAGAACACTCTCCCAATGAGTTATCCCCAAAGCAAAATGCTAACTTTAGAGTATAAGTACTCTTTCTAGAGCCAGAAGGTATCACATGACTCAGTGCCAAATTAAGAATTAACAAAGGTATGAAAGCCTTCCTATAGACTCTCCTAAGCAAGCTTCCTTAATGGATTCCACTTGAGGCTATCAATGGAGGGGGTGAGGGAAGATCTTAAACCTCATTAACATTACATTACAATACTACACCCTAGTTAGTTGTGGGCACTACAGTTTATAAGGAAGGTTATTGTAAAGCTGCTGAAGGCCTCTGACTCTATGCCAACTGATGATCTGTTGAAGGAACTGGGGATCTTGACCCTGAAGAAGAGAAGACTCAGGAAAGATATGATGGCTTAAAGTAACTGAAGTGCTGGCATACCTAAGAGTAGTTATACTTGTTCTATTTGGTCCCAGAAAGCAGAACCAAGAACAATGAGAATTTGGAAAGATAATGCTTTCGGCTTGATGTCAAGAAAACAAACTTCTAATAATTAGACCTATCTGAAAGTGAAAGGGGTTGCTTCAGGATGTAGTAGATTTCCTTTCACTGGAGGTCTTTAAGCAAAGACTGAATGAACATTTATTTGTTGGATATATTATAGTGGGAATTACTTTTGGGGTATGGGTTAGATTAAGTGGCTATGAATTTTCCTCCAATTTTAAAATTCTGTGGTACTATTAAGAACCTGTTATGTGTTAGAGACTATTCTAGACAATGGAGATGCAGAGGTAAAACAAAAACAAACAAAAAAGTTAAAAGGGGTAAGGTTGTTAAAGGTTTTACATGCCAAGGGTTTTTATATTTGATCCTGGAGGTAATTAGGGAGCCACTGGAATTTATTGAAGGGAGAGCATAGACATGGTTATATCTCTACTTTAGGAAAAATATTTTGGCAGGTGAATGGAAGATGTACTAAGAGTAAAGAGAGACCTGAGGCAAGGAGACCAACCATAAAGCTCTTGTAATAGTCCAAGTGTGAAACAGTGAGAGCCTGGTAATATATTTGAAAAATGTTGTGAAACTAGAAAGGACAAAACATGACTACAGATAGAATATGTGGAAGCATAAAAAAACTTCATTTTTTAGTCCAGTTGAAAATTGTAAAGATGTAATTTTTTTCCCCAAGTTTAAAATTCTTTCAGACTTTTTTCTTTAAGAAGGTATGTGGAAAGTCAAGAAAAAGAACTAAAATTCCATAAAATGGATCCAGGGTGAATACCAAATTTAACTCTTTGTAGTTATACTCATTGCCTCCCTACCCCTCTGAAGTGAAGAAACATTTATTAAGCACCTACTATGCAGCATTGTGTAATGGTAATGTAATTTGAATTTGAAGATCCCTTTGTGTTGGCAAAGGTAGCAGGTACTTTGCACTTAGTAACTGATCAAGCCTCTGTTGGGGAAACAGAAGGTATGAACTCCTTTCTCCTGTTATTGAGCCAGGATGACTGAGGAAGCATGACTGGGATGCTTTGTTTGTTTGTGGCTTGGTTGAGCCTTGAATTCCCTGGAGCAGAAATTGTGAAGGATCTGACATGAACAAGACCCTGTGAACTTCAGTGTGGAGCTGGACCTACCCAGAGATCCGGACAAAGAACTGGGAGCTGTCTGCCATTAAATCCAGGTGACAGTCTGGTGAATCCAGGTAGAATCTGGGACCATGGAAAGGGATCCAGGGAATCTGAGAACCAGCTCCAAGTCAAGATAAAAAGACCCCTCCCTGGGTACTGAATAAAGATGAAATTGTAGTTTACTAGTGATCTAGTGGTGGAGGGTTTTGTATATGATACTTAGTAATTGATTGCTGAATAAGTGACTGAGTTAATCAACTTTGCCCCATGAGTGGAAGACATTGACTATTGTACTTTGAGACTATATTGTGATTTTACTTAGTAATTGATTAGGTTTTTTTTTATTATTTTTTTATTTTTTAGTAATTGATTGTTAAATAAGTGACTGACTGAGTTAACTTAAGACTTTGCCCCATGAGTGGAAGACTTTGACTATTGTACTTTGAGATGATTGTTCTTTGTTCTAAATATTGTTACCACTTTGGTGAAAACTATGTGGCCATTTTAGTGATAAGCTGTTGTGAATATAAGTTATAATATTGTGAATGCTGTACCTTGATTTTCTGTGAATGTTTTGCTTTGATTTGTTATGGAATAGTGTTCACTATACTGTATAATCAGAACCTTAAAAGCTGTTCACAGTCCTCTGGAAAGCTGTGCATGGCATTACACACTGGGGATACAAAGAAAGGGGGGGAAAGTCCCTGAAGTGATTAGTTGTCTTTTGTCACCCAATCCAGATCCTTGTGATCATTTATCTATCAGTTCTCAACGCCTTTCTTCCACAAGGGGTTCAGTGCTTGGTTCACAGTCTCTTTTCTATTTGAGGTTCAAAATATTGATCACAAGAAAGAGGCCAATTCCTTAAGAGGAGTGTTCAAGGAAGGAATCAGTCAGTCTAGAAAAATGTGAAAAACATTTTCAGCTCTCTGGTTTTTCAAATACGGTTGAAAAGGTGGGGGGCAGGGCTAGGTGGCGCAGTGAGTAAGAGCGCCGGCCTCGGAGTTGGGATGATCCGGAATCGAAACCCGCCTCAGAAAAAGAGCACCCACACATAAATAATGACTAGCCGTGTAACCTTGAGCAAGTTACTTAACCCCAATTGCTTTAAAAAAAAAAAAAAAGAAAAGAAAAAGAAAAGGTGGGGGGTGGCAGGGAAGGAAACTGAAGATGAAGGTATCTGGATTAAGTCATACTATTTTAGTCTGGAAAGTTTGAAGCACAGAAGGGAATGAAGTTTGGCCTGTATGCGCTTCTCTCCAAAATAGAGGCCCTGAAGGGAATTAACCAATGTGAAAAGAGGATTGGCATAGTGGATTGACTTTCTATAGTGAGAATGCCTCAGGAGATGAAGATATTAAAGTAAGGTTATAACAGAGGCATGGTGTTGATATAATTGGAAATAGCCAGATCAAGGGAGGGTTTTTTAAGGATGAAGATGACATTTGTAGGTATCGTAGAAGGACCTAGTAGATAAGGTAAGATTGAAAATGTGAATGTGGATGAGAAAGAGTGAGTAATCTACTGGAAAAGACAAGAGTGAATGTGTTCAAATGTGTATGGTGAGGGGTTTGCTTGGCAAGGAGAAGGGCCATCCCTTTCTGTGAGACAGAGGTGAAGGAGAAAATGGGGGAAAATGTATGACTTATATGAGACAAAGAGGGGAAAAGAAGGACCTCTCAGTGAATAGCATTTTTTTTTTTTTAGGAGAACAATAAGGCAAGGTCTTTCCTTGAGAGGGAAGAGGGAGAAATCATTGGGGCGGGGTCTGAGAAGAGGTGAGAATGTTTGGAACAGCTTCTGATTAGGGAGGTAAAAAAAATTACCTTGCTGCAGTGAGGCCCAGTTAAGATTATGTAACATAAATTTGTGGTGAATTCAATAAGCACAGTTTATTTTTTTCCATCTTCATTCAGCAGCACGAGAATAGGAGAAAAGAAGGCAGATACAAAGTTGAAATTTTTAGAAAAGTGTAGTTAGCAGTAGGACCAGGAGGAAAAGGATTTGAATTGAGAGGATTGTGCAGAATTTAACTACTTTACTAAGTGTTGGAGATAGGGAAGGGAAGACAGTGTAGCCAGAGCAAGGTTAATAATCTATGAAAGAAGGATGGGTAGGAAGAGGTCATATTGTGGATGAAGAAAAAAGTTAGGAGTCATAAGACACAGGGAAAGTCGGAAGATAAAAGATAATTATCAGATAAAAAAATTTTGGAGTTCCTGAATATGTATGTGAAAAACTTACAGATGATGGTAATATGGTCCAGGGTATGGTGGAGCAAAGGGAACAAGCATTTATTAAGTGTCTTCTGGTTGGAGGCACCATGCTAAGTACCTTACAACTATGTCTCATTTGTTCATCTCTATGTGTAGCTGAGGTGGACTGGAGGAGTAGGTCATGAGAAGTGAGGAGACTGAGGAACTAGGAGGTTAGCATATTTGAGAGCATCAATATACTATTCTGAGGTACTTTAGTTGTGAACAAAAAGACTGTGAACCAAGCACTGAACCCCTTGTGGAAGAAAGGAATTGAGATAGCTAAATGATCACAAGGATCTGGACTGGGTGACAAATTTGAATAATGACCTCAAAGGAGGAGGTTATTGAGTGGTGGCTGTAAAAGGAGATTCTGGAGGTGCAACGGGGAGATGTTTTCCATTTCTCTCACCATGACCAGTGAGGGGTGAGGGAATGAGGAAATATACAAGTAGTACTAGACAAGGTAGACCAGGAGTTTTATCAATATAGAGCCAGGTCTCAGGGAATTGCAGAATGAAATGGTTTAAGATGAAAGCAGGTTTACAAATTATAAAGCAGGCATTCCAGAAAAAGCAGTGGAAGGAGAAGGTAAATTTGGACAGAGATGTTGCAGGGGTAGGGTAGAGGGAAATGGAAATAAAGGAGTTGGTAAAGGATGGAGAATGGATTTTGTACATTGGCAACTGGGTGTTCAGAATCACTCGGAGGGGGAGAAAGTGAAGGCATGAAAATATGATAATCATTGAGTAGAGGCAAATGTATTTATGGCTGGAGAGGTAAGTTTAGAAAATCAGGTGATTACCTTGTTCAAGGCCCTCCATCAAGACCCAATCTTGGGTGAAAGATATGTCCTGGGCAGGAGCAAGTGAAATTATGGCCTGGAGGACAATGTTGGGTGTATAGTGGATGCTTAATAAATGTTTTTCTTTTTTTTTTCATTCATTCATTCTGTTGTGCTTTAAACCCAGGGACGCCAAAAACTGTTGAGGTTGGGACTTTGCTCACCCAAAACTGTCTCAGTTTCATGATGTGTTGTGGTGGAACCATCTCAAAGAATTCAGAGTCAGACCATCTCTAATTCAAGTATAGACATTTATTGAGATTGACACCTCTCATGAAGTGGGCCAAATTCCAAGAGGAACCAATGTACAACTTTAGAGAAAACAAGAGATTTTTTTTTTTTTGGACTTGATTTGAATTTTCCTTTTCCTAGCATCCACAGTAGCTTCAAATAAATATACAACTACATCACCAACAGAGATACCAGTGACAGACAAAATTGAAAAAGGTGAAAAGACCTCAAAAAAGATTTCTGACCCTGTGCAACCCCCAAGGTAAGGATAAATTCATTCTCTTTCCCCCAAATCATCTGCTTTTCTGAATTTCCCTATTATTCTTTTTTTTTTTAATTTTTTTTAAACAAATGCTTTATTAACTTCTGTTTTACATCATTCATTTCCGCCAGATTTTGAGTTACAATCATTTTCCCCCCATTATTCCCCTACCCAACCTCCCAGAATAGCAGTCCCACAAGATATCGCTTCCTCCAATCTGCTCTCTCCCATACCTTCTCCCATACCCCCATCGACTTTTCCATTAGAGGAAGGTGAGTCTTTGTGTCCCAATGCCTGCACATCTTATCTCCCTATTACAAGCAAAAGAGTATTAATAATAGTATTTATATATATTTGGAACATTTAATGTTAAGACCTCGAATTTCAGATCCATTTCCTTCCTCCCTTGTCACCCATTCCCTCTTGGGAGATAAGTAATTCAGTATATGTTGTACATGTCTAGCTATGCAAAACATTATCATAGTAGATATATTGTACAAGGCTGCTTATAATTCCCTCCCACTCATCCCACCCCCCACCTGGTCCATTCCCTACATGATCCTGTCCCTCTTTTATAGTGGGTACTTCCAACCTCCCCTCACCCCAAGGATGCCCTCCCATCCATCATCCCTCCTCCCATCCCCCTTCCCCCTATCCTGCTGCAGGTTGAGATATCCCATTTAGTTTGTATGTCATTTTCTCCCTGAACCAAATTCAATGTGAATGTGGTTTTGCCTTTTTAGCCTTCCTTATTCTCCCCCTCTTTTGCAACCACTTCCCCTTGCTTCTTCTGCATGGGATAGTTTACACTACCCTGTCTCTCCCCATCTCCTCTTGCCACTTTCCTCTCTCACCTCATAATTTCATCCCTTGAGTATTCTCCCTTCCCAACAAATTCAACCTATGCCCTCTATCCATATATAACTGTAACCATATACACACACATTCACATATGTATTCATATGACGACACCCCCTTCTTCCATTATTTTCATAGTGAGAAAGATATCATCAGTCACAGTTATTGCTTTTCCATATAGGAATGTAAATAGTTTAACTTTGATAAGTTCCTTTTGATTTCTTTTCCCTGATTACCTTCTCAGGCATCTCTTCCTTCTTGTGTCTGGATGTCAAATTTTCTATTCAATTCTGGTTTTTTCCTCAAGAATGCTTGAAAGTCCTCTATTCCACTGAATGACCATATTTTCCCCTGAAACAAAATACTCAGTTTTGCTGGGTAGGTGACCCGTGGGTTCATTCCCAGTTCTTTTGCCCTCTGGAATATCATATTCCATGCCCTTTGATCCCTCAGTGTAGCAGCCGCCAGGTCCTGGGCTATTCTGATTGTGTTCCCACAATATTGAAATTGTTTCTTCCTGGCTGCTTGTAGTATTTTCTCCTTGATCTGGGGATTCTGGAACCTGGCTATAATATTCCTGGGAGTTTTCTTTTTGGGATCTTTTTCAGGAGGTGATCGGTGGATTCTTTCAACCTCTATTTTGCCCTCTGGATCTAAAACATCAGGGCAGTTTTCCTTGAGAATTTCTTGAAGGGTGATTTCTAGGTTCTTTCTTTGATCATGGCTTTCAGGTAGTCCAATAATTTTTAAATTGTCTCTCCTGGATCTATTTTCCAGGTCAGTGGTTTTTCCCATGAGATATTTCACATTGCCTTCTAATCTTTCATTTGTTTGGATCTGCTTAACAGCATCTTGATTTCTCATAAAGTCATTAGCTTCCATTTGCTCCAGTCTAACTCTGAAGAAATGAATCTCTTCAGTGAACTTTTGAGATTCTTTTTCCATCTGGCAAATTCGACTTTTTAAGGCATTCTTCTCCTCATTGCCCTTTTGGGCCTCCTTTGCCATTTGAGTTAGTCTATTTTTTTTTAAACAAATGCTTTATTAACTTCTGTTTTACATCATTCATTTCCGCCAGATTTTGAGTTACAATCATTTTCCCCTCATTATTCCCCTACCCAACCTCCCAGAATAGCAGTCCCACAAGATATCGCTTCCTCCAATCTGCTCTCTCCCATACCTTCTCCCATACCCCCATCGACTTTTCCATTAGAGGAAGGTGAATCTTTGTGTCCCAATGCCTGCACATCTTATCTCCCAATTACAAGCAAAAGAGTATTAATAATAGTATTTATATATATTTGAAACATTTAATCTTAAGACCTTGAATTTCAGATCCATTTCTTTCCTCCCTTGTCACCCATTCCCTCTGGGGAGATAAGTAATTCAGTATATGTTGTACATGTCTAGCTATGCAAAACATTATCATAGTAGATATATTGTACAAGGCTGCTTATAATTCCCTCCCACTCATCCCACCCCCCACCTGGTCCATTCCCTACATGATCCTGTCCCTCTTCTATAGTGGGTACTTCCAACCTCCCCTCCCCCCAAGGATGCCCTCCCATCCATCATCCCTCCTCTCATCCCCCTTCCCCCTATCCTGCTGCAGGTTGAGATATCCCATTTAGTATGTATGTCATTTTCTCCCTGAACCAAATTCAATGTGAATGTGGTTTTGCCTTTTTAGCCTTCCTTATTCTCCCCCTCCTTTGCAACCACTTCCCCTACATGGGATAGTTTACCCTACCCTGTCTCTCCCCATCTCCTCTTGTCACTTTCCTCTCTCACCTCATAATTTCATCCCTTGAGTATTCTCCCTTCCCAACAAATTCAACCTATGCCCTCTATCCATATATAACTGTAACCATATACACACACATTCACATATGTATTCATATGACCACACACCCTTCTTCCATTACTTTCATAGTGAGAAAGATATCATCAGTCACAGTTATTGCTTTTCCATATAGGAATGTAAATAGTTCAACTTTGATAAGTTCCTTTTGATTTCTTTTCCCTGATTACCTTCTCAGGCATCTCTTCCTTCTTGTGTCTGGATGTCAAATTTTCTATTCAACTCTGGTTTTTTCCTCAAGAATGCTTGAAAGTCCTCTATTCCACTGAATGACCATATTTTCCCCTGAAACAAAATACTCAGTTTTGCTGGGTAGGTGACCCTTGGGTTCATTCCCAGTTCTTTTGCCCTCTGGAATATCATATTCCATGCCCTTCTATCCCTCAGTGTAGAAGCTGCCAGGTCCTGGGCTATTCTGATTGTGTTTCCACAATATTGAAATTGTTTCTTCCTGGCTGCTTGTAGTATTTTCTCCTTGATCTGGGGATTCTGGAACCTGGCTATAATATTCCTGGGAGTTTTCTTTTTGGGATCTTTTTCAGGAGGTGATCTGTGGATTCTTTCAACCTCTATTTTGCCCTCTGGATCTAAAACATCAGGGCAGTTTTCCTTGAGAATTTCTTGAAGGGTGATTTCTAGGTTCTTTCCTTGATCATGGCTTTCAGGTAGTCCAATAATTTTTAAGTTGTCTCTCCTGGATCTATTCTCCAGGTCAGTGGTTTTTCCCATGAGATATTTCACATTGCCTTCTAATCTTTCGTTTGTTTGGATCTGCTTAACAGCATCTTGATTTCTCATAAAGTCACTAGCTTCCATTTGCTCCAGTCTAACTCTGAAGGAATGAATCTCCTCAGTGAACTTTTGAGATTCTTTTTCCATCTGGCAAATTCGACTTTTTAAGGCATTCTTCTCCTCATTGCCCTTTTGGGCCTCCTTTGCCATTTGAGCTAGTCTATTTTTTAAGGTGTTGTTTTCCTCAGTCAGGCTGTTGACCCTCATTTCATACTTTTCCTGCATCCTTCTCATTTCTCTTTCCAATTTTTCCTCCACTTTTCTTATTTGGTTTTTAAAGTCCTTCTTAAGGTCCTCTATGGCCTGCAACCCGCTCATGGTTTCCCCTGGGGCTTTTGGAGCAGGACTTCTGACCTCACAGTCCTTTCCCTGCTCTATGCCCCCAAAATAGGAGTCTAGGGTTGCATTTTTCTGTTTCCGTTGCCTTGGCATGTTGCCGCTTAATTCCTTGACTTTTGGGCTTGTTGCCACACTATGGCTTTAGGGCCAGATAGAGGAATTTTCGTCCCAAACGTGTGGGGGGCAACTTCCGTTTCTGGCAAGCTGTAAACCCACCCACAACTTCCACCCTAGATCACAATCCAGATCCAGGGAGGTTAAAGCAAGAGCGATTACCCCCCAAGACTGATCGCTGGATCTCCCTACAAATTTGCAGGCTGGGAGCGGGAGCTGCCTCTGAAAACTACAAAATGGCCTGTCTCCTCAGCAGCTTCTAGCCCCCAGGGGAGGGAGCCGACGCATTCCCTAATACCAGTCCCAAATTCCATAGGACACTAACCTCTTACTTTGTCCTAGGCAAGTCTATGTTGATAATTCTGGAGTCGCCACAGCTCCTGGTGTTCTGGGGTTCCTCCAGCTGGCTGCTGGCCCTGCTGCCCTGGGGCTAAAACCTCGGCTCATGTGGACCTTGGCTCGGCTCAGCTCCTGCGCACTGCACGCTGCCAGGTCCCAGACCACTGTGCTGGTCCTTCCTGCAGGGCTGCTGGGCTGTCCTCAGCGGGAGTTTAGCTTCTCTGTGTCGTTCTGTGGGTGCTGGGGCTCCAGAAGTTGTTCAGTGTCCCCTTTTACGTAGTTTGGGGGGAATCTGGGGGCAGAGTGGCTTGGATGAGCTGTTTCTACTCCGCCATCTTGGCTCTGCCCCCACAAGATAGATTTTTATAGGGTAAAGATGAAATTTACATAGAATAGACGAATATCATTAATATTAAAAGGCAAGAAGTGTTTGTTAAGGGATTAGGTAATGGAGGAGGGGTTTGTTAAGGTAATGGAGGAGGGGTCCCATCTATGGTTAGGTGGTTAAACATTCTGGTCATTCTGCCCTCCAACTGGCTAGCTATTGTGGTCCTGTCTTGGGCTAGATGGATGATGTGATTGTGATTGCACACCTGTTCTCATGGGAAAGGGCAGTGACCAGGTAGAGGCAGTAGCTAGGTTCCCATCATATGGACACACCTGCTGTTTCTGTGGGAACTAAGTTCAGGGACACACCTGTTGTTCCAGTGAGCAGTGAGGCATATACAAAGAAGTTAGGACATTGGTGGGAGGCTGGGGCTAGGTAGGTGCAGTGGGCCTGAAGAGGGAAGGGTGATAATGAGGGGGGGAGGGTAAGTGGTTCTGCCAGGGATACCTCTCCTGGCATCCAGTCTGGAAGGAATTCACCAGGCTCAAGCAAACTTTGAAGCCAAAATTGCAAAGTTTATTGTTACGCTGCGGGCTAGATTCTTATGGAACCTGCAAACTCGCAGAGGCCACAGGCATAGTTTTAAGGTGTCAATTATGCTAACTAGGTGAGTAAGGGTGGGATCAGGGAGGAGTTAAGGAATGGGCAGTGCTCAAAGGACCATACACTTTTAATATCAACTGAGCAGGTGTATTGCCCATGATTCACTGGGAAATAGCTCAAGAGGGGCTAGCTGGAGGTGTGGTTTTAGGCCTGACACATCACTAAAGAGTGCCCAGTCTGCCTCCCACCAAGGTCATCAAAGACAGTGTGTGTATATAATTGACTAAGGAGTTACCCTATAGATAAGGTATTGAAGAATTTATGGTGGGGCTGGCCACTCTAACTAAGGGAAATAACATTTACATAACTTATTGTTTCAAGCAGAGATAAACAGGTCATGAGTTGTTGCTGGGCGGAGTGCTGGAAGGGGGAAGGGGCAGAGTCAATGCTCTGAGGCTGGGGGGGGTGGAAATGTGATCTTACAGACTGCTTTTACAAATTGATTTTACAGACATAAATCCCGAAGCGCCCCATTTACAAACTGATGTTACAGATTGATACTATAAACATATATACATCACAAGGACCCCATCAGGCCTGCTGTTCACTAGGGCCAGGCCTATAATGAAGTTTGAATATTGGAGCTGGGGGCAGCTTTATTAGGATCCCATCAATTCCTTTATTGAACAGTGATTTCCTCCCCAAATTCAGTGGCTTTTTCTTTTGATCTTGTTCTTTTTTAAAAAAAATCAATTTTATTTTCAGTTCAAACACTACCCCTTCCACCTCTTCTCCTCTACTTTGAGAAAGCAAGAAAAGCAAGAACCCATTACAAACATTTGTAGTCAAACAAAAAAAAAAATGTTATATTAGCCATGTCCAGGCAAAAAATATGACTCAATTTACATCCTGAGTCCTTCACCTTCATCTGGAGGTGAGCAGCATATTTTATTATTTGTCCTCTGGAACTGTGATTGGTCATTGTGTTTGTCAGAATTTCTAAGACTTTCAAAGTTGTTTGTCTTTACAAATTGTTGTTATTGTATAAATTGTTCTCCTGGTTCTGCTTCACTCTTCATCCTGTTCTTCCCAGGTTTCTCTGAAACCATCCCTTTCATTGTTTCTTATGATACAATAGTATTTCATTACGTTCCTATGTTGTAATTCCTTCAGCTTGCATTACTTTTTCAACTACTTTTCTTCTCTGTCTCTTTTTACTATTCCCAGACTTTGTTTCACTTGAAATGTATTTCTTTGCTCTTGGTTTCTCTCTCTCCCACACAGAACAAATATGCTTTTAACCTGTGATGTTAGTAATTTCTGGAGGCTATGTGACTTTGGATCAATGATTTCACTTATTCAAGGTTTCAGTTTCCTCATCTACAAAATGACAGGCTAGAATACAGCAGGGATGCTTTACTTTTTTGTGTCATGGACCTCTTTGGTAGCTGGGTTTAGTCTTTGAACCCTTTCTCAGAATAATGTTTTTAAAAACATCATATAAAATATCTAAGATCAGGAAACAAACCAATCATATTGAAATTGTTATTAAAACATTGTTTGCTTTAAAAACAAGTTCATGAACACTAAGTTAAGAATTATTGGTGGGGGGTGGCTAGATGGCGCAGTGAGTAAGAGCGCCGGCCTCGGAGTTGGGATGACCCGGGATCAAAACCGGCCTCAGAAAATGAGCACCCACACACAAATAATGACTAGCAGTGTAACCTTGAGCAAGTTACTTAACCCCAATTGCTTATAAAAAAAATTATTGTGGTTTCACCATATGTGATGGCAGCACCATCTCAAGGAATTCAGTCAAACTACCTCTAATCCAAGTACAGTCATTTATTGAGGACTGATGTTCCTCAGAAGTGGGTTAGGTTTCAAGAGGAACTGGCAACTTAAGACAAGGCAGGGAAATTTACAGTGTAAACACAAAAGAAATTATGAATATTAAAAAGGTAGGAGGGATTTGTTGAGGGATTAGTTAATAGGGAGGAATCCCTTCTATGGTTCAGTGGTCAAACATCTTGGTCGTGTTGCCCTATGATTGGCTAGCATCCTGTCTGGTCAAGATGGATAGTTGGGTATTGTGGTCCTGTTGTAGAGGTTACCATAAAAATGAAGAGGTATAGGGCTAGGGGTGCCTGAGACCCTAAAATACCAACTTGCCAGGTCCTGACGAACAAATTCAACTCAAGTCTTCTCTCAGCCAAAGAAAAGCAAAGTTTATTAAAGATTTGCCATAATGGGTAGACTTTTTTTTTTTTTTTGCTTTTTGGAGGACACTTGGGATTAAGTAACTTGCCCAAGGTTACAAGGCTAAGTTTTTTTTTTTTTATTTGTGTGTGTTAAGTGTCTGAGGC
Organism: Gymnobelideus leadbeateri; assembly: GCA_011680675.1. Taxonomy (NCBI): domain Eukaryota; kingdom Metazoa; phylum Chordata; class Mammalia; order Diprotodontia; family Petauridae; genus Gymnobelideus; species Gymnobelideus leadbeateri. The sequence goes on along the minus strand of WOXC01004562.1, from coordinate 115,666 downwards.
CAGATCTGAACTCAGGTTCTTCTGACTCCAGGGCCAGCACTCTATTGACTGAACCACCTAGCCGCCCCAATAATGGGTAGACTCTTAAGGAGCCTTGGTTTCTGTAAGGCTTGTATAGGACAAGCAGACCAGAATTATCTGACACAGAATAAAACTGTGCTAAGAAAATTCTATGGAGCTTTCACACCACATGGAGGCAAGATGGGGGAAGAGTTTGGGGAGGGTCTTCAGGAGGAATCAATGAGGTCAGACTCCAGTAATGAGTGATTAAGGGTGGGAAGTTGCTGGAGGCTACCTGGAGACAACAGACAAAGGTGGGCTAGGCCTTGAACCTAGGTTCAAGGGTATGACAGTTGATTTGGGTATAGATATTTTTGATAGGCTCAAGGGTGGGAAGTAGATGGACTATGGGGGGGCTAGGCTAGTAAGAGTAAGAAATTTGGGCCTAGTTATAAAGAAAGGCTTACGGCCTCAGGCAAATGCTTCATCTAGTGGGAAGATTCAATCCTTTCAAGGGGGTTCACAGAGCCTGTACCTCATCACTGTCTTGGGCTAAATGGATGATGTGATTGTGGTTGAGTACAAGAACACACTTGTTCAAACACAGTGAATTGAATTTGGAGGCAATGGCTAGCTAGGGGCAGTGGCTATATTAAGTCGGGAAACTGTGGTGTGGTTAAAACAAGACATGCCTGCTATTCAGTGGGGCCCATAAGGAAGTTAAGAGTATTGGGGCAGGCGAAAGCTTTATTAGTATTTCATCAGAATTCTGTGTACTATAAGATCTTTAAAGTCCTTTCTAGCTTTATATTCTATGATCTTAAGATGCCAAATCTCCAGTCCTGATCATCCACTCCTCCATCTCTAATTGCTTTGTGATAATTTCTTCATGGATGTAGCACTGTCATCCACTATGCCATCAACTACCATCCACATGGTATAGTAGAGTGGAAAGAATAATGGTCCTTCAGAAAATCTAGGTTTGAATTTCAGCTTTAGCTTCTACCTGACTGGATTACCTCAGGAAAATTATTCCATACTACTGAACCTCAAATTCTTAATTTAAAACGAGAGAGTCAGACTGGATGATTTCCAAGTTCCTTCCATTGATAAAATTATTGCTTGCTCTGTTACTGCTACACTTATAGAGATGGTCTCTATTTGCTGCCATAGAAGCCGTTACTTTCCATACTTTAGAGAAATAATTGTGACCTGTAGCAATCCTATATCCTCTTAAGCCATAGAAGTTGATCAAACTTAAACAGAATTATAAACTAATACATTCCCTAAGGAAACAGACTCTATAAATAAACTAAATAAGGTTACAGATTAAACTACTTTTAGAAGGTACAATGGGGAGTGAATGGAGAGGAAAAATTTACATATCTCAAAGATATGTAAATATGTAAAGCCTGTTTACATAATCCTCAATTGTATTGTGCTAAACCAGGTAAGATACTAGGGAAATTTAAAATTGCTTTAATGCCTCTTCCACCTCCAGGTTTCCATATTTTTCAAGGAGTACCCCTCACACTTTCATGACATCATTCAGAATTTTGAAAGTTTCACCTAATTTACACCTACCACTAATAGAGCATCTTTCATTCTCAAAAAAAAATTTTTTTTTTAAAGTTTAGCATAAGAAGGTACCTTAGAACTAATAAGGTATGGGCCCTCAAGCTCTCCTAGAGTCCTTCAGGTATAGGCTCCAGGAACCCTCCTTGAATATATATAAACTCTGATTAAATCATCTTTTTTTTTTTGCTTTTTTTTTTGTTGGGCAATTGGGGTTAAGTAACTTGCCCAAGGTCACAGGGCTAGGTATTGTTTGTGTGTGCGTTAAGTGTCTGAGGTCGGATCCGAACTCAGGTCCTTCTGACTCCTGGGCCGATGCTCTACTCACTGTGCCACCTAGCCGCCCGTAAATCATCTCTTTTGATGAGGCAATAAGCCTTACATTGTGGCTGAGCCCAAACCTGTTACTAGACTTCCCACCCTTGAGCCTATCAACTTTCCACCCTTAATCATTCATTGACCTCAATAACTCCAGAGTCTCCAGGTAGACTCCAGCAATTTCCCACACTTAATCTCACACATTGACTTCATTAACTCCTCCTGAAGACTCTCCCCAAAGTCCTCCTCTAGACCACCCCTAGATTCCTCCCAAGACCTTCTGTATATGAGACCCCATCTTGTCTCCATGTGTGTGAGAGCGCCATAGAATTGATGGGGTACTTGGGATGTATATATGTCTGTAAAATCAATTTGTAAAACCAGTCTGTACAATCACATTTCCACCCCCCCCCCCCAGCCACAGAGCATTGACTCTGCCCTTTCCCCCTTCCAGCACTCTGCCTAGCAACAACTCAGGACGTGTTTATCTCTGCTTGAAACAATAAGTTATCTAAATGTTATCTCCCTTAGTTAGAGTGGCCAGCACTCTGCCCAGCAACAACTCTTGACCTGTTTATCTCTACTTGAAACAATAAGTTATCTATGATCTCCCTTAGAGTAGCCTGCTGCACCTTAAATTCTTCAATACCTTATCTATAGGGTAACTCCTTAGTCAATTATATACCCACACTGTCTCTGATGACCTTGGTGGGAGGCAGACTGGGCACTCTTTAGTGACATGTCAGGCCTAAAACCACACCTCCAGCTAGCCCCCCCACCCCAAGCTATTTCCCAGTGAATCATGGGCAATACACCTGCACAGTTGATATTAAAAGTGCATGGTCCTTTGAGCACTGACCACTCCTTAACTCCCCCCTGATCCCACCCATACTCACCTAGTTAGCATAATTGACACCTTAAAACTATGCCTGTGATCTATGTAAGTTTGCAGGTTCCCTAAGAATCCTTGCCCGCTGTTCTGTCCTGTGCTGTGCAGCGTAGCAATAAACTTTACAATTTTGGCTTCAAAGTTTGCTTGAGCCTAGTGAATTCCTTCCAGACTGAATGGCAGGGTCTGGTCACTGATAGTGATCAGGGTCCCTGGCAGAACCTCTTACCCTGCCCCCTCCTTATGACCTTTCTCTCCCCAGAATGACCTAATACACTTAACTGTGTCTAATAGAAGCAAAATCTTAATAAACTTTACTTTTCTTTGGCTGAGAAGACTTGAGTCAAATTCATTAGGCAGGATTCGGCATCTTGATATTTTGGGGTCTCCAGAGCAACCCTAACCCTCTTTTTTTTTTGGAGGGCAATTGGGGTTAAGTAACTTGCCCAAGGTCACACAGCTAGGTTTTTGTTTGTGTGTTAAATGTCTGAGGTCAGATCCGAACTCAGGTCCTTCTGACTCCAGGGCTGATGCTCTACTCACTGCACCACCTAGCCACCCCAACCCTCTTTCTTTAATGGGTAACCTCTTCAGAACTGAGGTGTCAAACAGGAAGTCAGCGGGTTGCCCTACTCCAGGGTGCAACTTGAATCAGATTAAAATGTAATTGGGAAATGTTTAACAAAATAAAAAAACAAAATAAAAAATAAAAAAATGTTTAACAAAATAAAAAAAAAGAAATTATTAAAGTTTAAACAGGTCAGTATGCAGTCCACAAGGATCCTTACATATGGATTAGTGGCCCCATTTCTGAGTTTGACAACACTAAGGATGGCTAATTTCTGTGCTTTCAATTTCTTATTTATCCTGTATATGCCTTGCTTTGTATGTATCTGTAAGTTGTCTCCCCCACTAGATTGTAAACTCCTTTATGGCAAGGGCTGTCTTTTGCCTCTTTTTGTATCCCCAGCTTACAACAGTGCCTAGAACATAGAAGGTGCTTAAACATGTTTATAGATTGATTAATTGATTAATCTAGTCTAAACCTTCTTACTTGCAGATAGTATTCAAAGAAGGAGGCTTTCGCTGTCTCCTACTCTTACTTACTCCTCCCGGAACTCCACCAAATTCCCCTCTCTTTTCCTCTTAGGCCTGACAGACCAAAGAGAAACATAACTGAGGTACAGAAAAATTAAGTGATTTTCTTAGACAGTGTTAGTGACATTAGAATTCCAAGTCCTTCCTTGTACGACTGTCACCTACACAAAAGCTGCTGCCCGTCCTTTGGTAGCGCCCTGGTGGGGTGCATAATTTCAGTTCCACTGGAGGGCTTTGGAATCCTTGGAGCTGAATAAAAGAGCCTTGGATTTATAATCCAAAGACCTTGGGGAAAGGGAAAATAGGACCACTCAGGTTTCCTTTTGCTCCTCTGTAAAATGTAGGCGTGGGGCTAGGTGATCTCTCTCTTCCTGCTCTAAACTGTGATGTTCAATCAAAAAATATAATTTTAATGGGCAGGTTTTCCCCTTCTGATTCAGAAGTGGGGGTCAGTAGTCTTAGTAGCCCTCGTGCCCTTTTTCTCGGGGGCTGTTATGAAGTGAAGAAACAGGGAGGTTAAAAGCTGCTGCAGCTTAATATGTCATAACCTGCTCCAAAGCCAAACAAGGTGGTTGCTATGGAAGCCCCACCGCTGGTCTCCTACTCTTACTCCCCCCCGTCCCACGCCCTGCTTTCTTTCCCGTCCTTGTCCTCTGGGCAGCGGACCGAAAGGCAAGCAGCAGGCAAGGGGCAGTGCCATGGGAGAGCTGCTGGTGGGGGGCGGGGGGAACCGCGTGCATCATGAGCTTGGGGACGTCCCTCCAGCAGGGTCGCTGAGCAGGGGAGACGCAGCCCTCCCTGCTTTCGCCTCTTTTCTTGCCTCTGCTGTAGGGGCAGAAGCGGTCAGAGAAGGAACAGCAGCCCAGCTCTGGGCCACGTCTCGGAAGGGAGCGCCTGTACCATCACTCCGACTCCCGGCCTCCTAAGTCAGTGCCTTCGGCTTCAGGGGCAGAAGAGCTGAGGCGTCCGGCGTCCGGGAAGGGCTGGGTGGTGGGAGGATGGGAGGACGAAGGTGGAGGGAGGATGGAGACTGAGGAAAAGGTGGCTGGGGAGAGTGGGAAAAAGGGGGGGGGAGTTGGAGGGAGAACGCGGGATAAAAGAACTGAGGGGGGCACTTTGTAGGGAGGGGGTGGGAAGAGAGAGAACTGGAAGAGAGAATGGGGGAGGAGGAGCAGCAGCAGGAGCCGCAGCTGGAGGAGGAGGAGGAGGAGGAGGAGGAGCGGCGGCCACGCTAATTAGCCAGGTACCGGGCGGGGCACTAGAGGCTCCCGACTAAGCGGCTCACAGCCCCCGGGGGCAGGCTGTGGGCGGGGAGGAGGAGAAAAGAGGTGGGGAGAAGAGCCGAAGTGAGCATATCCCTCCTCCCCCGGGGCTCTGCCCCCCCGCAGGGCAGCGTGGGGGAGGGTGGCTTCCGCCCTGGGAGGCGGGGACTGTGCTGGAGTTTCCTCGGTTTCCCGGCGCCCCCTTCCCCGAGAGTGAGGCCGCGCGAAAACGAAAGTGAAACCCTTCCTCCCGCTCCCTCGCGCTCCTGTCTCCGCTCCCCAGGCCGGGCCGGGTCGGGCTTAGCCGCGCGGACGGAACTAGCCGGCGAGCAGCCCAGGTGAGGCCGGGCTGCGAGGGCCTAGTCGTCCTCTTCCTCCTCCTCCTCCCCGCGGGACCCGGACCTGGCTTGGAGTCTGGGGGGAGGGGCGGGGTGGATCCCGGGCTGGGCCCCTCCCCCAGCTGCCGGGCCGGGGAGGTGCTTGTGTTTACATGGGGGTGGGGGAGGGGTCCCCTCGGGGGGATGTGAGGGGGGAGAGGTCCCGTCCTCATCATAATCATCCGCCCCAGCAACTGACATGGGTGAAGTGGCGGTGACTGCCGCGTCCGCCCCATCCCCCTCGGCACCTTCCCTAGGGTCCACCTCTTCTTCCTCCTCCTCCTCCTCCTCCTCTTCCTCCTCCTTCCCTCTCCTCCCCGCCCCCCCCTTCCGGGCACGAGCCTCTTCCTGAGGCCGCCGCTGCTGCCGCTTCCCTCTCCCCCTCCCCTCGGTGCGCGCAGGGAACCAGGCCCCGCGGCCGCCGCTGTCGCCATCGCTTCCCTCCAGCCCCGCACCATGGCTGAGACGCTCTCCACCGCCACGTCCTACACGGAAGACGACTTCTACTGCCCGGTCTGTCAGGAGGTGTTCAAGACCCCGGTGCGGACCGCGGCCTGTCAGCACGTGTGAGTAATTGCGCGCCGCGAGCTCCTCCCCCTCCTCTCCGGGCCCGACCCCGAGCCCCGGCGTTGGGGCTAGCACGCACCCGCCGCTCCCGTCCCGGCTGTGCTTCTCTCGAGGTGAAAGGGAGAGACCGGAAGCCCGGCCAGCTTTCCTCGGCCCGGCCGCACTCCTCCCCCCCCATCCAAGTGGTGAGCCCCGTCCCCCTCCTGACCCTAGCCTTTGGGGGTCCGCTCATTTCCCTATTCCCCACGCCCCGAGGCCCCCGGAACTGTGGGACCCCAGACTCACAGGGCCAGGCCTGCAGACTTTCCTCCCCAGAGAGGAGGTGGGGGAATGGGGGTGGTGGTGTGTGGAGCTCATTTGGGGCTAGATTTGTATCTCAGAGGCAGGGGCTGCGGTGATGCCTCCCTCCTCCCATTCTCACGAAAGTGGGGGGCGGTGTCCCAAGGGCACCCAGATTTTCCCCTCGTTCCTCCAAGATTGTGCATCTCACACGGGTTGCTTACAGTCTAGGCTCCCCCAAACCACCTTTGTGGGTTTACTGTTTTTGCCTTTCTGGTTCTCAATAAATGCTTGTTGTCTGGACTTAAAGGTCCTCTTTGGTGTCTGCTGTGGAATGGATTCTTTGAGTTTGGAGGGTATGGTGATATTTTTCATTCTTCAAACCAAAACTGATAGTATTTCCGTTTCCCAGGGTCGTGGTAGCAATTTTTCCCTTGCTTCCAATCTCTTTTCCATTTTGTTTGTAAAGTGAGGGTGAGAAAGTGCTGTTTTTGAAAGGGCTTGGGGAGTGTGACCTAAGGGGATTAAAGTCAATGAAGAAGCCTTTATTTGAAGCTTTTTAATTTGGAGATGGTGTGCTGATTACTGGGAGTGAGGCTGCTCCTGCCCTCTTGGAACTTTTATTCTATTTAAAGACCCAAAAGCTTTGAATGAAGAATTTATCTTGAAGCTTAAGTAAGGGATTGAAAGCCTATAGGAGTTGGAAGGGACCTTAGAACATATCTAGTTCTTTCCTCTCCAGCTCTTCCCCCTTTGTAACAAGAAACTAAGGCCAAAGAAGGTTGTGACTTCTGATCGCACAGATAGTAAGCAGTAGAGCATGGATGCAAATCGAAGTTGATTCCAAATCCATGTTTCTAGTCACAAGGACTAAAATTTCTTAAGCTTCCTGGGCCCCAGTTTTACTCATCTAGAAAATAAGATGTTCTTGATGTTTTTTGAGGTTCCTTCCACTTCTAGAGCTATAATCCTATCTATGTCCTTGGTTTTTTTCTTCTATAACTCAGTTTTAGAGTTGTAAGGATGAAAATGTTGAGATATTAAAGAAAGGAGTGTGGATGACAAGAGTTGAGGAATTAACCTCATTTTAATAGCTTTTTTTTTTAATCAAAGGAAACAGTCCTAGGGTCCTTTAAAAACCCACCTGATTCTAAGACAACCTTAGTCCAAGGGTTCTTAATCTGGGGTTGTGAACTTGAAATAAAACTTTCAGTATAATTGATTTCCTTTATAATTCTGTGTATTTTTTTTATACATTTAAAAATAATATTCTGAGAATGGGTTTCCACAGGTTTCACCTTCCAAAGGGAGTCCATGACTGAAAAAAAAAGTTAAAAACTCCTTGCCTAGTGGATCTTGTTTCTGGAATCTGGTAGACCATGGTACATCTGAGACATAAAAGTGTCTTTGGGTTAGTCACTTCTGCTTTGAGCCTATGGCAACTCCAGGACATAAATAGGTTTTTGTTGGAACTCTGGAGGGAGTTCCCACCCATTGAAGTCTGATCTGACCATCTCTGCTTCCCAGTGGCTAGGGAGGCCCTTTTTGAGGATTAAAAATGCAGTGCTAAGAAATGACCTTGTTTAATTTCATTAAAGTGGAATTCCCTTAAGAAAAATGCCTTCTGATTACTGGTTACTGATAATTTGATTTAAGTATCTATAAGTAAACTTTTTTTTTTCTTTTTGGAGGGCAATTAGGGTTAAGTAACTTGCCCAAGGTCACCCAGTTAGGTTTTTGTTTGTGTGTGTTAAGTGTCTGAGGCTGGATCAGAACTCTGGTCCTTCTGACTCCAGGGCCAGTGCTCTACTCACTGTGCTACCTTGCCGCCCCTTGTAAGTAAACATTTTGGAAAAAAAAAGTCATGTATATAGCACATTTTTATTTCTGCTACTATTGCTTTAAAACATAAACTTTTTATTTTTTTTTATCAGTACTTATATTTCCATTTCTACCTTCATGATTTTACAAAGACTTGAAAACAGCAACTAACTGGTTTTATACTTTAGGTAGTAGGCTTTCATTTTGTTTTTTGTTTTTAATATTGTTATTCATCTTATCTTTATATCACATTCATTTCTACTTCTCCCTAGTTACCAGTGAGCTGTCTTTTAACAAAATAGTTCAGAAGAAAGAAAAAATAGTAAATTCAGCAGAACCAACTACAATATATTGAATGTGTTTGACACATAGTCTATTCCACTTCTGCAATAAAGGGGGAAGGAGATTAAGTTTACAATTTCATAATGTATGAATTTTGTCCATAACATAACAGTGTTGGTGTTAAAGCACAAAAGATGTTAAATAGGATTCTGTATATACTTTTCTGTACTAGTTTTTTAATGGTGGTTTACTTACCCTTTAAATTTTCATAGCTTTGGGGCAGCTAGGTGGTGAAGTGAATAGAGCCACCACCGGCTCTAGATTCTGGAGGACCTGAGTTCAAATGTGGCCTCAGACACTTAACACTTACTAGCCATGTGACCTTGGCCAAGATTAACCCCAATTGCCCTGCCTTACCCCCTCCAAAAACCAAACAAACAAAATAAATAAAATAAATTTCATAGCTTCAAAAGTCAGCATCCTTAACCTTCACCAATCTTGCTTCTTTTGACCGGTATAACCCCCCATATAATGAGTTCCTTTAACTTTTAAGATAAAGAATAGAAAGAAGACTTTATTTTTTATTTAGTTCAGATTTTTAGGTTTTTTTATTCAGAACTTAAGCACCCAATGAAATGAACATAGTAGAACAGAAAGGATTTTATATAAAACTACAAATCTATTATACAATGACTTCCTTTTCTTTAAGTATTTAATAAATTCAAATGTAACTTTTAAAGCTGTCCTACTTGTCCATGATTTCTTCTGTTCTCTTTTTTTGGGGGGGGAGGAAATCCCTTTCTCTGATGCCTATCTCTAGCTTCATCAGATATGGCCACGTGAAAGCATGTTTTTTTTCTGTATTTTGAATCCTTTAACATTCTGTCATTGGGTAGCAAACTTCATCAGCTCTCTGGAATTTGTATCATGGTGTTCAATGATTTTTCAAATCTTTCAAAGTTATTTGTCTTTAAATTATTGCATAAATTTTTATGGTTCTTTTCACTTTATTTAACATCAGTTTGCAAATCTTCCCAAGTGTCTCTGAAACCATTCCTTTTCCTCCTTTTATATAGAGTAATAATATTCTGTTGAACTCATCTATTCCCCAACTTTTGGGTTCCCCTTTAGTTTACAGGTATTTACCCCCACAAAAAGGGCTATATTTTTGTACATATGGGTTATTTTTATCTTTCATATTTTTGAGGTATAGGTCTAGTTGTAGTATCCTTGGGTCAAAATAGGTACACAGTTTAGTGCCTTTTTAAAAAATAATCCTTTTTTATTTTGTTCCTTTTTCATGAATATAAAAAGTGTGATACCTAACAAAGTTCCACCTTTTTGCTGTTTGGCAAGATGTCATAATTTCAAATTCCTATTTAGTCAAAAAACCACATTTGGAATAACTACATTATTCTATGCCTGTGAAAACTGGACAGTGTACTAGCACCATGCCAGGAAACTGAATTGCTTCCATTCTGAGATCACCTTTTTCATGCTTCCCTTGCTGCTTGTATTTGTATGTCAGCTTTTCAGTTCAGCTCTGCATTCATGAAGAAGTATTAGATTCTCATTTTTTCTGGGTAGGTGATTATTGGTTTTAATCCTAGCTCCTTTGACTTCTGTAATACATCTTCTAAGCCCTTCAGTCCCTTAATGTGGAAGCTGATCTTGTGTTGTCCTGATTGTGCTTCCACAGTACTCAAATTGTTTGTTCCTGACTGCTTGTAATATTTTGTCCTTGACCTGGGAACTCTGGAATTTGGCTATGATTTTCCTAAGTTTTCTTTTTGGGATCTTTTTTCAAGGGGCGATCAGTGAATTCTTTCAATGTCTGTTTTGCTCTCTGGTTCTAGAATATAAGGGCAATTTTCCTTGAGGATTTCTTTTTTTTTCTTTTCCAGGGTTTTTAAAAAGTTTATTAAATTTCATTACCTATTCTGCTGCAAGGTTGAAGCCTCATCTGTATGAAATAGCTCCAACCAAGCAGTTTATTAAAAAAAATTAAGTTGATTTGTACTGCATCTGACCCCAGCCAGCTAACCAATCTCAGTAAATTATTCCCATGGACAGAAAACCAAAAGTATTTTGAACAATACTGGTGATGGATGGAGTTGGCCATTACAACATTATTGATTTAAGGCTTTTTACAGATAAAATTCTAGTTCTGAAGTACATAGTCTTAGAATTAATTTTTACCACATGATGCAATAAATTCAGAACTAGATAGACACTAACTTGAAATTACAAGGAAGAAGTTGTGCAAAAGGTGCAAATAGTAAAAAGCATTTTTGTCTTGTCATTTCTGAGTAGTTAAGATTTTTTTCCATGCCATGGTGTTTCAGAAGTGTTAAAGTTACTAACCTTCCATATACCACTAATTTAGGACAAAACTATACTGGGATGCATTCTTATGCTAATTTATTTGGGGATCCAGTGTTCAATCCTCAATAGATTTTATGTATCTCTCATATGCTTCTTCACTCATCAGTTCATCAAGTTCTGAAGGGTTGCTCAGAGTCATCTTGATCAGCCAACCATCTTCATAACAAGATTTGTTGACAAGTCCTGGGTCTTCTGCAAGAGCTATATTAATTTCAGTTACTTCTCCTGATAGTGGGCAATAGAGTTCACTGGCAGCTTTCACACTTTCCAAAGCTCCAAATTCATCTTGTTTGTTCAATTTTGTTCCAACTTCTGGAAGACTACAGTAAACTATATCTCCCAATGCTTCCTGTGCAAAATTGCTGATTCCCACTGTTCCAATACCATTTTCAGTTGATATCCATTCATGCTTTTCTGTGAACTTTTGAACAACCAGACTGGTGCAGACGCTCTGGGAGGCGGCAGCCACTAGGAAGGGAGGGGAGCCTGGGCTGGGCTGGGCCTGGAGACTCCTGGGGGCGGCTGAGAGGGAGGCCAGGGAGCTGGAGGTCTCAGCCCCGACCACCGACCACAGGGACAAGGCCGAGACCCGCATGTTCCTGGCCACTCACAGCGCCATCTTCTCTGGGAGCCCCTTGAGGATTTCTTGAAGGATAATTTCTAGGTTTTTTGGAGGGGGGGGGTTTGATCATGGGTTTTTCAAGGTAATCCAATAATTTTTAAATTATCTCTCCTGGGTCTATTTTCTAGGTCAGTGGTTTTTCCAATGAGATATTTCACATTGTCTTCTATTTTTTGATTTGTTTGGTTCCATTTATACCAATCTAATTTTGAAGGAATTATTCTCTTCAGTGAGTTTTTAAAATTGCTTTTCCATTGTCAATTCGCCTTTTTAAGACATTTTTCTCATTGGCTTTTTGGAACTCTTTTGCCATTTGAGTTTTTTTTCTTTTTTTCTTTTTGCAGGGTTATTGGGGTTAAGTAACTTGCCCAAGGTCATATGGCTAATAAGTGTTAAGATTTGAACTCAGGTCCTCTTGATTCCAGGGCCTGTGCTCTGTTCACTGCACCACCTAGCTGTGGTGAGTTGGTCTATTTTTAAGGTGTTATTTTCTACAGGTGATGTTACCTTAATGCAAAACAAACATTTTCATAATTTTCTTGCATCATTCTCATTTCTCTTCCCAATTTTTCCTCCACTTCTCTTACTTGATTTTTAAAATCCTTCTTGAGCTCCTCCATGGCCTGTGACCAGTTCATATTTTTCTTGGAAGCTTTTGATGCAGGAGTTTTGACTTTGTTGTCTTTTGGTTCTATGTTTTGATCCTCTTTGTCCCCAAAAAAGGATTCTATAGTCTGCGCTTCCTGTTTGCTCAGTCTTGTCAGCCAATTACTTGACTTTTGAGCTCTTTGCTATGGTAAAATTCTTCCAGAGTGGAAAGTACTGTGTCCCAGATTTCTGGAGGTTTGTGCAGTTGTCAGAGCTGTGAGGAGGGTGCCCTCTCTTACAGCCACCACAAGCTCTGGCATACTGGTGTTCACCCCAGGTATTACCTTCTGAATGGTTGCTTGGTCCCCCCCTAAGATCTGCAGGCTAGGAGCTTTGAAAGCAGCCATGTGGCACTGCTCCACCTGTTGTCACTTCTCACATGGGGGGCAGGGGCCTGACCATGCTCTTCTCCAACCCTGGATAAACAGGGTTCCCCACTGACCTTTTACCTTCTCTTTGGTGTTTATGGGTTGATTAGTCTGGAAACTGCCACAGCTGCCAGTGATTCACTCTTGACCTTGCTGTCAGGCTGCCTTCAGTGGGAGATTTGTTTCTCTCTGTCACTTTGTGGGTTCTGAAGCTCTAAAATTTGGTTATAGTAATTTCTTTACAGGTATTGGAGGTGGTTGGAGTGGGGCTCAAGCAAGTACCTGCTTTTACTCCACCATCATGGCTCTGCCCTGTACTAGGGGTTCTTAACCAGGTGCCCATGAAAATTTTTTTGATAAATATTTTATATATTGGTTTCCTTTGTAATAAAAAAAAATTCTCAGGGGGCAGCAAGGTGGTGCAGTGAATAGAGCACCAACTCTGGAGTCAGGAGGACCCAAGTTCAAATCGGGCCTCACATACCTAACACAAAACTAGCCGTGTGACCTTGGGCAAGTCATTTAACCCCAATTGCCCTCCAAAAAGCAAAAAATAAATAATAAAAGGGGGATAATAATAGTACTTGCCTCTAAGAGTGGTTGTATGGTCAAAGTAAGGTACTTGAAAAGTTCTTTACAAATCATAAAGGGTCACATAAATGCTAGCTGTAACTATAATTAAAGGCCTTAGACACTACCGGTGATGTTACCTTAAAGCAAAACAAATAAAAAACATTCTTAGAAGGGGTCCATAGCTCTTATACCAGGCTGATAAAGGGGTCCATGATACAAAAAAATGGTATCTTGGTCTAAGCCAAATTGCTTTCCAGTTTCCCCAGCAGTTTTTGTCAAATTTTAAGTCCTTATCTCGGTAGCTGGGGCCTTTGGGCTTAATCATACACTTAGGCTTCCATTTTAAAACTGGTTTTAATGATATATTTGTAGCATAGTTTGAGAATTGGGTATTGCTTGGCCCACTTATTCTCTTGAGATATTTGACCTTTTGTTTCTGTAGATGAATTGTAAATTTTTTCCTAGTGCTGCAAAATGATCCTTTATTATTTTGGTAAAGGCACTGAATATGTAACTTAAGTAAAAATTGTCTTTTTTTTGCCTTTTGGAGGGCAATTGGGGTTAAGTAACTTGCCCAAAGTCACACGGCTAGGTTTTTTGTGTGTGCATTAAGTGTCTGAGGCTGGATCCAAACTCAGGTCCTTCTGACTCCAGGACTGATGCTCTACTCACTGCGCCACCTAGCCGCCCCTAAAAATTGTCATTTTTAAATTAATTGGCTCAGCCATACACAGTTTTTTCTCCAGAGTTTTAGGTCTGCCTCTTATTTTCTGAAATTTATTTAAATTTACTAAAATAATAAAGCAATTTCCATATCCACAGCAGCAGAAGAAAAAGGATTGTATATGAAGTTATGAATCTTTATTTCATATTGATAGCTGTTTTAGAAAAGTATATAATAAATTTAACTTTACTTTCAAAGCCATCTTGCTTGTTCCTTCTGAATTTCTATTCAGAGCATTAAAAAATTTCAGTGGCCTTCATTTATTTATTTATTTTTGCTTTATTGTCATGCTAACTACCTTGAAAGCCCTTCCTTTTGAATTAAAAACTAAGAGAAGGGAGGGGGGAATCCTTGTGACAAATAAGCACAGTCAAGCAAAACATATTAGAAAATGAATGCTTCTTTATATATTTTGGACTGTCCATCACCTCTGCCTAGAGGTGGATGTAACATTCTTCATCAAAGGACCTGTGGAAATATATTTGGTCTTTGCATTTCTTAGAGTTCTTAAGTCTTTAAAAGTTGTTTCTCATTATGGTATAATATATAAATTGTGTTCTGTTTCTGTTTACTTCACTCCTCATCCCTTCATACTACCAAAGACTCTCAAATTGTCTCAAATTACCTTCATATGCCACAAACTGTTGGTAACAAAAGCAATCCAACCACAGATCCTCTCTTATTCTTTCGAAGACATTAATGTTGTGAAGGGATACTTGTTTCTTATCTGCCTGTTAGAATGTTAGCACTACATCATCATACATGTAGTTTCAGTTGCTCAAATAAATGTGCTATTCTAGGTTTCTTTTGACTCTTATGCTTCTATTTAAAGTTCCTATTCAGCTTTGGTCCTTATGTCAAATACAGGGCCTCTCTATCCCTTTAAAAAAGGCCGTTTATCCCTTTTCTAGTAGGATTGTACTTTCAATTCTGGTAGTTTGTTCCTAAAAATCACCACATAATAAAAACCAGAGCTTCTGGGAAAGAAACTTCATCAGGGACATGTAAAAAAAGAAATAGTTACCTAATTAAAAACAAACAAAAAAACCAGCACAGTTTGTGAAGTCTGAGACCTTGGGCTCTCCTGGCTGTGCCTAAGCTCCCACCAGTTGGGCTGTCTTGGTAAAGTTGATGTCTTCTGGGTAGAGGGTAGCCTCAGTCTTTGGGTTTATCAAACAGTAGATTATTGTAGTCATTGAACTACTGTGTCTTGTGTATCTATCCTTTCCCACTGATCCCCTACTCTTATTTATTAGCCAGTACCAAGCAGTTTTGATGATTGCTGCTTTATAATACAGTTTAAGATGTGGTATGGCTAGGCCACCTTCTATCATTTCTTTTCATTAATTCTGTTCATATTCTGGACCTTTTGTTCTTCCAGATGAATTTTATTTTTTCTAACTATAAAATACTTTTTGGTAGCATTGCTTATAACATTTTAAAGAGAAGGAAAAATCACATTAGCTATGTCTGATATAATAGTGATATTAAAATTGTACACATTCTTTACTCTTTACAGTTAAACTCACAGAAGTTTTCTTAACCATCCTGGAGTGTGGTGGGTAGTATAAGCACTATCTTTTTTTTTTTTTTAAACAGATGAGGAACCAGGTTCAGAGAGGTTGTCACTTGTCCTTTGGTACTTGGCTAATAAGTGGCAAGAGATAAGATTTTCTGAATCTGTTATACTGCATTGCTTTCTTAACTATTAATTATACAACTTCAGTTTTATCTCCCTTCTCAGTTTCATTCTTTTAATGTTCCTTTCTACATAGAAATGAAAATAACTGACTGGTGAATCATGCCTTGGTTAATAAAAAATATATGAAGCTTTTATTCACTTGAAAGTTTTACTTCCTTTCATATGTATCTGAAATGTTTACATATATTTGTATTTACTCTTCTTTTTTTTGCTTTTTGGAGGGCAATTGGGGTTAAGTAACTTGCCCAAGGTCACAAAGCTAGGTTTTTGTTTGTGTGTTAAATGTCTGAGGTCGGATCTGAACTCAGGTCCTTCTGACTCCAGGGCTGACGCTCTACTCACTGCGCCACCTAGCTGCCCCTGTATTTACTCTTAAAGAGATCAAATTTTAGGGATTCATTTTATATTTGGGTACCTTGTATTATTGTATTTTGACAGTTGCAAGTAGTAGTACAGAAAGTAAAATTATGAAGGAATCAGTGAATCAGAAGTTCTTACTAGGGCCATATCGATCTCAAATTAAAGAATATTTCTTTAACCAAGGTCTGGGAAAATAACTTTTACATTTTTTAACTAAATTTTTTCTTGATTTTGAATACCTAATTTAACTTCTGGAATTGAGATTAAAAATAAAAATTCAGTAATTATTTTATACTCTTGTTTAACAACAAAAAGTGAGCTTGATTATTTCATAGGCTGTTTCCTTGTATTTAATTATCACCTCTAAATGGATGACTCCCAAATTCATATAGCCAATTCTAGTGAGTTCCGGTGGTCATCTGCCTTTTGTTCAAACCTGTTGTTTCATAGACAGTTCAACACATGTGAAACTGAATTCATTATTTTTCCCCGCCCTGACATCTTCTCTGTTTCAGTTGGGGGTGGGGTGGGGAGACAGTATCATCTCTAGTATCCCTAGTCACCCAGGTTTACAAATTGGGGATTATCCTTGACTCCTTTCTTCTTTAACCTACATCTACAATCAGTTGCCAAATCTTGTCTCTATAGTGTTTCTTGATGTTGTCTCTGCCCTTCTCTTAGAGCCACCAGTGTAATTCTCATCACTTCTCAGCCTGGATTGATAAAATAACCTAATTTGGCCCTGTCTCAAGTCTGGACTTTTTCCAATTCATCCTCTGCAGCTGCCAAAGTGATTTTCCTAAAGTGCATATTACCATGTCACACCTCTACTCAGTAAACTACAATGGCTTCTCATTGCTTTTTAGGATCAAGTATAACTCCTTAGTTTAGTTTTTAGTACCTTAGACAAGCTTATTTCAACCTCACTTTCTAATTTTATTTTGTTATTTTCCTGGAAATTGTGATTCAGCCAAACTCTTTCTTGCTGTTCTTCACACTTAAATACTCCATCTTGTAGCTCTGTACCTTTTTGCAAAGGCTGTCTCCACATCTGAAATACATTCCCACTTCTCAGCATCTTAGAATCCCTTGCTTTCTGTAAAACTCTGCTCGAGTTACTTCGTCTACATGAAACCTTTTCCCCCCCGTGTTTTCCTTGTATTGTGTATATACCTACTGGTATACATGTTATGCCCTATAGAATATAAATTCCTTGAGTGTAGAGACTGTAATTTTTTTCTCTATATTTCCAACACCTAGTCAAGTGCCATAATATGGGGACTTAAGAAATATTTGTAAGTTAATTTGTATTTTGAAGATTATCTCAACACAACATTGTGGGTTCCATGTGGCAAAAATGCAAGCCATACAGTCTTCATATGCCTAGACTTTAGTGCTTTTCCAAATATGGGATAAAAACATAAGTACACACATACACACACATACACATACATACACACATATATATATATATTTTTTTTGCTTTTTGGAGGGGGAAAGTAGGGCAATTGGGGTTAAGTGACTTGCCCAAGGTCACATGGCTAGTTTTGTGTTGTGTCTGAGGTCTGATTTAAACTCAGGTCCTTCTGACTTCAGGGCTGGTGCTCTACTCACTGCACCACCTAGCCGCCCCCAAAACATAAGTATATTGACAGTGAACTTTGTGGTCATTTTAAAATGGAAATTAGGTGTGGTGGAAGAGAAAGGGAATTTTGATTAGTTTCTCCCAGCTTTTCCTACCATCCTATCTCTGATTTTCTTAATTTTTCTTTCAGGGAAGAAAGGTGATAAAATATATTTGGATATGTATATATGAAGGTCGGTTTAAAATCAAAGGGATTTATATTTTTTTTGTTAAGGGTAGTAGGAAGTCACTGGAATTTTAGTGAGTGCACACGATCTCTTTTAAGGGAAATCGTTGGCAGTTGTAGTGAATTGTAGTGGGAGAGTGAGGGGACTGTGAGTAGAGAGAAATTATATGAAAAAAATGAGTGGAGTTTGAAATGAATGGGCTTTGGCAGTTGATGGGCAAGTTGAAGTGAGAAGACTGAGGAGTTAATTATAAAGAAAACTTGGAGCTGTGAGTGTAAGAACCTGTGAGACCAGAAGGGTGGTGTTGCCTTCCATAGAATAAGAAAGTTCTTTGGTGGGGAGGGGTGAGGGTGGCTTGGGCAGTCATTGTAGTAGTACTGTTTTGGATAAGTTGCCTTTGAGATATCTCCTGGACATCCATTTTGAAATGTCCACTAAGCTAGTTTTTAATGTAGGCAGGAGAGATACTGAGGCTGGATGTATAAATCTGTGAATTATCTCCATACTTTTGGAAGGTATTTTAGAGATAATATAGTTTAGTCTCCTTGTATTACCAGTGAGGAAAATGATGGACCCCCATAGAAAAGTAACATCTTCCTTAGGTTACCCCTCCATATATCCTGTTATTCTTGAAATGCTTTTAAAATTATAGTAATCTTAATTGATCAGAATGCTCAAAGAATGGATGTTCTGATTAATTTCAAGTAAACTGTATTCCAGCCTTTTTTTTTCTTTTTGGAGGGCAATTGGGGTTAAGTAACTTGCCCAAGGTCACATGGTTAGGGTGTGTGTGTGTGTGTGTATGTGTGTGTGTGTGTGTGTTAAGTGTCAGAGGCCGGATCAAAACAAAAACCTAACCATGTGACCTTGGGCAAGTTACTTAACCCCAATTGCCCTCCAAAAAGCAAAAAAACAAAACAAACTCTCAAAGTTCAGAGTATGGGATGAGAGTAAATGTGTTAAGGCATGTTGATTTAAAAAAATTAACAACAACAAATCAATCTCCATAAACCCCCTGGAATGAGTTCATTTTATTGAACTTGTCTGCTTGTCGCTTTCTTCTCAAATGGAGAGATAGTGCTATAACAGATAGCATTTTGGACTTGGAGACAGTGAAACTTGGGTTTTAAATCCTGCCCTGGAAACAGATTAGATGTATGCCATCAGCAAATCACTTAACCTCTAAGTCTCAGTTTATTAATTCATGAAATGATAATTATGATGCCTATCCCCCACAGTATTGAATGATCTTCAATGCTTTGCAACTGTTAAAAGTGACATGAATGTCAATTAGTGTTATTAATTGGAATATATACACCTTGCAGCGATGAATCTGGTACTGATTAAACCAATGAATCTGTTTAACACTTTTTTTTTTTTAAGCAATTGGGGTTAAGTAACTTGGCTCAAGGTCACACGGCTAGTCATTATTTCTGTGTGGGTGCTCATTTTCTGAGGCCAGTTTTGATCATTCCAACTCCGAGGCCGGCGCTCTTACTCACTGTGCCACCTAGCGCCCCCTGTTGAACACTTTTACATAAACAGACAAACTAATGCGTGTTTTTTTTTAAAGTGAATTAGTATATAATAAGCAGGCTAAATTGCGGTATAAATATTCATAGCTATTCATATGTTTAACATACAGGATGACAAACATTTTATCCATTCACTAGATAATTTATTACTTAACTTTTGGTTTAGTTTTTGTAGAAAATGTTTCCTGACTGCAATGAGAGAAAGTGGAATACACTGTCCCCTCTGTCGTGGAAATGTAACTAGAAGAGAGCGAGCGTGTCCTAAACGGGCCTTAGACGTTGAGAATGTCATGAGGAAATTTTCTGGTAGCTGCAGATGCTGTGCAAAACAGGTAGAGTAAAATAAGCTATATTTGATATTCGAAAGTCAAGTTTTCCACACTAAATGATAGAGAATTTCACTTGAACTCGTTTTCTGAGAGTAATTTGACACTATTGATAGTTTTTGTTAGTTATTTTATTGCTTTATAATATTGTTAGAGCTTTATAGATTATAATGTCAGAGTTAAAAGTTGGAAGGGCCCCAGAAGCCATCTAGTGCACCCCTACTCCCCCCATCTCATTTTTATAGATGAGCAAACTGAAGGCTAGAGAGATTGTGACTTGACAAGTTCTACATGGAGTTAAGGAACCATACTGTAAGAAATTCCAATTGCTTACTTATAGCAATCACAAAATATTTAACAACTAATTTTATTATTAATTACTTACTTGTTCATCACAAAAAACCTTAAAATTTCAGTCATGTGGAAAAGAGAATGGAATAATGGAGAATTATGATAGTGTATCTATGGATCCATTACAGACATTGCTTTATTTTTAGTTGATGGATTTCATGAACAAAGCCAGATTCTATTTCATGCATTTACCAAACCTGTGAGAGGATTGTCTAACTGATGGGAAGAGTAGAGTGAAGCAAGGTATACTTGAAAGATACTGGTTCCACTTCTCATTGCTGAAATGAAAAATGTGTATACTGTTAACCTGACAACTTCTGTACATTGATATTAGAAGAGTAGGAAAAAACTTGATAGTGTTAAGTAGTAATATAGGTAACATGCAACCAATAATTCTTAAAGCTACTATATTAATAGTTAAAATATAGTAATGGCAATAAAGCACAACATTTAAAATTAATTTTTTTGCCTTTTTTTTTAGAGGGGAAGGTAGGGCAGTTGGGGTTAAGTGACTTGCCCAGGGTCACACGGCTAATTTTTTGGTGTTAAGTGTCTGAGGCCTGATTTGAACTCAGGTCCTCCTGACTCTGTGCCACCTAGCCACTCCAACATTTAAAATTATTAGTAAAAAGTTTCAGTACTTGTAATGCAGAATTTGGCATTTATATACTTGCTAGATAAGTGTACTCATGCTTATTATGTTCAGCAGTTGGAAAGAGGAGACCATTTTTAATAGTTCGGGAAAAATTCTTTTTTGGTTAGAGTGTTTACATTATTTTCACCTTTGACTTTTTCTGTTGTTCCCAGAATTGTCTTTTAATCTTGTGGGAGATTTGTTTCAAATGCAAAATTGTTTTGGATTTCATTTACAGATCAAATTTTATCGCATGAGACATCATTACAAATCTTGTAAGAAATATCAGGATGAGTATGGTGTGTCCTCCATCATTCCAAACTTCCAGATCTCTCAAGATTCAGTAGGGAATAGGTAAATAATTTTTGTTTATTTAAAAGTAGTTATTATAATTTGCTAACTAAGATGAAAGTAAAAGTAAAGTGAAGCTCAATTTTAAAGCAATGGTATGGAAATTGTTTTAAATAAACTGCTATAAATTGACTAGGGAAATGACTTCAGAATTATATTTGGCATATGTAGATTAAATCTTGGGCCTCAACATTATAGCATGTATCTAGAGTATAATTGATTTTTTTAAAAAAATGTCTTTTGAACGTAACTAGTACTTTTGCTTAGGAAGTAGTTAGACTTATTTCTGTTCCTGGCAATTATTTCCTTACAACTGAAATTGCTTTGTGACCCATAGGAAAATAAAATGCCTTTTCTATTTGTCAAATTGGAATCAAATATCATTTTTTCTTTAAGATTCCTTATCATTAAAGGAATAAAACTAATGAGTTATATATTGGTTAAACTTTACATATAACCCAATTAACATTGGTGATAGCAATATTCTTCCAGTGCTAGAAAATTTTTTTGTAGAATTTGAGTTGGTGAAAATTCTTAATTATTACACTATTATGTGTAATAGTGAAATTAAACTACTAGTGAATTTTATTTAATTTGGAATTAGTGTTTAATAGCCTACAGGTCAGTATAGTATGGCTCAGAGAGGTTACATGCTAAGGTTAAGTTCACTTAGATAGTAGGGGTGGTAGACCTAGAACTTAGGTCCAAGGAGTCTCTGAATTCAGCATTACAAGTTCTGTATGGTTACTATGCCACTCTGCCGCCAAGTTGTGCTGACTTCTGGTCTCAAATTCTTTTGAGTTACATTTGATGTAACTAGTGGTGAATTTATTAATGCTTCAGTAGATTAAGAAAGACTCAGATACAGAGGTTAGGTTTCAGGTCTAGTGTGGAAAATGATGCTGGTCCAGAAGGGGAGGAGCTCTGGTCAGAGGCAGCAGGCAGGTGGCAGTATGGCTGAATGGAAGGTGAAACTGAAAGCTGGTCTGATGTCTAACACCTAGGAGTAAATCTAAGTGGGCTACTTAGAAACCAGTGAACCATGTTGGGCCCTGGGGTTTGGGTGGATGGGAGCCCCAAAGCTGAGTAGTTTAATTTTACTAGGGATTGGGGGGTTCTTTGGAGGGGGGTTTCTTCGATTCTTAGGTAAAGAGTCTAAGGTCTGATGTGGAAAAGGGTGCTGCTGTATAACCTAGTTGGGAAGGAACAGTTTCAGAGGTGGCAGGTAAATAGTGAGAATGGCCCTGGATAGATGACTGATTGGGATGGTGAAGTTCAGTACATATTTCTGAACATCCCATGATACCTTTACAAAAATTGATCTTTTGATTGGGCATCATAAACAAATATCAAAAGTTAAAAATGATAAAATAGACATTAGAGACTATATAGCACAATAAAAACAGTAATGTATAATGGCAATATGACTGAAAGATAGTATACATGAATGAAGAATAAATAAAAACATTTTGAATAAAGAGTTGAGTTGCAGAATAAATTACAGAAATGAAAAGTAACTTAAATCATGATAATGAGGCAAGAAATTAAAACTTAGAGGATGCAGTTAATGGCAGGCTTCAGAGGAAGTATGAGTCTCCGAAAACTTAACAAAATAGAAAAAGTGTAAATGAAATGAACAAGACTAGAAAATAAATTTTGGGTGTTAATGTAAGTTAAGAAAAACACCTTAAAACCCATAGAATTGATGAAAAACCAGCTGATTCTTTTAAAAGATTAGCAAAATAAATAAATAAATCATCTGACCTAATCAAGCAAAATAAAGGAAACATTATCATGATATAACCAAAATATGTAACAGAAGGAATAAATAAAATAATTAAACTTCAACAAAACGGGGAGCTCAAAGGAAGTTGATGAATATTCACAAAATATATAAATGTGTTGCCATGTTACCAGCAATAATTAGAAATTCCTAAGCAGCCAGATTTTGAGGGGGAAAAAATCAAAGAGGACAACAGTGGATTAAGAAAAACAGCTAGGCCATTTGAATTTTTTGGTGAATTCTGTCAGATGTTTAAAGAGTAATACTTAAGCCACAAAAGTTATTCCTGGGAAATAGAGATAGTGAACTGTCCTAAATCTTTTATACAACACAGATAATGGTCCTGATACCCAACCAGGGAGAGAGAAAGTAGAGAAAGATAATTATACAACTGTATCATTAATCCATGTTGAAGCAGAAATATAAATGAAATCACAGGAGATGGAAGCAACATATCCAGAAAATAACTTCCTGTGATCAAGTTGGATTAGTACCAAGATTTTAAGGGTAGCTCAGTTTTAGGGGAAAATTAGCATTATTAATCATATAAATGATCACAAGATTATTTCATTAGGTATGGAAAGAATCTCTGACAAAACATATCACTCGTTTATATTGAAAATTCTAAAAAGTGTAGGTGTGGAAGAGACCTTTTTATATGATGAAAAGCATACGTTCAAAATGAAGACTTAGCTTTGTTTGCAACAAAGAAACACTGGAAGCTTTTCCAGTACAAACAGGAGCAAAGTAAGGATTCTCCTCTCTCCAGTATTATTTTTTTCATAGTTTGAGAAATACTAGTATCATACTAACATTGTAGTATATAATCTAAAACTTGTTGACTTCCATTGTTGTCTTTTTTATATTGTTGTAGTCTTGAAGTACTTGGTGGTTCTTACTGGGCCTCATTCCATACCACCTCAGAAGAAATATGTCTTATGGATTCTTTTAAGGCACAAGTTTACAGTATTTTCATATTTCACAGTTCAGACATTCCTAGTCTTTGGCACACAGTTCATTTTAATCACAAATTATACTGCCATGAATATTTTTGTGCTTATGGTCTTTCCTTGATTTTATTTAACCTCCTTGGGATAGAAGCCCAGCAGATTAACAAGGTCAAAAGGCATGAGCAACTTAGTAATTTTTCAAGCATAATTTTAGGCTTACTTTTTTTTTTTTAAAGCAATTGGGGTTAAGTAACTTGCTCAAGGTTACACGGCTAGTCATTATTTATGCGTGGGTGCTCATTTTCTGAGGTCGGATCTGATTTCCGGTCATCCCAACTCCGAGGCCGGCGCTCTTACTCACTGCGCCACCTAGCCGCCCCAGGCTTACTTTTTAAAAAACCTAGCTCCCTGCCCTGTTTTTAAAGTAAATGTTATGATACTTTTATGTTAGTCATTTCAATAGTCTTCCACACCGCTTCCCCCTTTTTCTTTGTGACAAAAATAAGCAAAACATTTAGTAGGTTCAGTCTCACATAACAGACAATATTTTGTTTTTCTGGGTTCTTCATTGTTTCTCAGTTCTCAGAGAATTCAGCTTTCTTTTTGTTATCTTTTTTGGTTTACATTGTTTTCTTTGTATATATGATGGTTTTTTTTTTTTTGTTCCACTCATTTAGTTCTGCATCAGTTCACATAGATTCACATAAGTCTTCCTACGTTTCTCTGAATTGCTCTTATCATTTCTTGCTTCATAATAATATTCCAATGTATTTATATATATTTGAATATATGTGTTGTTTGAATGCATATATATTCAAACATTTCCTATATTAGAGGATTTTATTTTTACTTAATTGCTACCACAAAGAATGGACAGCTAGGTGGTACAATGAATAGGGTTCCAGGCCTGGAATCAGGAAAGCTTTTCTTGAATTAAAATTTAGCCTCACATACTTACTTAGCTGTGTGACCCCGGGCAAGTCACTTAATCCTGTTTGCCTCAGTTTCCTCATCTGTATAAAATGAGCTTGAGAAGGAAATGACAGACATTCCGGTATCTTGGCCAAGAAAACCCCACGTGGGGTAATGAAGAGTCAGACATGACTGACAAAAATGACTGAACAGCAAACAAAAATCCATGGGATAAGTGAGGTCATCAAATAGGTCAAAAGGTATGGATTTAGTCACTGTTTTTCATAAATTAAAATTGAAATTTGTAATAGTTGAGCCTCTTCAAAGCTCTACTAATAGTGCATTAGTGTGGTTGGCTTCCAGTAACTGCTCTCACACGAATTATTTAGTTTTTTGTAACATTTACAGATTTGCATTTTATGATGTGTGAAACCTCAAGGTTATTTTCCATTTTCTTAGTGATTTTGAGCATCCTTTTTCATTTAAGTAATCTGCAGTTCTTGGGAAAAATGCAACCTTTCTTTTGGTAGGTTTGTTTTTGAATGCATTTTTAAATTTGGAAAATTTATTTTAAAATACTGCAGCATTCTCAAGAATATTAATATAAACAATTTTTTTTCATTTTAGTATTTGTCAGCTTTTTGTATTTTAAAATTATCGAGTTATAATTTTTTTTTGGAAATTAGATTATGTAAGAAAGTTGAAGTTATATTGTATGTCCTGGGAAGGAAGTAGCCTGAACTTTATAGAATTTGCAAAGAAAGAAGTTATTAAGCAGATTAATTTTGTAAGCAAGAGTTCAGGATATCACATTTATATTGTGTTGTAAGATTTGTGAAATAGCCCCTGTGATGGTATTTGCTATAAATGCTTAATTATTCTCAGGTTAAGTAATTTGCCCATGCCATGCAGTTAGGATTTGAACCCAGGTCTTGTGATTACATAACTACTTTGCCACCCTGTATCAGAAAACTTATAATTTACCTAAAGAAAACAGGAAAGAGACTTTTCAAGTTATACCCCAGGGCCTTAGTAGAGTCAGATTATGTGCATTTAATATGTTGGTTCAGAATTTTTCTTAATTATAATTGCAACTCACATATATATATAGTGCTTTTAGTTTTAAAGCACTTTTACTCACAACAACCCTGTCAGGTAGGTAGATCACCCATATCTAAGTGAAAGGAGCACTGGCCTTAGAGTCAGCACACCTGAGTTGTAGCCTGGGTTCTGCTGATAACTTGATGTATAACCTTGGGTAAGTCAGTTAATTTTATTTTTTAAAATATTCTTATTGCTTCCCTTAAAACAACAGCAACACTGCTGAACACTTATCACCAAGTAGACTAACAAAACTTTTTAGAAGGGGGGAATTCATATTGAAAAAATTTATTGTCTTCCTTGGACACATTGACCTTGCCTACTTTAAATGATCTTTTCTGAAGTTTAAAAGACAAAAATCAAAGAAGTTCTTTGGAAAACATTAGTTTTTATAACTTGGCAATCTTCAGGCTTAGAATCTCACCTGTAGAACACTTAATTCTAGTTCAGACAGAAAACGGAGAACTTGACTTAGCCGAGAAAAATCAAGCTTTTCTGCATTCCCTTTTTATATTATTTCTCTTCATGCATTTGGGTTTCAAGAAAATTGGGGAAAAAGAAATGCCTTTTTAACTTAATTCAAATCAAAATATTGTAGGGGGAAAAACAGATTTCAAAAAAGTATTGAGTACATACAGTCTGGGTGGAGATTACAAGAGAAGTTATAAGATGTGGTCCCTATCTTCTTGAGAACTTAGTCTTATTAGGGAGATTCTGAGTTACATGGGTAAATAGAGAAATATACACATGGCATAGTGTGTTGTTCCCTTTATAAGTATCCAGCACACTGTCTTGTATTTAATAAATGTTTGATCAATTATATATTTCCAAGAGCCCAGCATGTAGTGGCTACCTTGCATTATAAATAGCCAAGCAGGGAGAAGATTCACTTTTACCTTACCTGTCTGCTATGAGATTCCATAAGATCTAGTCCCTGCCCTCCTTTAGTTTATAGTCTAGTAAGATATTACACTTGCAAATAATTATAACATAAAATAGAACTTAGTTACTTTATAGTTTGTAGAATGCTTTCCTCACAGCAGTCTTACACTATACGTGTTATAAGTCTTAACTACCAGTTCTTACAGATGAGGAAATTGAGGTTTCAAGGTTAAATGACTTATGGTTGAATGCATGTCTTCTGACTTTGGTTCAAGTGCCCATGAATAAAAAAATAAGTCTAAACTTCCAGCCATTTGAAGTTTCTCCATTAAATGGCCCCATTTTCCTATTCTTATTAGCTATAACTAACTCGCTGCCATATTCTCTTCAGTGTTCAAGTCAGCCTTGTCACTTTGTTGTTCTACAAACATTCCATATCTCATTTCATTTTTCCCTTTCTATATACTTCCTCCTTTTCCTTTTTGCCCCCCTCCAATATAATCTTTGGTATTCTACCTATTTTTAACAATTCTTCAAGATCTTCTGTAGTGCCAGTGCAATATTTACAATACCCAAGATCATGATAAAGACCTCGACTATAATTCCTGCATGGTGCTAGATCGCAAAATATAACACTCTGCCTATAGAAGACAGAAAGGAAGCATTTATTTTGCCTATAGAAGACAGAAAAGAAGCATTTACTTAGACAGAAAAGTGAATCCCAAAAGTCAATTCCATCACAGTACCAAAGATATTCAGAAGCCATAATGACATTGAGAGCCATGCCATCCTTTGCCTTTCCCACAAATCGACACAAGATCAATATTTACTCAGCAACCTCTCTCTCCTTGCCTGAGCCTCCTCTCTCTCTAGCTCTGACTCCTAGCTTCCTGAGACTCTGCTCAGCCCTTCAGCAAACATCTCCCACCATGTGATTACATTCTGGCAAGAGTTTACTTTCAAAGCAGGGAAGGTCTTCCAAATTCCTACTAGATCTATTAAGGGGCAGAAAAGATCTTCAAATTTCCATTCCCATTATACCTTTAAGTTATCTATTTCCTGATTTTCCCCCCAATAAGTACATTATGTACTTTCTACAGAAGATATTTGAAGGGGGGCTGAATATGGCCTGAGGAAGGAAATCTCATGCTCAGGAGTTCATGTGATTATCTTAAATCAGTGTTGATTAACCTAATCAGGGAAAAAGCATCATGAAGGAGGTGGAACTTGAGTGGGTATTGAAGGAAATGAACACGGAGTGTTTGAGGTTCAGCAGGAGACTGGTTCAATCAGAGCAGAAACTACGTTGGGGAATTGTTGGAGATAAGCCAGGAAAGGGAGGCCATATCATGGAGAGAGAGCCTTTGAAAAGCAAAGAGCAAAAGTTTATAGTTATTTATACCTGCTGTAGTGAAAAGAGCACATTAGTTGAAGTCAGGAGATATGTGTTCAAATTTGGGCTCTAGAATTTTGAGTCATGTTACTGTGGACAAGTCACTTAACCTCTCAGCTTTCTTTTCCCCTCTGTAAAATATGGATAATAATACTTATATTACCTAATTCATAAGGTTGTTATAAAGGGATCATTTGGAAAACAGTTAAATACTATCAACATGTAAGGTGCTATTGTGGGATTTTGAGTAGAAGGAATGACCTGATAAAAATTGTGTTTTTAGGAAGATTATTCTGGCAGTAGTATGTAAGACATTTGTAAGGAAGCCCAATTAAACAGTTATTTTGGTCCAGGCCTGAGGTAATTAAGCCTTGGATGAGCTAATGAAAATGAGAATGGAAAGGAATGATGACTTAAACAAATTTTGAATGAGATAAGAAGAAAAAGTATACACTGCCATAAAAGTACTTTAAATCTTATCTACAGGTTGCTATTATTGGTGCTCCCAAAGTTTTATTTTCCTCAAGTTTCAGGGGAAAAAAGTCATGTTTTGTTTTGAAAAGTGGGAATGGGCACCTGATTTTAAAATATCAAGTATCTGATTTCATAGTGAAACAGTACTTTTAAGACATTTCTGCTGGAAGAATGTATTTGTATTTCTTAACTATAAGCATAAATGAGCCATTCCTCCCACTTGAGATTTTTTTTCAAGCAAGTGGGTAAAGACCTTTGCTGTCTTTCTTGTTTGTTCAACTTTATGAATGCATTTTAAATTAATACAAAACTGCTTTTTAAAAAGTACTGAACTGTTCCTTCATAAATATTCTGAAGTCCAAAGCTTCCATTCTCATTTATGCCCTTCCACTCAATAAGTCCAAATAATGAGGTATTCCTGTACTTTGGGATTTTAATTTGACCACCTAAGACAATTAATTTTATACTCAATTTTCTCCTATGCCTTTCTTAAGTAATAGGAGTGAGACATCTACGTCTGATAATACAGAGACCTATCAAGGAGATGCAAGGTAATATTTTTAAATGATATTTTTTGATAAGTGGTATCTGTTTTTACTAAATAATTACAAAATTTTTGATTGGATTAAAAATTCTAAGCCATACTTTACCTGAGATATTCAGAGTACTTATTTTACATTGAAAAATTTTAACTTTTAAGGTTTTTGATTCCAGTATATCAGTGACATCTATAAGAATACTTATAGATGTTTGAACCATATATTAGTGAGTAGGTTGTATAAATTGTCAGCAAGAGGGAAGTTACAGTATAAGATTGCAGAAGAATTCAATTTTGACAGTGTTTGATGATAGGCACAAATATGTTAACATTTAAAAATAGTTTTTTTTCCAATCCCTTGGACAATTTAGTATCCATACTTACTAATTCAAAGAGCACAGAAATTTCTTGCCAGCATTGGAGTTTTCCTTGATGAAATTAATATCCCTAGTAACTTTGTGTAGTTTTGAACATAATGAGGGAAAGCTTCTAATCAGCATACTAAATTTATATTTTTGGAGGGAGGAGGGCAGGGCAATTGGGGTTAAGTGACTTACCCAGGGTCACATGGCTAGTAAGTGTTAAGTGTCTGAGGCCTGATTTGAATTCAGGTCCTCCTGACTCCAGGGCCGGTGCTCTATTCACTGTGCCACCTAGCCGCCCCAGAGCATACTAAATTTAAACATTAGGGATGTCATGTAACTATGATGAAATGCCTAACTATGGCCAAAGTTGTATTAAAGTGTAAAATTGAAGGATCCAATAATTTATTTCATGGTATTTTGAATGAATCTATTTAAACTAATACTGTTGTCTTTTAAAAGAAAATAAAATTCACCAAACACAACCAGCATGTCAGCTTAGTATGGCAATGAATGCAATATTTCACACTAATTGTCCCCTACCTCTAAAAAATGGAGGGAAGTATATTTTCTTGACTCTTCTCTCGAACTAACTTTCTTGGTCATTATCATTACATATTATTCAGTTTCTTGATATTATTGTCTTGTAGTTCTACTGGGCATCCCACATTTAAGTGTCCCTTGTGTCAAGAAGCAAACTTTACAAGACAACGTTTACTGGATCATTGTAATAATATTCATGTCTTTCAGATAGTCCCTGTGGTAAGTATGTTTCAGGCAGTTTACATCTTAATTCTTAGTTTATAAAAAGAATAATAACAAAGTGCCACTTCACTTATATACATCATTGTTGGTTCTATCTTTTATACACATACACATTTCTTCCTATCTCAACATTTAGGTACAGGGTCATAAAGCTATTTTTCAAAACATTGTTTTATTTTTCTTTTGCTTAAAACTATGCTTGTAATCGTAATGTTACTAAATAGTTATAATTAATTTTTTAATTAAGTAAAGCAGTATTCATGCTTCTGAGGTTTTAAAGGCATATCAAGCCTCGTTCATTCCAATAATAATAATGATAATATAAGAACTATTTTTGGGATATAGTAGAAGAGGGCGGTGCAAGGAAAAGACATAAACAACAGATCTATTCTCAGTGCCATCACCCTATCCTTCACCCTAGTTAATGCCATTATCACCCAACCAGGCCCCCCTACTTCTACCATTTCTGCCCTCCAGTCCGTTCTGCCCACAGCTCGGATTGTCTTCCTAATTCTATGATCACTCAATTGTTCAGGTACCACCTCTATGGTTCCCAGTTGTCTTCAGAACAAAATCCCTTAATCTGACATTCTAGGTCTTTTACAGTCCAGCTCCAACCTACCTTTGTATCTAGATCTTTTTACCACTCAATCAACAAGCATTTGTTAATCCTATAAAACACAAGGGAAATAGCCCCTGCCTTCCAGGAACTTAAACTCTTGACAGTGGAGAAGCTTGTATATGTTCAAGATAGTTAAATAGCCTTAAAGCAGCCACTGATAACTGGGTATAACAGAAAAGGTCTCCTCTAAAAGTTGTCCCTTGAGTTTGCTCTTGAAATAATGCAGTGATTCTAAGATGTGGAGGTAAGTAGCAAAATCGTCCCAGTCATGAGGGCTAGCATCCTCGTAAAAGCAAGGAGGCAAGACAAGAGTTGAAGTATTTATATATGAAAATAACAAATAGTCCAGTGTGACTAGAATAATCCATGGAGGGTAGTAATGTTATAAGAATACTAGAATGGTAGGTACTGGGTTTAAATGCCCAACAGAATGTTTGATACCAGAAGTAATACAGAGCCAGTGAAGTTTATTCAGTAGACATTCGACTTGTTCAGAGTTGCACTTCAATAAAATTATTTTGGCTATATAAAGGATGGATTTGGGTGAGTAGAGACATGAGGATGGCAAAACAAATAGTAGGCTATTGAAGTATTTGCATGTAAGGGACAATGGGAGCCTAAACTGGGGTGGTGGCTGTGTGAATGGAAAGAAGGAAATGCAAGGGAGAAATGTTTGGATGTAGAGATGACAAGATTTGGACATGGGTGATATAAATGAATTGGGAATTCTGGTTTCGAATCTGGGTCACCATGTTGGTGACCTTAACTGTTGAGTAAAAGAATGATTTTTTTTTTGCATTTTGGAGGGCAGTTGGGGTTAAGTAACTTGCCCAAGGTCACACGGCTAGGTTTTTGGTTGTGTGTGCATTAAGTGTCTGAGGCTGGATCCGAACTCAGGTCCTTCTGACTCCAGGGCCGACGCTCTACCCGCTACCCACCTAGCCGCCCCTAAAAGAATGATTTTAATGAAGAAGGTTTGTGACTCAAATCAGTGCTCTTTTCAGTGTGCCATGCCTCACTCTCAGAAATGAAACTCATGCTTTCAAAGTAAACCAGCCTCATAATAATAATATATAAATGAATATTTTTATTTGATGTGTACTCATTTTATTAGAATCAGCCATTAAAGTAAAATGATCCCTTTTAACCATATGATTCTAAATTTTCTGATTCTTTCCTCTGTCCCTAATTTTAAAATTTTTTACAAGCTCATAGAATTTTATATTCTTCAAATGTACTTCCTCCTTTTCTTATATTTACAGATATTTAATGCTCATCCCTACTATACTATAAGATCCTTGAAGATGTCTTTTTTTTTTGTATTTTCCCTAGGACAATTGAATTGCAAATAGTAGTCAAATGTACATTGAATTG
Organism: Gymnobelideus leadbeateri; assembly: GCA_011680675.1. Lineage (NCBI taxonomy): Eukaryota > Metazoa > Chordata > Mammalia > Diprotodontia > Petauridae > Gymnobelideus > Gymnobelideus leadbeateri. Next base: position 83,651 of record WOXC01004562.1, on the reverse strand, counting down.
AGCCAGTGTTGGAGTGGCAGAGGTTTGAGGGTTTTATTTTTTATTTCTGTTTTATGGACCATTCCAAAGGATTTAAGATGAAAAATGCTATCCACCTCTAGAGAAAGAAGTGAGGGAGTCTGAATGTAGATTAAAGCATACTTTTTCTACTTTTCTTTGTTTTTCTTTTTTTTTTTGTCTGCTTTTATAACATGACTAATATAGAACTATGTTTTGCATGACTGCACCTGTATAATCTGTACCAAGTTGTTTGCCTGAGGGGATGGAGGGGACGTAGGGAACTCAATTTGAAACTATTAAAAAAAACTAATGTTAAGAATTGTTTTTATATGTAATTGGAAAAAATTATAAAAAATTTTAAAAAGGGGTGAAAAAGAAGGAATGTAATCAGTACTAAGTAGTAATTCAAAAGTGAAGCAATTTTCTTCTGTATGATTGTCCTGCAATTCTTTTTTCCTTTTCATTCCCTTCAATATCTACCCTCTGAAGCTGAAGTTTTTTTAGCTTAAGTTTTTCATTCCCCAGTATTATCCTACTTACTGTCCTAAAGATTTGCCTTTTTCCTTGTTTAGTTTGTTGAATATTGAATTTCATCAAATTCTGTTTTCAGCTTATCAAATTCAGATAAAATCGAGGCTACCCCTCTCTTGTTTTATGTTTGCATATTCTTTTTTTTTGAAGTCCAGTTATGAAGAATACTATGTTCTACCCAGCTCATCCTCCTATCTATATTAATGTATCATTTTTTTATCTTCCCCCATTTTCTTCTTAAACTAACAGTATGAAGTTAGTCCCCCCTCAGATCTTCTCATTGGCTCATTAATTCCCTCCTTGCCCTTTGAAGACATTAAAATATTCTGAAGGGACATTTATTTTTCTCTCTTAGAATGTTAGCATTTAGAGGTGGCCCTGGAATCAAGGAGGACCTGAGTTCAAATTTGACCTTAGACACAACACTAGCTAGCTGTGTGACCTTGGGCAAGTCAATTACCCAATTGCCCCTCCAAAAAGCAAAAAAAAAAAAGTTACCATTTAATCATTCTATATCCACTTCTAGTTCAAATTTATCTTTCTAGGTTCAGAATTTCTATTCAGCTCTTATCTTTTAATTAGGAATACTTAAACATAAAGGTCCATCTTCCCGCTTTTAAAAAAAAGAATTTGGCTTTGTGGGACACTTTTTTTGGTGGTTGCAATAAGTAAGCCTATTTCACTTCCTGATATGTTGTATTCCAACATTGCCTGTTGTTTATAATAGAAGCTGCTAGATCTTAAGGCATAGCCTGACTGTGGTTCTTTGGTACTTTATTTCTGGTGGCTTGCAGTTTTCTTTCTTTCACAAAGAAGTGCTCAAAATTTTGGCTAAAACATTCTTGAGGATTGCTATTGCCTTGCAGCTAGGTTGCATAATGAATAGAGTATTGGACTTGGAATCAGAAAAGACCTGAATTCATATCTGTCCTCAGACATTAGATATCCTGACCCTGGGCAAATCACTTTGGTCTGCCTCAGTTTCCTTATCTATAAAATGGGGATGATAATAGCCCCTACCTCAGGGTTGTTGTAGATCACAACATTTTACTGAATTACTGTATTTAAAACTCTTTGCAAACCTTGAAGAGCTATGTAAATAAGTTGTTATTTCTGTCAAAGTCACTATAATCTTTCTATTAAGAAGGAAGGAAATAAGCAATCTATTAAAGGCCTATGTATCAGACACTGTCCTAAGTGTTAGTCTCCTGGGATTGTAACCTTGGCATTATCTTGACCTTCTCAACCCTCCTCACTCCACAAATCCAAATCTTCCTATGTGCATTTATGAATGATATGTTACATACAGAATGTATCCAAAAGTCTTAGTGCAGCTTAAAACTTTTAGTAGCTCGAAACTTTTGAAAACATTGGGTTTTTGTTTGTTTGTTTTTTTGTTTTTGTTTTTGCTTTTATTTTAGTTTTTTGCTTTTTTGGAGGGCAATTGGGGTTAAGTAACTTGCCCAAGGTCACACGACTAAGTTTCTGTTTGTGTGTGCATTAAGTGTCTGAGGCCGGATCCAAACTCAGGTCAGGTCCTTCTGACTCCAGGGCTGGCATCTACTCACTGCGCCAACTAGCTGCCCTGTGTTTTGATATGTACATATCTCCCCCATTAGAAACTAAGCTTCTTGTGAGTAGGCATTGTTCTTAAAAAAAATTTTTTTTTTTAAGTTTATATCTCTGTCACATAAAGTGTAAATGACGAAACGTTGTCCCTGGCACATGGTAGGCACCTAATAAGTACTTGTTTGATTTATTGGTTAGTGCTTACTCACTGGAGGTGATCTACTTTAATATGATTTTTTTCATGGGGATATTATAAACGAAGTGGCTGCTGTTCCAAGTAGCTGATAGATATGATTCCTGACATCTTTTTCAACTCAGATTCTTTGATTGCACTAAAATAGAAGTATAAAATGGGTAATTGGGAAGTGCCAATTCTTTGGTGTCAGGTAAGTGGACAATATATAATACCTTTGTTAAAAGTGTGTGAGTATTCATTTTCATAATCGGATTTACTTTTATTATATATTTCTCTTTTAGACCTGTCCTATTTGTGTGTCTCTTCCATGGGGAGATCCTAGCCAGATTACTAGAAATTTTGTTAGCCATCTAAATCAAAGACATCAGTTTGATTATGGAGAATTTGTGGTAAGTATTTTCTTCAAAAGTAAGAAAATTTACTCTTATGAAAATCAGATGAATCTATCAGCTTTCTATCTAAATTATGTATTTTAACTGAGCTGTTATGACATAGTGATGCTGTGGAGCCCTTATTTTTACTTTTAAAAATAAATGTTATCTAGAAAGTGATAAGAGGTCTAGCTTTCATCTACTCTTGCAGGTGGTGTTTATCTTGTATTAGATATAAAAATCATCTATAAATTGGTAGGAAATGATTATTTTTTATCAAGAAAACTCCCAGGGGGAAAAAAAGTAATAAAAATAGAAGGGTGGCTAGGTGGTGCAATGAATAGAGTACTGGCCCTGGAGTCAGGAGGACCTGAGTTAAAATCTGGCCTCAGACACTTAGCATAAAAACTAGCCATGTGACCTTGGACAAGTCACTTTACTCCAATTGCCCTGCAAAAAAAAAAAACAAAACCTCAAGCCTTCAGGATTTAAATATTCAAGTGACTATAACAAATTCTGTGATTGTTTTTTCTAGTCTAGTAAAATTTTTTTTTTTTGCTTTTTTGGAGGGGCAATTGGGCTTAAGTGACTTGCCCAAGGTCACATGGCTAGTTTTTATGTTAAGTGTCTGAGGCCGCATTTGAACTCCGGTCCTCCTGACTCCAGGGCCTGTGATCTATTCATTGTGCCACCTAGCAGCCCTAATAGTACACTTTCTAAAGTGACAAAGCTTATCTGTATGCCTAACACAAAGGTCTCTTAAAGGGAGGCTTGGCTTTAGTTTTGGTGAGGGCTGAGATGTCCAGGTATAGAAGAGCAGATATGTATCTTGAGTAAAATTTTACTCCTGTTGTTATGCAGTTAATGGTAATTAATACTTATTTTCCAAATTTAAATTTAGGATCTGTAATTAAAATATGACAAATTAATACTTTTAGAGAAATTAGGTGACATTTATTCTCCTAAATTTTTTACAAAAGGGTTTTCAATTTAGCAGCTAGTTTCCACAAAAAGAGCTGCTATAAATATTTTGGTACAAATGGGTCTTCCCCTTCCTCTCCTTGTTGTGGTGCATGCGCCCCCTTCCCCCCTCATATCCCTTTGGGATATAGGCCTAGTTTTGTATTGCTGGATCAAAGGGTATTTACAATTTCATTGTACTTTGGTCACTATTCCAAATTGCTATCCAGAATGGTTGGATCATTTTACAGTTACACCAACAGTGTATTTAGTATCCCTCCAGCATTTATCATTTTCCTTTTTTGTCATATTAGCCAATACAGATGGTGCCTCAGAGTTGTTTTAATTTGCAGTATCTTTACTCAGATACTGATTTAGAGCATTTTTTCATATGACTATAGATTGTATTTCTTTATCTGAAAACCCGTCCATTCATATCCTTTGACCATTTATCAATTGGATAATGATTTTCTCTATAGAGAAATGAGGCCTTTATTTGATCTACTTTGCAAAAAAATATCCCAGATTTCTGTTTTCCTCATTTTGGTTTCGTTGATTTTGTTCAAACCAATTTTTTTTGAGCTGTGTAATGACATGAAGACCTACTGCAGAATATTTTTGTACCTATGTGAAGGATTCATCAAAGAGGAGAGAGACTAGGAGCAGAAAGACCAAACAACTAGCAGATAATGTTAGTCCAGGTGAAAGATAAAGCTGTTAGAACCCTGTACACAAAATGAATGTTAGAGGTGTTTGCAAGTGAATTGGTAGGACTTGATTAACTTGATTGGATTGGATATCAGAGTAGGAGAGAAAGGGGAAGAATCAAGGTTAAGTAAAAAAAGCACAAAGTATGGCATCTGAAGACTTAGGTTCATGACTTTGTTGCTTATACTACTAGTGGGCAGGTCAGTTTTCCTTTCTGGGCCTGAATTTGCCTCATCTCCATGATGATGATTAGGTGATCTTTAAGGTCATTTCCAATTCTTTGTATTCCTGTGACTGAACCTGGTAACTAAGAGGTTAGTTTTGTTCTTGAAAGAAATAAATGTTTGAGGAGGGGTGAAATTAGGGAGAAAACTAAATGAGCTTTATTTTATATGTGTTGAGTTCATGCGCCTGTTGATAATGCCTACATGGAGATGTCCAACAGGCAGTGGACTATGTGGGACTTGTTCTTTTTGCAAGAGATATAAAGGCTGAATATGTAGATTTGAGAGTCATTTGGTTACAGATAATTAAAACCATGAGAGCTGATAAAATCACTTGAGAGTAGAGAAAAGGGATAACAGAGGCTCTTAAAGTGTCTTTGGTATGAATTCTTACATTTGATATGTGGGAAATGGATGATGAAATAGTGAACAAAACTGAAGAGGTTAGGAAAAGAGTGATTTAAGTAGGAGGAAAATCAGCTTTATCAGTGTTGTGTAAGCCAATGAAAGATGGCATTTAGAAGGAAGGAGGTGGCTTAGTGTTGACTAAAGCTGCATGGTCAAGAAGAATGAACCCTGAGGGAAAAGATACTAGATTTTTAGCAGTTTATATTGCTGATAAGAGAGAATAGTTTGAATTGAGTGGTTAAGGGTCACAAACCAGATTGCAAGAGAGTTGATAAATATGCATAGGTGGCAGTGAAGTGGTGAGAAACCAAAGGCTGCATATATTTAGAAAGGACCTCAGGCCTTCTTGTCTATCCCCTTCATCTACAGATGATGAAGCCAAGGTCTAGAGGTTTGACTTGTTAACTGTCACATAGGTTGTAGTGAGTGTAAGAGTTGTAATTTCAACTCACATCCTCTGAGCTGATACACTTTCCACTATACTGTGGGAGTCTGAAAGAGGAGCTTGAAAGGATGGAAGGGTCAGATGAAGACTTTTTAAAAAATGGTAGATCATCAAAATTACAAAATGTATCTGGCTAACTGGTAATATCTTTAGAATAAGGATGTATTTATTATTTAAAATTGAATAATTCATAGGATCATAATTGTAGCAAGAAGGGAGGAGTATTTATCTAGCCCTCTCAATTTTATACATGAAGAAGCTGAAACTTATTAGACCTTAATAAATACTAAATATATAAAGATAACCAACTTTTAAAGGCCATCATCTGTTAAATTGTGCCTATTTGATAAAACAGGTGATTAGTATAATTTAAAGATAATTAAGACCAACATAAGCGTTCCATATATATAAATTCAAGTCTTTTCAAGCTGATATGATTGTGAAGATGAGATTTGATGTCAGCACTTCAAAGTAAGGAATTTTGTTAAAGATCCTTCCAGGTTAGTTGTTTCTAGACTGTGAGCTTCTTGAGCAATTTTTAATTTTAATTTTTTATTAACCTTTCTTTGTATCCCCAGGGCTTGGCAGAGAGTGCCTCGTGCAAAAAGGCACTTAATAAGTGTTAACTATTCATTTTTTATTATATTTCAAAATGTTATCTTTCCAGATAATAGAAATGGTAATGATATATATAACTTTGATAGCTGCAACATTTAAAACTACATGTGACAAAAACTAGAATCTATTTGCTTTTACTTATCTGACAAAATAGCAGAAATAATAATGAAATTTTATAATCACCAAGTCTGTTTACTGTTTAGTTGTGAAAATTTAAAAAAATTTCAAACTTTCCCAGCTTCAAAAATAAACATTCTTGTTTTTTATTTTTTTATTTTTAAAAAACAAATGCTTTATTAACTTCTATTTTACATCATTCATTTCCGCCAGATTTTGAGTTACAATTATTTCCCCCCACCCTCCCAGAATAGCAGTCCCACAAGATATCCCCTCATCCAATCTGCTCTCTCCCATATCTTTTCCCATACCCCCTTCGACTTTTCCATTAGAGGAAGGTGAATCTTTGTGTCCCAATGCCTGCACATCTTACCTCCCAATTACAAGCAAAAGAGTATTACTAATAGTATTTATATATATTTGAAACATTTAATTTTAAGACCTCGAATTTCAGATCCATTCCCTCTGGGAAGATAAGTAATTCAGTATATGTTGTACATGTCTAGCTATGCAAAACATTACCATAGTAGATATATTATACAAGGCTGCTTATAATTCCCTCCCACTCATCCCCCTCCCCCCACCTGGTCCATTCCCTACTTGATCCTGTCCCTCTTCTATACTGGGTACTTCCAACCTCCCCTCCCCCCAAGGATGCCCTCCCATCCATCATCCCTCCTCTCATCCCCCTTCCCCCTATTCTGCTGCAGGTTGAGATATCCCATTTAGTATGTATGTCATTCTCTCCCTGAACTAAATTCAATGAGAATGTGGTTTTGCCTTTTTTGCTTTCCTATTCTCCCCCTCCCTTGCAACCACTTCCCCTTGCTTCTTCTACATGAGATAGTTTACCCTACCCTGTCTCTCCCCATCTCCTCTTGCCACTTTCCTCTCTCACCTCATAATTTCACCCCTTAAGTATCCTCCCTTCCCAACAAATTCAACCTATGCCCTCTATCCATATATAACTGTAATCATATATACACACATTCACATGTATTCATATGACCATACACCCTTCTTCCATTATTTTCATAGTGAGAAAGATTTCATCAGTTACAGTTATTGTTTATCCATATAGGAATGTAAATAGACCAACTTTGATAAGTTCCTTTTGATTTCTTTTCCCTGATTACCTTCTCAGGCATCTCTTGCTTCTGGTGTCTGGATGTCAAATTTTCTATTCAACTCTGTTTTTTTCCTCAAGAATGCTTGAAAGACCTCTATTCCACCGAATGACCATATTTTCCCCTGAAACAAAATACTCAGTTTTGCTGGGTAGGTGACCCTTGGGTTCAGTCCCAACTCTTTTGCCTTCTGGAATATCATATTCCATGCCCTTCAGTCCCTCAGTGTAGAAGCTGCCAGGTTCTGTGCTATTTTGATTGTGTTTCCACAATATTGAAATTGTTTCTTCCTGGCTGCTTGTATTTTCTCCTTGATCTGGGGATTCTGGAACCTGGCTATAATATTCCTGGGAGTTTTCTTTTTGGGATCTTTTCCAGGAGGTGATCTGTTGATTCTTTCAACCTCTATTTTGCCCTCTGGATCTAAAACCTCAGGGCAATTTTCCTTGAGAATTTCTTGAAGGGTGATTTCTAGGTTCTTTCTTTGATCATGGCTTTCAGGTAGTCCAATAATTTTTAAATTGTCTCTCCTGGATCTATTTTCCAGGTCAGTGGTTTTTCCTATGAGATATTTCACATTGCCTTCTAATCTTTCATTTGTTTGGATCTGCTTAACAGGATCTTGATTTCTCATAAAATCATTAGCTTCCATTTGCTCCAGTCTAACTCTGAAGGAATGAATCTCCTCAGTGAACTTTGAGATTCTTTTTCCATCTGGCAAATTCGACTTTTTAAGGCATTCTTCTCCTCATTGCTCTTTTGGGCCTCCTTTGCCATTTGAGCTAGTCTATTTTTTAAGGTGTTGTTTTCCTCAGTCAGGCTGTTGACCCTCATTTCATACTTTTCCTGCATCCTTCTCATTTCTCTTTCCAATTTTTCCTCCACTTTTCTTATTTGGTTTTTAAAGTCCTTCTTAAGGTCCTCTATGGCCTGCAACCCGCTCATACTTTCCTTTGGGGCTTTTGGAGCAGGATTTCTGACTTCACAGTCCTGACTGTTCTATGCTTCGATCCTCTTTGCCCCCAAAGTAGGAGTCTAAGGTTGCATTTTTCTGTTTAATTTGTTTCCTTTGCCTTGGCATGTTGCCACTTAATTACTTGACTTTTGGGCTTGTTGCCACAGTATGGCTCTGCTCCTAGATCCCAAACGTGTGGGGGGCCAACTTCCGTTTCTGGCAAGCTGGAAACCCACCCATCTTGATTTCTCATAAAGTCACTAACTTCCATTTGCTCCAGTCTAATTCTGAAGGAATGAACCTCCTCAGATCACAATCCAGATCCAGTGAGGTTAAAGCAAGAGCAAATACCGCCCCCCCACTGATCACTGGATCTCCCTACAGTTCCAGGAGCTGGAGCTGCCACTGAAAACTGCAAAATGGCTTGTCTTCTCAGAGGCTTCTAGCCCTCAGGGGAGGAAGCCGACGCGTTCCCCAAATACCGGTCCCAAAGTCCATAGGGCACTGACCTCTCACTTTGTCCTAGGCATGTCTATGTTGATAATTCTGGAATCGCCACAGCTGCTGGAGTTCTGGAGTCCCTCCAGCTGGCTGCTGGCCTGGCTGCCCTGGGCTAAAACCGCAACTCAGGTGGACCTGTGCTTGGCTCCCCGTGCACTGCGTGCTGCTGGCTCCCAGAGCGCAGTGCTGGTCCTTCCTTCAGGGCTGCTGGGCTGTCCTCAGCAGGAGGTTTAGCTTCTCTGTGTCGTTCTTTGGTTGCTGGGGCTCCAGAAGTTGTTCAGAGTCGCCTTTTACATAGTTTGGAGGTAATCTGGGGGCAGAGAGCCTTGGAAGCGCTGTTTCTACTCCGCCATCTTGGCCAGCCCCCATTCTTGGTTTTTAATAGAACATTTTAATGTTTTATTTATCTTTTCATTGTGGTTTTTTAAATTACACGTAGAAACAATTTTAACTTGTGTTTTTAACATTTTGAGTTCCATATTCTCCCATCCTTCCTATTCCAGACAGCTGACAATTAGATATAGCTTAGACTTGTGCAGTCATGGAAACAGAACATTTCCATATTAGCCACGTTGCAAAAGAAAGCAGACAAAAAAAAAAACAGAAGAAAAATAAAATTTAAAAAGTATCCTTTGATTTACATTTAGGCTCTATCAACAACGTTCTTGTTTCTGTATGATAGAAACCAGTTGAAATTAAATAATTTTTTTACACTGGAAATTATTTTTTTTTTTTAAGTTAAAGCACCTTTTAAAAAGAATGTAATTTTCAGTTTTGCAAATATTGTGTATTTTATTGGTACAGTTTGATGTTATTTTCATGTAGAAGGTAATGGCTAAAGTTCATAAAGAATAGAAAATAAAGACTGGAATAATAAAACAAATGTAATTTTATTTGTGAAAGATAAAATATTCCCTCTTACGTCAAAGCTAAATACTAATGTAATTTAGCTGGCTTTGACCAGCATTAATAATCTTCTCTAGTACGTATTGAAATTGTTTAATATGCCTATGTGATAATTCTCTTATTTTAAGCCCCAATTTTTCTTTTTTTTAGAATCTTCAGTTAGATGAAGAAACACAGTATCAAACTGCTGTTGAAGAGTCTTATCAAGTAAACTTCTGAAGGTTGTAGTCATCTGCATTCTTCTATCTTCAAGTGCCATCTTTGAGGGAAAAGCTACATGAATCCACGTTTCAGTAACCTAATGTGTATATTAATAAAGAGGAATTCAGTCTATGCTTTTCTTTTTATTGTGAAATGGGGATAGACTTTTAAAAATATTGTCTTTTCATCCTTGAAACATTGTGGTTACAGTATTAAAAAGCATAGAAAGGAACTTCCCCCGTGCTGATGGTGGAAAATGGAGTCTGCTGATGTAAATGTTGTACCTTATTCTTTTCTATGTTAAGCATTCTTGAATTTCTCATTTCTCAATTTTTAATTTCATGCGGTTTTCCCACTTTATTCATTGTGCAGTAAATAAGAGTAACAATTTTTAAATGGATTAAACCCTTATAAATCTGAGCCAGTTATTACTACTATCAAAATGAAAATTTTGAGAATTAAATGGAAAGTCATCTTTTTGTGTGATTTGTAGCTGAAAAATTAATCTTAATTATATTTATAGATTTTAGTATTTTGAAGAGTAGTGAAATTTCTTTAGTAATATTAACACTTAAAGAAAGGAAGGTGAATGTTGCTATTCTGTTTCCTTATGTTAAAAAACGTGGAGTATTGCATAGCTGTGTGACTTCCTTTTTGTCATTGGGAAGAAATTTTAATGCAATTATCAAAGAAAAAAAAGTTTTATTTCTGTGGAAGACAGTTAAAAGTGGGGTACCCTAATCTTTGACTGTCAATGACCATTAACACTGAAGAAAGTTACTTGAGCAACCCTCAGTCCCAGAATTTTAATAGTAGTCATTCTAAATAGTTATGACAGCAGTGAGTTTAATGGAACGTTTTTTGAGTTGGTATTACATGCTGATAAACAGGTATTTAAATGAGGTATATCCTCTTCTATGTATATAAGAAATTTTCTTTTATTCATAAAGGCTAAGGTGTATGCTATATATTTTTGGCACTTTTGCAGGTGTGATATACATGCACCGTTATCTGCTAGATATGGGGAAAAATGGAAAAGCAATATGGAGGTCAAAGGGTTTTTATTGGGTTAGTTAAATACTAGTTAAACACCAAAATTTCCAAAACCCACTCAGAAACCAAATGCCAGGTTGTCCAGTTGGCTGCTAATACTTTTATTGTGAGATACAGGGAGGAGGGGGGGTGAGTTTACATGCATGTTTAGCACTCATGGTTTGTGTCATAAGAAGGAGATAATACTAAAGCAAGGAGAACAAATTCTTAAGCCAGAAAGTCTGTCTCAGGACTTTGTAGTGACAGGATTAGTTTTCGTATTTTTTTGTTTTGTTTTCATTTGTGGGAGTGAGTGCTAGTACAGGCATCATAAATTACCTTGCACTGGAAGGCCTAAATCACAGAATTATGATGAAGAGTGGACTCTGACATTCCATGCTAATGTATACTGTTTACGCTATCTTGAAAACAGCAGAAAATGGAAACCTCAAAAGTAGTTTGCTGCTAATATACATATTGTGTAAAAAAAGTCTATTTTGGTTTTGTTAAAACCCTCAATGTTAACTTTTCTACAGTGAACATTTCTTAACTGATTTAATAAAGATGTTAATTTTGGAAGTGGTATTTTGTAAAAAAAATTTTTTCAGTCAAACAAGAGTAACTTAACCAATGGGTGTCTGCAATAATCACATAGGAAGCCATACAGGTAAATGAGCATTGCCTCTGTTCTGTCATTCCAAAGAAAGTTAACTACATACTTGAACATTATCATTTTGCTTATGTGTCCTTTGAATCGAAATTTTTAAAAAAGATTATGACCTAGTTTTCTTTTCCAGTTTAAAGCAATAAGTTTAGTAGTTGACTAATTGTAAGTATGTCAAAGTATTTTGAGACTTGGAGAACTTTTAAGGCCAGCTGGCTATGGTGTGTAAGTTGGCTGGTAGTTCATTTGCTAGAATCACTGTAACCTGTTTAGTTTGACTAAGTTAAATATCTGTTGTTTGAGGTGACCTTGTCTTTTTTATATCTAAGACATAAACACAATGTTAATGTTTTAGGTTCCTGTTTCAGAATACAGAGCTAATAATACCACTATCCTAGGTGGTTTATTCAAGTAAAAAAAATCCCTGGGTACGAAATAAAAATTGTAAGACTAAGAATAAAGGCACTGAAGCAATCAGAAATGATAAGTTTCAGAATGCCTTCCATTTGTTAATAGATAAGGGAAGGACTGGGTTAATGGGTTTACAATGTAAGTTCAGAAAGGAAGTATCCCAGTTTTTACTTGAGTGGAGTGGGGGCACTGTTGATGCTCAAATTAAAATGCTTAAATTTCACCCATATCACTTAGGAAAATCACTCTCTTCAACCAATTGCATTGTATATTGTAAAACACTGTCTTATTTGAGATGTATGATTTATTTTTCAATTAAAAGCTTTTTCCCCCTTCTATTTTGGTCTTCATTGAAACTTGTCTAGAGACAAAAATGACCAAACAGCTTCTGTACCATTTCCTTAAAAGAAGTCAAAAAGATAAATTGTTTTCCTTAAGGGAAGAAATTGATAGCTGTAATGCCTCCATGGTCTTGTATTTAAAAAAAAAAAAAAACAAGCACTTTTTGCTGTTTAGTATGCAAATCAGTCTCTGATCTCATCTTTGGACTTTATCTGCAAAACTTCTGAAGTGTTCCTGCAGCTACTTAAAATGGTTCTAATTTTCCTTGTTCCACAAGCATGGAAATATGCACATATTATAATGAATTTTCATTAAGAATGGCTTTAGGAATCTGACTTGACTGGATTGTTTCGGGGGCACCTACTAGTTTTCTTTTATACCTGGGCTCTTGTTTGAAGACCTTAACAGATAAAACACTATTCTTCAACTTCTTAGATCTTAAAATGTGGTTTATATTTCCTTAGTTAAGAAAAACAGGGGAGCAGCTAGGTTGGGCAAATGAATAGAGCACCAGCCTTGGAGTCAGGAGGACCTGAGTTCAAGTCTAGCCTTAGATACTTGACATACCTGGCTGTGTGACCTTGGACAAGTCACAATTCCACTTGCCTTGCCTTTCCCCTTCAAAAAATGGGGTGTCCTGTTTCTCTTATTCACTTGAAAAGGACTGAAAATCAAATTTACCGTTCACAATGGGTTTTATAACCCTGATGCCTAGCTCATAGTAAGTGCACGTTCACTTGAAATTAAAATGAATTGAGATGTAGCTTGGTGTAGTTGCCATAGCATTAGATTTATAATTAAAGGCTTTGGGTTAAAACTTAAGCAATATTATTTATTACCTTTGTGATTGTGGACAAGCTGCATCTTTTCTAGTTTGTTTTGATTGGACATGTCCAAAGCACCATCTTTAAAGTTCAGAAGGAATTAATGGGTTTTTTATTTTTGTTTTTAGTTTTGAAGTCACAAGATCAGTGTGTCAAGTGTCTTGAGGCCATATTTGAACACAGGTCCTGATTCCATGTCCTGTGTTTGCTGTGCCACCCAGCTGCCCCACTAAGAAGGTTTTTAAGAAAGTTGTGATAACAAGGGATAGAAGAGATTTTTTTTTTTTTGGAGGGCAATTGGGATTAAGTAACTTGCCCAAGGTCACACGGATAGAAGAGATTTTAAAAGATAAAAGTAGATACTTTTTTTTTAAAGCAATTGGGGTTAAGTAGCTTGCTCGAGGTTACACAGCCAGTCATTTATGTGTGGGTGCTCATTTTCTGAGGCCGTTCTATCCTGGGTCATCCCGACTCCAGCCTGGCGCTCTTACTCATTGCAACACCTAGCTGTAGGTACTTTTTATTGTGTATAATTTAATTATTCATCAATATCATTGAAGACAAGAGAAGTGATAACATGGGGCAAGTATTTACAGTAGTTACGAATTTAAAAAGTCCAGCATACACAGGAAGTTGTCTTAGTACTGAGAACCAGAATTGAAAATGTCAAAATAACAGGAACAGTTTTAAGCAATTTTCAGCATATGGCGACACGAAAGCATCCTCCAGATCACCGTTAGAAAAAAAAAGATTATACTTCATTACGGACGAATTGATGGTAATAGCATGTTTACAGGGAAAGCATGATCGCAAAGAACTGCAAATTATAGATGTTCATTTATTGGGAGATGACTGAAAAACTGGTATATGAATAAAAAATGGAGTGTTGTACACTAAAGGAATTCAGAGAAACACGGGAACATTTCTTTGACCTAATGCAGAGCGAATAATTTAGAACAAAAGACAATGTAAGAGAAAATACCATGAAAAAGAAGTTAAACTACATAATGGAAAAACCAGTGACTGGAGCAGTGGTGAGGAAATACACCTTATCCACCGCAGAGAGATGACAGAGAGATGACGGGCTACTAGGATAAATAGTTGTCAAAGTTTCTTTGTTTCAGAAAGGGTAATTTAGTCTGGAGGGCTGATGCTAAGTGACTGATACCAAAGATGAAAACAATTAGTAGAAAATTCTTTGGAACAAGAATATAAAAGAACTAAGTACACTTGTGTCAATGAGCAACCATGATAAGAGGATGGAAAGAAGGCAGGGGCTGTTTTGCTTTTTTTTTTTTTTTTTTAATCCCAGCATTTAGCTCAGTGGCATATTGTGTGTAGATGGTTCATAAATTTTAATGATTGACACAATGTTTGATTTTCACTTTGTTTACATTTTGCCCAAAAAAGCAGTTTTAAGAGAACAGAATAAGTATTAAAACTCCAAGTGAAAAAATGCTGTTAGAAAATTGAGTTGCTCTCAGTTTGTCACTGAAAAAATCTCCATCCTAAGGTGCTGGAAGAATTTGCTGACTTGATTTCTGAATCAGTGAGTATATTTTGAAAATCTTGGAGAATAGGAAAGTATAGTATTAAAAATAAGATTATCCCAATTCTTTAAATAAAAGCTTACATAGTGAAATCTTCAAACTATAGCTCAGTAGCTTAACTGATTTTCATCAATCTGTAACTTTTTTTTTTTTTTTTGCTTTTTGGAGGGCAATTGGGATTAAGTAACTTGCCCATGGTCACACGGCTAGGTTTTTTTTGTTTGTGTGTGTTAAGTGTCTGAGGCTGGAACCAAACTCAGGTTCTTCTGACTCCAGGGCCGGCGCTCTACTCACTGCGCCACCTAGCCGCCCTCCCTGTAACATTTTTAAAATAAAATTTTAATATCTTTTGTTTATATATCACTTACATTTCCCAGTGCTGCCTTCTCTTTTGTAGGAAACCCTCTTTTTCTTACAATGACAAAAAAGGAAAAGCCCAAGCAACACAAATCTGACATTTTATGCAGCATATGATAGCCATAATCCTTCATTTCTGCAAAGAAGCAAGGAGAGATATCTACATAGTCTCCTTTGGGGCCAAGTTTGGTCATTATAATTTTGTAGCATTTATAGTTAAAAAAAAATTCCAGGGGCAGCTGGGTGATGCAGTGAGTAGAGCACTAGGCCTGGAGTCAGGAGGACCTAAGTTCAAATTTGACTTCAGACACTAGCTGTGTGACCCTGGGCAAGTCACTTAACCCCAATTGCCCTGCCTACTCCCTTCCAAAAAAACCAAAAAAATTCCAGTTCTTTTGGTTCGTTGTAATCATTGTGTATGTTGTTATCCTGTTTCTGCTTTATTTTGGGTTATTTCATTTAAATTTAAATATTCATTTCATTACATTCATATTAATAATACTGTTTAGTCATTTCCCAATTGATGGATGTTTTATCCCAAATAGAATTTATTATCATTATTAATAGAATTTATTATCTTTCTCCTACACATTGTTGAAATTTCCTTATTCAAAGATGGTACCATATTCTAGTTCACTCAAGTCCTCACTCCACATATCCATCCAGTTACAAAATATTGTTTCTGCCTTCACATCTCTCATATACACCCCCTCTACACTTATATAGCTATCTCCTTGTTTCTTGCCTGGATGACTGCAATAGCCTTATCAAATTTGTCGGTTTTCTAATTCGGCTGCTAATGTGATTTCTTTTTTTTTTTGAAGGGGGAAGGCAATACAATTGGGGTTAAGTGACTTGCCCAAGGTCACAAGCTAGTAAGTGTGTCAAGTGTTTGAGGTCAGATTTGAACTCAGGTCCTCCTGACACCAAGGCTGGTGCTCTATTCACTAAGCCACCTAGCTGAGCCTAATGTGATTTTTCTAAGGTATACACCTAACCCTTTCTTACTCCCTAGCCACCCTTTCCTCATCCCCCACTCAATAAATTCCAGTGACTTGCTATATTACCTGTAGAATTAAGCATATACCTTGTTTTTGACATTTAAAGCACTTTACAATCTAGAACCTTCCTATACTTAAGTACTGTTAACTTATTGTTTCTCTCCAAACTCTACAATCCTGACAAACTAGCCAACTTGCTGATGCTTGCACAATTCGGGGAGGAGGCATGCGGAGGCTGAACTAGAGATGGCATCTAAAGTTCCAGCTCTCAATTATGATCATAGGAAATTCCTATCATTGCTGCCCCTTGAACTCCCATCCCATGTTTGGGTTCTTGCCTCCACATTCACACACTACTTTTCACTCATAAGATTTGACTAATTTTTTTCCTAAATGACTGCAGTGTTGAAATGATCAAGTAGCCTGAAAACAGTAGAAGGTTTCCAAAATGAATTTGTTGCAGCAACTCCCTCCCCACATCACTCCTCTCCCACCCGGGGCCTCACAGCACCCCTTGAACCATTCTTTTACTTTGCCCTGCCTTGCTTGGTTACAATAGTGGTGCTTTGGTGCAAGACATCTTTTTTTCCCCCAAAGAAATCCCCAAGTAGAGTTTGAAGGAGTGTCACTTTTATCACACCAAATTTGAGAAGCTCCTGGAATTTTTTTTTCAAGGATAAAGGGCTCTGGGAAATGTATGTGTATACATATATTACCCACCTTCTCCCAAGTCTTATTGCTCTAATAGCTCAAATACTAATTTATTCTTGTATATTTTCTGAGTATGTTCTGATCTACATGACAACCCAATTTCTATTTGTTATTTTCTTTGATAAATAGGTTTACTAGGTATTAATGCTGATTTTTTTTGTATTATCAATGTTTGGCAGGAAAAGGTTAAGCTGATGAGTGTAAGTTAAGGGCCACTCTCTCCCTTCAGAGCAATTAGGGAAGTGGTTTTCATTCTGAACCTAGACTCGTATCTCTAGATTAGAGATATTTGAGGGATGGCAGATAGGTGTAGTGGTCCTAGGACCTGCCTGCCTCTCCCAAATCAGTCTGCTGGTGGTGCAGGCATGTCTCTCTTACTTTCCAGAAAGATGGGCCAGACCCCAGATCATATCTATCCATGTCACCTGGAAGTTGTGTTTTTATACTTAAATATCCTTATTTATCTTATATTACAGATTGGGCATTATTGAAAATAGATTGTTCTGATAGGTTTTTTTTTTGACAATACTATTATAGTATTGGTCCCTCTTCAAACCCTCCCATGCCCAAATTTGCTTGTACCACCTTGAAACAAATGACATTTATTCATTCAACAAATAATTATAGAGTGCCTACTACATATAAGGATGTAAAAATGAAACAAGGAGTTTATAAGCTAGCAGACAAGATGACATGAATACAAATAATTAGAGTACAAGCAAAATATAAAAATACAAAGGCAAACGTAAAAACAGCAATGTGCCGGTAAATATTTAACAACTGAATGTCAAAAATGTGCACATGACACACTTAAGTTTAATCTGCATTTTTTGTTTTTTGTTTTGTTGTTTGCTTTTTTTTTTTTGGAAGGCAATTGGGGTTAAGTAACTTGCCCAAGGTTACACGGCTAGGTTTTTGTTTGTGTGTGTTAAGTGTCTGAGGCCAGATCTGAACTCAGGTCCTTCTGACTCCAGGGCTGACGCTCTACTCACTACAGCACCTAGCCACCCTAATCTGCATTTTTAACATCTCCCTTACTTTCTTAATTCTAGCCAGCCAGAAAACAATAAATCAAGCCCTGATTTGTTTGCAGATTCTCAAGGGGGAAATGCTCACACTGAGCATTTCTTGGATACAAAATAATTTGGAATAAAGAGAGATCATTTCTCAGCATCATTGTTGATAATTTTAAGAAATTTTGTCCTTATTAAATGTTTTACAATGAGTGAAAACCAGCCTAATTATTACATTGAAACCTATAGAAAGTAACACAAAAAGTTAGTATATTGGATTCTTAAGAGAAGGAATATAGAAAAGCATAAACAAGAAGGTTAGGGAAAAGAGAGAGAGAAAGGCAATGAGTTTAATACTATTTTACATTTGAAAGATACTTTGTGCATCCAAAGAGTTTTCATAGCTGGTTTTTTCCCTGGGGTCTTCATTTAAGGAACAGTGTGGTATAGGAAAAATCACTGAACCTGAGTCCTAAATTCAAATCCTAATCCCTGACCCTTGGTAGCCAGTTCATGTAACCTCTCAGATTCTCAGTTTTCTTGGTCTTTCACTGCCCTCCCCCCACCCCCCCACATATATACACACCACATACAAATCAGATGCTCACTTTTATATCATTTACTCACATGGTTGTGGTGAGAAAAGTTCTTGGTAAACTTGCCAAGGGAGGTTAAGTGATTTGCCCAAGGTCATAGAGGTAGTAAATGGCAGAGCTGGTATTAGAGCCCAGGTTCTTTTTCTTTCCACTGTATGGTGCTATTTCTCAAAAATTGAGAGTTGAATGGGACCTCAGAGGCTACCTAGTCCAACCTTCTTATTTGACAGATGAGAAAACTGAGTCCTAGAGAGGAGTAGTAAGTTGCCTAAGATCACACAGGCTGTAAATAGTAGAGCAGGGATTCGAACTCAAGTAATTTTATACAAAATCCAGCATACTTTTCATTGCACTGTGCTGTCTCCTGAGGTAGGGCAGTATGATCATACCTAATTTCACAGCTGACGAAAGTAATGTCAACTTAAATACTGCCTTTTAGGGTCTTCAGATATATTTGAAGACAGTTATCATTTCTCTATATCTCACTTTCCTCATCCCTAAAGTGAAGGAGTTGGACTAGACACTTTCTAAGGTTCCTTTTAGCACTTAAAAAAAATCAATATTCTTAATGCTTTTAGGAGATTTAAAGTGGTTTCATTGTTGTCCCCTAAGGTTTCCACTTTCCCTTCCCTAAGTATATTATTCCTTCTCCTTTCCTGGAAACTGATTTGAGGGGGGAGGGTCCATAATTGTTATTTTATGGGAAAAAGTGGCTGCAGCTCAGGTCCATTTGCTTATTTCTGAATATAAAGCAAATTGTATGCTTTAAATGATGCACAAACAATGAATGGAAATTTTCTTTTTTTTTATTAAAAGCTTGACAAATATCAACAGTTCAACATAAAAAAGATTGTAGGGGAGAGGGAAGGTGAGGGAGGTGGGAAGAGTCAGTAAGGGACCACACTCAGTTACTTCCACAACCACTGCCATTGTACCAGCCAGTCACATCGGTTTCTGCTTCTAGGTGAAGATCCAGAATGGGAAACAAGCCGATTTGGGTGCAGATTGGATCCAGCTTTGTGCAACATTACTACCAGTTATTTGATAATGACAGGATTTAATTAGGAGCAATATATATTGACACATCTTTCCTTACATAGGAAGGACAACAATTCTAAGGCAAAGCAGCCATTGTGGAAAAATTGTCTAGTCTTCCATTTCAGAAAACACAGCACAGCATTGCAGCTCAGGACCACCAGCCCACCCCTGACAGTTGTGTGAGAAACATGTTGGCAGAGATCACAGGACTTCCCAGGCAGGGTTGGGGAGTTAGCCTGCCTGGATGAGCTTCTGCTGTCCGCTGCTTCCTTGGGGGTCCTTAGGAAGATCCACGTGATATGTCCCTTAAAACGACAAAGCCCTTCTCATTGAAAGAACTCAGAAACAGAGTGTGCATTTATTATATTTCTGGCAAGAAAGTGGGTGAGGTGCTCACTTGGAACACACCTTCCCTGATACAGAAGCAGGAGGGAGGCTATACAGTTTTATACTTCCTGGTAGACTTAGGGTTAGACAAATTCCTCAAATTTCTCACTTTATTTCTTTGCATTCCCTATTTATATGCAGATTACATAGTTATGATAGTGAGGATACTGTCATACTAAAATAAGTGAGCTTCCCCACAACTATTAATTATCTTCTTTTTTTTTTTTTTTTTTTTTTTTTAATAAAGCAATTGGGGTTAAGTAACTTGCCCAAGGTTACACGGCTAGGTTTTTTTTTGTTTGTTTGTGCGGATTAGGTGTCGGAGGCCGGCTCCGAACTCAGGTCCTTCTGATTCCAGGGCCGGCGCTCTATTCACTGCGCCACCTAGCCGCCCCTGTTAATTATCTTCTAATAACCTTATCATGGGATTCCACCAGATATTTCTGTTAAAGAACATTAATGATGTTTGGGTGTGCACCAATGACATGTTCAGGCTAGCATTGCACAACTCTGCCTGAGCTTCCTTTTCGGAAGGTACCCACTCTGTTTCTTTCTCTCTTCCTGATACTATTCACACTTCCTCTCCCCAGTCCCCTCAGAAGACTCCAAATATCATACACAAGCCTGCAAGACCCAGGTGTGTGGATGCCATGGTGGGGAGGGTGGCATTACTATTTCAATATGTTGTGCAAGATGTTTGGATGATCTGACTGAAGTTTGTGTTGTACCAGGGCATGCTTTAGAAAGACTAAGTGACACAAAAAATCTTTTTTTTTTAATGTACTGACAAGTTATTCTATCATTCTCATTTCTCTTCCCAATTTTTCCTCCACTTCTCTTACTTGGTTTTCAAAATCCTTCTTAAGCTCCTCTATGGCCTGTAAGCAGCTTATTCTTGGAAGCCTCTGGTGCAGGAGCTCTGATTTCACTGTCTTTCTCCTGTTCCATGCCTTGATCCTTTTTGTCCCCCGAAAAGAAGTCCAAAGTCATATTGCTGTGCTTGCTTTGTTTCCTTTGCTTGCTCATGTTGCCACTCAATTACTTGACTTTTGAGCTTTTTGACACAGTAGAACTCTGCTACCAGAGTGGGGAGCTTTGTCCCAAACGCTGGGGTTTTCTCAGATGCTGGAGCTATTAATTGGCTGCCCTCTTAGAAGCCTCCACACACTCTGGCAAACTGATCACACACCCCAGGACCTCCACCCTAGATAACAATCCATATCCAAGCAGGTTAAAGCAAGAGCAATTACCCCTCAGACTGGATGCTTGGTCCCCCTACAATCTGCAGGCCAGGAGCTCTGAAGCAGCCATGTGGCAGCTGCATGGCTGCAGCACCTCAGCCTCTTCTTGCACCAGGGGCAAGGGCCCACAGCACTCCTGAATTACCAGGTCCCAAAGTCCACATTGCACTGACCTCTCACTTTGTCCTTAGCATCTATGTGTTGATAATTCTGGAAGGTGCCACTGCTGCTGGTGATCTGAAGTCCCTCCAGCCGGTGGCTGGCTGTGGCCACTCTGAGGC
This sequence comes from Gymnobelideus leadbeateri, assembly GCA_011680675.1. Classification (NCBI taxonomy): domain Eukaryota; kingdom Metazoa; phylum Chordata; class Mammalia; order Diprotodontia; family Petauridae; genus Gymnobelideus; species Gymnobelideus leadbeateri. The sequence goes on along the minus strand of WOXC01004562.1, from coordinate 62,366 downwards.
TAAAACCTTTGGCTCATGTGGGCCTGGGCTCAGCTCCCAGAGTGCTATGCTGGCCCCTTTCTGCCAACCTGCTGGGCTGTCCTCAGTGGGAGGTTAGTTTCTCTGTGTCATTTTATGGGTTCTGTAGCTCCAAAATTTGTTCAGAGTCACCTTTTATGTGAATTGGAGGAGGTGGAAGGGGGAGCCCCATGGAAGTCCTGTTTCTACTCCACCATCTTGACTCCCACCCCCTGACAAGTTACTCTAATAACCCAAAGAAACAAAGGAGAAAGCAGCAGCTATGTGTGTGTAGCCCAGATTTTGATTTGTTCAGATGTTCTGATGCCTCATTATACAATAAAACCATAAAAAATAAAAAAAAAATTGTATGTGTCTGAACTATTACATATAATTTGTTTTTTAGGTATATATGAAATTCCCCACAATAGTAATAAAATAGCCCTTTTGTGACTGCCTCTGAACTTCTCTTTGCTTTCTTCTGTGTATTTTAAAAACATTTAATTGATACTCTTTTTTGCATCACTTCTTTGGAAAATTTTTGAGGGAGTGGAACAAAATGAATGCTATAGATGATTTCAAAAAAGCTGGAAATATTGTCATGATTCCAGATAAGGAAACAGTAAAAACAGATGTTGAGAGAGTTAAATAGGAAAAGCACATCATGCTTAAAGGCACCATAGACAATTAAACAATATCATTATTAAATATATATGCACTAAAGAGAAGAATATCTAAGATTTTTTTTTTTTGGCTTTTTGGAGAGGGGGAAAGGCAGGGCAATTGGGGTTAAGTGACTTGCCCAAGGTCACATGGCTAGTAAGTGTTAAGTGTCTGAGGTCGCATTTGAACTCAGGTCTTCTTGACTCCAGGGCCAGTGCTCTATTCACTGTAACACATAGCAGCCCTAGAATATCTATGTTTTTAAAAGAAAAAAATAAAAATGAAAAAAAGTGGATAATGACAATTTTAAGTCACTTTAATATTTCCTTTCAGAAATGGATAAATCTAACAGAAAAATAAAGAAGGATATTAGAAAGCTGAACATATTGTTGGAAAAAAGTAGATTAAAATAAGTGAGAATTTAAATGAGTATTTTTTTTTGTTTTGTTTTTTAAAAATTTTTTAGTAGTTTATTTCTGAGTGAAAATATTAAAGAACATATTTTTGCAGCATCACATGGCTCTTATACAAACTAATCATATACAAAGGCATAAAGATATAAGAAAATGTAGACAGGCATAAATATTAAACATTATTAACCATAATGGAATAAGCTAGTAATCAATAAATGAAATACAAGCAAAGGACATAGAGAGAACATTTAATAAACACTTGGTATGTTCCAATTTCTATGCTTAGCTAGTGATACAAATTCAAGAAAGAGACTCTTTGGAGACTCAAGGAGCTTACCTTTTTTTTTTCTTTTTGGAGGGCAATTGAGGTTAAGTAACTTGCCCAAGGTCACACGACTAGGTTTTTGTGTGTGTGTGTGTTAAGTGTCTGAGGTCGGATCTGAACTCGGGTCCTTCTGACTCCAGGGCCGGCACTCTACTCACTGCACCACCTAGCCACCCGATGGAGATTACCTTTTAATGAAAGAAGAGAGCTTATAATATAAAGCTTTAAAAGGGTGGGGAAGAGGCACAAAGTGTAGAGAGGCCAGCAAGTGGTATGGAGGTCTGGTTTCAGGCCAGATAATGTAAAAAATCACCCACATTCCAAGAGCTGAGTTCAATATTCTGGTGGAAAGAAACTGGGGGTGATTACTAGAGTGGAGGCAGCATGGTGAGGAGAAGGCCAAACAGTCAAGATCATTTTAGTATTTTTCTTGACTGCTATGTTTACACTTAAGAGTTTCTATGCAGCTCTGGTCTTTTCATCAGGAATGATTTAGAAGTCCTCTATTTCATTGAAGATTCATTTTCTCCTCTGTAAGAGTGTGCCTCATTTTTGAAGGTGGGTTATTCTTGCTTACAGGTCTATACCTTTTGCCTTCAGGAATATTGTAGCTGAAGCCCCCTTTTCCTTTATAGTGGTAGCTACTAAATCATCTAGGAACTTGACTGTGGCACCATAGTATTTGAATTCTTTCTTTCTGGATGTTTGTAGTATTTTTTCTTTGATCTGAAAATACTATATTTTAGCTATAAAATTCCTGGGAGTTTTCATTTTGGAGTTCTTTTTAGGACATGAGAGGTGAATTCTTTCTACTTTGACCTCTTATTCTAAGAGATCTGGGAAGTTTTCTTTTATCCTTGAAATATGATGTCTAGGCTCTTTTTTTAATGATGGCTTTCAGGTAGTCCAATGATTCCTAAATTATTTCTCTTTGATCTATTTTTTTCAGATCAGTTGTTTTACTATGAGATACATTATAATTTTTCCCCTCCTAGTCTTTGAACTTTGTTTAATATTTCATGTTTTTTCATGGAATCAATGACTTCTATTTGGTTCATTCTAATTTTTATGTATTTTATTACTTGAGTAAGGTTTTCCATCTCTTATGCCAAGTTCTTAATTTCCTTTCCAATTCTTTCATAACTCATTTCTTCTCCATTTTTTTTTAGTTCTAGTACTGTCATTTCATTTGTAAAACAATCTTAGGGGCAGCTAGGTGGCACAGTGAATAGAGCACTGGCCCTGGAATCAGGAGGACCTGAGTTCAAATCCAGCCTCAGACACTTAACACAAAAAATTGCTGTGTGGCCTTGGGTGAGTCACTTAACCCCAACTGCCCTCCAAAAAGCAAAAAAAAAAAAGGCAAAAAAAACCCCCAAACAATCTTAACTCTGTTTTTTAAAAAAAGAAAACAACAACAAAAAACCTTGATTCATCTTTTGTAAGAATTTTAGTTCAACTTACATGCAGGCTGTATTTTTCTCTGAAGTTTATCTTGTAGATTTAAAAAAATTAAGTTATTAACTTTTAGTTTTCAACAATCACTTCCATAAGTTTTTTTATTTTTGGTCTTTTTGAAGCAGGGAAGGCAGGGCAGTCTGGGTTAAGTGACTTGCCCAAGGTCACACAGCTACTAAGTGCTAAGAGTCTGGGGCTGGATTTGAACTTAGGTCCTCCTGACTCCAGGGCCAGCACTCTCTTCATTGCACCAACTAGCTGCCTCTGCATTTCCATAAGTTTTAAATTTTCTCCTCCTGCTATCCCCTTCCCTCCCCAAGATAACTTGCAATCTGATATGGGCCCTACACATATATTCCTATTAAATACGTTTTCACATTCCTCATGTTACATAGAAGAATTATAATTAATGGGAAAAACCATAAGAAAGAAAAAAACGAAAATACAACAAAACAAAAAAGAAAATAGTCTGCTTTGTTCTGCACTCTGACTCCATAATTCTTCCTCTGGATGTGACTGGCATTTTCCATCATATATTCTTTGGAATTGTTTTAGGTTCTTGCATTGCTGAGAAGGACTAAATCTATCAAAATCAATCCTTGCACTGTGGTTAATTACTATGCACAATATTCTCCTGGTTCTTCTCCTCTCACCCAGTATTAGTTCATATAAGTCTTTCTAGGTTTCTCTGAAGTCCACCTGTTCATCATTTCTTAGAGAACAATAGTATTCCTTTACATTAATATACCACAACTTGTTCTACTACTTCCCAGTTGATGGGCATCCCCTCAAATTTCAGTTCTTGGCCACCACAAAAACAACTGCTATAAATATTTTTGTACATGTGCGTCCTTTTACCATTTTTATGATCTCTTTGGGCTACAGGCCGAGAAGTGGTATTGCTGGGTCAAAGAGTATGCACATTTTTATAGCCCTTTGGGCATAGTTCCAAATTGCTCTCCAGAATATTTGGATCCACTCACAGCTCCAACAATGAATTAGTGTTCCAACATTCCCACATCCTCTCCAATATTTATCATTTTTCTGTTTTGCCATGTTAGCCAGTTTGATAGGTGTGATATGGTACCTCAGAGCTGTTTTGATTTGCATCTCTTTAATCAATAGTGATTTAGAGCATTTTTTCATAAGACTATAGATAGCTTTCTCCCCTCCTCCCCTCTCATCTTCTCCCCTCCTCTTCTCTCTTCCCCTCCTCACCCCCTCTTCTCATTCCCTCTATCTGTGCCTCCCTGCAGGAGGAAGATGCTATCGTCCACTGCCTGTCTGTCATCAATAATCTTGCCGATCAGCTCTATTACCCTTGTGAGCACATTGCCTGGGCCGCTGATGCTAAGATTATTCACATCAACTCTACCAGGTGGTGGATACTAAGTACGGCCCTTTGGGGCCTTTCACTTCTCCTAGGAATTGGACGATCACTGAAGATTATACTGAATCTGAGAAGGAAATTGAGAAATCCTGAAAGAAAATCTGCTAGTAAAACTTTCAGAACAGAAAAGAAGATGCTTGAAGCTCAGGTGAAGTCAGAAACTTTAACCCTTCTTAGCAATTTGGCTGATCTGGCCAATGCCATCCACTGGCTGCCTCTGGGATTCCTCTGGGCAGGACGGTTTCCTCCCTGGCTGGTGGGTCTCATGGGCACCGTGTCCTCTCTCATTAGTGTATACCAAGCCTCTGGGCCTCACTCTGAAAAGTCTGACGACTCTTGATGTTGATGACCCATTTGAATGTAACTGAAAACTCTTGATCAAAGCAGGGGTTATTAGGATAAAAGCTGGGCTTTTAATTACTCAAAATAATAAGATGACTGGGAAATTTAAGAAAGAGATCCAAAAATTGCTACTGCCTGAGTGAAACTGGGCAGGGCTTAGGTTTAATTTAAAGCAATTAGACCACTGGAGGTATGTGGCCTGAGGGGCTCTTCGGATAGGAAGGAAGTGAGACATCTTTTGGCCTCTTTTTTTGCAAAACTTCCACAGGGTCATAGTGGATTCAGAGGAATAGTTCAGGCCCTGCCACTTATGGAAAGAACCTTGCTATTCATAATCGATAGAGAGGGAAAGTTGGGAACATGGCTGAGCAGGCTCTGGTATCCTCTCTGACATCCCTTCCCCTCAAACCTCAGACCACCAGGTTTTTTGTTGGTGTGGAATTATGGAATTGCCAATATTTGTGGGCAAAGGCTAGGACTTTCCAGCTGTCCAGGGCTTGTTCTGCAGATTGAGGACCACATACTTTCTTTGTCAGGTCAGCTAAAGTTGTAAATCTTGGCAAGCAAATCCTCATGGGGATTTAACTTTGTGAATGGTTAGGCTATTTAGCAAGCCACTGACTTCTCAGGGATCAGCCAATATTAGTATTGAATTGGCTGCTTTTGCCTTACCTTAGATCTGTCTTTAAATAATAACATGTTAGGAAGGGGGATTTATTTTAGCTTGGCTGACTGAAACTCAGTTTCTTCTCACTTTTTTGTTAGACAACAGGAAATATTTCTTTTGCTGACATCTGCAAAGCGTGAGATATAGCAGAAAGAACCCTGGCCTGGGAATTGGGCCTTGGGCTCCTATGAAGGCTTGGTCAATTCATTGAGCTTCTCTGGCACAGTTTCCTAGCCTATAATAATATTTGCTCTACTTTCTTCCACAAATATAACAAAGATCAAATGAGATATCTGAAACACCACACAATTTTGAGACAGTCTTATCCTTGGAGTCAAAAGAAAATCAACTTGGTTTTGTTTTTGAAAATTAGTTTTAAAAATATTATGTGCTAATGACAAAGAAATGAAACTTTACTCTGATATACAAGAATCATCTAATAATAAAATGGGAAGTAGAAGATAAAAAAAAAGACTATAGATAGCTTTAATTTATTCCTCTGAAAACTGCTGGTTCATATCCTTTGACCATTTATCATTTGGGGAATGACTTGTGTTCTTGTAAATTTGACTCAGTTCTCTATATATTTTAGAAATGAGTCCTTTATCAGAGATACTGGTAAAAATTCTTTCCCAATTTTCTGCTTCCCTCCTAATCCTGGTTGCATTGGCTTTGCACAAAACCTTTTCAATTTAATGTAATCAAAATTATCCAATCTGCATTTCACAATATTCTCTATCTCTTCATTGGTCATAAATTCCTCCATTCTCCATAAGTCTGGCAGATAAACTATTCCTTATTTCCCTAATTTGTTTATAGTATCAGCCTTTATACTTAGATTATGTACCCATTTAGATTGTATTCTAGTATACAGTGCCAGGTGTTGGTCTATGCATTGTTTCTGCCATACTATTTTCTAGTTTTCCCAGCAGTTTTTGTTAATCAATGAGTTCTTATCCCAGAAACTGGGGTCTTTGGGTTTATCAAACAGTAGATTGCTATAAGCATTGACTACTATGTCTTGTGTACGTAATCTATTCTACTGATCTACTCTTCTATTTCTTAGCCAGTATCAAGTGGTTTTGATGATTTCTGCTTTATAATACAATTTAAGATCTGATATGGCAAGGCCACCTTCCCTAGCATTTCTTTTTATTAATTCCCTTGATATTCTGGACCTTTTGCTCTTCCACATGAATTTTGATATTATTTTTTCTAGGTCCAAAAAATAACTTTTTGGTAGTTTGATTGGTATGGCACTGAATAAGCAAATTAATTTAGGTAGAATTGTCATTTTTATTACTAGTTCGGCCTACCCATGAGCAACTGATGTTTTTCCAATTATTTAGATCTGACTTTATTTCTGTGAAAAATGTTTTGTAATTGTATTCATATAGTCTATGGGTTTGTTTTAGCAGGTAGACTCCTAAATATTTTATATTAAATTCCATTTAAATGGAATTTCTCTTTCTATCTCTCTTTTTTTAAACAAATGCTTTATTAACTTCTGCTTTACATCATTCATTTCCACCAGATTTTGAGTTACAATCATTTTCCCCCCGTTATTCCCCTACCCAACCTCCCAGAATAGCAGTCCCACAAGATATCGCTTCCTCCAATCTGCTCTCTCCCATACCTTCTCCCATACCCCCTTCGACTTTTCCATTAGAGGAAGGTGAATCTTTGTGTCCCAATGCCTGCACATCTTATCTCCCAATTATAAGCAAAAGAGTATTAATAATAGTATTTATATATATTTGAAACATTTAATGTTAAGACCTCGAATTTCAGATCCATTTCTTTCCTCCCTTGTCACCCATTCCCTCTGGGAAGATAAGTAATTCAGTATATGTTGTACATGTCTAGCTATGCAAACATTATCATAGTAGATATATTGTACAAGGCTGCTTATAATTCCCTCCCACTCATCCCACCCCCCACCTGGTCCATTCCCTACATGATCCTGTCCCTCTTCTATAGTGGGTACTTCCAACCTCCCCTCCCCCCAAGGATGCCCTCCCATCAATCATCCCTCCTCTCATCCCCCTTCCCCCTATTCTGCTGCAGGTTGAGATATCCCATTTAGTATGTATGTCATTCTCTCCCTGAACCAAATTCAATGAGAATGTGGATTTGCCTTTTTTTTTCCCTTCCTATTCTCCCCCTCCTTTACAACCACTTCCCCTTGCTTATTCTACATGAGATAGTTTACCCTACCCTGTCTTTCCCCATCTCCTCTTGCCACTTTCCTCTCTCACCTCATAATTTCATGCCTTGAGTATTCTCCCTTCCCAACAAATTCAGCCTATGCCCTCTATCCATATACACACACCTTCACATATGTATTCATATGACCACACACCCTTCTTCCATTATTTTTATAGTGAGAAAGATATCACTCACAGTTATTGTTTTTCCATATAGGAATGTAAATAGTTCAACTTTGATAAGTTCCTTTTGATTTCTTTTCCCTGATTACCTTCTCAGGCATCTCTTGCTTCTTGTGTCTGGATGTCAAATTTTCTATTCAATTCTGGTTTTTTCCTCAGGAATGCTTTAAAGTCCTCTATTCCACGGAATGACCATATTTTCCCCTGAAACAAAATACTCAGTTTTTCTGGGTAGGTGACCCTTGGGTTCATTCTCAGTTCTTTTGCTCTCTGGAATATCATATTCCATGCCCTTCAATCCCTCAGTGTAGAAGCTGCCAGGTCCTGGGCTATTCTGATTGTGTTTCCACAATATTGAAATTGTTTCTTCCTGGCTGCTTGTAGTGTTTTCTCCTTGATCTGGGGATTCTGGAACCTGGCTATAATATTTCTGGGAGTTTTCTTTTGGGGATCTTTTTCAGGAGGTGATCAGTGGATTCTTTCAACCTCTATTTTGCCCTCTGGATCTAAAACATCAGGGCAGTTTTCCTTGAGAATTTTTTGAAGGGTGATTTCTAGGTTCTTTCCTTGATCATGGCTTTCAGGTAGTCCAATAATTTTTAAATTGTCTCTCCTGGATCTATTCTCCAGGTCACTGGTTTTTCCCATGAGATATTTCACATTGCCTTCTAATCTTTCATTTGTTTGGATCTGCTTAATAGCATCTTGATTTCTCATAAAGTCATTGGCTTCCATTTGCTCCAGTCTAACTCTGAAGGAATGAATCTCCTCAGAGAACTTTTTAGATTCTTTTTCCATCTGGCAAATTCGACTTTTTAAGGCATTCTTCTCCTCATTGCCCTTTTGGGCCTCCTTTGCCATTTGAGTCAGTCTATTTTTTAAGGTGTTATTTTCCTCAGTCAGGCTGTTGACTGTCATTTCATACTTTTCTTGCATCTTTTTCATTTCTCTTCCCAAATGTTCCCCCACTTCTCTTATCTGCTTCTTAAGGTCCTCTATGGCCTGTAGCCAGCTTGTATTTTCATTTGGGGCTTTTGGTGCAGGAGTTCTGACCTCACAGTCCTCCTCCATGCTTTGAGCCTATTTGCCCCTAAAATAGGAGTCCAATGTTGAACTTTTCTGTTTATTTTGTTTCCTTTGCCTAGGCATATTGCCACTTAATTACTTGATTTTGGGGCTTGTTGCCACAGTAGGACTCTGCCACCAGACAGGGGAGCTTCCGCCCAAACATGGGGTCTTCACAACTTCTGCCAGTTGGGTGGCCTCTGTAAAGCCTCCACCCACTCTGGCTAGTTGGATACCCACCCCAAAACACAATCCAGATCCAGGCAGTTTAAAGCAAAAGTGATTAACCCCCAGACTGATTGCTGGATCTTCCTATGGTTCGCAGACCAGGAGCTAGAGCCACTACTGACACTGCAAAATGGCTTCTGTGTAGCTGTTTCTTCAGCAGCTTTTTGCCGCCAGGGGAGGAAGCCATGTGTTCCCCAAATACTGGTCCCAAAGTCCATAGGGCACTAACCTCTCACTTTGTCCTAGGCATATCTGTGCTGGTAATGCTGGAATCACCACAATTGCTGGTGTTCTGGGGTCCCTCCAGCCGGCTGAAGGCCCGTCCACCCTGGGGCTAAAACCTCGGACCTGGGCTCGGCTCTGCGCTCTGCACTGTAGGTTCCCAGTGTGCTGTGCTGCCTGCTCTCAGAGCACTGCGCTGGCCACTCCCTGCAGGGCTGCTGGGCTGTCCTCAGCAGGAGGTTAGCTTCTCTGTGCTGTTCTGTGGGTGCTGTGGCTCCAGAAGTTGTTCGGAGCTCCCTTTCACATTGTTTGAAATTTGTTCAGCTAAACTTTTTAAAAAAATTATTTTTGGTCTTTATTAATTTGTTTGTTTACTTTTAGTTTACAAAATTCAATTCCACAATTCCTTGCGTTACAAATTTTCTTTCCCTCCCTCCCCTCCCCTGCCATGACGGCCTACAATAAAGTATAGGATGTGCAAATACTTTCACGTTAGATGTTAGTCAGGTTACAAAGGTGGATTGTACCAGATGGAATGAAAAATGGTAAAGAGGAAATAAAACCAAACAAGAAAAAGGCAGAGAGCAGTTAGTTTGCTTCAATCAAGATTCAAACTCAGTTCTTTCTCTGGATGTAGACATCTCTCTCCATCATGAGTCTTTTGGGGTTGACTTATATCACTGCATTGCTGAGAAGAGTCCAGTGTGTCATAGTTGGTCATCACACACATGTTGTGTCTGTGATTGTGTACAGATTTCTCCTGGTTCTACTCTTCTCACTCAGCATCAGTTCGTATAAGCCTCTCCAGGTAAATATGAAGTCCATCTGCTCCTCGTTTCTTATAGCACAATAGTATTCCATTACATGCATATACCACAACTTGTTTAGCCATTCCCCAATTGATGGGCACCCCCTTAATTTCCAATTCTTTGCAACCACGAAAAGAGCTGCTATAAATATTTTTTTTAAAACAAATACTTTATTAACTTCTGTTTTACATCATTCATTTCCGCCAGATTTTGAGTTACAATCATTTTCCCCCCATTATTCCCCTACCCAACCTCCCAGAATCGCAGTCCCACAAGATATCGCTTCCTCCAATCTGCTCTCTCCCATACCTTCTCCCATACCCCCTTCGACTTTTCCATTGGAGGAAGATGAATCTTGTGTCCCAATGCCTGCACATCTTATCTCCCTATTACAAGCAAAAGAGTATTAATAATAGTATTTATATATATTTGAAACATTTAATGTTAAGACCTCTAATTTCAGATCCATTTCCTTCCTCCCTTGTCACCCATTCCCTCTGGGAAGATAAGTAATTCAGGATATGTTGTACATGTCTAGCTATGCAAAACATTATCATAGTAGATATATTGTACAAGGCTGCTTATAATTCCCTCCCACTCATCCCACCCCCACCTGGTCCATTCCCTACATGATCCTGTCTCTCTTCTATAGTGGGTACTTCCAACCTCCCCTCCCCCCAAGGATGCCCTCCCATCCATCATCCCTCCTCTCATCCCCCTTCCCCCTATCCTGCTGCAGGTTGAGATATCCCATTTAGTATGTATATCATTTTCTCCCTGAACCAAATTCAATGTGAATGTGGTTTTACCTTTTTAGCCTTCCTTATTCTCCCCCTCCTTTCCACCCACTTCCCCTACACGAGATAGTTTACCCTACCATGTCTCTCCCCATCTCCTCTTGCCACTTTCCTCTCTCACCTCATAATTTCATCCCTTGAGTACTTTCCCTTCCCAACAAAATCAACCTATGCCCTCTATCCATATATAACTGTAACCATATACACACACATTCACATATGTATTCATATGACCACACCCCCTTCTTCCATTATTTTCATAGTGAGAAAGATATCATCAGTCACAGTTATTGCTTTTCCATATAGGAATGTAAATAGTTCAACTTTGATAAGTTCCTTTGATTTCTTTTCCCTGATTACCTTCTCAGGCATCTCTTCCTTCTTGTGTCTGGATGTCAAATTTTCTATTCAACTCTGGTTTTTTTCCTCAAGAATGCTTGAAAGTCCTCTATTCCACTGAATGACCATATTTTTCCCTGAAACAAAATACTCAGTTTTGCTGGGTAGGTGACCCTTGGGTTCATTCCCAGTTCTTTTGCCCTCTGGAATATCATATTCCATGGCCTTCGATCCCTCAGTGTAGAAGCTGCCAGGTCCTGGGCTATTCTGATTGTGTTTCCACAATATTGAAATTGTTTCTTCCTGGCTGCTTGTAGTATTTTCTCCTTGATATGGGGATTCTGGAAACTGGCTATAATATTCCTGGGAGTTTTCTTTTTGGGATCTTTTTCAGGAGGTGATCTGTGGATTCTTTTAACCTCTATTTTGCCCTCTGGATCTAAAACATCAGGGCAGTTTTCTTTGAGAATTTCTTGAAGGGTGATTTCTAGGTTCTTTCCTTGATCATGGCTTTCAGGTAGTCCAATAATTTTTAAATTATCTCTTCTGGATCTATTTTCCAGGTCAGTGGTTTTTCCCATGAGATATTTCACATTGCCTTCTGTTCTTTCATTTGTTTGGATCTGCTTAACAGCATCTTGATTTCTCATAAAGTCATTAGCTTCCATTTGCTCCAGTCTAACTCTGAAGGAATGAATCTCCTCAGTGAACTTTTGAGATTCTTTTTCCATCTGGCAAATCTGACTTTTTAAGGCATTCTTCTCCTCATTGCCCTTTTGGGCCTCCTTTGCCATTTGAGTTAGTCTATTTTTAAGGTGCTGTTTTCCTCAGTCAGGCTGTTGACCCTCATTTCATACTTTTCCTGCATCCTTCTCATTTCTCTTTCCAATTTTTCCTCCACTTCTCTTATTTGATTTTTAAAGTCCTTCTTAAGGTCCTCTATGGCCTGCAACCCGCTCATGTTTTCCCTGGGGCTTTTGGAGCAGGACTTCTGACCTCACAGTCCTTTTCCCGCTCTATGCCCCCAAAATAGGAGTCTAGGGTTGCATTTTTCTGTTTCCTTTGCCTTGGCATGTTGCCACTTAATTGCTTGACTTTTGGGCTTGTTGCCACACTATGGTTTTAAGGCCAGATAGAGGAATTTCTGTCCCGAACGTGTGGGGGGGCAACTTCCGTTTCTGGCAAGCTGTAAACCCACCCACAACTTCCACCCTAGATCACAATCCAGATCCAGGGAGGTTAAAGCAAGAGCGATTACCCCCCAAGACTGATCGCTGGATCTCCCCACGATTTGTAGGCTGGGAGCCGGATCTGCCTCTGAAAACTACAAAATGGCGTGTCTCCTCAGAGGCTTCTAGCCCCCAGGGGAGGGAGCTGACGCATTCCCCAAATACAGGTCCCAAAGTCCACAGGACACTAACCTCTTACTTTGTCCTAGGCATGTCTATGTTGATAATTCTGGAGTCGCCACTGCTCCTGGTGTTCTGGGGTTCCTCCAGCTGGCTGCTGGCCCTGCCGCCCTGGGGCTAAAACCTCGGCTCACGTGGACCTGGGCTCGGCTCGGCTCAGCTCCTGCGCTCTGCGCACTGCCGGCTCCCAGATCGCTGCGCTGGTCCTTCCTGCAGGGTGCTGGGCTGTCCTCAGCGGGAGGTTAGCTTCTCTGTGTCGTTCTGTGGGTGCTGGGGCTCCAGAAGTTGTTCAGAGTCCTTTTTTACATAGTTTGTGGAGAATCTGGGGGCAGAGAGGCTTGGAGGAGCTGTTTCTACTCCGCCATCTTGGCTCCGCCCCCTGCTATAAATATTTTTGTACATATGGGTCTTCCTTCCACTTCTATGATCTCTTTGGGATATAACCCTAGAAGTGGTATTTCAGCTAAACTTTTTATGGAAATGCTTGTTTTATTTCTTAAGTTCAGAATAAAATAAATAAAAATTCAGCTTTAAATTAAAGGAAAGGATAAAGAACAGATGAAGATAAGGGTTTTTTTGCCTTTTTTTTTTTTGGAGGGGCAATTGGGGTTAAGTGACTTGCCCAAGGTCACACAGCTAGTTTTTGTGTTAAGTGTCTGAGGCTGCATTTGAACTCAGGTCCTTCTGACTTCAGGGCCGGTACTCTATTCACTGTGCCACCTAGCTGCCCCAAAGATGAGTTTTTGAGAGGACTTCTTTTGAATACCAAAATTCCCTGACACCCACAGTATTCCCACACATCCCCACTGAGCTACACATCACATACATTGATATGAACACATATACATGAATATCCTCAGCTTCTTTGGTCGGAGTAGGAGCGGATAATGTCAAAAATTTGTACTTCTTCCTGTCTGCCATAAGCATATATTTTATTCTCTCTAAACAGAGGGAATTATCAGGACCTGCCTCCATTTCTCTCCCTCCTTCATCCCAAAATCAGTTGTGTTGGTTAACAGTTTTTCAGACAATATGGACTTCCTTGATGGCCCTGATATAGGCTTCCCCAAAGGGCTGCATTTCTTTCATATTGGGATCTTTTTTCTAGTTAAGAATATTGTAGTTTTCATTTCATTTTCTCAAAGTCAGTATAGACTTATGAAAATTTCTTAACACACAGTGTGAAAGTGTCCACCCTCACCATAAACTTTCCCTGTTTCAAGTATAAAATAAAGACTATTGTGTTTTATAGTAACTTTGTTTGTGGGCAGTGCACAGAGGAGGAGAATTTAAAAGTTGTTGTTTACTGTTGCTGATTGTAGTCCATGTCCTTTCTGAATTATCATGATTGTTTATGAAAAGCATCTTTAATAAGCTGGATGCAGTTTGGCCAAAATAAATAAGTAAATACGTTTTTAAAAATTGCCAGAAGTCCCGGAAGGAAAAATGAGCTAGCAGAAAGTTTGACAATGTGACAAAATTGAATCAGATTTTCCTGAGTATTTAAAGATGATACTGGAAGGATAACAACTGAAAACTGAAAAGATATTCAAAGTTTCTATAACCAGTTATTTTCTTCGTTACTTCAGTGAACCCACAAAATGTGGAGCAGCTAGATTGGACCAAGTATATATAGGGAACATCTATGCAGAATGTAATATTATTTTATCTTATTTTTTGGGGGGTAGGGCAATTGGGGTTAAGTAACTTGCCCGAGGTCACACAGCTAGGTTTTTGTTTGTGTGTATGTTAAGTGTCTGAGGGCCGGATCCGAACTCAGGTCCTTCTGACTCCAGGGCTGGCGCTTTACTCACTGCGACACCTAGCCTCCCCAGGCAATATTATTTTAAGAACACTGAAGGATTAATTCTCAAACTACAAAAAAGGTTATTGAATGGAGTGTGTTTGTGTATGTATATGTGTGTGTAAATCACAAGTGCTATTTCTAACAACAAAAAGTGATCAAGAGAACATCAATAACCACTGACCCATCTGTCTGCTTTCTCATGGTTACAAAATGTGAGGATAATCTATATACATATAAATAACATCCTTAACAAAAGCATGAGAATATAACAAGTGGGCTTTTGGAAATAACTTTCTAAAGTAGAACGTGTTTATAGTTGTACCATTATCTTGAAAGATGTAGAGAATACAGGATCCCACTGTCCTTATTACATATGGATTATTTAAAAGCCTTTGATGGAGTAAAATAATATACAACCTTAGAGATTCTCCTTCAAGAAGAAAAGTAAAATGATTAAAGGGGAAAGTGACAAATGTTGGAGGAGATATGGAAAAACTGGGACGCTAATTCATTGCTGGTAGAATTGTGAACTGATCCAACCATTTTGGAGAGCAACTTGGAATTATGCTGAGTTATCAAACTGTCTATATTCTTTGACCCAGCAATACTACTACTAGTAGGTCTATCTCCAAAGATAATGAAGGAAAAAGGAAAAGAACTTATATGTTCTAAAATATTCATAGCAACACTTTTTGTGGTGGCAAAGAACTGGAAATTGTGGGGATGCCCATCAATGGATGAATATCTGAACAAGTTGCGGCATATGATTGTGATGGAATACTATTGTTCTCTAAGAAATGATGAGCTTGATGATCTTAGAAAAACATGGACAGACTTGCATGAAGTAATGAAGAGTGAAATGAGCAGAAGGAAGAGAACATTGCATATAGTAACAGCAATATTGTTTTGAGAACAACTTTAAGCAAATAAATCATTTTGACTATTATAAATACCCAAATTAACTACAAAGGACATATGAAGAAAGACATTATCTGCATCCAGAGAAAGAACTGGTAAATAGAAGTATGTGTAGAATGGTTTCACACACACACACACACACACACACACACACACACCCCAATTTGTGTCTAATGGTAGTCATCTTTAGGGTGGGAGGGAGGGGAAAAAAGAAAAAAAAAGAAAATTACTTGATAACTATTATATATTTAAAAGGAATAGCAAGTTGTACATAATAGATGTGCAGTTTCATGTGCAATCATCCTTTTTTTTGCTTTTTGAACTCAGGTCCTCCTGACTCCAGGGCTGGTGCTCTATTCACTGCGCCACCTAGCTGCCCCATTTTTTTCCTTTTTGGAGGGTAATTGGGGTTAAGTGATTTGCCCAAGGTCACGTGGCTAGTTTTTGCATTAAGTGTCTGAGGCTGGGTTTGAACTCAGGTCCTCTGCAGGGCCGGTGCTCTATTCACTGTGCCACCTAGCTGCCCCCACAATCATCTTTTTTATTCTACAATGTTATGGAAACACTTGTTTTATTCCATAAATTAAAAACACAATAAATAAAATATAAAAAATTAAAAATGTCTCATGCTTATGTTAACATCATACAAAATTCCATAGTAGATGCAACAACAAATATAACTTTGCTAATCCTTTGATAATGTTAAATGAGGAACAAAATAGGTGTATTTACTAATGGTATTTTCCATTGCAATGAAAGCTGTCCAGTGCTGAGTCCAAACTGAGGAGGGATTGAATATCTGGATTTTCCTGTTTGCAAATGACATTGTGTTGATTTCATAAAGCCTGAAATACTACAGAGCCTCTTAAATGAGATCTAGAGACACTGAAAAGAATTTGGCTTATTAATCTTCATAGGAAAAAGCAAGTAGGTGAAGGATGCCCTTTTTCAGGATATGATATACAGATGGATGGAAGGTCCAATGAGCTGGCTCATTTGAGTTAATAAGTAGAATTCATATTTATATAGTGTGCTAAAGTTTACAAAATGTATTCCTCAACAAGGTCAGCACTCTAAGTTAAATAAATGCTTATTTACTTGACTTTGATAAACATATGTTTTTGCATCCAAAGCCATTCAAGCCTATGCTGCTGTTATATGTAAAAAATAGCCACAAGGTGGCACATCAGAACTATGGTATGACTTTGAGGATAGTGACTGAACGGTACTACTTAGAAACTGGTCTGATACAGGCATGTTGGGGTTATCTGAGTGTGTGAGAGAGTAAGAGAATGTGACTTGAAGAACTCACTGCATAGATCTATCCAAGACTGTATCATTATAAGAAACAAATATAGCCAAGGAACCAAAGAACAAAGAACTGAGGAAATGGGGAAAAGACAGAACTATAAAGAAACCTGTAATACAAAAGCAGCAGATATAGACAAGGCGGGGGGAGGGTAAGACATTCAGAAGCATTTAAGGAATTTATAATCTAGTAGAGGGTGATTAGTCAGGTACACAAAAACTTATAATGCACATTAGTGTACAAGTACATAAAAAGAATGACAAGGGGCAGCTAGGTGGCACAGTGACCCTGAAGTCAGGAGGACCTGAGTTCCAATCTGGCCTTAGACACTTAACTAGCTGTGTGACCTTGGGCAAGTCACTTAACCTTAATTGCTTTGCTTTGCCTTCCCCCTCAAAAAAAAAAAGCAAATTGACATTCTGAGAACCTAGATGAGAGATGATCAGTTTTAGGATCCAGGGAGGCTCCCTAGAAGAGGTGGCATTGAGCTTGAAGGACGGCTAAGAGGAGAGCGGGTGGAGAAGAGGAGCAGTGGAGGGTGTTTTTTGTTTTGAGCATACAGTGAGTAGAGGAATGGATGAATGTGTGATGTGTTCAGAGGATGGCCAGGCTTTTTCAGCTTAGTTGTAGTGCTGAATAGATGAGTAGTAGTGTGGGATGAGTCTGGAAAGATAGTTTTTAAACTAAGGACAGCCTTAAATGTCAGGGTGAAAAGGTTTGGATTTTTATAAATTAGACAAAGAAGAGCCTTTGGACATTTTTGTTTTTGCCATTTGGAGGGCAATTGGGGTTAAATAATTTGCCCAAGGTCACAGGGCTAGTTTTTTGGGCAAAGTCCTACTGTGGCAACAAGCCCAAAAGTCAAGTAATTGCCTAGGCAAAGGAAACAAAATAAACAGAAAAGTTCAACATTAGAATACTATTTTGGGGGCAAAGAGGATCAAAGCATGGAACAGGAGGACTGTGAGGTCAGAACTCCTGCACCAAAAGCCCCAAATGAAAATACAAACTGGCTACAGGCCATAGAGGACCTTAAGAAGCAGATAAGAGAAGTGGGGGAAAATTTGGAAAGAGAAATGAAAAAGATGCAAGAAAAGTATTAAATGACAGTCAACAGCCTGACTGAGGAAAACAACACCTTAAAAAATAGACTAACTCAAATGGCAAAAGAGGCTCAGAAAGGCAATGAGGAGAAGAATGCCTTAAAAAGTTGAATTTGCCAGATGGAAAAAGAATCTCAAAAGCTCACTGAGGAGATTCATTCCTTCAGAGTTAGACTGGAGCAAATGGAAGCTAGTGACTTTATGAGAAATCAAGATGCTATTAAGCAGATCCAAACAAATGAAAGAATAGAAGGCAATGTGAAATATCTCATGGGAAAAGCCATTGACCTGGAAAATAGATCCAGGAGAGATAATTTAAAAATTATTGGACTACCTGAAAGCCATGATCAAAGAAAGATCCTAGAAATCACCCTTCAAGAAATTCTCAAGGAAAACTGCCCTGATGTTTTAGATCCAGAGGGCAAAATAGAGGTTGAAAGAATCCTCCAATCACCTCCTGAAAAAGATCCCAAAAAGAAAACTCCCAGGAATATTATAGCCAGGTTCCAGAATCCCCAGATCAAGGAGAAAATACTACAAGCAGCCAGGAAGAAACAATTTCAATATTGTGGAAACACAATTAGAATAGCCCAGGACCTGGCAGCTTCTACACTGAGGGATTGAAGGGCATGGAATATGATATTCCAGAGGGCAAAAGAGCTGGGACTGAAGCCAAGGGTCACCTACCCAGCAAAACTGAGTATCTTGTTTCAGGGGAAAATATGGTCATTCAGTGGAATAGAGGACTTTCAAGCATTCTTGATGAAAAAACCAGAGTTGAATAGAAAATTTGACATTCAGACACAAGAAGCAAGATATGCTTGAGAAGGTAAACAGGGAAAAGAAATCACTATGAACTTATCAAAGTTGAACTATTTACATTCTTACAGGGAAAAACAATAACTGTGACTGATGAAATCTTTCTCAGTATGAAAATAATGGAAGAAGGGTACATGGGCATATGAATACATATGTGAATGTGTGTATATATGTTTACAGGTATACATAGATAGAAGGCACAGGTTGAATTTAATAGGAAGGGATGCTACTTAAAAGGTGAGGTTAAGAGGTGAGAGAGTAATGTGGTGAGGGGGAATAGGGAGAGACAATGGGGTGAACTGTCTCATGTAGAGGAGGCAGGGGAAGGTGATTGCAGGGGAGGAGAAAAACAGGAAGGCAAAAAGGCAAAACCTTATTCTCATTGAATTTGGACCAGGGAGAGAATGATATGAATACTAAATAGGGTGTCCCACCCTACAGGAGCATGGCGGGGGAGGAGGATGGGAGAAGGTGGTGGAGGGGAGAGTGGCCTGGGGGGAGGGATGTTGGAAGCACCCACTTTTGAAAAGGGACAGGATCAAGGTGTGGAGTGGACCAGGTGGAAGGCGGGATGGGAGGAAGGGAAATATAGTCAGTCTTTTACAATATATCTACTATGGTAATGTTTTACATAGCAACACATGTACAGCATATACTGAGTTGCTTATTTTCCTTTTAAAATCAATTTAAAAATATGTAAATACTATGATTAATACTATTTTGCATATAATTGGGAGATAAGATGTGCAGGCAATGGCATGCGGGGATTCACCTCGTCCTATTGGAAAAGTCGAAGGGGGTATGGGAGAAGAGATGGGAGAGAGCAGATTGGATAAGGGGATATCTTGTATGACTGTTATTCTGGACTGGTGGGTAGGGGAAAAATCGGGAAAAAATTGTAACTCAAAATCTGGTGGAAATGAATGATGTAAACCAGAAATTAATAAAGCATTTGGAAAAAAACAAAAGAGGTGTTGAAGCAAGACCCTGAAAGAATTGGAGAAAAGAATTAAGGGCAAAGTAGAGGGCTTAGTTTAGGAAAGGAAGTAGGTGACCTCATTCTTTGAAGCTAGAACTTACTGACGAGGTCTTCTCACCAACCAAGTGAGACAGCACTTTCAAATACTCACTAATCATAACAGGCTTTAGAGCAGGAGTAAAGAAAAGTATTTATCCTACTCTGTAATCCCAGCAGCAGCTTCATGGACAACTTGTGAACAGTGTAGTGTAATGACTTGGACAAAGGGGCTTGGATCTAGGATTCAAATCCCACCTTAGAACCTTGGCACCCTGGCTCAATACTCTGAGAAAGTCACTTAGTCACCTTGTGCCCTAGGTTCTTCAGTGTAAAACAAGATTGGACTCCATGACCACTAGAGTCTTTTTCCAGCTTTAATCTATAATCATCTGAACCATTATCCTTCTTCTAGCTAACCTCTAATTAAAAGGGCCATCCCTTGACTCACTTATTTCTTTTTTTTTTTTTTTTAAAGCAATTGGGGTTAAGTAACTTGCTCAAGGTTACACGGCTAGTTGTGATTTATGTGTGGGTACTCATTTTCTGAGGCCGGATTCGATCTCAGGTCATTCCAACTCCGAGGCCGGTGCTCTTACTCACTGCGCCACCTAGCTGCCCCTTGACTCACTTCTTAAAGAGGCCTATTCACTGAAATGGGCATTACCTCACTCTAAAGGAGTACCTGAAAAGGTCTTAGCCTAAAAGGGCCAGGGTCTTCCATTTCGTCCTGGGCCATCTCCAGTCATCCTGATGAACATCTGACCACTGGATCCAGATGGCTCTGGAGAAAAAAGTGAGTCTGGTGACCTTGCACAGCCCTCCCTCACTCAAATCAAAGTCAACTGCAAGTCAGGTCATCATTTCCCTGATGCCATGGTCCTCTCCAAAAAAGAAGGACAAACACACAAACTCACTTTTATGTTGTCATTGGCAGAGTGCTTGGCACATAGTAGGCATGAAACAAAAATTTTTTTTGAATGAGTTCTTTGTCTTTCTTGTGTCATAGTACAAGGTCAACAATTAGAGGCCACATCATCCACAACAACCTGTCAAAGCACAAGTCAGCACTGTCAGAATGACTCTGCAGTGAGGGATGGCTTTGTATTGACATGGGCTGAAAAGTTCCCAAGATCTGGCCCTATCTTTTAGTACACCTGCTTTTTAATTTTTTTTAAATCAGCATAGCCACAGCCTAGGAAATCTAGGGAATGCTAAGACTCTATAGAAGTGATGGTTGCCAGAGACACACCCTTCACTTAAGACAGAGGTATATTTCATAGCCCAGGGTTCTGGGTACTTTCCCAGGAGCTAGGATATCAGTAGCATACATTTATATAGCTCTTTAAGGTTTATAAATGGTTTTCCTTAAGAAAATACTGTGACTTAGTTTATACTACCCCATTTATAAATGAGAAAACTGATACTCAAAGAATCTAAGTGACTTGCCCAAGGTCACAAAGGTACTAAGTATCAGGAGCCAGAACTCAGGTTTTTTCACTCCAAGAATGTACAACAAAATTTCTAGCATCTATTTAAAAAATCAACTTATCATAGTGATCTTTTATTTTTATATCATATATCTATATATGTCCCACCCCCATTCCCTTCTTTGAAAGTTATTTCTTGTGATGATGATGAGAAAAAGAAAGAGGAAAAAAGCAATACAGCAAAACCCCCCAACATATTGACTCTGTCTGGTGGTAGCTGGAGTGTTCAACACTCATGATCCTACCTCAGCAATGAAGCCAAGGGAGGATGCACATGTATTTT
Organism: Gymnobelideus leadbeateri; assembly: GCA_011680675.1. Classification (NCBI taxonomy): domain Eukaryota; kingdom Metazoa; phylum Chordata; class Mammalia; order Diprotodontia; family Petauridae; genus Gymnobelideus; species Gymnobelideus leadbeateri. The sequence continues at coordinate 41,108 of WOXC01004562.1, read as the reverse complement.
CACAAGAAACTAGTCTGTCAGTCAGTCAATAAGCATTTATTAAGTGCCTACTACATGTACTAGGTGCTGGAACTAAGTCTATAGTGAAAGAACTTGCTTCCCAATCTATTCAGTGTAATGCAGTGGAAAGAACATTGCTCTCAGTGTCAAAGGGTCCGTTTTACTTGGCTCTAATACTGGCTGTGCTAGAGGTCACTCAGGCTGTGTGATATCCAGGTAAATTGTGTAACCTCTAGAGTTTCCTTACACGTATATATAAAATTGGAATAATTATAGGTGGACTACCTATCTGATAGAGTATGTATAGGGTGTTTGGGGTGTTCAGGGAGGACTGTGAGGGCTGTCTGAGCCCTTTTCAGGGCTGCTTATCCACTTTTGGTGTTCACCTGCCACTCAACTCTCACCTGAGGCTCCAAGAAGTTGTAGCATGTGCAGTGGCCACACCCCACTACAACCATCTCAGGGGATGGGCTAAACCAGGTTGAGGGTAAACAACAGACCTCAAATTCCTCAGTGAATTAGGGGAATATTTACCCCAAGCATGTGAAGATTCCTCCCAGAGGAATGGGTAGATGAGAATAAATTGTTCCAAGGGCCATTGAAGGCAGCTGAAGTGGACATTGAAGACAGAGTTTGAACCTAGGTCTCAAATCCAAGGCAAGAGCATTTTCCACTACCCCATGCATAGGAAAACACTTTTCCTCAAATGACACATTCTCTGTGAAATGGTGCAGTTGAAAGCAGCATATGTTTATTAGTGTTAGGTACATTCTAGGTGATTAGTCAATCATAGTTGGTTTGGGTTGCATTGAATTGTGGTCATCACATGTTGGTGTTAGCTGGCCAAAAGGACCACTTAACATCGCTTTCCTTTTTAAGGAAAGATATTCCTTAACATGTCCACTAAAGGTGAAGATTGTGGGGGATTTCATAAACCACCACAGTGTGTTATATGTGTACTTTCGTCTTTGGGGTGCATGTACCACAGAACGAAGCTTATAGTTTTGGATTCTAAATATGAAGACTGGTTCTACATACCTCTGTGGCATGAGGAATACATATTGAAGTCCCCAACCATGTGGGCTAAACTTTTCCTTATGAGGTTCTTTTTTTTTTTTTTGGAGGGCAATTGGGGTTAAGTAACTTGCCCAAGGTCACACGGCTAGGTTTTTGTTTGTGTGTGTGTTAAGTGTCTGAGGCCGGATCCGAACTCAGGTCCTTCTGACTCCAGAGCCGATGCTCTACTCACTGCACCACCTAGCCGCCCCAAGGTTCTTTTTTTGAAGAGGTATTGAAACTGTTTTGAGGCTGAATTGCTTCAGGACACTAAAGGTCTGGGCAGTTGATATCACTTCCTGGTGCTTTAGGGACAGGTTAGTCACCTGGCTCTTCCCTCAGGCTCCTAACAGATTGGTAGCAGAACCAACATTGACCCTGGAAAACTGAGCTCAGCTGAATCTCTATGTCCTCACTAAGTAGCCTTCCTTTGCTATGCCTAAATAAACCTGCTTTTGCTAACTCTTAGATGGGATATAAGTGTTTTATTTCATTCTACTCTAGCAACTGAGCTTCCAGACCAGTCTTGTTAGTCCTTGGTCCCCTATAATGTGGGAGCTGAGAGCAACAGCCCAGAAGATGACAACAATGCTTTGTGGCTTAACCTTGTATGTGTACTCAAACACCAGTGATGAGTAATAATATATGCCCTGAAATGACAAAGACTGTTGATTGTAACTGTATAATTGTTGGAGGGAGAGGAGATGACAATATTTCATCAATATTTCTTTGTGGAGATGCTATAAAATCACCTCCTACATACATTGCAGGAGCCTACCTTAAGTCAGAGCATTGGCAGTAACAAATAGTCTTCACTGGATCTGAGACTTTGTACCTGTCTAGTGGAAAATATTTATATAGTGATGAAATTCGGAATAGACTTCAAGGTTTGCCATTCCCATCTTGTAAGCCCACGTATAGAGTAATTTGTGGGTGGCAGGGCTTATGATGCAACTTCATGGAAGAAGCAGGTGCCAGTCAGTCTTCTGTTTTTGTTTATGAATTTTGTCCTTTTATTTACCTCTCTGTTTGTGTTAGCAGAATCCTGTCAATATACTTTCCATCTGGCTGGAATAAAATATTCTTTTAATTTCCAGTTAGTCTGCTACTCTAATCCACAAAAGGGATTTTGTGGTGGCAAAGATCTATCCCTGGGACTTCCTAGTAGGTTTAAGTAGAAGTAGGAGACGTGGATACCATTCCTACCAGTATTGCCCCCTCCTCTCTGGGAACAGCAAATGGGTGGTTTTTCATTATTTATGACACCAGAGAACACCTTATTGCATCTATTAACAAGATAGAAGTAATCCACTTATTAAAAGGATTTGTTCTGTAAAAGTTGGACTCAGTGAAAAGGTTGTACTCAAAGACCTAGAAGGTCACAGTTTCCCATTCCAATTCTAGACCTTGGTTTCCACATTCCCAAAATGACTGCCAGATTTTTGAAGTACCCTATCCCATCCCTGCTCTTGTTCATTTTATGGAAGTAATATATTCAGGGTTATGAGAAGACTAAAATTGAATCTATATCTTTTTCTTGATCCTTTTTATAATTAATTGATTTTTGTCATGCTTAAGTCATGGTTCTTTATCTCTAAACTTAGTTCAGAATTCAGCTGGCTTGTAATGGGTTAAGTTCAGAAATCCAGCTCTCCTACTGAATTATTCTTCTATTCTTCCTCAAGAAATTTTGCTAACTTTCCAGGTGACATAAGGGAGTCCAGTCTAATAACCTTACACCACCAACCTATCCTTCAAGGATGTCTGGCTTGCTTCAAAGAAGTTTGGGCCATTATATTGTGGATGGACTAAAATAATGAATACTTTTCAGTCACAGGGGGGAAGGTGGAGGATTGTTTGCTAGCCCCCATTCCTAACTTCTAACCAACTATATTGTTCCTCATGCATCAACTATTAACCAGTGATATTACTTTCAACCCCATGATGTCATTTATCCTGTTCTCTTCTTTGTTCTGTATTCCCCAAAACCTATAAAAGGGTAGCTGTCTTTTTGCTTGGGGTCTTTGGTATAAATGGAGGCAAGCCATTGACTCATCTTATTCCTAGGTTCATGCCCTGTGAATAAGATGTTAACTTGTTTGGAGAAACATGTCTCAGTTTTCTTTTTGTGGAATTTCATTCATGATGGTTGGAAAAGGCCTCATTCAAGGGAAGAACACCAGGTGGAGGATTATGGTGGTTGTTTCCTTCATCAGCTTCCTCAATATCACGGAAGCCTGTCAAGCCCTGCCACTCACATGACAGTATATAATGGTAATGGAATTTGAAGATCCCCCTGTATTGGTAGCCTAGCAGGTTCTTAGCACTTGGTTTTGGGTTGTGTTGAGACCTGGAGCTTGTGAATCCCACAGTGGGGTGGACTTGTTATTGTGACAAGAGTGGGGAGCTGGTGTCATGTATAGGGAAAAACCCAAGCTGGGAGAGTCCAGAAGAATTTCTGGGAGCAACAATGTGGAGGCAGAGAAGGAGAGAGGGAGAGAGAACTTCCAGGAGCCAGAATTGCTGACAGATAGAGAGAGAGAACTGCCAGGAGCTGCCAAGGACTTCTGAGAGCCAGCTGGAGTTGCCCAGGACTTCTGAGGACCAGCTGGAGCTGCCCAGGACTTCTGAGGGCCAGCTGGAGTTGCCCAGGACTTCTGAGGGCCAGCTGGAACTGCCAAGAACTGAAGAGGCATGACTGTGGTGCCAGCACTTTGTCTGTTTTGATGTTACTTTGTCAAATTTGTTTGTTGATAGAGGCCTCAGACCTTATTGTTGGGTCTAGGTTGATTTCACAGGCAGAAAATGAATTAATGTGGACACCAGCAATGTGTATGAATGTTATTGTGGCTTTGTCAGGCTTTGTCTTCCCAGGAACAGAAACTGTGGGAAGGGGAACCATGGAAGCTGAGAATCTGCCTCAAATCAAAAAGAAAAGACCTCTCCTTGGGTACTTATGATGATACTGTAACCTGGTTGTGACCTAGGGGTGGATGGCCTTTGTGCTTTCCACTGCCCCTTGAGAGGGTGATTGGTGGTGACTGATGATATTTTAATTTATCTGTGACCTGGGGTGGAAAACTTTTGGCCTTTGTACTTTGTGATCACCTAAATGAATGTACTTTGTTTAAAAAGGAAGACTTTTTGATTGAAGAGATCAAGACAGTGTGACTATGGACTTTGTAATTGACTAAGTGAATGCATCTTGTTTAAAAGAGAACTTTTACCTTTGTACTTTGTGATTGAATTAAGGACTTATTAAATGACTGAGTTACCAAATGAATGTCCTTTTTTTGAAACTATATGACCACTGTGGTGAAAACTATGTGGTCATTTTTGTGTTAAGTTGTTGAGTTGTGACATGGTGAGTGATGTATTTTGATTTTCTGTGAATGTTTTGCCTTAATTTGTTACTGGATAAATGGAGAGTTCACTAACTATGCTTGTAATAAGAAACTTGAAAACTGTTCCTAGCAGCAGTCCTCTGGAAAGCTGCTTGTGCTTGGCATTACACAGTACTACAGACTTGGACCTGCAGGATGAGAGTATTAAACATTGAGGCACCTCTGGAATTCTATTACTGTATAAATATTTTCCAGAGGACAGATATAGAACCTCAGATGCCATCAGTGAAGCATGCATTATTATACTGCTATTCTGCAGGCCTGAATAAGGGCCCTTGAAGTTTTGTATCATTTTTGCAAATTTTACATGATTTTTGCAAGTTTTTTTCTAAGGAATTTATTCACCTTTTGGAACATAGGTTCCCCCCAACCAGGTCTATCCTAACCTTCATCCTATCCTTATCTATAAAAGCCAAAAGTAAGTGCTTAATTCAGTAGTGTATGTTCATCCTAAAGAGAGAATTACATGTGTCCAGGCTTAAGAAATCTTCCATGATTTCCTTCTTTAGAGAGCATTTTAAGAAGTTGAAATGGTTTTTTTTTTGTCCAATAAAGCAAATATCAATTCTGTCACAGGCATTTTTATTAATAGACCGTTAGAAAGATAATCATGGTGTAGAGACCTTTAGTTCATTCTTCCAATAAGCCTGTTGATCTGGTCTTTCCTATTACCAGCATCTCCACCGTCCACAAAATGTGCGGTCTTTTTCTTCATTCCCCCTCATGGAGAAGATAATTTGAAGGGCCATAGGAAGTTGTTGGCAGCTTTGAAGTATTTGCCAACAGTGTAGATCTCATGGATCAAGTCCTCCATGCAGATAATTCCATATTTACCAAGAGATTTTGCAATAAGGGCATTATCTGTCAGGGCAATTCTCTGCTTCTTGATCTTGCCATAACCACGTTTGTAAATCAAATCATTCACAGACTTCAGGTTTGTATAACCCCACGTAATGAATGGTTCCACAATCCTCAGCATGTTAATCGAGGCCTTGTTAAGCTTAACAAAAGTGCCATTGAAGATTTGTTGAAGGCGAAGAAGCTGCAATACTTTTTAGACCTTTGGGCTAACACCATTGATACCTCTAATTTTGATCACAAAAGCTAATTTGGGTTCAGCAGGTACATAGTAGTTGCCAGCTTTGCGTGCCATTCTAGGCAGCCAGATTTCACTTCTGTATATCTGTCTGTACTCCTTATGGTAGGCCTTAGCTTTTTCATAGATAACTTTTTCTCTGTATTTTACGGAGCTTTTTTATAGCCATCTTCTTATTCAAGTATTTGGCCTTCAGTATTGCAAAAGCCTTTCTTTTTTTCAGAAGGGATTCTGGAATGGATGGTAGCTTCTTCCTTTCTTCTACGCCCGCCGTGATTCCAGTCGGAAAAAAGAGTAAGAAGTTGTTGATGGGATATAATATCTTGCCTACCCATTAATAGGTCTCATGTGGAGTCCATTAAGGGAAGCTTGCTTAGGGGAGGTTTGCTTGTCAGAAGGTTTTCACCCTACTGAGTCAGGAGGGTTGTGATGCCTTCTGACCCTGAGAAGTGTGTATATATGTATATATATACTCTGAGTTGGTATTTTGCTTTGGAGGCTCGCTTATGAGAAGGATCTTGAGATTCCCTGGTCGAGATTGTGAGTGGGTTATATGTTCAGAGCTTTCTGACTGCTCAGATGCAAAGGCTCTCTCAATCCAGGGATGTATGTAAAGTGTATAGCAATATTGCTTTGATTCAGGCAGTCAGAGCTCTGTTTGTTGGTCTTTATTTTTCTGCTTGTATTTTCTCTGAAATTCAGGGTACTGTCTTTTACCCTGAACTAGTGAATGTAATTAAAAAAGATTGTTGACCCCTTAAACAGCTACCTTTCCTAGTAAAGCAGATCTAAGAACCTGTGCTGGCAGCCATCCTGGGTGTGCCAGTGTGGTTGCTGCTACAGAAATATACTCCCATTAACAAGAGGTGCTCTTAAGGGACCCCTTTAGCTACCTAAAGTCAAAGTCTGATTGAAAAAAAAATTACATTCAGTTCACTTAATATGTGCCCAACCCTGATAAACATGCCTTTCTTTTAGATTCATCATTTTACATAGTAAATGAAGATTAAGGGAAGATATCAGTGTGGTACAGTGCAAAGAGGAGTCAAAGGGCCTGGGTTCAGATCTCATTTCTTTTTTTTTTTTTTAAAGCAATTGGGGTTAAGTAACTTGCTCAAGGTTACACGGCTAGTCATTATTTTTTTTTTTATGCGTGGGTGCTCATTTTCTGAGGCCGGATCTGATCTCGGGTCATCCAAACTCCGAGGCCGGTGCTCTTACTCACTGCGCCACCTAGCTGCCCCTTTAGGGCAATTGGGGTTAAGTAACTTGCCCAAGGTTACAGGGCTAGGTTTTTGTTTGTTTGGATTAAGTGTCTGAGGCCGGCTCCGAACTCAGGTCCTTCTGATTCCAGGGCCGGCGCTCTATTCACTGCGCCACCTAGCCGCCCCCAGATCTCATTTCTAAGGCTTCCCCTTTGACCTTGGCCATTTAACTCCCCTGGGCCTTACTTTGTTCATAAGTAAAATGTAAGTAAATGTTCATAAGTAAAATGGAGGGGTGACCTGCTATGGGAGAAATGTCTCCTCTTTGAGTTCATGTGGCAGGTAACTGCTGCCAAAATAAATCTACCACAATATAGAAATTACAGGGGTAAGTAAAACCTAGGTTTTCTTATGCTCAAACATAGGTTCAGATCTCAGACAAAAAAACAACCAAACAACAAAAAGACCTGAGCCCCAATTAAGATTCTAATTAGGCATCTCATAGACAAAATTATGTTAGAGTGAGAGAAATAATCCTTTTACATATTCTAATCTTGTACATTCCTCTTGGGTCATAAAAGTTAAAGAAAAGAAAGATTCATAATCCCATGCTTCCTTCAATGTCATAAAAATTGGATAAACTTAGTTAAGCAAAGTCATAATCTCCTATATCTCCCAATGAAATAAACATAGTTAAACAGACTTTATAGGTAAACTGGGTCAGATTACAGATTAAACTACATTTAGAGGGTTCACAAATAGGCTAAAAGAGGGAGAAGGAATTTTCCTGTGACCAAAGAGGAGGGGACAGCTGAGAATTTTCCTCTAGCTTCTTATCTAAGGAATGCTTAAGGCCCCAAGTAAAATTTCACATTCCATGGGACAGGTTTCAATCATCTCAACAATTTTTCATCTGGGAGAAATAACCCTGACCTTCCCTTAACATTACTATTCCATGAGTCAGGTTTTGGTTAGGTGAGCTTAACTTTAACAAAAGACAAGCTTTTAGTTAACTAAAAGTTGTAGAAGGAGTGATCCTGAGCCCTAAAAAATAATAATTAATAAAAAAATAAAAACTTCTGATCAGAGACCACATGACTTTATGAAGTTCTTTTCTAATTCTTGGTCTCTGATCCTATAATCTGAACATATATGGTATATTCAGAATATAGGAAACTAATTTTTAATGCTTATTATATAAAATAGTGGGGTACTTCCACGGAGTCAACTTTTCCCAGGTCTGAGGTGGGATGGACAGCTCAGAGAATAGCACTCATGTCAACACCCATGTTGACAGGCTTTTGGGGGTGGAGTTGCCTTGACTTCATTTATAAAGAAAGAAAGAACTTTCAGTTCTTAGGAGCCCAGAGGTTAGTTACTTAAGCAGACAAGCTGGCATTGCCTAGAAAAAGGAGAGAAGCAAGCTACGGAAACAATTGTATTCTAGGAGATGAAGGCAAGTTTTGATGATGGATGGTAGATATTGGGACTATTGGATAGAGCTGTGGGATCTATGCTTTAAGCAGGTAACTTAAGACTTTTAATTTATACTGGTCTGGGAAAGGGTTAAATTAATTTAAGCCTAGACTGAAAAAGCTGCCCCATTTGGTATAACTCTCTTTTCCTGGCCTAGAATGATCCCTCATAGTTAGACTCCAAAATTTCTCTCTCCTTTATTCTATTGGGCTCTTTAGCAGATTTGACCTTGATCTGACCCTCTTGGTCGGTGGTTTAAGAAGAGCCAAAATCTTGTGAAGTAAATAGAAATTCCAGCTTCTGATCCTGGCTCTTTTTTTGTCCTGGATTCATTTTGTTTTCTTTCGGTTCAATTTATGGAGTTTCCCCAAGAAGTGGAATTCTTCTTACAAGATAATCTATTTTGGGAAGCTCAAAATACAGAAAGTCCTCAAGAATCAATAAAAAAAATTTATGTGAGGGGGGTAAAAACGAGGAATGGATGGCAATGGACTTGAGAGAAGGTCAGGAAGTCCTTTTACCTCTTTCTTGAAGTCTTTATGATATCAGAGAGGCAGAAAGACTTAGTGAATATAGAGCTAGCATGGCCTGGCTTCAAGTATTTTTTCTGAAATAATGACTATGTATTCTGGGCAGATGACTTAATCTTTCAGTGCTCTAGGGCACTGGTATCAAAATGAAACAGAAATGGGAATGACTGAATAATATCAGTCACTTTGGGCTGCATATTGACTTAAAAAACAACATATCAACATTATCTATGTTCCATTATATTTTTATTTATTTTGTTAAATATTTCTCAGTTGCATTTCAAATTGGTGCTGGTCAGTTTTGCATTTGGTACTGTTTTCTGTGCAGTATGTTTGATACCTCTGCTCTAGGCTCTAGAATCTCAGAGAAGGTTTCGACCTGCCTTGGTAGAGGTCATCCTTGGGTTTCCTAAACTAAGTGACATCACAGGTCCAATGCCTATCCCTTTTTACTGTATTGCTTGACTGAAACTCATTTGCAAGTCAGACATCATTTCTGCATAAAATTTCAATGCTTATTTGAGCCAAAGTCTATAAGCTTGCTTAGAACAAGTGTTCTTTCCCTGACAGCCTGGGCAGTTCCCGGAGTGAATGGCTTTTGAGGGTTGGAACTTGGCACACTGGGCTTTCCAAGGAGTTTGCCTCTCTGTCCATACTTGTGACCAAGCTTGTTTCCTTGTGTATTAAGATGGGAGGTGGCTTTATAACTTGGCAGCTAGAAATAGGAAAGATTGCTTGGTATTTTATCATAGATGCTGTGGAAGCTGATGGACCCCATAGTAGTCCATAGATAAAGATTTTTTAGCAGCCCCTAAATGCATTCAAGTATCGGGATACATTGAAAGAGAGCTTTTGGATGAAGCAGATATGGCTTCTGGAGGACTGAGATTTTCTACTAGTAATAAATTGCTTTCCTATCTACTCTAAATGGAATGAACCTAGAGAAAACCCTTCAATCATTACATTACACTGTAAAATGAATGTGATTTGGTTTTTAGCCATACTTCATCGAGGTCTTTCATTAGCCTCCTGCCAGCTACCACCTTAGGTCTTTCAGAAACATTTTTATTTTTGAATTTGTTTGAGAATGCTTTTTGGTCTATACCCTCTCCAGGGTATTGCATAGTAAAAAGGATAAAAAATTCAAAGTTTATATTTATTTGTCATTAGTTCTTTTTAGTGATTCAAAGTATCCCAGGAATGTCTTCTTTTCACCCTCTCTGGTGCCTCTTACCACTTTTCCAGATCAAGTATATAATTAGATTTCTTCAACTCAGAAAATGGGGTCAGTAAAATTAAGACAGATGTGACTGTAGATGCGTTAAAATAGGGATTCTTAACCTGGGGGATCTGTTAACTTAAAAATATCCCCTGCATTTCAAGAGAATTGATTTCCTCTGTAATGATATCTATCTTATTTCACTCATTAAAAATATTATTTTGAGTAGGAGTCCAGGTGCTTTACCAGACTGTCAAAGGGGTTAGAACAGCTGAATTAAAGGATGGGTAGTAATAGGCAAAGAGGAAAAAGGTGAGGTAAAAAAGAAATGTAAAGAATTGTCTGGTATTTATAAAACTCACCAGTTGCCCTGCATTAATGCCTTTGTGTCTGCAACAGTACAATGGGAATGTTCAGAAATGAAATATGCTACCATTTGCAACACCATATTCTCAAGCTCTAGAGACTCATTGTGAATTATTGAATTTTATAACTCAGTGAGTAAGTAATGAGCACAATTGGAAATATCAAAGCTTCATGGTATTATGCACACAGTAGGTACTTGTAGAAGGGGTTGATCTGGGAGTTCACAGTTCAACGTGATGAGGTTACAAGGAGGTGAGCTTCTGATTGAGACTTTTATTGATTATTCCTGTGGAGTCTATGTGCATGTATTTATGTGAATTGACTGGTATGAGTTTTTGTGAGCTCAAGCTTATAGGGAGAGGCGAACTTTTGTGAGCCAGAGTTTCTAAAAAGGAGGAGGAGGACTAACTGCAGTCAGACTTTTTCCCTCTTTGGAGAGATCTGGAGGGGCAGTGGGTCCTTGGTTTGTGGGGAGATGCCCACATAGTGGCATAAAGATAGCTGGGAGTCACAATGGATAGACTGTGGGACATAGGGTAGGTAATACCCGAGTGTGACTCTTGCCTCAGACATATACTGGCTATGTGATCCTGGGTAAGTCACTTAACACCTTTGTGCCTTGGTTTCCTTAGCTGTAAAATATGAATAATAACTGTATCTGCCTTACAAAAATGTGAATATCAAATGAGTTAACATGTGTAAAGGCTTTGTAAAACATAAAGCAATGTATAAATACTAGCTAACATCATCATCATTATTATTATTAATTTTTTTTTGGAGGGCAATTGGGGTTAAGTAACTTGCCTAAGGTCACATGGCTAGGTTTTTTTGTTTGTGTTTGTTAAGTGTTTGAGGCCGGATCTGAACTCAGGTCCTTCTGACTCCAGGGCTGGCGCTCTACTCACTGTGCCACCTAGCCGCCCCATCATTATTATTTTTGCTCCCCATGGGCAATACAGACTAATTTTCACCCTGTTCCCTCAGTTCTAGAGATGGGCCGCCTTTTGGCCCAAAGATGGTAGCAGTCGGGCTTAACAGAGGATCAATTCCTAGGCCCAACCATGGATATTGTCAGTGGCCAAGATAAATAATAGCTGTATATTTATGCTGTCATGGCTCTAACTTTGCAGGATGGGAGGCTGGTGCTGTCCAGAAGCTCTTCCTTCCCTTTCTGGAAGCTTGGATTCCAGGCTTATCTTCTCTCTAAGAGGATGCTCTTGTCCAGGCACTCCTCTTCTAAACAGGAGGATGGATCCTGAATATCTCTAGAAGTTGATATTACCAGGGAATACCCTTTATTCTCCTTTACTTAAGAGTCTGGGACATGTGGTTGAGCATATATGCAACTGCAATAGATCTCAGTTGCTACCTCTTCATGGCTGGGTGCAGATACTTGGCATCCAATGTATGGGAACATCCATTCTACCATTGTCCCCATCTACTGCTGTCTCTGGGATTAAAGGAGGAGGGGATAGATAGTAGGACCCTTAGATCCCTTTGTACTAAGTCTGCTCTCATGTTTAGTCCCACTTCCCCTAGGGATCTTCCCCCAAAGGGAAAGAAAGTTCAATAGCACCATATCCTACTTTTTACAGGTCCAGGGCAAAGAGATGGCTTAGGCCCAGCACAACTCATGCCAACCGGTTCACCTTGAATCAATCCAAGCAGCCTCTACCAGGATATCAAATTAAAGTCTCAAACAAAAGTTCTGCTTACAACACCATCAAATTGATCCTGGAATTTTTTCATCAGCCCCGTATATCAGCCCCTACTCTGTGCATAGTATGACGCAGCTTTGATATTTTGAATTATGTTCATTGCTTACTGAGTGATAAAATTCAGCAATGATTTGACACAATGGCACAATGGGTCTCTAGAACTTAAGTATGCGGGGTAGCAAATGATAGCATGTTTCATTTCTGAAAATTCCCATAGGGTAATAGGTGGCACAAGACTAGTCCAGAGGCAACAAGTAAGTTTTCTAATCACCCAGCCATTCCTTACTTTTATTCTCTATCTCATTCTTTTCCTCTTTCCCTATAACCATCCATTTATCTAGAGACCAAAATCCTCTTTCAGAATTTGGAGTCAGTGGACTTGGGGTTAATTCACAGCTCTGCTACTTACTATTTGTGTGATTTGGGGCAAACTTCTTAACCTCTCTGAGCTTCACTTTTCAAACTATTAAAATGAGACATTCGGACTGGCCCCTAAGTTTTCTTCTGCTCCAATTTTATGTCTTATGTCTCTGCTTTCATTTTTCTCTCCCTCTGGATATCCTTGAAAAGAAAAAAGAAAGGTTGATTTTTCAACTGATCCTTTTTTTTTATAAGCCCAGTGCAAAGAAAGTGTAGAAAGTCAATGTTTGGCTTCACCCTACAACATCCCAAGAGAAGTAATTTAGACCCAGTGAACCTGTATCACCTCTGTAAGAAGATGTAAAAAAAGTCCCTTATTGGCTCACCTCCCCTGTAACATTATCCAATCGATCATCAATCAGTTAACAAGTATTTATTGGACACTATTGATCAACATATTGTAATGATGACTTGATGAATCGAAGAACAGACATGTAGTTTAAAATTAATTGCTGACTTTTTTTTATCATATATGATTTACTGTTATTCACCAGGAAATAAAGATTAGATATTTAACCTCCCAGACTGGCACCACCCAGAGCCTTGTCTCTTGAAAACAAATGGGATAAACTATGCAATTTCAGAACAGTGCTAGGTTTAATGGACTTTAATCTACACTATGCCTCACACAGGTCAAAGGCTACAATTTATGATGCTTGCCTCTTTATAACTAAAATCCACTTGGAATTTCTTGCAACTCTCTGCTAGGAATGCAACATGGATTCATTATGTTTGCCTTGGCTTCTGCTGGGTGAGGTTTTCTTCCTGCTCTCTGGTCTGGTAAGCAATCAAAAGTTGTACGCTACAAGATATGTGGAAAGCAAAGGAAAACTAACAAGCATACTGGTGGGGAGGTGGGGCAGTGGTACTATGAAAACTTGTTTAATCATTGGTTTTCTTTCATGAGAATGAAATGGGCACTTTTTCAGGGCAGTAGGGAAAATTTGGGATAGATTGACTGATTGCAGGGGACTGAGGAAGAGGAAGTGATCTAAGAGAGAGGACTGGGGGCTAAAAGACTTTGGTATAGTTGGTTGGTTTTGTTTTTGCTCCACTGTTTCTTTCTTTCTTTCTTTCTTTTTTTTTAACAAATGCTTTATTAACTTCTGGTTTACATCATTCATTTCCACCAGATTTTTTTTTCTCTTTTTCTTTTTTTTTTTAATTAAACAAATGCTTTATTAACTTCTGGTTTACATCGTTCATTTCCACCAGATTATGAGTTACATTTTACCCCCATTTTTCCCCTACCCACCACCCCTGAATAGCAGTCCCACTAGATATCCCCTCATCCAATCTGCTCTCTCCCATATCTTCTCCCATACCCCCTTCGACTTTGCCATTAGGGCAAGGTGAATCTCTAAGCCCCACTGCCTGGACATCTTATGAAACATTTAATTTTAAAACTTCGATTTTCAGATCCATTCCCTTTCTCCTTTGTCACCCACTCCCTCTGAGAAGATAAGCAATTCAGTATGTGTTGTACATGTATATCTATGCAAAACATTACCATAGTAGATATATTGTAAAAGACTGCTTATATTTCCCTCCCACCTGGTCCATTCCCTACTTTGATCCTGTCCCTCTTTGATAGTGGGTACTTCTAACCTCCCCTCTCCCCAGAATGCCCTCCCCTCCATCATCCCCCCTCTCATCCCCCTTTCCCCTACTCAGGAGAGTGAGTGAGGGTAAGATATTCCATTTAGTATGTATGTGATTCTCTCCTTGAGCCAACTTCAATGAGAATATGCTTTTGCATTTTTGCCTTCCTGTTCTTCCCCTCCCCTGCAACTACTTCCCCTTGCCTCTTCTACATGAGATAGTTTGCCCTACCCTGTCTCTCTCCATCTCCTCTTGCCACTTTCCTCTCTCACCTCTTGACTTCACCCCTTAAGAATGATCCCTTCCTTGGGGCGGCTAGGTGGTGCAGGGAGCAGAGAGCCAGCCCCGGAGCCAGAAGGACCCGAGCTCGGATCCAGCCCCAGACACCCAACACACAAACAAAAACCCAGCCACATGAACCTGGGCAAGTCACCCAACCCCAATTGTCCTCCAAAAAAAAAAATAATAATCATCCCTTCCCATCAAATTCAACCTGTGCCCTCTATCCATGTATACCTGTGAACAAATGCCATGTACCCTTCTTCAATTATTTTCATAATGAGAAAGGTTTCATCAAACACAGTTATTGTTTTTCCATGTAGGACTGTAAATAGTCCAACTTTGATAAGTTCCTTTTGATTTCTTTTCCTTGATTACCTTCTCAAGCATCTCTTGCTTCTTGTGTCTGAATGTCAAATTTTCTATTCAACTCTGGTTTTTTCATCAAGAGTGCTTGAAAGTCCTCTATTCCACTGAATGACCATATTTTCCCCTGAAACAAAATACGCAGTTTTGCTGGGTAGGTGACCCTTGGGTTCATTCCCAGTTCTTTTGTCCTCTGGAATATCATATTCCATGCCCTTCTATCCCTCAATGTAGAAGCTGCCAGGTCCTGTGCTATTCTGATTGTGTTTCCACAATATTGAAATTGTTTCTTCCTGGCTGCTTGTAGTATTTTCTCCTTGATCTGGGGATTCTGGAACCTGGCTATAATATTCCTGGGAGTTTTCTTTTGGGATCTTTTTCAGGAGGTGATCTGTGGATTCTTTCAACCTCTATTTCGCCCTCTGGGTCTAAAACATCAGGGCAATTTTCCTTGAGAATTTCTTGAAGGATGATTTCTAGGTTCTTTCTTTGATCATGGCTTTCAGGTAGTCCAATAATTTTTAAATTATCTCTCCTGGATCTATTTTCCAGGTCAGTGGTTTTTCCCATGAGATATTTCACATTGCCTTCTATTCTTTCATTTGTTTGGATCTGTTGAATAGTATCTTGATTTCTCATAAAGTCACCAGCTTCCATTTGCTCCAGTCTAACTCTGAAGGAATGAATCTCCTCAGTGAGCTTTTGAGATTCTTTTTCCATCTGGCAAATTTGACTTTTTAAGGCTTTCTTCTCCTCATTGCTTTTCTGAGCCTCTTTTGCCATTTGAGTTAGTCTATTTTTTAAGGTGTTATTTTCCTCAGTCAGGCTGTTGAATGTCATTTCATACTTTTCTTGCATCTTTTTCATTTCTCTTTCCAAATGTTCCCCCACTTCTCTTATCTGCTTCTTAAGGTCCTCTATGGCCTGTAGCCAGCTTGTATTTTCATTTGGGGCTTTTGGTGCAGGAGTTCTGACCTCACAGTCCTCCTCCATGCTTTGAGCCTCTTTGCCCCTAAAATAGGAGTCCAATGTTGAACTTTTCTGTTTATTTTGTTTCGTTTGCCTAGGCATATTGCCGCTTAATTACTTGATTTTTGGGCTTGTTGCCACAGTAGGACTCTGCCACCAGACAGGGGAGCTTCCGCCCAAACGTGGGGTCTTCACAACTTCTGCCAGTTGGGTGGCCTCTGTAAAGCCTCCACCCACTCTGGCTAGTTGGATACCCACCCCAAACCACAATCCAGATCCAGGCAGTTTAAAGCAAAAGCGATTAACCCCCAGACTGATTGCTGGATCTTCCTACAGTTCGCAGACCAGGAGCTAGAGCCACTACTGACACTGCAAAATGGCTTCTGTGCAGCTGTTTCTTCAGCAGCTTTTTGCCCCCAGGGGAGGAAGCCACGTGTTCCCCAAATACTGGTCCCAAAGTCCATAGGGCACTAACCTCTCACTTTGTCCTAGGCATATCTGTGCTGATAATTCTGGAATCGCCACAATTGCTGGTGTTCTGGGGTTCCACCAGCCGGCTGAAGGCCTGGCCGCCCTGGGGCTAAAACCGAGGACCTGGGCTCAGCTCTGCGCTGTCGGTTCCCAGCGTGCTGTGCTGCCTGCTCTCAGAGCACTGTGCTGGCTGCTCCCTGCAGGGCTGCTGGGCTGTCCTCAGCAGGAGGTTAGCTTCTCTGTGCTGTTCTGTGGGTGCTGTGGCTCCAGAAGTTGTTCAGAGCTCCCTTTCACATTGTTTGAAATTTGTGTGGGGCAGAGCACATTGCAAATGCTGTTTCTACTCCGCCATCTTGGCTCCACCTCCACCAGATTTTGAGTTACAATTTTTTCCCCATTTTTTCCCTACCCACCACCCTAGAATAGCAGTCCCACTAGATATCCCCTCATTCAATCTGCTCTCTCCCATATCTTCTCCCATACTCCCTTCAGCTTTGCCATTAGGGCAAGGTAGATCTCGGAGCCCCAATGCCTGCACATCTTATCTCCCAGTTACAAGCAAAATAGTATTAATAATAGTATTTATATACATTTGAGACATTTTATTTTAAAACTTTGAATTTCAGATCCATTCCCTTCCTCCCTTGTCACCCACTCCCTCTGGGAAGATAAGCAATTCAGTATGTGTTGTACATGTATAGCTATGCAAAACATTACCATAGTAGATATATTGTAAAAGACTGACTATATTTCCCCCAAAGCCATCCCACCCCCCGACCTGGCCCATTCCCTACTTTGATCCTTTCCCTCTTCGAAAGTGGGTACTTCCTACCTCCCCTCCCCCCTTGAATGCCCTCCCCTCCATCATCCCCCCACTCATCCCCCTTCCCCCTACTTTCCCGCAGGGTGAGATATCCCATTTAGTATGTATGTGATTCTCTCCCTGAGCCAAATTCAATGAGAATAGGGTTTTGCCTTTTTGCCTTCCTGTTCTTCCCCTCCCCTGCAACTACTTCCCCTTGCCTCTTCTACATGAGAGAGTTTACCCTACCCTGTCTCTCCCCATCTCCTCTTGCCACTTTCCTCTCTCACCTCTTAACTTCACCCCTTGAGTATCATCCCTTCCCACCAAATTCAACCTGTGCCCTCTATCCATGTATAACTGTAAACATATATACACACATTCATATATGTAGTCATATGCCCATATATCCTTATTCAATTATTTTCATAACGAGAAAGGTTTCATCAGACACAGTTATTGTTTTTCCATGTAGGAATGTAAATAGGTCAACTTTGATAAGTTTCTTTTGATTTCTTTTCCCTGATTACCTTCTCAAGCATCTCTTGCTTCTTGTGTCTGAATGCCAAATTTTCTATTCAACCTGGTTTTTTCCTCAAGAATGCTTGAAAGTCCTCTATTCCACTGAATGACCATATTTTCCACTGAAATAAGATATCAGTTTTGCTGGGTAGGTGCTATTCTGATTGTATGTCCACAATATTGAAATTGTTTCTTCCTGGTTGCTTGTAGTATTTTCTCCTTGATCTGGGAGTTCTGGAACATGGCTATAATATTCCTAGGAGTTTTCTTTTTGGGATCTTTTTCAGGAGGCGATCGGTGGATTCTTTCAACCTCTATTTCTCCCTCTGGGTCTAAAACATCAGGGCAATTTTCCTTGAGAATTTCTTGAAGGGTGATTTCTAGGTTCTTTCTTTGATCATGGCTTTCAGGTAGTCCAATAATTTTTAAATTATCTCTCCTGGATCTATTTTCCAGGTCAGTGGTTTTTCCCATGAGATATTTCACATTGCCTTCTATTCTTTCATTTGTTTAGATCTGCTTAACAGCATCTTGATTTCTCATAAAGTCATTAGCTTCCATTTGCTCCAGTCTAATTCTGAAGGAATGAATCTCCTCAGTGAGCTTTTGAGATTCTTTTTCCATCTGAAAAATTCGACTTTTTAAGTCATTCTTCTCCTCATTGCCTTTTTCAGCCTCTTTTGCCATTTGAGTTAGTCTATTTTTAAAGGTGTTATTTTCCTCAGTCAGGCTGTTGACTGTCATTTCATACTTTTCTTGCATCTTTTTCATTTCTCTTCCCAAATGTTCCCCCACTTCTCTTATCTGCTTCTTAAGGTCCTCTATGGCCTGTAGCCAGCTTGTATTTTCATTTGGGGCTTTTGGTGCAGGAGTTCTGACCTCACAGTCCTCCTCCATGCTTTGAGCCTCTTTGCCCCTAAAATAGGAGTCCAATGTTGAACTTTTCTGTTTATTTTGTTTCATTTGCCTAGGCATGTTGCCACTTAATTACTTGATTTTTGGGCTTGTTGCCACAGTAGGACTCTGCCACCAGACAGGGGAGCTTCCACCCAAATGTGGGGTCTTCACAACTTCTGCCAGTTGTGTGGCCTCTGTAAAGCCTCCACCCACTCTGGCAAATTGGATACCCACCCCAGACTTCCCCCCCAGACCACAATCCAGATCCAGGCAGTTTAAAGCAAAAGCGATTAACCCCCAGACTGATTGCTGGATCTCCCTACAGTTTGCAGACCAGGAGCTAGAGCTACTACTGACACTGCAAAATGGCTTCTGTGTAGCTGTTTCTTCAGCAGCTTTTCGCCCCTAGGGGAGGAAGCCAACGTGTTCCCCAAATACTGGTCTTAAAATCCATAGGGCACTAATCTCTCACTTTGTCCTAGGCATATCTGTGCTGATAATTCTGGAATCGCCACAATTGCTGGTGTTCTGGGGTCCCTCCAGCCGGCTGAAGGCCTGGCCACCCTGGGGCTAAAACCAGGGACCTGGGCTCGGCTCTGCGCTGTCGGTTCCCAGTGTGCTGTGCTGCTTGCTCTCAGAGCGCTGTGCTGGCCGCTCCCTGCAGGGCTGCTGGGCTGTCCTCAGCAGGAGGTTAGCTTCTCTGTTCTGTTCTGTGGGTGCTGTGGCTCCAGAAGTTGTTCGGAGTCCCCTTTCACATTGTTTGAAATTTGTGTGGGGCAGAGCACATTGGAAATGCTGTTTTGGCTCCGCCATCTTGGCTCCGCCCCCGTTAGTCTATTTTTTAAGGTGTTATTTTCCTCAGTCAGGCTGTTGACTGTCATTTCATACTTTTCCTGCATCCTTCTCATTTCTCTTCCCAATTTTTCCCACACTTCTCTTATCTGCTTCTTAAGGTCCTCTATGGCCTGTAGCCAGCTTGTATTTTCATTTGGGGCTTTTGGTGCAGGAGTTCTGACCTCACAGTCCTCCTCCTGTTCCATGCTTTGACCCTCTTTGCCCCCAAAATAGGAGTCTAAAGTTGCATTTTTCTGTTTATTTTGTTTCCTTTGCCTAGGCATATTGCCACTTAATGACTTGATTTTTGGGCTTGTTGCCACAGTAGGACTCTGCCACCAGACAGGAGAGCTTCTGTCCCGAATGTTGGGATCTTCACAACTTCCACAGGTTGTGTGGCCTCTGTAAAGCCTCCACCCACTCTGGCAAATTGGATACCCACCCCTGGCCTCCCCCCTAGACCACAATCCAGATCCAAGCAGGTTAAAGCAAGAGCGATTAACCCCCAGACTGATTGCTGGATCTCCCTACAGTTTGCAGACCAGGAGCTGGAGCTGCCACTGACGCTGCAAAATGGCCTCTGTGCTGAGTTTCCTCAGCAGCTTTTTGCCCCCAGGGGAGGAAGCCTATGAGTTCCCCAAATACTGGTCCCAAAGTCCATAGGGCACTAATCTCTCACTTTGTCCTAGGCATATCTGTGCTGATAATTCTGGAATCGCCACAGCTGCTGGTGTTCTGGGGTCCCTCCAGTCGGGCTGCTGGCCCGGCCGCCCTGGGGCTAAAACCGTGGCTCATGAGGGCCTGGGCTTGGCTCCCAGAGTGCTGTGCTGTTGGTTCACAGCACACTGTGCTGCCCGCTCTCAGAGTCCTGTGCTGGTCGCTCCCTGCAGGACTGCTGGGTTGTCCTCAGCGGGAGGTTAGCTTCTCTGTGTTGTTCTGTGGGTGCTGGGGCTCCAGAAGTTGTTCAGATTCCCCTTTTACATTGTTTGGAAGTGGTGTGGGGCAGAGCATCTTGGAAGTGCTGTTTCTACTCCACCTTCTTGGCTCTGACCCCCTGCTCCACTGTTTCAAAACTAGCTTTTATTAATATAGAAAAAAGGGGAGGGCGGCTAGGTGGTGCAGTGAGTAGAGCGCTGGCCCTGGAGTCAGAAGGACCTGAGTTCAGATCCGGCCTCAGACACTTAATGCACACACAAACAAAAACCTAGCCGTGTGACCTTGGGAAAGTTACTTAACCCCAATTGCCCTCCAAAAGGCAAAAAAAAAAAAAAAAAAAAAAAAAGAGAAAAGGGGAAATTTGTTTTAGCTCAATTTCTAGTATTGACTGATGACAAATTTTTTTTAACATAACTTGATTAATAACCTCAACCTGAGTGTATGGGTTGTATACTATGAAGGGCTCAACTGAGTAAGAATTCTTTTCTGCTCCCTCACTAGCTTTAGCCCAACCTTGTGCAGGTAGAGAGGCATCCTGTACCAGCTGAATATGAACAGAACAAAGCCGAAGCACTAAATTCTATTTCAAAGACTTGGAAAGAAATCTGTAGTTACAAATTTAAAATAGTACCTAACTTGACAAGTGCAATTCATAGTCTAAAACTTGTCACTCTAGCATTGAGAAGAGTGGGCCTTTTTATGACCATAAGCAGGAATTAAAATGCTATAGATATTTTAAAAATGGCATGGATTGGCATTCTAGAGTATTTGCTTGTATAAAGATAAAGCACTATACAAATTATCCTCTCTTTTAAAAGAAATACTATATCTAAAGTAAAGCATGCCTTCAAACCTACTACTCAACATGTATTGCATATGTGTATTTGTGTCACTGTATATTTCTTTATACACTTGTAGTAATGGGTGAGAACATGTTAGTGTCAAATATGAAGATATAGTGTGTGCAATGAACGGTCCTCTTGTAACACTAACCAAAATTACCAACTCTTTTATTTTGCTCAAAAATGTCATTTTGTATTTCACATCATGATCATAAGAAGAATGAAAATGAACTATGAGGGCAGCTATGTGGTGCAGTGAATAGAGCACTGGACCTGGAGTCAGGAGGACCCTCAGACACTTGACACACTAGCTGTGTGACTTTGGGCAAATCACTTAACCCCAATTGTCTTGCCTTCCCCTCTCCAAAAAAAAAAAACTCCAATTATAAAAACTCCAACAAATGGACGAAGGCATGAGCAATTTGCTGTTTTGGGACATCTCAACAACTGACTTGGATTAATCCATGGTCAAGCTAATTGTGAAGTAGTACTCTAAAAAATAATCGAACACACTGATGGATTTGGTTTTGTCTTGTAGCTGTTGTCAGGGTTAGGCTACCTAAAATTTCTTGGTAGGTATCTTGTCAAAATATCCTTTTTGACAACTGAAATTTAATAGGATATATCAACAGTAGTCACCCTTGATCCCATTTGGATCTTCTTGTGTTCCCACCCCTTGTTTCTCTCTCATCAATGGATTCAGACCACTTAATATCACTAATGCTTGTGATGGCAGTGATTTTGTCAATTCCCTCAAGGCTAGTCCAACTGCTGCCACTTCCACTAATTCAAGGATTGTTTCCCTTTTATGCACCATAGCAATCAGGTGAAATCATTGCTCTTTCTGTTGTCTTGGAGCACCTGGAGAGTGAGCCACACAAGGCTACAGCAAGAAAATTCCTTTTGCATGATGCTAGGCTCAGGGAAAGGAGAGGGAGGAAGTTAGAAGCTGAAAGTGGAAGAAGAAAAGTGGAGTGTGAGAAAAAAGATAGTGTGAAGGAGTGAAAAGTAAACGGACAAATCAGATAGACTGGGTAGTGATAAAAGAGCTATCATTACTGTCCTACCCCTGAAAAACTCTGTGCCTATAAAATCAATGCAATTCAGCAAACTGAATTAAGCTTCTACTATGTACAATACATTGCACTGGCCATGGGAGACAAAGTCAAAAGCTGAACAGTCCCTTCTCTCAGGGAGTTTATGTTCTATTGGGAGGATGTGTGCTGTCAAGTAGGAAAATGGAAAGTTTATACCAGGTATTATTAAAGTAAGCCCCTTTCCTTCCCTCCTGTATTCATTTGTCCCATAATCTGGCATTATGAACACTTGTTTGCTCTACTCCAGAAACGTAGTCCAACCCCCAATCTAACTCTTATCTTTACAAACTTCATTGATGGGTGAAATAATGCTCAAAACATCTTCCCAGTTCATGTGATTTTTGCCTGTTCTGAAATGAGTCTGGTCTTCACTTGGCATTTCGAGCCTGTTTTCAGAAATTTCATGTTATTCTGAAGCATATCAATTGATTTTGAAAAATTGGTTTGTTTGTCTAAAGAAACAAAAGACCTGAGGAAAATGTGGCTTCGAAATATGTTGATTAGTGGGTTTTGAGGCATTCATCACTTTTATGCATAGCATTTTTTTTAAAAGGAGAGGAATGAATTTCTTCCTTTGCTATGTGCATATAAAGCCTTGCTGATTACAAAACTCTTTCACATACCTTATTTTGTTTGAGCCCCATGAAGATCTTTTGGCAATAGGTAGATCTAGTATTATTATTCTAATTTCACAGATAAGGAAACTGAACTTCAGAGAAGGTAAGTGACTTATCCCCAAGATCTCACAGGTAGTAAATAGCAGAGTATCAAGTCTTTTGATTTCACATGTAGTGTTCTTTTATTCCTATATTTCAGTTTGGGGAATGAAACTGTTGGATTATTTAACCTTACATGAACCTATTAAAAAGACCTCCTAGTATGAAGTTACTACTTCTTCAAATAGTTTATTTTGCTCTTGGACATCTCTGATTTCTGGAAGTCTGTCCTTACACTGAACTGAAAGATGCCTCTTTACAGTTTTCCCCTAACGTTCATATTTCTGCTTATTTCATATTGGAAGCCTTCAAATACTTCAGGGCAAGCTTTCTTTCATTTCCCCTCAACTATCTCTCAGATTAATCATTTCCATTTCTATCAATCAGTCCTTGAATAGAATCACCTCCAGGCCTTTCACCATTCTGATCACTATTCTCTAGAATCTCTCTATGCTGTCAGAGTTCTTCCTAAAATGTGTGCCTCAAACCGAACTTCAAATGATGTCCAAGAGCACATGAAAATGGAGCCATCACCCCTTTGTTTTTCACTCACTCTTACCTAATGAAATTCTTTTTCATTTACAGTGTTAATTTTGATTTCTTTACTTTCCTAATAAAAATATATTTTATTGCTATATCTTTTTATATATCTTACATTTTTATCTGTGAAAGACATCCCCTATAGCAAAGAATAAAGATGAGAAAAGAAAAAAGAAAATTCATCAACACCAAACAACACATCAAAAAATTACATTATATGAAGTTTTCCACACCCATAGTCTCTCACCTCTGCAAAGAAAGAGGGAGAGTTTCTTCTTATGCCACCTCTCTGAGGGTAAGGTTGGCCATTATAATTTCACAGTACTCAGTTTCAAATGCTTTTGCTCTTATGATTTTATATTATTATTACAGATGTTATGAATACCATTTTGCTGGTTTCACTTACTTTACTTTGTCTCAGTTTATGGAAATTGTCCCATATATCTCTGTAGTCATCTTATGCAAAAATTTTTAAAGCATTCCATCACCAGGCAGCTAGGTGGTGCAGTGAATAGAGCACTCACTGGCCCTGAAGTCAGGAGGATCTGAGATCAAATCCCACCTCAGACACTTAACACTTACTAACCATGTGACCTTGGGCAAGTCACTTAACCCCAATTGCCCTGCATTCCCCCCTCCAAAAAGAAAAAAAAAGCATTCCATCACATTCCTATATCATGGCTTGGTTAACCATTTTCCAGTATATGGTTATTGATGTTGTTGTTCTTTGGCATTACAAAAAGTGCTGCTATAAATATTTTGATGTATATATGTTGGGAGCCTTTCTTTTTCCATTCATCTTCTTAGTGATGCTTATCAGTGAGATCTCTGGACCAAAGGTTATGGACATTTTCATGACTTTCTTCACATTTTTCCAAATTACTTTCCTGAATGACTGGATCAAACGATTGCTCCACCAATGGTGCATTAATGCACTCCATGGTTTAACATTAAAAAAAAAAATGACAATCATCCAAGTAAAAACTCAGTTTAGATTCTCAAATTTCCTGAAGGTTATTTATCAAAGAGCAAAGAAATGATATTAGTGAGATAACAAATGAATGCTTTTATTACTATATAGAAGAGCAGTAAGACCAAGAAAAGCACCGATAAATCTTGTCTATCATGATAATATGTTCTCCTCTCTTTTTTTGTTCCTCAGCCAACCTCAGAAACTTTTGGTGAGTCATCTGTTGACTTATGTTCTCATTTAGTGCTTCTAATGACACATGACTTAATTTATAGTGTGACTGCTAGGTGGTACAGCTGGTAAAGTACTGGATTTGGAGTCAAGAAGACTTGTTTTCAAATCTTGCATCAGATACTTTCTACTTGTAGAAAGTCACTTAACCATTTTTTTTTAACCTCAATTTCCTCATCAGTAAGATGGGAATATTAGAGTTTCACTGAGGTTCAAATAAAACATCTAGAGCGCTTTGCAATACTTAATGTACTATGCAAACACTAGCAATTATTATTCTTATTCCTCCGCTGGTACATATTAAAACCCCTCTACATCTTAGTGGATGGCTTCAGTTTTACCTGTGGCACCCAGAATTCATCACTTGGTGGATAGCTCTCTGTTGAGAAATTTCCAAATTTAGTAAGACCATAGACTGCTGGGCCTATCATGAAGAAGCATTGAAAACCTAGGGTCACTCCTGGACCAGGATGGGACACTAGAGTATGTGTTGAGTTAAGGGAGTTCTAGTCTTATCTATGCTACATGAAAAAGAAAATGATCCCTACATTATAACTATCATTATCCCCTATGAATATTTAAGTACTGAAGCTGAATGACCCCCTTCTATGTACCAGGACTCCAGCAGTAGGCAGTAATAAGTTGGGAACACATGACTGTGATTGAATGGTGCTTGGATCAAAACACTGAGTTGTAGCAATAATAATAGTAATAGCAACAACAACAAATTGTACTTTTTATCTCATTTTAAGGTTTGTAAAACACTTCACATATGTTATCTCCATTGATCCTTACAACAAGATTGTTATAAGGTTGGGAGAAAGGGGAGGGATTAAACATTTATATAGTGTCTACTATGTGCTAGGCACTGTATTAGATACATTATAAATATTATATAATTTAATAATAATTATGTCTACCTAAGAGCTACCTACAAATTTGATGCTATTATTAAATCTTGTTTTGCTGTTATTGTTTAGTTGTTTCAGTCACGTTCAACTTTTCATGACCACATTAGGAGCTTTCTTGGCAAAGACACTGGAGTGGTTTGCCATTTCCTTCTCCAAACTCATTTTATAGATAATGTAATTGAGGTAAATAGGGTTAAGTGACTTGACCAGGGCTACACAGCTAATAAATGAGGACAGATTTGAACTTGGGAAGATGAGTCTTCCTGACTCCAATCCTGGCACTCTATCTATTGTGCCACATAGCTGCCCTACTTGTTAGGAAAATGCTATTATCATCCCATTTTACAGATGAGAAAACTGAGGCTTAGGTTAAAGAATTTGACTAGGGTCACACAGTGTCTGAGGTTAGATTTAAATAAAGGATTGTCTGATTCTAAGCCCCATGTACTATCTATTCTACAATGCTGCCCCCCCTGTAAATCATGATAGTTCATTTTCTTGTATCTTAAATAGTATGTGATTTTGATGGGCTGTTATATCACTCAAACCTCACCTCTTCATGAAAAATAAAAAAAGAAGCAGGAAAGATGGGCTCTGTCACCAAATATGACATTCCACTCCTATTCAGCAGTACTCATATAGAGTCATCAGAAAAATTGTGCTCCCGCCTCCCAAGGAATTTAGAAGGCAATTGAAGCTTATCCTGGAAGCTTTGTTTTGTACCATTTGCTAAAAGCTCCAGTCTGTATTGCAATGTTCACATATGGACAAGTCAAGGCTGACTGCATCAGCCTGCAGCAGTTGGTTCCAACTTGGTTTCAATTCAATGCAGCCTGTCTATGTCAACCAAACTTCTTCCAAAACTGGCTTCCATCTTGCCCAGAAGGATCCATTTGTTATAAACTGTATTGATTTATTCCTAAAGTTAGTGCTCAAGGGAAATAGGAAAACAGAGTACATGATGTGACCCTAGTAGCATGAGCTATAGTTTCATGGTGAGGTAACCTAAAGATTTTCTCTCCTCCTAAACACAGAAGCCAAGGTTAACCTTTGCTCTTTTGTTTTTTGGTCTTTTTAGTAATAGATGTAGATGGTGGCAAGGACAAGGACATATTTGACATCAATGAAGGTTTGTGTATTTCTTTCCTTTGAAAATCCCACATGCTTACATAGGGTTCTACCCAATTGCTAATGTCAGGTCTTGTCTTGCCACTCAGCTTTGGGACTGAACCTTTTTGAGGGAGACATCAATCTTGAGGGGGTGAGTTGACATGATGCAGTTATGTTAATAATTCTATGGGCTAATGTAAGCTAAAATACTACCTCTTTGAAGCTGATATATCAGTGCGAGGGTATGTTAACCCTAATCATTGGAAGCTGCACAAAATCAAAGGGGATCATTTAGTAGTGCATTTGCATAAGACTTCCTGAACAAATTGTTCAGGGAAAACGACTTGATTCATATTAACGCCATCATCTTACTGTGATTTGCTGTAAATTATTTCCAAGGCCATCATCATTTGCCATATGTAGTTGGACTTGTATTGATCTAAACTTGATAGTCTTAATTTTTTTATTGATAACTTGCATTTTTACATTGCATTCATTTCCAAATATATGCTTTTCCTCCTCTGCTGACCATTGAACCATCTCTTGTAGCAAGGACTAAAAAAGAGCAAAGAAAAAGCAATTCAGCAGAACTAACCAATTCAGTTTGATAGCGTATGCCATGTTCCACATCCATAGTGCCCCATCTGTGCAAGGAAGGGAGAGAGAGGTAGATTTTCTCAAATCTTTTCTAGGACCAAGCTTCTTGGTCATTATAATTCTGTATAAGCTTGATAAATTTTTATCAGATTGTCAACCTGGAAGGTTTTAATTATACAATAAAACCCTACCAATTCAAATGAATTAAAGAAAGATCAGTTCAAATTAGTTTTTTTTTTTAAAGTCTAAATATAAAAATACTTTGAAAGGGCAGAGTTTATTAATTTCAATAATGTCTATCAATCAACAATCACTAAGTCTCTGTATATGTGACTCTGTGCTAGGAATTAGGGATACAAAAATAAAAATGAAAATGTCTCTCCCCGAAAGGATTTTATGTTTTGCAATAATGATTAAGCTAATAAAATGTTGCTTCATAGAGATCCTATCAGATCCATACAGTGAATAGGCTTGAATAATAGTATAATAGTTAGTCAACTGGTAATTGGATTATTTTCTAATGAAAACAGGAACAGCCATAGCAGGGTTTTAAGAGTGCTTGAAAATATTTTATTTGCTTAACCACTGTAAACATGTGGCTCTCTTTCTTTTAAACATTTTTTATTTATTAAACACATTCCATTTTCATAGTGCAGTGATAGACTTTAACTCAGAATATGCCTGAAGTATCATGAATTCTGAAATAGGCTGGCTCAGATGAATATGCTTTTGCCACTTACATATAATTATTTAGCTATACTGGGTGCAAGAAACTTCACTATAACTTTTTTGCCAGTGGTGATTGAATCTCTCCCATAATCATTGCTAGACAAGCTTTGCATGCCTCTTTTCCAAACTATCCTCCCCAAAATCAGTTCTACAGATGCACTATTGTGCTCCTGAAATCTTATACAATCATTGGAGAACAACAGTCATGCAGGCACAGATGATTTTTTTTCCCTTGGTGTTTGCCTCTTTTCCTATAACAAACACCTATCCTTCCCTCAAGATAAGCACATTCTGTGTTTATTTTAATTTTCAGAGACAAAGAAATTCCATTATTGGTGATCAATATAGATGGCCTCACATCATCCCTTATGTCCTTGAAGACAGTCTGGGTAAGTATATCATTTTGGTTAGAGTTCTTATCCTTTCACCCTCTATCCCAGATTCTGGCCTCATTCAAACTCTAGGCTGTAGGTGATGGGAGCTGTTGAGTTCAGACACCCTTTAATTGAAGACAGAAATACTTTTTTTTTTCCACTCCAGAATGGAGGTGAGCTGGGGAGAGAAATGGAGGCAGGCACAAAAAGCATAGGTCTGTCTTTATTATTCAATTTCATAGTAGAAAGCTATGACCACCAAAGTCTCTCCTAGTTCTAGAACTCTAAACCCTAACAGTACATAGCCCCTTTCTAGAGTCAGTTAAATGGAAGACTGATATGTCTGGTCAGGTACATTGGATATAAATACCCAGAAGCATAGTTACAAATATATTTCTATTTAACATTAACAAAAAAATTTCTTCTATTAGTCTTTCAAAAAACTACCAGAAGAGTCTATTGGAACTCCATCTGTTATTATTATTATTGATGAAACTTTCTAAAATTGGAGCAGTTTGTAATAATCTTCTCCTTCCTTTGGACCTAGGGAATCAATATAATATAGTGGAAAGAGCACTGAAGTCACAGGAATTCAAGGACATTAGTTTAAATCTTGACTCTACCATTTACTGCTTGTGGGACTTTGGGCAACAATAATTGTAGTAGTTTAGCATTTGTATGTTACATTTAGGTTTTCAAGATGATTTACAAATATTATCTCATAATGGTGGAAATTAGAGAAGTTAACAGAAAGCAAAGGAATAAAAAGTTTTATTTTGCTGGGGAATTCGTGTTGAGGTTTGATCAATCCAGGGATGGTACTTTTATACCATTTTTGACTGAAATAACATAGTTTGGATTATTGTGAGTGCTGATCCTGTGGGATTGTTGCCCATGGTCTCTCATTAGTTCTGTACAAAGAAGCTATCCTCTGGAGACTAGATGCCTTCCTCTAGATCTCTTACCATCATATAGATGCAAGTGCAACCCTTGGATTATTCATATGCTGTCTCTTCTTTTTGATACCTGACAAGTCATCCTCTTTCCAGTTGAACATCTTCTGGATGATATATCTTGAGCAAAATCTTGTCCATAAGTCATTACTAGTAATATATTGCAACCCACATACATGTACTTTTCATTTCTCTATTAAAATTTAGGTCACCCACAATTTTGACTTGTTGAAGACCATGGTCCTTCATGATTATTAGCCATATAGCAACACTGAGATACTGTAAAAATGTGGTGCTAAAATATTCATTTTAATGTCAGGGAGAAACTTAGGATAATTGAAAGTGCTGTATAATCTCTCAAATCCAATCTAGTTTGCTATCTTTTTCCTCTTCAGTTCTAGACCCAGCTCACTTTCCATTCACACAAGACTTTACATTTAACTTCATGTCATAATCTGAGTAATAAATAATTTTTTCTTGTGTAAAAATCAATTATGAATCTTTTTGGAATAGTTAAGGCTCTCATTGCATCCAAACATTAAGGAATTTTGTTTTATCTTAACTTTTGAATGTGAGATATTTTATTAGAAGAGAATCTTTAAGGTTGTATTTTGTATCACCAAATATGGATAGAACAATTTTCTTTTGTAATCAATAAACAAAGCAAGATCATGTAATCTCTTTGCCTTTTCATCTATTATAAGACTGAGAAGGTGTGGTCTGCCACGATCATCTATGAAAGTCTGCCTGCTTCCATTTCATATTTCCAACAAGGATGCTATCAAGGAACAGAGCATATTTTCATAAAGATTTTGTAGAAATGAGAAAGTAAGCATACAGTCCAGCTATTGCTAATACCTTCTTGCTAATACCTTGCCTTTGGTTGGGTCTGGGAGTGGTGAGGATTGGTAACAACGCTATTAATAATTTTTTTTTTTCTTTTTGCATTCTCTCCCATTTGGGATATATTGAATATCGGTTTCTCAGTGCTTTCAAAATTATGTTGTGTTCAGCATAAATTTCTTCTGCATATATTTTGTCTAGTTCAGGCACTCTTTGTGACTTCATTTTCTTAAGTGCTATTCCTTATATGTCACATTGGGTCCCTAGATTTTAGAGTCCAAATGTGGTGGTTTGATTCATTGATTATGAAATGCAATATTATAGAAATATGGTTGACTCTGTACCATGTGACATTCCTTTTTGCTCTTGTATCACCATCAATAGAGAAGGGGAAGGGGGGGTCTACCCAGGATGAATAATCGTTTAATATTTTTCTTTGTTTATGAGGTGTCGTGTCCAGTTACCAGTTTACTGGTGATGAAGAATCTATATCCAGTCAGTCTGGTCCATAGACAAACAAATTTTGTCTCCATTATTATAGTAAATATTTTTCTAGCTTGTGATGTCATGCCAGGACTTGTGTTCCATTGTTTATTGTTTTCCATTATTCCATCGTTCAAAAACTCAGGGCCACTTCCATGTCGTGAAGAGGCAAGTCAGGCCTTTTTTCTGTAGCCTGGAAATGAGAATTTAACTTTGGAAGGGTATAATATTCAATTATTTTCTTTTTTAGCATTTTTTTAGTCATTCAGATCAGGGACCTTGATTCTTCTTAATTTTAACAACAATAACGGCTAACATTTATATAGTGCTTTAAGGTTTGCCAAGCTTTTTTTCCAAATAGCATCTCATTTTATCCCCCCAGCAATCTTGGGAGGTAGGTTCTATTATTATTTCCATTTTTATAGATAAGAAAACAGGAAAATTGAGTTCAATAGGATTCTAGAAGACTTTTAGCAATACTTTTTAAGCAGAGGAGTACTCATGGTATCTTTAATCCTATCTGATCCTAATGAATTGAATTATATTCATTCATGTAGACCAAATCAGAAGATTTTAAGTGCTTTAATATTTTATTATTCAAGACATTACATTGGAATTAAAGTCCTTAATATTTTATTGATACCTTTTCTTTTTATATCATTGTTATTTCTGATATTTTCTCCCCCACAATTCACAATAAGCACTTCCCCCAAAGAAAAACTGATAAAACCAATCAACACGTAGACCTTGTCTAACAGTTTATGTGACATTCTACATCTGCCATGGCTCCCCACTACACAGAGGAGAGAAATGCATTTTATTACCTATTATTTCTATAGAATAGATATAATGAATAGAAGAGCTGTTATGGGTCTATAAAGTTATATAGAATAGAGTAGCTATAATGTATACCTATAATAGCTATACAATCACTCAGAATTTGGGACTGTTTAATTGAAAAAAGATATTTATACAGCACCTATTTTGTTCAATGAGGCAATAAAGAAGAATTTAATAATAGTCAATAAGTATTTAGTAAGCATTAAGTATGTGCCAGTAAGTTGATAAAAATTTATTAAGCCCTTACTATATACGAGGCATTGTTTTAAACACTGAGGATACAAAGAAAGGTAAATGACCATCCTTGTTCTCAGGAAACTTAGTAGAATGGGGGAAAATTGGATTAGGAACAATCAAGCTCTCTGTAGGATAAATTTGAAATAATCAGTAGAGGTAGGGTACTAGAATTAAGGAAACAGGTACAGTGTTATGCTCTGAGGTCAAAAAGAAGGAGCTCACATTTTAATGGGAGGGAGTACAATATCCAAAATAAATCTACATACAAGATATTTTTAGCATAAATGGAAACCAGTCTTGGAGGAAAGGCACTAGCCCTGGAATGGGTTGGGGGTGAGGTGGGGAATTTGGAAAGGGCTCTTGCAAATGATGGATTTGAAAACTGAGTCTTTAAGGAAGCCAGGGCAGCTGGGAAATGGAAATGAATAAGGAGAGTAATCTACGCCCAGTTTGGAGATGGGGTGAGGAGGTGTGGGAGAAAAAGAAAAGGAGATGAGTGTCTATTTGAGGAATAGCAAGAAGGCCAGTGTGGCTGCATCTTAGAGAATGTAGGTGGGGGTGAAGTAATAGAAAACTGGGGAGGTAGGAGAGGCCAGGTTATAAAGGGAGCCACTGGAGTTTATTCGGTAGGGAGGTGGCCTGGTTAGGTCTGTGCTGTAGGAAAATCACTTGGGTAGCTAGCTACAAGTATGATGGATAAGAATAGGGAGGAACTGAGGTAAGAAGTCCAACTAACAAGCTATTGCAGTGATAACTCACATTTATATTGCTAGTTATAATTTATAAGCCATTTTAATGTATTTCATTTGATCCTTCAAACAACAGTTTAAGTAGTGGGAATGTTATCACTTTCATTTTGTAGATGAGGAAACTTATCCCCTGAAAGTTAAGTGCCACATAGCTGGGGCTGAATTTACTTCCTGCTACACCATTGTCTAAGTGTACGGGGCCTCAATGTGTTTGTAATCTACTTGAGGAGCTCCTAATCTATTAACCTAAAGTAGGAAAATTATAGCAAAGGAGTGACAAAGAAATGTTTATAAGTAAACTGGGGAGAAATACTGATCTGAAGGAAGGATGGATTGGAAAGAGCAGATAGTGGAGAGTGTAAGGAGGGTTAGAAGTCTATTGTCATGGCATATCAACCAGAATTTTTACAAGGCAACTTGTAAAAGGTCTAGTAGACAGAGTGCTGGGCCTGGAGTCAGGAATACCTTAGTTCACATGTAACCTCAGATATAAACTAACTTTGTGACCCTGGGCAAGACACTTAACCACTGCCTCTCTTAGTTTCCTCAACTATAAAATGGAAATAGTAATGGTACCTACTTCCCAGGGTTGTTGTGAGGATGAAATGACATATTTGTAAAAGCAGTTAGCCTAGTGTCTGACACATATTAGACACTTAATAAATACTTCGTTCCCTCTTTTTTAGGGAGGTAATAGTGGCAAGAGAGAAGAGGAAACGGATTTAAGACAGGTTTCAGGAGTGAGATTGACATCATAGGGACAAGGATATGGACTAGATCTGTGATTTCATTAGTATAGAGAACTTCCAAGTTATGAAGCTTCCTCTATCAATGCAGGCTGACAAATTTTTTGCAATTTGTAGTCTTAGAGAGTCGATTAGACCACTGAGAGGCCATGTGACTTGTTTAGGGACTCTCAGACAATACACGTCCAAGGTGGGACTTAGGCCAGCTCTCTAGCCACTCATTGTCTTTCAAAGTGATTAGAGTTGAGAGTACAGCAGCTAGGTGGCATAGTGGATAGAGCACTGGGCCTGGAGTCAGGAAGATTCATCTTTCTGAGTTCGAACCTGATTTCAGACACTTACTAACTGTATGACCCTGGACAAGTCACTTAACCTCCTTTATCTCAGTTTCCTTATCTGTAAAATGACCTGGAGAAGGAAATGGAAAACCACTCCAGTATCTTTACCAAGAAAAACCCAAATTGGGTCACAGAGAATCATAAATGACTGAAAACAAATGACAGAGCTGAGAGGTGAAGAAATAGTGAGAGCCATTATAAAATGGGGAAAAGAGTTACTGCTGACTGATATAATGATGTCAGAAGGAGGAACAGGTTTGGCAGGAAGATGCCAAACTCCTTTTTGGACATGTTGAGTCTGAGATGTAGATGAAACATCTAAGCAGAGACGTCCTGTAGACATCTTTATATGAGTCTTTAACTAAGAAGAAAGGGTTAAAAAAGCTCCTGGTTCAGTGGATAGAGCAGTGAGCCTCAAGACTTGAATTTATATGAGTCTTTAGCTAAGAAGAAAGGGTTAAAATATCTCCTGGTTCAGTGGATAGAGCAGTGAGCCTCAAGACTTGAATTCAAATCTAACCCCAGAAGGTATTTTATGTAATCGTGGGCAAGTCACTTAACCTCTGTTTGCCTCAGTTTCCTTAACCGTAAAATTAGGATTGGAATAGCACCTACCTCTCAAGGATGTTGTGAGGATCAAATGAGATAATAGGGAAAATGCTTAGCATGCATGGTTCGTGGTATGCAGGAAAAATATAGTATAAATATTCTCATGATGATGATCAAGATGTTTAGGACTCATCTGCACAGAGGCTGAGGTTGAAGCTAAGGAACTGAAAGAATCTGCCAAAAGAGAAAGAGAAGAATCCTGAGGACAGACCATGGAGGATACCCATGTTAAAGGATTAGGATGAGGGTAGGGAACAAGTGAAGAAGACAAAGGAGAGGTTAGAGGTAGGTGGAGAACTAGGACGACATGGTATCTCTGAAGACAAGGAAGAGAAAGTGTGAAGAAGGGGGAGCCGCCGAGAGAGTCTGACAACAAGACCTGACAAAGGACCTTTGGCTTTGATCATGGTGGCCTTTGAGAGAGTTCTTGGTGGTTAACAAGCACTGTTTTTGTCTCCTCCTTTTCTTCAGATATGAATGCTAAAGGAGTTATCCTGAATGCATTTGAACGGTACCGTTTAAAAACCTGCATTGACTTTAAGCCATGGGAAGGGGAAGACAACTATATTTCAGTGTTCAAAGGAAGCGGGTAAGAGAAAGAGCTGACAAATTTAAGAACTTTCTGAAAACTGAGGGCCTTTAGCATGTTGCAAATCAGAGGAATTACCCTCCAGACCTTATCGTTCTGTGTTGCCTATGTTTGACTTGGGATAGAGTGGATAGAGTGTCAGGCCTGGAGTCAGGAGGACTCATCTTTCTGATTTCAAATCTGACCTTAGACACTTGCTAGCTGTGTGACTCTGGGCAAGTCACTTGACCCTGTTTGCCTTAGTTTCTTGTCTGTAAAATGAGTTGGAGAAGGAAATGACAAACACCCCAGTATTGTTGTTAAGAAATATTCAAATGGGATGATGGAGAGTCAGACACATCTGAAAATGACCAAACATCAAAAAGTGTTTGGCTTGTATCTGGAAAGTGGTATAGGGAGACAGGGAAGGAGGAGTGATACAGATCTTATTAAAACAAACAAGCAAAAACCAAGCCAAAACAAACAAAAAAAATCCAGAAGTTTATTATATACTTATCTCCAATACCTACACCCCCAACACCCAAACTAAGGAACAAGGAAACTAAGAGGGGACATTTTCCTTCTTCTCTCATATATGTATGACTCTGTCTGCCATTGATGTTTATTATAATCTAATTTTACCCATTTATTAAGCACCTACTATGTGTACAACACCATGTTAGACATGGTAAGGATTCAGCTGATAAAGACAGAATCTATCCTTTCATGAAGTCCCAACATTATTCCATTAATTAATACTCTTAGGACTTGTCATTCAACCAGTTCCAAACAAATGACTATCAATTACCTATAATGTGTAAGATCTTGATGTAGGAACTTCCTAGAATAATTTTAATTTCCTACTTGTACCCTTTAAAAAAATTACTTTTCTGTACTTAGTAAACATCCCTCAAATTAAACATTTCAATATATACAAAAATGATTCCATATGAAACCATAAATTTATATTTCACATGGCCTGATTTTTCTAAAAAGGTGTGTATTAAGTTCAGTACCTTACATTTAAAACTTTCCTGTTTGTGCTTTCTTCTGAATTTTCTCCTGGGCTCATCTGTGTGCTTTTAAAAATGTTTCATTAATCTTTTTTGTTTTATTTTCTAATTTCATTTTTCTTCTTTTGGCATCACTATTATCAGTACTCCTCTCTTCCTGTTACCAATTAAAAACAGAAAAATCTAAGCCTTGTATCAAATAAGCACAGTTGATCAAAACAAATCCACAGAGTACCCGTGTCCAAAAATTTATGTCTCCTCTAGCCTTCTAGATTGTTATTTTCCTGTCAGTAGGTCATCTGGGCAGTTTTCATTTATGATTTCTTGTCCAGGACTTCTTTTTTAAATCATAGTTTTTAGGAACACCAATGATTCTTTTTTTTCTTTTTTTTTTAATTAAACAAATGCTTTATTAACTTCTGTTTTACATCATTCATTTCCTCCAGATTTTGAGTTACAATCATTTTCCCCCCATTATTCCCCTACCCATCCTCCCAGAATAGTAGTCCCACAAGATATCACTTCCTCCAATCTGCTCTCTCCCATACCTTCTCCCATACCCCCATCGACTTTTCCATTAGAGGAAGGTGAATCTTTGTGTCCCAATGCCTGCACATCTTATCTCCCTATTACAAGCAAAAGAGTATTAATAATAGTATTTATATATATTTGAAACATTTAATGTTACAACCTCGAATTTCAGATCCATTTCCTTCCTCCCTTGTCACCCATTCCTTCTTGGGAGATAAGTAATTCAGTATATGTTGTACATGTCTAGCTATGCAAGACATTATCATAGTAGATATATTGTACAAGGCTGCTTATAATTCCCTCCCACTCATCCCACCCCCCACCTGGTCTATTCCCTACATAATCCTGTCCCTCTTCTATAGTGGGTACTTCCAACCTCCCCTCACCCCAAGGATGCCCTCCCATCCATCATCCCTCCTCTCATCCCCCTTCCCCTATCCTGCTGCAGGTTGAGATATCCCATTTAGTATGTATGTCATTTTCTCCCTGAACCAAATTCAATGTGAATGTGGTTTTGCCTTTTTAGCCTTCCTTATTTTCCCCCTCCTTTGCAACCACTTCCCCTTGCTTCTTCTACATGGGATAGTTTACCCTACCCTGTCTCTCCCCATCTCCTCTTGCCACTTTCCTCTCTCACCTCATAATTTCATCCCTTGAGTATTCTCCCTTCCCAACAAATTCAACCTATGCCCTCTATCCATATATAACTGTAACCATACACACACATTCACATATGTATTCATATGACCACACCCCCTTCTTCCATTATTTTCATAGTGAGAAAGATATCATTAGTCACAGATATTACTTTTCCATATAGGAATGTAAATAGTTCAACTTTGATAAGTTCCTTTTGATTTCTTTTCCCTGATTACCTTCTCAGGCATCTCTTACTTCTTGCGTCTGGATGTCAAATTTTCTATTCAACTCTGGTTTTTTCCTCAAGAATGCTTGAAAGTCCTCTATTCCACTGAATGACCATATTTTCCCCTGAAACAAAATACTCAGTTTTGCTGGGTAGGTGACCCTTGGGTTCATTCCCAGTTCTTTTGCCCTCTGGAATATCATATTCCATGCCCTTTGATCCCTCAGTGTAGAAGCTGCCAGGTCCTGGGCTATTATGATTGTGTTTCCACAATATTGAAATTGTTTCTTCCTGGCTGCTTGGAGTATTTTCTCCTTGATCTGGGGATTCTGGAAACTGGCTATAATATTCCTGGGAGTTTTCTTTTTGGGATCTTTTTCAGGAGGTGATTGGTGGATTCTTTCAACCTCTATTTTGCCCTCTGGATCTAAAACATCAGGGCAGTTTTCCTTGAGAATTTCTTGAAGGGTGATTTCTAGGTTCTTTCTTTGATCATGGCTTTCAGGTAGTCCAATAATTTTTAAATTGTCTCTCCTGGATCTATTCTCCAGGTCAGTGGTTTTTCCCATGAGATATTTCACATTGCCTTCTAATCTTCGTTTGTTTGGATCTGCTTAACAGCATCTTGATTTCTCATAAAGTCACTAGCTTCCATTTGCTCCAGTCTAACTTTGAAGGAATGAATCTCCTCAGTGAACTTTTGAGATTCTTTTTCCATCTGGCAAATTCGACTTTTTAAGGCATTTTTCTCCTCATTGCCCTTTTGGGCCTCCTTTGCCATTTGAGCTAGTCTATTTTTTAAGGTGTTGTTTTCCTCAGTCAGGCTGTTGACCCTCATTTCATACTTTTCCTGCATCCTTCTCATTTCTCTTTCTAATTTTTCCTCCACTTCTCTTATTTGATTTTTAAAGTCCTTCTTAAGGTCCTCTATGGCCTGCAACCCGCTCATGTTTTCCCCTGGGGCTTTTGGAGCAGGACTTCTGACCTCACAGTCCTTTTCCTGCTCTATGCCCCCAAAATAGGAGTCTAGGGTTGCATTTTCTGTTTCCTTTGCCTTGGCATGTTGCCACTTAATTGCTTGACTTTTGGGCTTGTTGCCACACTATGGCTTTAAGGCCAGCTAGAGGAATTTTCGTCCCGAACGTGTGGGGGGCAACTTCCGTTTCTGGCAAGCTGTAAACCCACCCACAGCTTCCACCCTAGATCACAATCCAGATCCAGGGAGGTTAAAGCAAGAGTGATTACCCCCCAAGACTGATCGCTGGATCTCCCCATGATTTGTAGGCTGGGAGCCTGAGCTGCCTCTGAAAACTACAGAATGGCGTGTCTCCTCAGCGGCTTCTAGCCCCCAGGGGAGGGAGCCGACGCATTCCCCAAATACTGGTCCCAAAGTCCATAGGACACTAACCTCTTACTTTGTCCTAGGCATGTCTATGTTGATAATTCTGGAGTTGCCACAGCTCCTGGTGTTCTGGGGTTCCTCCAGCCGGCTGCTGGCCCTGCCTCCCTGGGGCTAAAACCTCGGCTCATGTGGACCTGGGCTCGGCTCGGCTCCTGCGCTCAGCGCGCTGCCGGCTCCCAGACCAC
The DNA here is from genome assembly GCA_011680675.1 of Gymnobelideus leadbeateri. Taxonomy (NCBI): domain Eukaryota; kingdom Metazoa; phylum Chordata; class Mammalia; order Diprotodontia; family Petauridae; genus Gymnobelideus; species Gymnobelideus leadbeateri. The sequence continues at coordinate 2,461 of WOXC01004562.1, read as the reverse complement.
TGCGCTGGTCCTTCCTGCAGGGTGCTGGGCTGTCCTCAGCGGGAGGTTAGCTTCTCTGTGTCGTTCTGTGGGTGCTGGGGCTCCAGAAGTTGTTCAGAGTCCTTTTTTACATAGTTTGTGGGGAATCTGGGGGCAGAGAGGCTGGGAAGAGCTGTTTCTACTCCGCCATCTTGGCTCCGCCCCAACACCAATGATTCTTAAGTTATTTCTACTTGCCTTTTTTTTTTCCAAGTCAGTTTTTTTCATATTGTAAGTCTTAATTTTTTTTCTTTTTTCAAAAAAATCTTTTGATTTTGTTCCATTATTTCTCACTGCTTCATGGAGTCACTGATTTCTGTCTGGTGCATTCTTATTTTCAGGGAGTTTGTTGTAGGTGTATAGGTTACTACTTTCTCTAAGCTTTTTTTTTTTTATCCTAATTCTTCCCTCCAGAGTTTTAATCTCATTTTTCATCTCAGTCCTCATTTCTTCTAGGCATTTATATGGTCATTATAGAAAATGCATTTTTCTTTTGAATCCCTAGTATAGCTACACATTCCTTGTAATGTGAATTTGGAGTTATCTCTGGATCTAGAAATGCTTTTATAGTGGTCTATGTCTCCTCTTTATTCATTACTCTAGCCTTCATTCCTGAATTAGGGCTTTATGCCAGGGTCATACTCCACCTCATAATCTGATTTTGATTGGGACTGTCCATCCTGCCAGGTCTCAATGTGTGTCTCTTCGGTTCCTGTGCTGATTTCCACCTCCAAATAGTGGGTTTACACTAATGTACACCAATGGGAGGAGATTTTAGGCCCTCCTTGATCTTTGAGGTTCACAGCACTGGATCTTCATGACCTTCTGTGGCATTTTAGGACAGAGGACTAAGAACTTTAAAATCTTGGCACCTGGTCTGACCTAGTGTGAAAGCTACAGGGTCCATACTTACCACTGCCATTTACTTCTAAGATCTACAGTATAGGTTTCTAACTACTCTTGGACTTTCTTGTGGGAGCCCTCTGCTCTTGCTCCCTTCAGATAGAAAACTTTATATATATATACATATATATATATGTATATATAGCTATTGTTGGCTTTTTAATTATCATATTGCTAATCCATTTATGAAGTCCTATTTGAAGGCTGTTAGTATTTAACCATGCAAAATAATCATGCCTTTTACCATCATCTCCAGCACATGTGTAACCTTTGCAGTTAATGTCAGTCATCTGACCACTTTATACCTCGTCTTTAGGTGCTATTCTTCAATAGGAAATAGACGTGCTGGCAAACAGGTAATTTCCATAGGATCTGGCTGTGACAGAATAGCGACCGTTCAACATGAGTTCCTCCATGCCCTGGGATTCTGGCATGAACAGTCTCGTTCAGATCGAGATGACTATGTCATAATAATGAAGGACAGAATTCTGTCAGGTATGGTTTCCTTGCTTGTTTTTCTTTTTATTTAAGAGAGTTTAAGACTAGAGTCAAGTGATTGTGCCTCCTCTCAGTCATTAGTGGATCAACAAGTTTTTATTTAGCACTCATTATGTGCCAGGCATTGTACAAAGCACCAAGAAAGGCAAGAAGGTGGTCCTCGCCCTGGAGAAGCTCATATTCTAATGGAAGAGACAACTTGCAAACAACTATTTGCATTTAAGGCATATACAGTGCAAATGGGAGGCATTGTCATAGAGAAGGAATTGACAGTGAGGAGAAAGGCCAGTTATAGAAAGTAAGATTTGAACTGAGTCTTGCAGGTAGCCAGGGAAGCCAGGAGATTGAGCTAAAGAAAATGAGCATTCCAGGCATAGGGGATAGCCAGTAAAAATGCATGGAGTTAGGAGATGGAGAGTTATGTTTGAGAAACAACAAGAAGACCATTGATTCTAGATCATCAAGTATATAGAGGGGAACAAAGGATAAGAAGAGTGTAAAAGTAGGAAGAGGTCAGATTATGAAGAGCTTTAACACATTAAGAGCTTTAAAAGCCAAACAAAGGTGATCCATTATTTATATGTGATCCACTGGTAATAAGGAGATAGATAAATAGATATGGGAATCATCTCCTTTATGAGCTGATGAGATCACCAAGCAAGTTAGTACAGAAGGTCAGTATGAGACCCTTGGTGACAATGAATGCCAGTGGTCATTGTTTGGAAGATAGTATAGCAAAGGAGACTAAGAAGGATCAATCAGATAAGCAGGAGGAGAGCCAAGAGAGAGGAATGTCATGAAATCCAGAGGGGAGAGAGTATAGAGGAGAAGAGGATAATCAACAATGTCAAAGGTTTTGAAGAAGTCAAAAAAGATGAAAATTGAGAGAAAACCCATTAGATTTGGAAACTGAAAGATCACTGCTGACTTTGCAGAGAGTAGTTTCATTTACATAATGAGGTCAGAATCCAGGCTGCAGAGAGTCAAAAAGAGAGTGAGAGGAGAGAACACAGAGATAAGACTTTGAACAACAACAGGAAGG